>JASDDO010000019.1:107146413-107746413 GCA_030015575.1 Agapanthus africanus
AATCGGAGCCGCGGCAAAGTTCCCAGTTCCATAACTCGGCGGTGCACAGACAACCGAGAGTCAACCCCTCCTAGTCCCGTGGAACACGGCTAATGTCAATCCTGACCCTGTGGGAAACGTCCAGAGCAAATCTTGGTCCTGTGGAACACGGCTAATGTCAATCCTGACCCTGTGGGAAACGTCCAGAGCAAATCCTGGCCCCGTAGAACACGGCTAAAGTCAATCCTGACCCCATAGGAAACGTCCAGAGCAACTCCGAGGAAATCGGTGTCCTTGGCAACCTCTCGATTCAGGGAAATCAGCGTCCTTGGCGAGAACATCTCGATTCATGTCGACCTGCAGAGAAATCAGCGTCTTTGCAGGAATACCTCGATTCATTTCAACTCCGAGGAAATCAGTGTCCTTGGCAACCTCTCGATTCAGGGAAATCAGCGTCCTTGGCGAGAGCATCTCGATTCGCGTCGACCCGCAGAGAAATCAGCGTCTTTGCAGAAATACCTCGATTCGTTTCGACTCCAGGGAAATCAGTATCCTTGGCAAAACCTCGATTCAGGAAAATCAGCATCCTTAGCGAGAGCACCTCGATTCGCGTCGGCCCACAGAGAACTCAGCGTCTTTGCAGGAGTACCTCGATTCATTTCGACTCCAGGGAAATCAGTGTCCTTGGCAAAACCTCGATTCAGGGAAATCAGCATCCTTGGCGAGAGCACCTCGATTCGCGTCGACCCGCAGAGAACTCAGTGTCTTTGCAGGAATACCTCGATTCGTTTCGACTCCAGGGAAATCAGTGTCCTTGGCAAAACCTCGATTCAGGGAAATCAGCGTCCTTGACGAGAGCATCCCGATTCGCGTCGACTCGCAGAGAAATCAGCGTCTTTGCAGGAATACCTCGATTCATTTCGACTCCAGGGAAATAAGTGTCCTTGGCAAAACCTCGATTCAGGGAAATCAGCGTCCTTGGCGAGAGCATCTCGATTCGCGTCGACCCGCAGAGAAATCAGCGTCTTTGCAGGAATACCTCGATTGGTTTCGACTCCAGGGAAATCAGTGTCCTTGGCAAAACCTCGATTCAGGGAAATCAGCGTCCTTGGTGAGAGCACCTCGATTCGCGTCGACCCGCAGAGAACTTAGCGTCTTTGCAGGAATACCTCGATTCGTTTCGACTCTAGGGAAATCAGTGTCCTTGGCAAAATCTCGATTCAGTGAAATCAGCGTCCTTGACAAGAGCATCTCGATTCACGTCGACCCGCAGAGAAATCAGCATCTTTGCAGGAATACCTTGATTCGTTTCGACTCCAGGGAAATCAATGTCCTTGGCAAAACCTCGATTCAGGGAAATCAGCGTCCTTGGCGAGAGCATCTCGATTCGCGTCGACCGGCAGAGAAATCAGTGTCTTTACAGGAATACCTCGATTCGTTTCGACTCAGGGAAATCAGTGTCCTTGGCAAAACCTCGATTCAGGAAAATCAGCGTCCTTGGCGAGAGCACCTCGATTCGCGTCGACCCGTAGAGAACTCAGCGTCTTTGCAGGAATACCTCGATTCGTTTCGACTCCAGGGAAATAAGTGTCCTTGGCAAAACTTCGATTCAGGGAAATCAGCGTTCTTGACGAGAGCATCCTGATTCGCATCGACCCGCAGAGAAATCAGCGTCTTTGCAGGAATACCTAGATTCGTTTCGACTCCAGGGAAATCAGTGTCCTTAGCAAAACCTCGATTCAGGGAAATCAGCGTCCTGACGAGAGCATCCCGATTCGCGTCGACCTGCAGAGAAATCAGCGTCTTTGCAGGAATACCTCGATTCATTTCGACTCCAGGGAAATCAGTGTCCTTGGCAAAACCTCGATTCAGGGAAATCAGCGTCCTTGGCGAGTGCATCTCGATTCGTTTCGACCCGCAAAGAAATCAGTGTCTTTGCAGGAATACCTCGATTTGTTTCGACACCAAGGAAATCAGTGTCCTTAGCAAAACCTCGATTCAGGAAAATCAGCATCCTTGACAAGAGCACCTCGATTCACGTCGACCCGCAAGGAAATCAGTGTCTTTGCAGGAATACCTCGACTCATCTCGACTCCGAGGAAATCAGCGTCCTTGGAAAAACCTCGATTCAGGAAAATCAGTGTCCTTGACGAGAGCATTTCGATTCGCGTCGACCTGCAGAGAAATTAGTGTCTTTGCAGGAATACCTCGACTCGTCTCAACTCTGAGGAAATCAGTGTCCTTGGCAAAAACCTCGATTCAGGGAAATCAGCGTCCTTGACGAGAGCATCTCGATTCGCGTCGAACCGCAGAGAAATCAGTGTCTTTGCAGGAATACCTGGATTTGTTTCAACTCCAGGGAAATCAGTGTCCTTGGAAAAAAACCCTCGATTCAGGGAAATCAGCGTCCCTTGCGAGAGCATCACAATTCGCGTCGACCCGTAGAGAAATCAGTGTCTTTGCAGGAATACCTCGATTCGTCTCAACCCCAGGGAAATCAGTGTCCTTGGTAAAAACCTCGATTCAGGGAAATCAGCATCCTTAACGAGAACCTCTCGATTCGCATCGACCCGCAGAGAAATCGGTGTCTTTGCAGGAATACCTCGATTCGTCTCAACTCCGAGGAAATCAACGTCCTTGGTAATAACCTCGATTCAGGGAAATCAGTGTCCTTGACGAGAGCACCTCGATTCGCGTCGACCCGCAGAGAAATCAGTGTCTTTGCAGGAATACCTCGATTCGTTTCAACTCCGAGAAAATCAGCGTCCTTAGCAAAAACCTCGATTCAGGGAAATCGGCGTCTTTGACAATAGCATCGCGATTCACGTCGACCTGCAAGGAAATCGGTGTCTTTGCAGGAATACCTCGATTCGTATCAACTCTGAGGAAATCAGTATCCTTGACAACAACCTCGATTCAGGGAAATCAGCGTCCTTGATAAGAACATCTCAATTCGTGCCGACCCGCAGAGAAATCGGTGTCTCTGCAGGAATATATGACGTCAGCAAAGCGGAACCGCGGCAATTCCCAGTTCCATGACTTAGCGGTGCACAGACAACCGAGAGTCAACCCCTGACTCCGTAAAATACGGATAAAGTCAACCCTCGACTTCTCCGTCAAAGCAATTCTTTGATTCGGGAGCAAGTCAACTAAACAATCACTTATGAGTCCTCTTGACTTGTAAGGAAGAAAATTCTCTTGTAAGATCCTTACGACTCTCAAGAGAAAACGCACTTAGGAATTCTCACAATTCCTAAGGAGAAAATACACCTACGAGATCCTCTCGACTCGTAGGGAGAAAAAATCTTTATGAGACCCTCACGGCTCATAAAGTTGAAAAGTCTTAGGCAGCAGATCTGAACCTGTTTCCTAAGCCATCGCTTCTTATCTCGATTCAGGAAAATCAGCGTCCTTGGCGAGAACCTCTCGATTCGTTTCGACCCGCAAGAAAATCAGTGTCTTTGCGAGAATCTCTCGATTCGTCTCAACTTGAGGGGAGATTAGTGTCCTTACGCATAAAGAAAATTCTCTTGTGAGATCCTTATGATTCTCAAGAGAAAACGCACTTAGGAGTCCTCACGACTCCTAAGGAGAAAAGACACCTACGAGATCCTCACGACTCGTAAGGAGAAAAGCCTTTGTGAGACCCTCACGGCTCATAAAGTTGGAAAGTCTTAGACAACAGATCCTAACCCTGTTTCCTAAGCCATCGCTATCTTATAAAGAGTTCAAGATGAACTGTTATCTACCATCTATGGGCCACACTTGCCAAAGCTACATGCCACTGAAATGGAGAAGTTACTCATAAGCATATAAACTACTTCCCGCTAGAGTAAAACATAAAGAAATAGAAGGGTGCAGCTCATGGACCTCAGGGTTTGGAACTATATCCATTAAGAGTTAAGATTTTAGTCAATGATAGATGACGACGCTTGTGTCCCTCGCTATCTTCTCAAACCAAGATTCTAAAGATTATATACCAACCCGAAACTGGTTATACGCTTTGAAATACTCTGCACTACTTCACCCACGTATATACTTACATGGGCAAAGTAGTGGGGGGCATTTGTTTCCCCAATTAGAGCAAAACTCTGTTCAGAATTCAAAATTTGATTTAAAGCCGCGCTTTTATAAAAGCGATGCGCTACAACTAGCGCACCCCGTGCAAAGCGCATAGGCGCTAGCGCTAAATGCGCTGCGCTCCAAGTAGCGCACCACGTGCAAAGCACATGTGTGCTAGCACTAAGAGCGCTGCGCTCCAAGTAGCGCACCATGGGCAGAGCACATAAGCGCTAGCGCTGGAACTAAATGTTTCTCACCGTTGCATCAAATATCCAACAGATATGATTAAATCATCAATTAACAAGAATAAAATTCTGTTGAATCTTTCCAAACAGAAAAGATTGTGCCCTAAATTTAGAACACCGTTGGATCAATGATCCAATGGTGATTAAAAATCACTAAAATACAGAACAAATTCTGTAAAGAAGGAAAGATTTCTTAATCTTGTTAAAACAAGAAGATTATCTTCTGTAAACCAGAAGCCCTTGGATCAAGGATCCGACGGTAGGGAAATTTCCAAATCAATTGGAGAAAAGATCTCCTTAACTGATTGAACTGATCAGCGTGCCCTATATAAAGGCCCCTAGACTTCAAGTCTGAAGAGATACAGAAGCAAATAGAGGAACCCCCCATAAGCTTTGAGAAAATCTCAAGAAGAAGAAGAAACTCTCGGCGAAGGAAGATAATTCTTTTTCAAGGTAAAAAGAATATACAGACGAAATCATCTTAATATAATCAGAAGTACTTACTTCTTTCACAGATCATAAATCTATAAGACAAAGTTGTCTTTCACAAAAGAGATTATGAACATCTCATTATAAGGGGGGAGAACTATTCAATTCTCTTAGGATCACAGATCCATAAAGGCAAAGCCTTTCATCAAAAGAAAGATTGAAGTATCTCCTATAAGTTAAGAACTTTGTTCTTGGAATCTTGAGACAAAGTCTCTTATCAAAGAAGATAATCTTCAGAGCGCAAAGTTAACCTAAGAAGAGCCTTAGCGCTCCTAATTTAAAAGTGCCTTAGTGCTCTTCATTTAGCGCAAAGAGCTGCAGTGCTATAGCACTTCAAACACAGCGCACTGCGCTCATTGGCCAGCGCTCAGCGCTAAGCGCGCCACGTGCTCCTCACATGTGCGCTGCATTATTAAAATTGCTTTGCGCTCATTACATGGTACCAGCGCCAAGTGCCTCAACGCATTAATTATAGCGCAATAGCGCTCTACATCTAGCGCAAAGCGCTAGGCGCATCTGCGCTCTTCATTCAGCGCAAAGCGCCAAGCGCACCATGTGTTGCGCTGATAGAACATAAATTGTTCCTTAATAAGCCCAGAGCTATGATGAATGCTCAGCATTCAATAAAAGACAAAACATTGTCAAGATATAAATCAATGCTCAGCATTGTTAAAAGGGCCAAGCCCAAATAAAGGCTCAACAGCCTAAAATAAAATGTTTTATTGGACTTAGCCCAAGATTGGCCATAAGTCCTCAACTCATATTAATTGAGCTCATCTGCTCACAAATATGTTAACATATCTTAGCCCCAAATTGGACTACAGATCTTTCAACCAACTCATATCGGTTTGAGGGTACATCTCTTTACTCCTCTGATCTTTGTCGTTGTAATCCTTCAACGTCTTAAGAGAGGTGACGGGTCCCGACAACCAAACATTCTACGGACTGTGGAGTCCTTCAAAAACCCACGGACTATGATGTCATTAACCTTGACTGTGAGGTCTTTAAACTCACGGACTATGATGTCCTTAACCTTGACTGTGAGGTCTTTAAACTCACGGACTATGATGTCCTTAATCTCGACCGCAATGTCTTTAAACTAACATTGGACCGGAATGTCCTTAAACTAACATTGGACCGGAATGTTCTTAAACTAACATTGTTGGATCTAAACGATCCCGTTAAGTTGATCTTAGTCTAAAATTAGACTAACGTATCCTTAACAAACGTTTAAGTTGATCTTAGTCTCAAATGAGACTAACGTATCCTTAAACCAACCCCCAAACCCAAATCTAAGAAAATACGGATTTGGACTAATCTACGTCCTACGGGCGACAACATAAATTAGTCTCCGTATACGATCCACGAGCAACCAAAAAAACAAAACAAACACACACGACACGAAGTGACCATCTGGGGAAGGAGAAAGTGGTTACCACGATGCGGTAGCGTAATTAACTGCAGAGGCTTGCGCCTGCAGGGAAGAGCGTCCCCACAATCAAAAACCCTTCAAATGAGGGGGAATCTGACGAAGTCTGCTACATCAGCCGCATACGTTTAAACCTTCGATATATGGTGTCATAAATCAACTTGGTATCTTCGGAGAGGTGGACGGATAGAACCAATTAGCATCTGCCCCGAATTCAGGAAAGACAGACCTGCGTGGTCGCGTCTCCGTGTTTCGGCGGGGAACAACCCCTAGACTCGATATACGACATATCAGATGAAGTGACCGGACTGTACGGTAGTGTTGCTTATAGGCTTTGCGGGGAGTTTGGACAAATTTGCTTGTTGATCTTCTATTCGCTCAATACCTGGGTAACCGTTACGTCCAGCTAGTACCGCCGACGGCTTGTGGGTGACTGATGTGATCATTACCTACTACGGGCGTATTGACGAGTCATCAGAGTCCCACAAAGAGGTTTCCTAGCTCAAGCAAAACAAAGTAGGGCACATATGTGATATGTGCGGGACCGAGATTAAATACGTGTATGTGATACCTGTTAGGAATATGTATGCCCTAGAGGCCATTATTGTATATTGATGTATATTATAATGGACGCTTGGATATATATATAGAAGACTTTCTTGCTCGACATGATAGTATGCTATCTGGTTACTCTTTATTTTAACATGTGAACTGGTATTCTTATACTGTCTTTCTCTTACATGTTGATAAAGCCCTTTAGATATGTACTTGACTACCAGGATTATGATGAGATCATATTAGTGGGGCCAGGGTAGTCCAAAAGTATATCCTTTAATAGTTTCTAGTCGAGGGGATATCGAGACAGGGGCATCGATATTCCAGAGTAGACTAGTGTGTATGTTTCTTGTCCCTTAGAGGGCGATGGTTGATCCCACAACCATTGGTGTATGACATCAAAGATTGTACACTGGTGCTCATTGAAGAATGGGTATACTGAACAGGAATCGCCGAGGACTCCTAGTTGGTAGTATACCTATCGTCAGATAGCAGTCCTCTGGCGACACTGGTACAGGTTAGTCTGTAGACCCGAGATCGTCATAGAGTCTTGTATGGTTCCCACTGTGCTTTGATTTCCTCCCTACCACGGTCAAAGGAGACATGCAAACAGGTGGATTTTGGGTACAGTCCCGAGTCACATAGAGGCAATGAGCGATAGGAGGGGTTTCGTCTCTCCCGGTATTAGGGATTGATGTTGCGCTATGCTCGATTGGCTATAACTGGAAGTCCCTGCCCAGGGCTGCTGCTGAGATTTACTGATAAGAGTTATCAGTAGTTTCTCGAACCGTTATAGGCCAAACATCGGCATGACTTATCACGTTACTATAGTCTGACGTTTACCACCCCTAGACATGATATGCGACATATCAGACGAAGAGACCAGACTGTACGGTAGTGTTATTGATAGACTTCATGGAAAGTATGGACGAGTTTGCTTATTGATCTTCATATTGCTCAATACCCGGATAGCCGTTACGTCCAGCTAGTACCGCTGACGGCTTGTAGGTGACTGATGTGATCATCACCTATTGTTGGCGTATTGACGAGTCTTTAGAGTCTCACTTAGAAGTTTTCTGGTTTAAGCGAAACGGAGTAGGGCACATATGTTGATATGTGCGAGGGCCAGATTAAATACGAGTATGTGATACCGTATTGTAATCTGGCAGTTATCTAACCAGATTATCGAATCAAGTGTTGATTTGATAATGTGATGCACAGATAAATGATATTAGTCGGTCATATGTGATATAACCGGATTATTAAATCAAGTGTTGATTTAATAATTTAATATATATTATATTTGATATAATTATATATTAACTAATATTATTAGCTCACTAATTATTCTTCATAATGTGTGTGTGTGTGTGTATTTATATATATGATATATATATTATTATATGAAGCATGGTAGGATTTTCTATTTTGTGAAAATAGAAAATGAAAAGTAAAATGGGGAGACTTTGGAGGGATGTGCAAAGCATGGTTATTATCAATATTTTATTTTTCTTGACTCACTATTCAAGCATGGTTGCAATTTATTATTGCAAATAATTCCATGCTTGAATAAGTGAGTTCAAGCATGAGCGCCATTCTAGTGTTCATTCCACACTTAGCCATTCTTGAGCTCCTCTCTCTAGCTCTCTCCCATTATCTTCTTCCTCCTCTTGCTTAAGCCATAAACCCTCACATGTGATGTGAATCATATAGCTCAAAACAAATCCTAGTGAGCTAAACCAAGCCCTACTTCATCATCCTACACTTGACTAGCAATCAAGTGTAGCGTGTTTCCTTCGCTAAAAGTAGTTTAGTGAAGATCTAGCTTGAACTAGAGGGACTTCGGGTGGATCGTCTTTGGCGCAAAGATCACGAAAGGAGGCTCATTCAAACTTGAAGTGGATCCTAGTGGAGTCGCGTGGAGCAAACCCGGAGCTTTAGAAAAGAAGGACACGGTCATCAAAGGTTGTATGCTCTTTCCTTCTCTTTAGTTTTCATATCATCACATAGTAAACCCTAATTTTTCTAGTTAAGATCTTGTTTAGTCTAACTTAGCACATAAAAATTTTAAAATTTGGCATGCTTGATTCTACTAAAACCTCATGGTGGTGCTAGGATAGACTTTCATAGTATCAGAGCAAAGCTAGAACATTAGGGAAGGTCATTACGACGTTAAAGTATTTGATCGGTTTTCGAAACGACATTTTTGTGAACTTTCTGTCGAATTTTTCAAACGTTGAAATTTTCGTAATTAAAAAATCTAAAAAATCGTGCAGGGTTTTCTATGGAGCCTCAAGAAATTTAGAGTCCCAATTCCTCTAAAGCGCCGCGAAACCGCAGCGGAACTGCCACCAAAACCTTTGTTTGGCCACGGTTCCGCCGCCGTTTTAGGGAGTTGTGGGTCCAATTTTCTTGTGCTGCTCTGTGGTTTCATTTAGCACTTTCTGGGTATTTTTAATGCTTCTCAAGTTGTTGAGGTCTCTGGAATTTGTGAAAGTTTGATAAACCGATCGAAATGTTTAATGTTTTATAGATCTTGATGATATGTGATACAATATTTAGAATCCGGATTAATTAGTTTTATGAAAACTAATTAGTATATTTTAAATCTAGTGTTTTAGTCTCGGTTAATCGGTTGCCACGGAGTTTTGATTCGGATCAAAACTCCATCGCAATCGCGTATTGTACGCGAACACTAGCCGGGTAACTCTAGTAGACAGTCACGCCCCATAGCCCCGACCAAGTGACTGTAGGAGAACCCCGTTGCCAAAAGCAACCACTCGGGTGCTTGCGGCCACGGTGTTCTGCCTTAGTGCACTTCATCGATGGAATTGAGGGCGCGGCCATCTACTAAAGTTTCCGACGAGTATTCGATAATGCAGTCGGGAATCCTGTTGAATTACCCGACTAAAGTAATTGAAAAGTGTTTTCAATTTGAGACTAAAATACAAGGTTTATAGGTTAGGCATGAAATCCGGAATATGAGATATTCCGGGTTTATGATGTCTAAGGTTATACGGATTCTAATTATTGTAGTTTTCCATTTCTTTTCTGCTACCGTAAGTGTAATATGTGGGGTATCCCGATCTCGTTGCTATATGTCAACAAAATTCGGGATACGCATATTTACTTACGTTGATAATATGAGATGTTATGTGTTGCGGTGATATGATTATTGGATCTTCGTGAATGAATAGCCGGGGCTTTTATGTGATATGAGAGTTTTTATTTTCATTCATGTAAAATCTGTATGTAATATTCTTTTATTGGGGTACTTCCGGGTTGAGAATGATGTCACCATTGATGTATATTATTTACTTTTCCGCATTAGGATAGACCCAAGGAGGGGAGCACAAGTAACCGGGTTATATAGTCCAGTAGGAGACCATCTCAAGGAGTTGAGACCGGGTCTCCTAACTCTAGAATTGGTAGGGTTACTTACCGGTCTCGTAGGGGTCTAGGGATGTGGGTTTGTCTATTCATCACGACTGTGGAATCCGTATTTTATATTACTGGTTAAATTTAAAACACGGACATCCTAGTATATCCAATATTTCATATGTTGCTTCTGCTGCTTGGTTCTGTGATGTGATCATATTACTGCGTGAGACGAATGTTATATTATATATATAATATATAATAAACGTTGCTTATGTTTTGTACCCGCGCTAGTCCAGCCCTTGCTCTGCCGGCAATTAAGTAACCTAACGGTGCATGACGGGGCCCAGTGGCGAATGCGGATGGTATAAGTGTACGTTCTATTTTCGTTTCATTTTTCTGTGATGTTTAGGAAACATTAAATGATGGGACTTCATTAATGAGATTAATGAAAAGAAAAGAAACCTAAAGATGTTGTACAATCAAAATTTCAAAAAGGGTAGCTCTAGTTTTTGCTTTGCATAGTGGTATTCCTTGATGAATATCCAGCACCTCATTCGATGAGGAAAGAGTCGAGATCTCTTCACCGGGAGTGAGCTCTTTAGCGAAACTGGAAAATGCTACAACCCACTCGGTTTTGTCTTTTGATAGCTTCTCTAGTTCTTGCTTTGCATAGTAGTATTCCTGAATATCCAGCACCTCATTCGATGAGGAATGAGCCAAGATCCCTTCACCGGGAGTGATCTCTTTAGCGAAACTAGCAAAAGCTTCAAAAACACTCCTTTTCAAATCATTAAATTCTACAACGATATCAAGTTCATTACGCTTATGGTTTTCTTAAAAACCTGAGTAGCCCTCCGTCATTTTAGATAAGTACTATTTAGTATTTGTGCTATGTTTGTTGGCCAGCGTCAAGACATAGTGTGCGGTAGCTGATTAGTATTTATCTGCAGCATGTGATGCGATTGGATTAGGGTAGTCGTACGACTTTGTTGGCCAGCGTCAAGAGTTGTGCGGGTGGGTTTAATTCAATCAAGAAATGAACGGGTTGAACTTAAATAGCGGCCTATGGTTTGTTGGCCAGCGTCAAGGCCATAGGAAGTTAGGGGTAAAAACAATTATCGGGATTTTCAAGTGTTGAAATTTGCAATGAGATTGCATACCTTCTATATGATAGTTGGATCCCGATACCCACTGCGAGTAAGAGCTACTCCTGGGAGAGTTTTGCAATTTACAATTAGCTAATCCAGTAGGTTTCTAAAAAGGTGTCAACGAGGTTATGTCTCTAGGGAAACGATGTTTATTTTAATTAGGTCCGTACGAAAGCACATGGAACCTCCCTCGGAGTACCGACACTAGCCTGGCTGACCGGTTAGCGAACTTGTAGAATGTAATTAATCCCGGCTAATCTTACCTTTTATGGTTTGAAGGAAGATTTGATAAAAACAGTGGGAGCCATCCTGATTAGATAAGATAAAAACCAATATAATCTTCCAAAGAGCGCACGCTAATGCGTTTCCTTCTCTCTCTCTCTCCAGGCAGCAACCAATGTCACGCCATAATCAAGATAATAATATGGATGTATTGACCGAACCCGCTTATGATACTAAGCTGGGGAACATTGGATCCATAGGAATAGGGGAATATCAGGATTCCCGCGCTACCTGTACGAAGAAACAGCATGTTGATGCATCTTCTTCGGGTGTATTCGTTACTGAGAACTGTTTCTCAGTTTGTTCTATGTCCTGGGTATCGGATACCGGATCAAGATCCCACGTATGTAATTTGTTATATAGGCTAAAGAAAGGTAGAGAACTGGGAAAATGTGATAAATCTCTAACAGTAAAGAATGGTGCAATTGTTGCAGCCAACTCAGTTGGCGGATATCACCTTGTATTACCAACCGGTAATACATTGGTTCCAAATGACTGTTATTACGTACCAAAAATGATGTGTAATATTATATCGGTTTTTTTGCTATCTAAAGAAGTATATAATTTCACATTAGAGGATAATATTATGAACATTTTCCAAAATCTAGTGTTGATTGGATTTGGTACGTTATGTAACGGTATATACGTTTTGAATCAAAGTATAGTTCTAAACATACAGAACACAAATAAGAGGAAAAGTTCAGAAATGAACGAAGCCTTCTTGTGGCACTGTAGACTAGGTCATATCAATGCGACAAGACTGGCTAAGTTACATAAACATGGATATTTGAATCCGTTCGAATTTTACATCTTATGAAACTTGTCAGACGTGTCTCAAAGGTAAAATGACCAAAACTCTGTTTACTATATCGGAGAAAGAGCTACTGAACTCTTGGGGCTAATACATACTGATGTATGCGGTCCTATGTCTATACATGCCAGGAATGGTTACTCGTACTTTATTACATTCACCGATGATCTCTCAAGATACGGACATGTGTTCCTGTTGAAACACAAGTCTGAAACTTTTGAGAAATTCAAGGAATATAAGTGCGAAGTTGAAAACCAGACGGGCAAAAGTATTAATGTCCTACGATCTGATCGGGGAGGAGAATAATTGAGCAGGAAATTCCGAGACTATTTAAAAGAGAATGGGATTCTCTCTCAGCTTACTCCTCCGTATACACCACATCACAACGAAGTATCGAAGCGGAGGAATCGCACCCTATTAGATATGGTGCGCTCTATGATGAGTACTACTGAGTTACCCATTTCCTTTTGGGGTTATGCGCTTGAGACAGCCATATACCTATTAAATATGGTTCCCACCAAATCTGTACCTACAACTCCAGATGAAATATGGAAAGGGAAGAGACCGTGTCTTAATTTTATTAAGATATGGGGTTGTCCAGCTTATGTTAAATGCAAAATCCGGACAAGCTCGAAGCAAGGTCCGTTCTGTGCAAGTTTGTAGGATATCTCAAAAATTCACGAGGGTATATCTTCTACCACACCGAGGAACAAAAGGTGTTTGTTTCTCGACATGCCACCTTTTTAGAAAAGGAACTTTTTGTGAAAGAAAATAGTAGCAATGAGGTAGAACTGGAAGAAGTTCCAGCTATACAAACTGTTGCTGACGATTTGGTAGAACCGGGGGATTCATTAGTCCCCAACGAACCCCAGCCACTCCGCAGATCTAGTAGGGTTTCTCATCCACCTGAGAGATACTACGGTTTTCTTATAGACGTTGGGAGCGAGGATTACATCATGGAAGATGATGACCCGACTAGTTTTGAACAGGCCATCACAAGTGGAGACTCTGTGAAATGGCTGGATGATATGCGATCCAAGATAGAATCCATGTACACCAACAAAATATGGACTTTGGAGGTTGCTCCTGAAGGGGCAAAACCTATTGGGAGCAAGTGGATCTTCAAAAAGAAGATTGATGTAGATGGAAAAGTTGAGACTTTCAAAACTAGACTTGTAGCAAAAGGTTTTCGTCAACGACCTGGTATCGACTATGATGAAACATTTTCTCCTGTCGCTATGCTTAAGTCCATCAGGATCCTACTTGCCATTGCTGGATACCATGATTACGAAATCTGGCAGATGGAAGTCAAGACCGCTTTTCTAAATGGTGATTTAGAAGAGAGCGTATACATGATACAGCCAGAGAGCTTCATTGACAGTGGGAGCAGCGGGAAGGTGTGCAAGCTGCTTAAATCTATCTACGGATTGAAGTAGGCATCGCGGAGCTGGAACATCTGTTTTGATGAAGTTGTCAAAGAGTTTGACTTCATCAAAAATGTAGATGAACCTTGTATATATAAGAAGGCTGTAGATAGTAAGGTGGTCTTCCTCGTATTGTACGTGGACGACATACTCTTGATAGGAAACGATGTTCCTATGCTACACTCGGTCAAGCTCTTCTTATCATATAAGTTCTACATGAAAGATCTAGGTGATGCCTCCTATATCCTGGGGATAAAGATCTATAAAGATAGATCTAAATGGATGTTAGGATTGTCCCAATCTAGGTACATAGACACCATACTAAAGAGGTTTAGTATGGAAGATTCTAAGCAAGATAATTTACCCGCTTGCTCAGGAATCACTCTCTCCAAAGAGATATCTCCCAAGACTGATTTGGAGAGGGCTCGCATGCAAGGGATACCCTATGCTTCGGCAGTAGGGTCAATCATGTATGCGATGTTGTGTACCAGACCGGGTGTAGCTTACTCACTAGGTGTAGTGAGCAGGTATCAATCAGATCCTGGGGAGAAACACTGGACGGCTGTGAAGAACATTCTTAAGTACTTGAAAAGGACTAAAGAAATGTTCTTGGTATATGGTAACGGTGAACTCCATGTGAAGTCCTTTACCGATTCGAGCTTCCAGAGTGATAAGGACAACAGTAGGTCATTCTCGAATTTTGTCTTTACCCTCAATGGTGGGGCGGTGTGATGGAAGAGTTCCAAGCAAGACACCGTAGCAGACTCGACGATGGAGACTGAATACATCGCTGCCAACGATGCTGCCAAAGAGGCTGTCTGGATGAAGAAGTTCATTGTTGAGCTTGGTGTGGTTCCATCCATTAAGCATCCAATACCTTTGTATTGTGATACAATGGAGCTGTGGTTTTGGCCAAGGAACCTAGGTCCCATCAGAGATCCAGAGATATTCTTAAGCGGTATCACCTGATCACGGAGATAGTAGATCGCCGGGAGATCGAGATCAGGAGAGTTGACATGAAGGAGAACGTAGCGGATCCACTCACGAAGGCCCATCCCCAGATGCAGTTGGAGAGACTTTTTGGGATGTTGGGTATGAGATACTACAACACATGGCCTTAGTGCAAGTGGGAGATTGTTAGAAATATGTATGCCCTAGAGCCCATTATTGTACATTGATGTATATTATAATGGATGCTTGGACATATATATAGAGGACTTTCTTACTCGACATGATAGTATACTATCTGGTTACTCTTTATCTTAACATATGGACTGGTATTCTTATACTGTTTTTCTCTTACATGTTGATAAAGCCCTTAGGATATGTACTTGGCTACCAGGATTATGATGAGATTATACTGGTGGGGCCAGGGTGGTCCAAAAGTACATCCTTTAACAGTTCCGAGTCGAGAGGATATCGAGACAGGGGCATCGATATTCCAAAGTAGACTAGTGTGTACGTTTCTTGTCCCTTGGAAGGCGATGGTTGACCCCACAACCATTGGTGTGTGACATCGAAGATTGTACACAGGTGCTCATTGGAGAATGGGTATACCGAACAGGACTCGCCGAGGACTCCTAGTTGGTAGTATACCTATCGTCAGATAGCAGTCCTCTGGTGACACTGGTACAGGTTAGTCTGTAGACCCAAGATCGTCATAGAATCCTGTGGCTCCCACTGTGCTTTGATTTCCTCCCTACCACACTCAAAGGAGATGTGCAAACAGGTGGATTTTGGGTACCGTCCCGAGTCATATAGAGGCAATGAGTGATAAGAGGGGTTTCGTCTCTCCCGGTATTAGAGGTTGATGTTGCGCTATGCTCGATTGGCTATAACTAGAAGTCCCTGGGCAGGGCTGCTGCTTAGATTTACTGATAAGAGTTATCAGTAGTTTCTCGAACCGTTATAGGCCAGACATCGGCATGACTTATCATGTTACTGGGATATGATGTTTACCACCCATAGACATGATATGCGACATATCGGACGAAGAGACCGGACTGTACGGTAGTGTTACTGATAGGCTTCATGGAGAGTATGGACGAGCTTGCTTGTTGATCTTCATATCGCTCAATACCCGGGTAGCCGTTACGTCCAGCTAGTACCGATGACGGCTTATAGGTGACTGATGTGATCATCACCTACTGCTGGCATATTGACGAGTCTTTAGAGCCCCACACAAAAGTTTCCTAGTTCAAGCGAAACAGAGTAGGGCACATATGCTGATACCTGTTATCAAGTTAGGTTATATGTGATATAACCAGATTATCGAATCAAGTGTTGATTTGATAATGTGATACACAGATAAATGATATTGGTCGGTCATATATGATATAACCGGGTTATTAAATCAAGTGTTGATTTAATAATTTAATATATATTATATTTGATATAATTATATATTAACTAATATTATTAGCTCACTAATTATTCTTCATAATGTATATATATATATATATATATATTAATATTATATGTGTGTGTGTGTGTGTGTATTATTATATAAAGCATGGTAGGATTTTCTATTTTGTGAAAATAGAAAATGAAAAGTAAAATGGGGAGACTTTGGAGGGATGGGCAAAACATGGTTATTATCTATATTTTATTTGTCTTGACTCACTATTCAAGAATGGTTGCAATTTATTATTGCAAATAATTCCATGCTTGAATAAGTGAGTTCAAGCATGAGAGCCATTCTAGTGTTCATTCCACACTTAGCCATTCTTGAGCTCCTCTCTCTAGCTCTCTCCCATTATCTTCTTTCTCCTCTTGGTTGAGCCATAAACCCTCACATGTGATGTGAATCATATGGCTCAAGACAAATCCTAGTGAGCTAAACCAAATCCCTACTTCATCATCCTACACTTGACTAGTAATCAAGTGTAGCGTGTTTCCTTCGCTAAAAGTAGTTTAGTGAAAAGGTGGCTTGAGCTAGAGGGACTTCGGGTGGATCGTCTTTGGCGTGAAGATCATGAAAGGAGGCTCGTTCAAACTCAAAGTGGAGCCTAGTAGAGTCACGTGGACCACAACCCGGAGCTTTAGAAGAGAAGGACATGGTCATCAAAGCTTGTATGCTCTTTCTTTCTCTTTAGTTTTCATATCATCACATAGTAAACCCTAATCATCTAGTTAAGATCTTCTTTAGTCTAACTTAGCACCTAAAAATTTTAAAATTTGGCATGCTTGATACTACTAAAACCCTATGGTGGTGCTAGGGTAGACTTTCAATACCGTATTCTAATCTCGTGATATAGGTTATATGTGATATATCCGGATTATTGAATCAAGTGTTGATTCAATGATTTGTTATATGTATATTTGATATACATATAAATGATATTAGTCGGTTATATATGATATAACCGGATTATTAAATCAAGTGTTGATTTAATAATTTGATATATATTTGATATATTAATATATGATAACTAATATTAGCTCACTAAAGAATTTATTCTCTTAATGTATATATGTTGATATATATATATATATATATATATATATATATATATATATTTATGTGATATATATATATATTTGTGTATATATATTACATATACTATTGTGTCATGCTAGATGATATATTGGACATGGGTGCATGAGATTCACACCAAACTAAAGATAATTTGGTGATTTAATTTTTAAGGGAAAAACCAAAATTAGGTGGAAATTAGAATGGATTAAGATGCTTGTGGAAGCATGTAGAAGTCTTGACTAATTCCACTAATTTTGTTTTACTCTATATATTTTATAACTCAACCATTATTTTTAGCCATTGGTTAACTCTCTACAAATATCTATGAGATATTTTCTTCACCAAGGTTCACCAAGGTTCACTAGTTGATCATTTCTTCTCCTCTCTTAAATTTTTCTAGAGTTAAAATGAAAAGGAGAAACAAAATTCTAAAGTGAGCAAACTTCCTACTTCATCAATCTATACCAAACTAGCCCTTTAGTATAGGTTGTTTCCTTTACTAATTCCTTAGTTAGTGAAGAGGTAGCTTGAGTTAGAGATTCCTCAAAGTAGATCATCTTCGGTCTCAAAGATCCTTAAGCAAGCTTGTTCATTTCGCCTAGTGGAGCCTAAGAAGGGTTCGGGGGACCACTACTTGGAGTTAAGAGACTACTGCTTGGTGCTTTAGAAGTGAAAGACCAGTCTACAAAGATTGTATTCTTTGTTCACTTAGTGTAAAGTTTGTTTACTAGTTTAAAAACCCTAATTCTCTAGTTCAATTCTAGGATAGCATGCAATAGCATACTAGATTTTTTAAAATTGTATACATGATGCTTCAAAAAACTTAGTAGTGGTGCTGAAGCATACTTTCACCAAGTCCTTCACTTCAAATGCTTCAAGTAGTAGTCCCTTGAACTCTTCTTTGAGCTCCACTTGAAGAAATGAACGAGATTTCTTGAAGTCTTATTTGTCGAAGATGATCCACCTTAAGGCAACTCACACTCAAGCTCACACTTCACTAATCAAAGTATTAGTGAAGAAAACAACCTAAACTAATATGCTAGAATGGTTTAGATTGATAAAGTAGGGTTTTAGCTCACTAAAAAATCTTTCTTTTCTCTTTTCTCTTGGGTGAATAGTGTCTCAAGAGAAGAGATGAAAAAGATGAAGATGGTGAAGAGAATGAACTTGGAATAGGATAAGATCAAGAAAATAATAAACTTATGTCAATATAAAAGGAAAGATTAATGAGTCATGCATGCTAGACACTTCCAACAAATGACTCATTCTTCCTTTTCCTCAATTAACATATGTAAATCATTATCCTCTTATCTTTTCTCCTATGTAATTCTCATACATCTATCTTCCATGTATCGTCAATCATGACACAAATTTATAAATTGTTTATATCATATACAAATAATATATAAAGATATGAAAAATTAAAGTGAGCATAATATTAGTTAATATATATATATATATATATCAATTATTAAATCAACACTTGATTTAATAATCCGGTTATATCATATATAACCCAGCTAATATCAAATAACGTTAGATTAGAATACGGTATCATAAGTCCGTATTTAATCAAGCTCCCGCACATATCTCCATACATACCATACTTCGTTTCGCTTGACCTAGGAAAGCTCTATGTGGGACTCTAAAGACTCGCCAATACGCTGGCAGTAGGTAATGATCATATCAAACACTTACAACCACTTCAACGGTACTAGCTGCATATAACAGCTACCCAGGTATTGAACGAATAGAAGATCAACAAGTAAACTTGTCCAAACTCCATGCAGAGCCTATAAGCAACACTTACCGTACAGTCTGGTTTCTTCGTCTGATATGTTGCATATCGAGTCTGGGGGGTAGAATCGTCAGATCCCAATAACATGATAAGTCATGCCAATGTGTGGCCTATAACCAATCGAGAAACTACTGATAACACTTATCAGTAAATCTCATCAGCCCTAGCCAAGGACTTGTTGTTATAGCTAATCGCGCATAGCACAATATCAACTCCTAATACCGGGAGAGACGAAACCTTTCCTATCGCTCACCGCCTCTATGTGACTCAGGACTATACCCAACTACCACCTGTTTCCATGACTTAGTAGACCCGTGGTAAGGAAGTAATCAAAGCACGGTGGGAACTACACAAGACACTATGACGATCTCGAGTCTACAGAATAACCTGTAAAAGTGTCGCTAGAGAACTGCTATCTGACGATAGTTATGGTACCATCTAGGAGTTCTCGGTGAGTCTGTTCGGTGTACTCATTCTCCAATGAGCACCTATATACATTCTTTTGTTAGTTATATGTATGCCATAGAGGCCATTATTGTACATATGATGTATATTATAGTGGATGCTTGGACATATATAGAGAGGACTTTCTTGCTCGACATGATAGTATGGTATCTGGTTGCTTTTTGTCTTAACATGTAGACTTGTATTGTGATAATGCCTTGCTCTCACGTGTTGATAAAGCCCTTAGGATGTATACTTGACTACCAGGACTATGATGGAGATCATACTAGTGGGGCCAGGGTAGTCCACAAGTTCATCCTTTAATTGTTCCTAGTCGAGGGTGTATCGAGACAGGGCATCGATATTCCAGAGTAGACTAGCGTATACCCTTCTTGACCCATATGATAGGCGATTGATGATCCCACATCCATTGGTGTTTGACATCAAAGATGGTATACGGGTGCTCAGTGGAGACTGGGTACACTGAACAGGACTCGCCGAGAACTCCTAAATGGTATTATACCTAGCGTCAGATAGCAGTTCTCTGGTGACACTGGTACATGTTAGTCTGTTGACCCGAGATCGTCATAGAGTCTTGTGTGATTCCTACTGTGCTTTGGTTTCCACCTTACCACGTTTAAGAGAATGTGCAAAACGGTGGTTTTTGGGTACAGTCCCGAGTCACATGGAGGCAATGAGCGATAGGAGGGGATTCGTCTCTCCCGGTATTGGGGGTTAATGTTGCGTTATGCTCGATTAGCCATAACAGGAAATCCCTGGCCAGGGCTGATACGGAAATTTACTGGTAAGTGTTATCAGTAGTTTCTCGACCCGTTATGAGCCTCGGATCGGCATGACTTATCAAGTTACTGTGCTCTGACGTTTACCACCCCTAGACTAGATATGCGACATATTAGACGAAGAGATCGGACTGTACGGTAGTGTTACTGACAGGATTTGCGGGAGTTTAGACAAGCTTGCTTGTTGATCTTCTGATCGCTCAATACCCGGGTAGTCGTTACGTCCAGCTAGTACCGCTGACGGCTTGTGGGTGACTGATATGATCATCACCTACTGCCGGCGTACTGACGAGTCTTTAGAGTCCTACACAGAGGTTTCCTGGCTCAGGCGAAACGAAATAGGAGCACATATGTGATATGTGCGGGACCGAGATTAATACGTGTATGTGATACCGTATTCTATTCTCACGATATGTGATATCGGTCGGTTATATGTGATATAGCCAGGTTATCGAATCAAGTGTTGATTCGATAAGTTGATACATATGATATTAGTCGGTTATATGTGATATAGCTGGATTATTAAATCAAGTGTTGATTTAATAATTTAATGTATAATTGTATGTTTGATATACTAACATACATTAACTAATATTAGCTCACTTAAATATTTCTTTTTCTCACATGTGTACACTTAATATATATGTGATATACATTATTGTGTCATGCTTGTTGCTACATGCAACATGGATGTATGAGACTCACACCATGCTTATAATAATGTGGGGTTTATTTATTTAAAGTAAATCAAAAATTAGTTAGAAATTAGTCACATGGTTTAAGCTTAGTGGAAGCTTGTAGAACCATTGACTTAGTCCACTAGTTTTGTTTTACATTAGATATTTATTAACCCAACCATTACCTTAAGCCATGGTTAAGTCTCTATAAGAGTAATATGAGATATTTTCTCACCCATGGTTGCCATAACATTATTGGCTTCATCTTCTTCTTCATCAAGAGTGAGCTCTCTAGGTTTTGAGGAGGTGAGGAAAATTAGTGAGAAAAATATTTCTAAAGTGAGCAAAATTCCTACTTTATCAACCTACACTAGATTAGCCATTTAGTTTAGGTCGTTTGCTTCACTAATCCCTAATTAGTGAAGAGCTGGCTTGGGTTGGTGTATCCTCGACGTAGATCATCTTCGGCCTCGAAGGCTTCAAGCAAGCTTGTTCCTTTCATCTTATGAAGCCATTCTAGAGTCCGGAGGATCACTACTTGGAGCGAAGAGACTACTACACGGAGCTATTGAAGTGAAGAACCGGCCTACAAAGGTTGTATTCCTTGTTCACTTAGATGTAAAGGTGTTTCCATGCATTTTTCGTGTAGTTCTCTAGTTAAGATTCTAGGTTAGGGTTGTTGGGGTCGAAAATTGCACCCCGGTTGACCAAGTCAAAGTCAAGATCAACCCCAAGGCCAGGTGGACCCAAGCCCAGATCAATTGGGCTCATGCCCGAGTCGAGCCCGAACATGAAGTGGCCAGCCTCCCCCATGCCGAAATAAAAAATCATATAATAAATAATTTTGATGTAATTTTTTATGCATGAATGTAAGAAAAAGGACATAAAGCTAAATTTCTGTAAAGCACATGGCTTATGTGCAAAAGAAATGAGCACATGAGACATGGGATGGGCAAAATGCCATTTTGTAAAGCCCAAGGAGCTATATGTAAATATGTAAGCCTATATAAGGTAACATGATGATGAATAAAGCAGACACTTTTCATTCTCTAAAAACTCTAGGGTTTTTGTGCCTCCTTCTCCTTCCTCAAGGTTCTAAACCTTCTTTTTTTAATTAAATCAAGTGTTTTACTCTTCCTTTTCCAAAACTAAATAGTTTTTCACCCCAAAACCCACAAAGGGGGACTCAGATCTCCCATCAGATCTCGAAAAGGAGAGATTTTTAAAATCTCATACCTCTTTTTCTTCAAGATCCGGCCAACAGAAAAGAAAGAAGGAGACCCATCTCCAAAGACCCCACTTTGGGGAAGATCCAGGGCTCAAGGGAGAAGCCTCTTCATCAGCTCCAAAAATATCTTGGGAGTTTAACTCCTCACACACACACACACACACAAAAAATAATAAGTATTTCTTTCTGGGAGTACAACTCCCAGTGCGGGGACCAAGTCCCTTTTGCCGCCCAGCGTCCGAGCTCCCACGTGCTTGGCACGTGAGGCGCTAGCTCCCAAAGCGCTCGCACCCAGACGCCCAAAGCGCTAGCGCCCGAGTGCCCAAAGAGCTAGCGCCCAGGCGCCCAAAGTGCTAGCGCCCGAGCGCCCAAAGCACGCGCCAGCGCCAGCGCCCAAAGCACGCGCCAGCGCCCGAGCGTCCGCGTGCTGCGCACATGAGGCACTGGCGCTTTCTCCCACGCATCCTTTGGATGCCCTTTCCCTTATACACACACACACACACATACTCCACAACACTATCCCCCATTAGAAAACATTTTTAACGGGGCGCTGCCCCGCACCCCGCAAGGGGGCTGCTAGCCCCTTGACCCTCAGCCTGCTATCCGGGTAGCGGGACCCCCGTAAAAACTCTGTGGGCCCCCCGATATATCTAATTCCCTTCCAAAATACAACACTGCACATTGAGTTCGCATGACCTGTTTGACCCGTCAATCGGAGGTTCTCTTGCTCCAAAGACGAGGGGTAATTAACGGCAGCTTAGTCCGCGGCTGCCGGAGATTCGGATCCCCACAATCAATAAACCCCAGCCTACCCTAGGCAGGGGGAATCTGTAATGCGCCTGACAAGCGCACGCGTATTCCCATCTCAATGGGATGACGAAAAACACCTTACAAGGATTCTTTAGCATGGCAAATTTTATAAAACGGCATGTATGATGTCTCCCGAAACCTTGCTGCCGTGCCAGGTAACCCTACAGTGGTATCAGATCCACGCTAGAGAATTAGACGATATTTGTAGGATTACAAAACCGAAACAACTCCGAAACATCGAAACTAAAAACCTAGTTTCTGTCGAATTCTAAAATTCTTCAAAAAAAAATTTTAAGCAACTGCAGAATGTTATATGAGATGTAACATGAACACCAGACAAAAACGAACCCCTTTCACCCGTTTTAACCCGGCGACATGTGAATATTATACCGGCCTGGCCGGTTCTGGTTGCTTTGTTTAGCTTCGTTTTCGTTTGGTGTTCTGGTCTCTGGATTTTGGTGTTTCAGGTGTTGCTTGTTTTTACTGAAATTGCATGTGATGTTATCTTTCTATAAAGGCAATTCGGAGTGTTTCGTAGTCGTAATTCTAACATAGTTTCGGATAATTTAGACGGCGTTAAAAATTTCGAACGAATATCAATAACCCATTTTCTCCCTCGCTGGAAATTTTCCAAAAGTTGAAATTTTCTAAGTTAAAAACATTCAAAAATTATGCAAGTAATTCTATAGACCCTCTAGAAGAATGAAACTCTAACTCGTTTCTATGACCGCCGGAACCGCCGTCAAACCCTAGGGTTTGCGGTAGTTCTAGGGTTTGCGGTAGTTCCGCGGCGCCATAGGTGAGGCAAGGGTTGGCCCTTCTACGGTTGGTCCATACGTACTGTGGTATGTTCTGAGTATTTTTTAACTGTGCTCAAGTGTTAAGCTCTTTGGGAAATTTTGGGAGTTTGTTGATTCGATCGGAATGTTTAACATCGTCTAGCTATTTGTGGAATGTGATACAATATTTGGAATCTACACTAATTAGTTTTATGAAAATTGATTAGTTTCTTGTAAATTTAACATTTCAGTATCGGTAGGAATCGGGAATCTTATTGAATTACCCAATTTCTTTTGAAAAGGTGTTTTCATGAGTGAGACCCAAATGTAAGATTTACAATATTAGGCATGAAATCCGAAGTATGTGATATTCCGGGTTTATGATGTCTAAGGGCTGTATCGATTCCAAATGTTGTAGTTTGACATTTTCTTTTCTGCGACCGTAAGTGTAATATGTGGTGTATCGCTGGTTTTGTTGCTATATGTCAACGGCAATTGGGATACGCATATTTACTTACGCTGATGACATGTGATGTTATGTGTTGCTGGGATATGTTATATTGGATCATCGTGTTTTGAATAGCCGGGGTTTTTTTTATGTGAGATGAGAGTTTTTCATTTTTATTCATGTAAAAACTTGTATGTAATATTCTTTTATTGGGGAACTTCCGAGTTGAGGATGATGTCACCATTGTTGTATATTATTTACTTTTCCGCATTAGGATAGACCCAAGGTAGGGAGCACAAGTAACCGGGTTCTAGAGTCCAGTGGGAGACCATCTCGAGGGGTCGAGACCGGTCTCCTAACTCTAGAATTGGAAGGGTTACTTGCCGCTCTCGTAGGGGTCTAGAGATGTGGGTTTGGCTATTCATCGCGACCGTGGAATCCGTGTTTTTTACTGGCTTAATATAAAACACGGACCTCTTAGTATATCCAATATTTCATATGTTGACTTCTGCTACTGATATTCTGTGATGTGATCACTTTATATGTGTGAGACGAATGCTTTATCATTATATATATGATATATAATAAACGTTACTTATATTTTGCACCCGTGCTAGTCCCGCCCCGCTATGCCGTTAATTAAGTAACCTAACGGTGCATAACGGGACACTGTGGCGAATGCGGATGGCATAAGCGTACGTTGTTTTTTCATTTCTTCTGTGATACTTAGGAAGCATAAATGATAGGACTTCATTAATGAGATTAATGAAAAGGAAAGAAATCTAAAGATGTTGTAGAATCAAATTTTTCGAAAAGGGTAGCTCTAGTTTTTTCTTTGCATAGCGGTATTCCTCGTAGAATATCCAGCATCTCATTCGATGAGGAAAGAGCCGAGATCCCTTCACCGGGAGTGACCTCTTTAGCAAAAGCTAGCAGATGCTACAACCCACTCAGTTTTTTCTTTTGATTGCTTCTCTAGTTATTGCTTTGCATAGTGGTATTCATGAATATCCAGCACCTCATTCGATGAGGAAAGAGCCAAGATCTCTTCACCGGGAGTGACATCTTTAGCAAGACTAGTAAAAGCCTCAAAAATACTCCTTTTCAAAATCATTTGTTTCTACAACGATATCAAGTTCATTACGCAAAAGGTTTTCCTAAAAAAACATGGCGTAGCCCTCCGTCATTTCAGATAAGAACTATTTAGTATTCGTGTTGCGTTTGTTGACCTTGTCATGGCGTAGTGTACGGTAGCTGATTAGTGCTTATCTGCTACTGCATGAGATGCTATTGGATTAGGGTAGTCGTACGGCTTTGTTAACCTTGTCAAGGGTCGTGCGGGTGGGTTTAATTCAATCATGAAATGTACGGGTTGAACTTGACTTGCGATTTATGGTTTTTTGACCTTGTCAAGGTCATAGATCGCTTGGGGCAAAATATTATCGGGAATTTCAAGTGTTGAAATTTTCAATGAGATTGCATACCTTCTATGAGATAGTTGGATCCCAATACCCACTGCGAGCAAGAGTTACTCCTGGGAGAGTTTTACACATTACAATTAGCCAATCAAGTAGGTGTCTAGAAAAGTGTTAACGGGGTTACGCCCCTGGAAAAATGAGGTTTATTTTAATTAGGTCCGTGCGAAAGCACGGGGAACTTCCCTCAAACTACCAACACTGGCCTGGCTGAAAGATTGGCGAACTTGTAGGGTGTAATTAATCCCGGCTAGTCTTACCTTTTAGGTTTGAAGGAAGATTTGATAAAAACAGTGGGAGCTATCCTGATTAGATAAGATAATGATCAATCTAATCTTGCAAGAGCATAGGCTAAGTGTTTTCTTCTCTCTCTCTCTCTCTCTCCAGGTAGCGACCATGCCAGGCCTTAATCAAGATAATGATATGGATGTATTAACCGAACCCGCTTGTTATACTGAACTGGGAAACGTTGGTTCCGCTCTATTTTATAATTGTTATAAGTCTGAGCAGGGAATAAGGGAATATCCGGATTCCCACGTGTTGGAGTTAGTGCCCTCAGAGTCAATTATTGGATCACAGGCACGTGATTGCAATGATTGATGGAGGACCTATCCCGATAGGACAGTCTTACTAAAGATGATAGTATGCTATCTTTTTTATCTTTATCATCGTGTACTGCTTTAGGTGACATTACTGATCACTATTGCACGTTGATAGAGCCCCTAGGATTCTTGCTTGACTACCAGCAGTATGAGGGCGATCATATACGTGGGAGCTGGGGTCTATAAGCACATCCTTAAAAGGTCCCTAGTCGTGCGAGTTTCGAGACAGGGCATCGATTCTCCAGAGTAGACTAGTGTATACAGTCGAGACCCCGACGAGGGGCGGTGGCCGGTCTCACAAGCCACTGGTGTCAGTTGGTTCACCTAAGATGTATACAGGTGCTCATTGGGTTATGAGTACACCGGACAGGACTCGCCGGGAACCTGCTAGTTGGTATTATACCTGATATCAGATAGCAGTCCCTGGTGACATGTGTACAGGTTAGTTCATCGACCTGAGATCGTCATTTGTCTCGTATGAGTTCCCACTGTGCTTTGATTACTACCCTACCACGCTCAAAGGAGACATGCAAACAGGTTTTAGTTGGGTACAGTCCCGAACCACATGGAGGCAGTGAGCGGATCTGCAGGGGTTCGTCTCTCCCGGTATTGGGGGTGAGGTCGCACTGTGTCTAGGAGAGCCAGTACATGAAAGTCCTTGGCCAAGGCAGGAGATTTACTGGTAGGCATTCCAGTAGTATCTCAGGGTGTTCTGGACTACACTCCGACACGACTTGTACCGCTTTTGGGGGTCTGACTTTTACCAACCCCCTAGGCCCGCCATGCGATGCTCATAGACGTACGGACCGGACTGTACGGATATTGTCACTGACAAGCTCGGAAGGGTGTCAGGATGAGTTCGCTCATCGACGTCCCTTTTGGTCAATACCTGGTAGCCTGTCACGTATTGGCTAATACCTCTGACGTGCTAGTGGTTAAATCCACAGCCAAAGTATTGACGAGTCTTCAGTGTCCCCCAAAGACCGTTTTCTCAAGTTTCAGGCGAAACGCTGTAGAGGCCGTATGGAGATATGGCAGGGTTCGATCAGATACGCGCGGTATTGCACGGATCATGATCGGACGGATAATATTAGCGGGCTTTGGTTTATACCGGATCCTAATATTGTACGGTGTAGATTTTGTCTCTTTGCATTTGTATTCAATGGGAATACAAATGCGGGTATGTATATACAGTCGCGGGGTTTTCCTGTAATTTATTACGGGATCAGTTTTCTGAAGTTGCCAGTTTGCATTCTCTTCTGGCCAGTTTTCCTTTGTTCCTTCACGGCCGGACATTTCCGATGGAAGGGGTTATTTGCAGTTGTGCAAATTATCTTTGTGGAGGGTGTTATTTGCATATGTGGCTTTATGATAAGACTAGTATCATGAGATTCTTTTTCCTTCTTATCATTTGCATTAAATGAGATGGAACTTTGATTTGATGAGATGAGAAATGGTGTGACCATTTTTCTTCTCATTTTGCTTACCTTTTCCTCTCTTGGTTAATTTCATTCTTTTTTCCTCCACCCAAATTAGAGGGGCCGACCACTTCATGGGGACATGAAGGAGTTCATTTTTAATGAGGGAAATTGATTCATCTCATTTTTTGCTTGTTCCTAAATTCCAAACCCCTCTCCAAAGTTCTTTTCTCCTTCATCATCAAAGGCATCTTCTATAACCCCAAGAGACAACCATTCTACACTTCATCTACAGCATCCCTTGGACGCGTCGGCTAGCCAACTTCGCGCCCGAGTTGCCTCGGTCCAGAGGTGGGAGCCCGTAAAAGAACCCGGCGATGTGGTACCCGTTTCGACGAGGAGGCGACGACCGGAGATTCCGCGAGGAGATCGGAGTGGAGGCGAAGACCGAAGGACACGGATCGCTTGGTATAGCTTCTCTACTCTTTTTCTAGTTTGCTAGAGTTAGGTTAATGGCCCGATCCGGGATTTTTAGTGCGCGGTGGTGCCGGTTCGTTTCCGCATTCCGGCGTCGGATTGACGGCCGGGGCGCCGTCGTGCACTTACAGTGGTATCAGAGCCACGCCATTAACCTATTCTAGCTTGGTCTAATGTGTTTAAAACTTCGATCGAACATTTATCCCAAAACCGCGTTTTCATTGCATTAGTTTCTGTCGAAATTTTTTTGGGCTCTAAAAATTTTTCAGGTTGTTGCAGAAATGTGTGCAGGGTATTATGAGAACACTGAAGAAAATTGGTGCCCTGATGTTACTGTAGAGCCGCGGAACCGCGGCCGTAACTCCACTTTGGCCGCGGTTCCGCCGCGCAACAGTGGCTTCACTGCACTAATTTTTTACAGTAGGTTTCTCAGTTGGAAATGGGGGTTTTGGGATATTCTTTTTGGGCCCAGATTTTCGTGGAGTGCTACAGTTGTTCTTGGGGCCCACTTCGGTATATTTGATCGATCAAAAAAGTTTAAACATGTTAGTTCACAGTATTTACATTATATCTGCGACCGTGAATGTCATTTGATCGGTAAATCCTGTCTAACTGCTATAGCCCTTTTAGACGGATTTGCGAACGTGACATTCACGTTGATGTTCTGTATTGTGCTGTGATGTTGCGGATTGGTCGTGGGGGATAGCCTGGATGCAATATTAGTACAGTTTTGTTTTTATGTACATTTGATATTGCAGGGCGAGCGTCCGACATGTGGACTGCCGTCACTGCCTATTTGTATATTATTCTTTTGGGGCACGACCGGGGTGAGGTCGATGTACCCGTTGTATATTTTACTTTCTGTACTAGGATTACCTCGCGGAGGGGTGCACGGGTAGCCGGATTCTAGAGGGCAACGAGCCCGCATCTCATGGCTTTGAGACGGGTGGGCTTCACTCTAGAATTGGCGGGCTATTCGCCGCACTCGTAGGGGGTATAGGTTGACCCAGGAGGGGTGCCCCAAGTTACCGGATTCAGTGAAGTGCTGGGTGGTCCATTCACGTTGTTGAAGGGGGCTGCCTTGCTTCAGGTTTTGGCGGGTAACTTGTCGTGCCTGTAGGGGTCTAGGATTCATTGCACAGGCTATCCACACGACCAGGGGAACGTCGGGTTTCAGTAGCGGCTCTATGAAACCCGGGGATCCCAGATATCTGTATTGTTCTGTGATGCTTATTACATTTCTGTGATGTTTCATTTTTTCACGCCATGAGCGATATTATATATTGATATATATACTAGTAGATGTTGTATATGTTTTGCATCCGCGCTAGTCCAGTCCCCACTCTATCGTTAGTTAAGTAACCTAACGGGTGATGACGGGACCCAGTGGCGAATGCGGATGGCATATACGTACATCATTATTTTCGTTCTTTGTGGTGTGATCAATTGATGGGACTGCGTTGATTCGGATCAATGCAAGCTAAACAAACCTATTCTGATGTTGTTGGAACACTTTTTCAAAAAGCTGTTATTGCAAGGGCGTTCTCTTTTGTTTTGCATCGTGGTATTCAGTTGGAATATCCTGCTCCTCAGTCGACGAGGTAAGGGCCGAGATCCCTTCACCGGGAATGACCCCTTGGACAAAAGTTTGCGTCAGGGCAATAACTTCACTATAGCCGATTACTTTTGCTTTGCATCGTGGTATTCAGTTGGAATATCCTGCACCTCATTCCACGGGGAAAAAGCCGAGATCCCTTCACCGGGAGTGACCTCTTTAGCAAAGGTTTTCGTCACTATATTTTTACAAAGCTATCCAGTTCCTTCAACGATATCAAGTTCATTACGTTAAAGGTTTTCGCCAGAAACCATTCGAAGCCTTTCGTCGTTTCATATGAATAGTCAATAAGTATTCAAGCTGTGTATGTTGGCCAAAGTCAAGGCACAGTGATTGGTAGCTATTGGGTATTCATATGCAGCATAGATAGATGCATTGGTTTAGGACAGTCGTACTACTATTTTGGCAAAAGTCAAGGGTATGTACGAGTGGGTTCAAATTAATCTAGAGAATGACGGATAGAACTTGACATGTGACTTATGATATGTTGGCCAAAGTCAAGGTCATAAGAGCATGGGGCAAAAATCACATCGGGAGTTTCTAAAGAAACTGAAACTTGCCAGATATGCGCATACCTTCTGGAGTGTGATAACGTGAGCGGATTCCGTCACGTTATCATGTGATGATAGTTGGATCCCAATTCCCACTGATGAGTTGGTTTACTCCTCGGGTGATCCCGACTAATTCTTCTTTCAGGTTTGGAGGAGAATTTGACGGTACAGTAGGAGGTTTCCAGATTAGATAAAGTGATAACCATTCTGATCTAGGTTAGAGTGCACTCCGAGTGTTTCTTTTCTCTCTCTTTGGCAGCGACCATTGACCCGACCCTAGACCATGACTCAGTGACCAAGTTGACCGAACCTTCTAAATACACTGTCTTTTGGATTGTCAGAGTTGCAAACCTCATTGCCACTCCTACTTTTACCCTTTTCTCCAGGACACCCCGTATTACTACGAGCGTTCACTTCCATTGGAAAAAACCATCGTATGGTTATATACGAACTCGAAGGAATTTATTCGAGAATGGTTTCCGGTTCTGGAGAAAACGAATAGGACTATTCAGTTGTCTTTTCCTTTTACCTTCTCTCAGGATGCGAGTACTCCTTGGTTTAGGAGATAGTACACCTATTACGCAAATTGGATAGTCTTCTTCCAAACCTTAGGCTGGTACCGAACGGTGGGGAATGAAGAAAACTAATTAGCATAACGATGGTGTGCAGAAGGTATTAAGTAAAGACATATCAAGGGATTAGTAAGAGGGCAAAGTAAACTGCGACTGCTATTCACGACCAAACCAAGTGTTTCATTACCACTCCCACTTCACCTTTTGTATTTCTCCAGGACACTCCGTATCACTACGAAGATCCACAGTTATTTGGATATTCCATCGTATGGTTATATACGAACTCGAAAGGAACTTGTTCCAGTTCGGGGATGGATTCTGGTTCAGGAGAAATAGGAATAATGTTTATTCGGTTGTTTTTTATCTTCACCTTCTCTCGCATTGCGAGTGCTCCTAGGATTAGGACTGTACACCCATTATTCTTATTGGATAGTCTTCTTCCAAACCATAGGCTGGTGCCGAACGGTAGGGAAGGAAGAAAACCATTTGGCCTAAAGAGGTGTGCAGAAGATAACGACTAAAGACATATAAAGGGATTCAGAGAGATGGCAAAGAAATATACGGTTACAGTTGTGAATCTGGATAATGGAAGAGGCATTACTAGGAATACCCGGATGCCCCATCGAAACATTTCAATATTTCAGTTTCACTGTGTATTGTTAAAAGAAAACTGATTTCCCAATTAAACACTTGCTCCAGGGTATGTATTTACCAGGTATGATTCTCGCATCTGTATGGTTTTACAGATGATGAGTGGGAGTAAGTTATTGGGAATTAGGTGATCGTCCTCATTATATCGGAATTCGTTGTAATTGGTGATATTTGAGGAAATCGCCTGGGCTATTTGCCGGACGGCAAATATTTGGTTTTGAATATCCGGTGTTATGCACCAATTTCAAATTGATATATCTGTATGTCTATTTTTATAGAGTGAGATATAACCTTTTGAAATTATGTCTATGACATTTACCTATATCAGTGGATGGTTAGGTAAGGAGTATTAAACAGCGGTGTAATTCTTCTTAACCATAAGTACAGTTTTCAACCTACGACACACAGGGAATGAGTCATTAGACTCAAGGGACTTATACAGAGTATTGTATGTTGTCCAGTGTCCATTAGGACAGAAGGGTAGGTACTCGTACTAGATTCTGTTTACTTGTGACTTCTCTGGGTCTTAGACATGTGTTTCGTAGAAACACAAGGTCCAAGTTTTGAGAAGTTATAGGTATAAGAATAGAGTAGAGAACCAGGTGTTGCAAGTATCGGGATTCTTCAAGGTGATCGAAAATGTAGATACTTGTGTATGGTATTCAGTTGATAGTAATGATTAAGAGAACTTGCATCTCTTTCAGGCTACTCATAATTGGAAGCATTCCTAAGTTGAGTAACGCTGATCGGCCTCTTTCCATTTAGTTGACATGCACTGGAGACAGATGCATGATTTGAATCTGGTTCAATTAAATCAGTGCCTCTGTTTCTATATTGGATATAGAACAGTTCATATCATAACGATGTTAAGGTACGGGGAGTTGTCCGGCTTATACTTAAAACCAGACTCTGGATGACTCAAGGCACGTTTCCGTAATGGCTGTTTGTGGGTTGACCCTGGCTATGACGAGGGTTGACATTCTACCATCTGGAAGATCAATAGTGACATTGTTCTCAACTCGCCACAGTTTTAATAAAATTGGATTTTTTCAGAAAACAGTAGTGGGAGTATGGTAGAACTGGAAGTGATTCCAGAACCGCAAACGATTACTGAAGATTTGATAAAGAACCTAAAGATTCAATCTGGCTTGACATTCCATTGGCCACTCCGCGGATATGGTGGGTAACCTCAGGCACCCGAGAGGTACTCTGGTAGCCTCAAGGAAGGTGACAGGGAGGTTTTTGTTTACCCAGACTTGTCATTGCTGTTATTCCAGGCTGTGAGACCCGGCAAGAAGATGAGTATAGCGTCTTTCTAAACTAGCTTTAGAAGTGTACGTGCATATGATTCTGCCAGAGGGTTGTCGCAGTCAGTGGGAGCAGCAGAAGCATGGTGGACAAGTGGCTTATGTCTATTTATAGACTAAAGCAGATATAGCGGAGATAGATCATCTATTTTTGATGTGACAGTCATAGGTTTGACTTCATCAGAATAGGGGATGGATCTGTTAAGAAAGTAGTAGGGTGTGATGTCCTGGTATTTGGATGACATACACAGAGTAGGAAGTGATATTCCTATACTACGATCGGTTATACTTTGGTTGTCACACAGTAGTTTCTCCACATGGGACTTGGATATAATATCAAGACATTCTGGTTACTAGATCTATAGATCTAGATTTGGGTGGTTTCCCAATCAGGGTACTTAGAAAGCATTCTAAGAGCTTTTAGAATGGTCGACTCCTAGCATGGTGGTATACCTGCAGGTGATGGAGTCACCCTCTCTTAAGGTGTCTTACAGACTAAACTGGAGAGGGATGTGCATGATTGGCAGATCACTTGCTTAGGCAATTGAGTCAATCATGAGATGTCAAGTGCCACACCAGATGTTATTTTTGCACGAGATGCAGTAAGTTGATATTAATCCAATTCTGAAGAAACGATTGGAAGCAGTTTTAGAACATAAGTTGATGTTCTAGGGAAATGATAACGGCAGCCTCTTTTGGGAGACAGTTATCATTCCAGGCTTCCAAGGTGACATGGATGACAGAGTGACTATCAGAGTTATGGTTTTCCCTCTGACGAGGGGCAGTATTATGGACAGGTGGTCCAGGTGGATACTGAGGGAAGGATGGCGCAGGATACTGATTAAGTTCAGTTGACGATACAGTCTAAGAAGTTTGGATTTGGAGTTCATTTATGAGCTAGGTCCCATCAGACATCCAGACATATTCTAAGACGGGTATTGCTCATTTCGGGAGATGGCTTTCTCCGCGAACTTGAGATATAGAGAGACATAGAAAGAAACATCAGAGCGGATCCACTCACTGAGGCTATTCCTCGAACACAATAGTTTCGCAAACGAGCTTTGTGAGGCTGATTAGTAGAGGAGTTGGGTGTTCGGTATCACACGGGCTGTGAGTATGCGACATCGCAATAATTAGCCTTCAGTGTAAGTGGGAGATTGTTGGAGTTAGTGCCCTCAGAGTCAATTATTGGATCACAGGCACGTGATTGCAATGATTGATGGAGGACCTATCCCGATAGGACAGTCTTACTCAAGATGATAGTATGTTATCTGGTTTGTCTTTATCATCGTGTACTGCTTTAGGTGACATTACTGATCACTATTGCACGTTGATAGAGCCCCTAGGATTCTTGCTTGAATACCAGCAGTATGAGGGCGATCATATACGTGGGAGCTGGGGTCTATAAGCACATCCTTAAAAGGTCCCTAGTCATGGGAGTTTCGAGACAGGGCATCGATTCTCCAGAGTAGACTAGTGTATACAGTCGAGACCCCGACGAGGGGCGGTGGCTGGTCTCATAAGCCACTGGTGTCAGTTGGTTCACCAAAGATGTATACAGGTGCTCATTGGGTTATGAGTACACCGGACAGGACTCGCCGGGAACCTGCTAGTTGGTATTATACCTGATGTCAGATAGCAGTTCCCTGGTGACATGTGTACAGGTTAGTTCATCGACCTGAGATCGTCATTTGTCTCGTGTGAGTTCCCACTACGCTTTGATTACTACCCTACCACGCTCAAAGGAGACGTGCAAACAGGTTTTAGTTGGGTACAGTCCCGAGCCACATGGAGGCAGTGAGCGGATCTGCAGGGGTTCGTCTCTCCCGGTATTGGGGGTGAGGTCGCGCTGTGTCTAGGAGAGCCAGTACATGAAAGTCCTTGGCCAAGGCAGGAGATTTACTGGTAGGCATTCCAGTAGTATCTCAGGGTGTTCTGGACTACACTCCGACACGACTTATACCGCTTTTGGGGGTCTGACTTTTACCAACCCCCTAGGCCCGCCATGCGATGCTCATAGACGAACGGACCGGACTGTACGGATATTGTCACTGACAGGCTCAGTAGGGTGTCAGGATGAGTTCGCTCATCGACGTCCCTTTTGGTCAATACCTGGTAGCCCGTCACGTATTGGCTAATACCTCTGACGTGCTAGCGGCTAAATCCACAGCCAAAGTATTGACGAGTCTTTAGAGTCCCCCACAGACCGTTTTCTCAAGTTTCGGGCAAAACGCTATAGAGGCCGTATGGAGATATGGCAGGGTTCGATCAGATACGCGCGGTATTGCACGGATCATAATCGGACGGATAATACTGGCGGGCTTTGGTTTATGCCGGATCCTAGTATTGTACAGTGTAGATTTTGTCTCTTTGCATTTGTATTCAGTGGGAATACAAATGCGGGTATGTATATACAGTCGCGGGTTTTTCCTGTAATTTATTATGGGATCAGTTTTCTGAAGTTGCCAGTTTGCATTCCGTTCCGGCCAGTTTTCCTTTGTTCCTTCACGGCCGGACTTTTCCGATTGAGGGGGTTATTTGCAGTTGTGCAAATTATCTTTGTGGAGGGTGTTATTTGCATATGTGGCTTTATGATAAGACTAGTATCATGAGATTCTTTTTCCTTCTTATCCTTTGCATTAAATGAGATGGAACTTTGATTTGATGAGATGAGAAATGGTGTGACCATTTTTCTTCTCATTTTGCTTACCTTTTCCTCTCTTGGTTAATTTCATTCTTTTTTCCTCCACCTAAATTAAAGGGGCCGGCCACTTCATGGGGAGATGAGGGAGTTCATTTTTAATGAGGGAAATTGATTCATCTCATTTTTTGCTTGCTTGCTAAATTCCAAACCCCTCTCCAAAGTTCTTTTCTCCTTCATCATCAAAGGCATCTTCTATAACCCCAAGAGACAACCATTCTACACTTCATCTACAGCATCCCTTGGACGCGTCGGCTAGCCAACTTCGCGTCCGAGTTGCCTCGGTCCAGAGGTGGGAGCCCGTAAAAGAACCCGGCGATGTGGTGCCCGTTTCGACGAGGAGGCGACGACCGGAGATTCCGCGAGGAGATCGGAGTGGAGGCGAAGACCGAAGGATACGGATCGCTTGGTATAGCTTCTCTACTTTTTTCTAGTTTGCTAGAGTTAGGTTAATGGCCCGATCCGGGGTTTTTAGTGCGTGGTGGTGCCGGTTTACAGTTTTAGTAAAGTTTTTCGTTTCCGCATTCCGGCGTCGGATTGACGGCCGGGGCGCCGCCGTGCACTTACACCACGCCACCTAAATGAAAAATAAGTATGTTGATGCATCTTCTTCGGGTGTGTTAGTTACCGAGAACTGTTTCTCAGTTCACTCTACGTCCTGGGTATTAGATACCGGATCGGGATCCCACATATGTAATATATTACATGGGCTAAAGAAAGGTGGAGAACTAGGAATAGGTGATCATTCTCTAAAAGTAGGGAATGGTGTAAATGTTGCAGCCAAACCAGTTGGTGAATATCACCTTGTATTACCAAAAGGGAATACATTGATCTTGAACGACTGTTATTACGTACTCTCTATGATATGCAATTTAATATCAATTTTTTTATTAGATAAAGAAGGATATAATTTTGTAGTAGAGAATAATGTTATGAACATTTATCTAAATCAAGTGTTGATTGGGTTTGGTACGTTATGTAACGGTTTATATGTTCTGAATCAAAACTCAGTTCTTAACGTACAAAACACACACAAGAGAAAGAGTTCAGAAATGAACGAATCATTCTTGTGGCATTGTAGACTAGGTAATATCAATGCGACACGACTAGCTAAGTTGCATAAGGATGGATATTTGAATCCGTTCAAATTTTCATCTTATGAAACTTGCCAGTCATATCTCAAAGGCAAGATGACCAAAACTCCGTTTACTGGACACGGAGAAAGAGTTACAGAACTCTTGGGACTGATACATAGTGATGTATGCAGTCCCATGTCTACACATACCAGAAATGGTTCCTCGTACTTCATTACATTCATTGACGATCTCTCAAGATACGGACATGTATTCCTGTTGAAACACAAGTCTGAAACTTTTGAGAAATTCAAAGAATATAAGCATGAAGTCGAGAACCAGACGGGTAAAAGTATTAAAATCCTACTATTTGATCGGGAAGGAGAATACTTGAGCACGGAATTCCGTGACTATCTAAAGGAGAATGAAATTCTCTCTCAGCTTACTCCTCCGTATACACCATAGCACAACGGTGTATCGGAGCGGAGGAATCGCACCCTATTGGATATGGTGCACTCTATGATGAGCACCGTTGAGTTACCTATTTTCTTTTAGGGTTATGCGCTTGAGACAGCTGCATACCTATTGAATCAAGTTCCATCTAAATCTGTACCTACCACACCATATGAGATATGGAGTGGGAAAAGACCATATCTTAAACGAGTTAAGATATGGGGTTGTCTAGCCTATGTCAAAAGGCAAAATCCGGACAAACTTGAGGCGCGATCAGTTCTTTGCAAGTTTGTGCGATATCCAAAGAATTCATATGGATATTTTTTCTACCTCAGTGAGGAACAAAAGGTGTTTGTTGCTCAACATGCCACCTTTTTAGAAAAGAAATTTCTTGCAAAAAAAATTAGTGGCAAAGAGGTAGAGCTGGAAGAAGTTCCAGCTACACAGACTACAACTGAAGATTTAGTGGAACCAGAGGATTCGATAGTCCCCAACGAACCTCAGCCTTTCCGCCGATCTAGTAGGGTTCCACATCCACCTGAAAGATACTACGGTTTTCTCATTGATGGTGGGAGCGAAGATTGCATCATGGAAGATGATGACCCAACTAGCTTCGAGCAGGCCATTACAAGTGGGGACTCTGTGAAATGGATGGATGCAATGCCATCTGAGATGGAATCCATGTACACCAACAAAGTATGGACTTTGGAAGATGCTCCTAAAGGGGTAAAACCCATCGAGAGCAAATGGATCTTTAAGAAGAAACTTGGTGTAGATGGAAAAGTTGAGACTTTCAAAGCTAGACTTGTTGCAAAAGGTTTTCGTCAATGACCAGGTATGGATTATGATGAATCCTTTTTTCCAGTGGTTATGCTTAAGTCCATCCAGATCCTACTTGCCATCGTTGCATACCATGACTACGAAATCTGGCAGATGGATGTTAAGACCGCCTTTCTAAATGGTGATTTAGAAGAGAGCGTGCACATGACTCAGCCAGAAAGCTTCATGGACAATGGGAGCAGCGGAAATGTGTGCAAGCTACTTAAATCAATTTACGGGTTAAAGCAGGCATCGCGGAGTTGGAACATCTGTTTTGATGTGGTAGTCAAAGAGTTTGACTTCATCAAAAACGTAGATGAACCTTATATATACAAGAAGGTGGCAGAAAATAAGGTTGTCTTTCTCGTATTGTACGTAGATGACATACTCTTGATAAGAAATGATGTTCCTATGCTGCATTCGGTCAAGCTCTTCTTATCACAAAGATTCTCAATGAAAGATTTAGGTGATGTCTCCTATATCTTGGGGATTAAGATCTATAGAGATAGATCTAAACGGATACTGGGATTGTACCAATCCAGGTACATTGACACCATACTAAAGAGGTTTAGTATGGAAGATTCCAAGCATGGAAATTTACCCACGATTTCAGGACTCACTCTCTCCAAAGAGATGTCTCCCAAGACTGATTTGGATAGAGCTCACTGCAAGGGATACCCTATGCTTCGGCAGTAGGCTCTATCATGTATGCGATATTATGTACCAGAACCGATATAGCATACTCACTAAGTATAGTGAGTAGGTATCAAGCAGATCCAGGAGAGAATCACTGGACAGCTATGAAGAACATTCTCAAGGACTAAAGAGAAGTTCTTGGTGTATGGTAATGGTGAACTCCAAGTGGAGTCCTTTACCTATTCGAGCTTCCAGAGTGATAAGGACGACTCTAAGTCAGTCTCGGGATTTGTCTTTACCCTCAATGGAGGGGCGGTTTGTTGGAAGAGTTCCAAGCAAGAAACCGTGGCAGACTCAACGATGGAGGCTGATACATCGCTGCCAACGATGCTGCCAAAGAGGCTGTCTGGATGAAGAAGTTCATAACTGAACTAGGAGTGGTTCCATCCATCGAGCATCCGATACCTTTGTATTGTGATAACAATGGAGCAGTGGCTTTGGCCAAGGAACCCAGGTCCCATCAGTGATCCAGGCATATTCTGAGGCGGTATCACCTGATCCGGGAGATAGTTGATGGCCAGAAGATCAAGGTCAGGAGAGTTGACACGAAGAATAACACGGCGGATCCACTCACGAAGGCCATACCCCAGATACAATTTGAGAGACTCTTCGGGATGTTGGGTATGAGATACTACAACAACCGGCCTTAGTGCAAGTGGGAGATTGTTAGTTATATGTATGCCCTAGAGATCATTATTGTACATATGATGTATATTATAGTGGATGCTTGGACATATATATAGAGGAATTTCTTGCTTGACATGATAGTATGCTATCTGGTTGCTCTTTGTCTTAACATGTAGACTTGTATTGTGATACTATCTTGCTCTCACGTGTTGATAAAGCCCTTAGGATGTGTACTTAACTACCAGGACTATGATGGGTGTTCTCCGCCGAAAGCCGCGACCGGGACGTTGGGACGTCTGGCCTGAATTTTGGGGGCAGATGGTATTTGGTTTTATCTGTCCACCTCTCCGAAAGTGCCAATTTGATTTATGGCACCATGTATCGGAGGTTTAGACGGATGCGGCCGTTGTAGCAGACTTCGTCAGATTCCCCCTCATTGTGATGGGTTTTTTTATTGTGGGGACGCTCTTCTCTGCAGGTGCAAGCCCTTGCAGTTAATTACGCTACCGCATCGCGGTAACCACTTTCTCCTTCTCCAGATGGTCACTTCGTGTCTTGTGTGTTTGTTTTGTTTCTTTGGTTGCCCGTGGATTGTATACGGAGACTAATTTATGTTGTCGCCCGTAGGGCGGGGATTAGTCCAAATCCGTATTTTCTTAGATTTGGGTTTGGGTTGGGTTTAAGGATCGTTAATCTCATTAGAGACTAAGATCAACTTAAACGTTTGTTAAGGATACGTTAGTCTAATTTTAGACTAAGATCTACTTAACAGGATCATTTAGATCCAACAAAAGAGCATTTGGGATCTATTGTTTTAGTTTATGGACATTGCGGTCCATAGTTAGTTTTAGGACATTGCGGTCCATCATAGTCCATGGAGTTTAAGGACATCATAGTCCAGTTTAAAGACGTCATAGTCTATGGGGATTTTGGTTCAACCGTTTGGGGATGCGCCAAAAGTTATTGGTTATTGGGACCCTCCATCTCTCTGAAGACGTTGAAAAATTACAACGACATATATCAGAGGTATGAAGAGATGTACCCTTGAACCAATAATGGTTGGGAGATCTGTAGTCAAGTTTGAGACTAAAATCAGTTAAATAGATTTATGAGCATATGGGCTCAATTAATCTGAATTAGAGGCATGTGGCCAACTTGGGCTCAGTCAAAATGTTGGACATTTAATTAGGCTCAGTCCTTTTTTATTTAACCATGTTGAGCATTGGTTTTGGGTTCTGACAACCTTTTTGTCTTTTATTAAGTGTTGAGCACTCATTAAGACTCTGGGGCTTTATTTAAAGAACAGTTTATGTTCTCTCGGTGCACACCTGAGGAGCACGTGGTGTGCTTGGCACTGAGCACCAGACTTGGAGCGCTAAGGCGGATCCTATGAGATAGTGCACACGTGAGGAGCACGTGGCGCGCTTGGCGCTGAGCGCCAGTCAATAAGTGCAGAGTGCTTTTTGTGAAATAGCGCACACGTGAGGAGCACGTGGTGTTCTTGGCGCTAATCGCCAGATAATGAGTGCAGAGCGCTTCTTGTGAAGTAGCGCACACGTAAAGAACACGCGGCGTGCTTGGCGCTGGTCGCCAGATAATGAGTGCAGAGCCCTTCTTGTGAAGTAGCACACACGTGAGGAGCACGTGGCCCGCTTGGCGCTGATCGCCAGATAATGAGTGCAGAGCGCTTCTTGTGAAGTAGCGCACACGTGAGGAACTGATTGGTAGAGATTTTCTGTGTTTAAATTTACGGCAATCAAGATGGTGTCGCTTGGTAGCTAGCCGGTTAAGTACGGGTCGATCCACTGGGAGATGGAATCTTTTACTTTATGTTTTAACGAGTTAAGTCCAAAAAATTGGTGGTTTGTTTAAAGATCTACGAATGAGATAAATGATGATAAAATACTTGCTGGGGTTAGGATTATGTTAGTTCGAGTTTAGGAAATTCTTACTTCTTTCAATGCCCTTCTGATTATAGGTGTTAAGGTAACCGGCAACAACGGGGATTAGCATGACTGTAACAACCCCAAATTTCCTATACACCTTTTGTACAAATTTTTTTTCAAAATCCTTAAAGAGGTATTTATTGCATGAGCACAAGACTTAAGTAATTAATTAGCAATTTAATTACAAGAAGAAGCTTGTAGCTCATTGGTAATACCTTGCATTGCTAAACCAAGCCACCAGAGTTCAAATCCCATGCCCCACATTATTTTTAATATTATTTTATTTTAAAATTTTTAGAAGTCCAACAGTCAACACGTGATAAATTCCAAAAGTTCCACCACTCATAAAAAACTAAATATACCAGAGCCTACACCTAATGACCCCCCACCTCCCCATGCCCTGACTCGGTCCGAGTTGGCCGGCGGACCGGCCGACTCAGTCCGGCGCCGTCGGCCAGACTCAGCCGGACGGCCGAGTCCCCAACTGGAAAGTTGGGGCTCTTCCTCTCCCCTACCCCCCTGCATACTTTATTTTTCCAAATCGGTTCCAGAGACCTTTGAAATCCCCATTTACTCCATATTTTAATGAATTTTAATATATTTTTACATTTTTAATTTAAAACCCTACATCTACCCTAATGATTGATACGAATTCTCGGTGTGTATGTAGAAAATGTATAGAAATCATAACTAAAAATATTTTGACCGCAATTAATAACGGTGTCGATTGTAGCGTGTTAGTAAGTGCGGATCGTCCACAGGGAAAGTGTAATCCGTTCGTATTTCAAATTAGATGAATCGAAAATTTAAAGAAAAGAGAAAAGACAATTCAATTCAAGATTTGTAAAATGAATTCAAGAATCATCTAGATCTAATCTAAAATCAAGAAAACATTAAAATCAAGAATTGAGAGAATTCCAATCGATTTAAGTTTCAAGAATTGAAGTGAAGCTCGTAAGAGTCGATTAAATCTATAGACGTGACGAAGACTAGCGATTACGTTTTCTTATCCATTAATGAATTGATACTAGATCGATGACGATTTATCGAGATTTAAGGATCTTGTGAAGAAACTAGGGTTTCCTCATCTCATCCTTTGTCCTTTCGATGAATCTCATTCACAAGCTAACTTCTAGTAAATCAAATAATCGATCGTTGATCTCTGGTTCCGAGCGAAAATAATCAAGAAAGCATTTCGCATCGAAACTAGATCGTCGATCATTCGATTTTCAAGAATTTACAAACATTATAGGACTTAAGAATCGTTTCAAGGTTTTGTCAACATCATCATCTATTGATTCTCTCGACTCCTCCACGAGCGGAGTTTTACTCAAGCATTATCACAAAGAACACATTCAAGAATCTAGATTGAATCATAATGCTTGAATTAAAAAGATAACCAAGATATAGAATTATCACCTTTATTTATCAACAATTTCGTTACAAATCTCTCGAAATCTACAAGAGTAAGGAACTTGATCGTCGATTTTGGCTTCGCTCTGCTTCTTGAGTCACGGATCTCCTTGGATCACTTGCTCCGATGAAGTCCGGCGTCGCTTTCTAAAGGATCGAAGGCTTCTTGCTTTGATTGAACTTGAAGATCTTGAACTTTGGCTTTTTGATTGGATTAGGGTTAGGGTTTTGAGGCACAAATTGTGTCACTCAACTTGTGGGTGGAAGAGATGATGAACTAATGAACTCTCAACAACCTTTAGAAGTGAAGCCTGGAGTCCCTTTTATAGCCTTAAGAATGATTAGCTTCCCTTGTAAGCTTGGTTTAGATTAGCGTCCCTTGTAAGCTTGGTAGTTAGGAGGAAGGTTCTAGAGTTAGTTAGTTAGGGTTAGCTTCCTTCATAAGCTTGGAGGTTAAGGAGAAGCTTCTAGGCTTAGGTTGTTATTTGGCTTGCTTTGGAAGCTTGGAGTGTTTAGTTTTGAATAAGGAGCTTGCTATTCTGGCAGAAGACTCTGGAGTGTTCTAGAACTTGCAGTGGCTTGAAGAGGTTCTGGCCATGAGAGAATAATAATGGAGCAGAGCTTTGCTGATGACGTGGCAATACGGCCGCGGATCCGCGGCACGTGCCATGCTCCGGCCGCGGATCCGCGGTCACGTAAGGGCTTCAGTAAATGAATTTCTGTGTGATGCTTCCTCTTGACTTAATGATATTTTGCTGATATGTTGAATTTTATATTTCTTTCTGTATCAATGCCAGATCAAAAATCTTAGACTTGGCGCATCTTTTATCAGCACTTTGACAATTTTGGCTCGGTTCCTGGAATTTCCTGCACAAATCTTTGAAACAAGTGTTGCGCTATATAAGGATGATGCGATACCATGATAAACACTCAATTTCCCTCAAAATGTCAGTTTTAAGGTATAACACAAGTAATTCGGTATTTTACGGGTGTTTTGCTAATATGTGCTATACTTAACCTGATACCTTTAGATGAATGCAAATGATAGGGAAATTGACGTGTTAAAAATACATTATTTTCGATTGATTACCTAACCCTAGCCTAAACCCTATAAATACACCCCTACCCTCTACCCACTCATCCCAAAACTCTGAAACAACTCTCTAAAATTCTCAAGAAATCTTGTGTACTTTAAAAACGAACACGAAGCGAAGCTACGGCGAAATTCCCGGCGAACTTCCGGCGATCGTTCTAGGAACTCTCGGCGACGAATCGACGCACCGGCGATTCCTCTTCTTTCATCTCTTTCTCCTAGTTGTCCAAAACCCGTAAATCCCATTTTCTACCTCTCTTTTCTATTCTCAAAATACGGATTTACAAAACCCTACAGAATCGGAACAAATCCGATTTCCGATTCGGTTTCTTCATAAAACTTCACTTCTCATTAATACTATTTTGCTTAAACTCCCTCATGTTGACTATTAAACACTAATCAAACAAATTGATCAAGTTTCATTTCATAAAGTGATGGCTATTTCACTTTATCGTATTTTTCATTTAAATACCATATTGTTTCAAATATACATTTAACTTCATTAAACCTTGCTATATCTTTAAGTAGATCACGAGGTAACAACCTACCTCCTCACACACTCACATGTAAACATAGTACAATAATCTTGGGAATTTAGAATACGAGGAAAAAAAACATTTTCATTTAAATACCCTTATTTAATAAAACCATTTCTAAAAGATTTAGTATTGATACATCTTTGAGCTAATAAAAAAAATATCTAGACTCAGCCAATTAAGGGCTGTCGCAATCATTAGGACAGAGAAAGATTATGGGCATTCAATCATTTATCTAAACCTGAGTTTGTGGTGGCTAGGCTAGACAAGTGAGAAAGGTAATTTTAAAAGGCCCGTCTCACGGTGATTCGTGAGCGGATCCCTCCTTTCTTCACTTGTACTTACCTGGCCACAATTGGCGGTGAAGAGGCGATTTGAGAGATACCTCACAACTTGTCGCTTTGGACTTAGGAGACCCTAGTACCTAGAATACGGAAAATCGACATTTTTTTACAAATAAATACCATAATTAATAAAACCGTTTTTCCTTAATGATTAGTATTTATACAAATCTTTGCAAAGCGCCGCTATAACCCATTTGAGGAACCCGTTCAGGATGGTGCGGATTATCGCACATCCTCGGGCTTAGTAGTGCGAGATTCAGACCTCCGCAAGGAGCATTCGGTCTCGAAAGATTTAAAATACGACATCTTAAAAAAACGAGATTTCTAGAATATTATAGATATATACAAAAATTATTTTTCATATAACTATATGTATATGTAACATGAACATGTCTATTTTTAGTATTATAAATATTCTATCTTTTTCTAAAAATGTCACAAGATTCATTTTACACTAAAATACCATGAAAATCAATATTTCAAATAAATATCATTTATATGAAAATAGGATATTTTCACTAGAAATATCACAAAATAAAATTTACACTCATTACAACTATAAAGACGAATAATAAATACTTGGGGTGTATCTTGAAAACTATATAAAAATATTTTTACATAAAACCCCCTCAAGTTCTATAAATTGCCCTAAGAACCCTAGTAAATATAGGTTTAAGGAGTGACCAGTCTCTTGAGCCTCAGGGAGCCGGAGATATGGGTGCTTGCCTATCTAAGATAGACAATTAACAAACGGTGTTACCGATAATATCAAAATAATCAGGACTTCAATTTACTTTTATAATTGTCTGACTCGGGTTTGAGTCTCTCTATAATCTGACTTGAATATGATTCAAGTAGAATCTACAATCTACAATCTACAATATTACAATTCAACACGAATCCATGAATCCATTATTCCATATATTCAATCTATCAATGTATACAACTTGACTGAACCGAACCATGGATATACATTCCATTTACATGATCATCCAGTTTACATGATTCTACAGTTACATCCGTTTACCGATATCATGGTTTCGGCAAGTCATCCAATTATACAATTCAATTTACATGATATTACAATGCAATGCAATACTATCAATATAATAACTACACGGGGTATTAGGGTAGTTCATTCATGAATCCAACATAATCTCTAGAGTCTCCCTAGATCATGAATCCATGTTGTTGGATATAGTGCCCTCAGAGTCAATTATTGGATCGCAGGCACGTGATTGCAATGATTGAGGGAGGACCTATATCGGTAGGACAGTCTTACTCAAGATGATAGTATGCTATCTGGTTTATCTTTATCATCGTGTACATGCTTTAGATGATATTACAGATTACTATTACACGTTGATAGAGCCCTTAGGATTCTTGCTTGACGGCCAACAGTATGATGGCGATCATATACGTGGGAGCTGGGATCTATAAGCACATCCTTAAAGTGGTCCCTAGTCGTGGGAGTTTTCAAGACAGGGCATCGATACTCCAGAGTAGACTAGTGTATACAGTCGAGACCCCGATGAGGGGCGGTGGCCGGGCTCACAAGCCATTGGTGTCAGTTGGTTCACCTAAGATGTATACAGGTGCTCATTAGGTTATGAGTACACCGGACAGGACTCGCCGGGAACATGCTAGTTGGTATTATACCTGACATCAGATAGCAGTTTCCTGGTGACATGTGTACAGCTTAGTTCATCGACCTGAGATCGTTATTTGTCTCGTGTGAGTTCCCACTGTGCTTTGATTACTACCCTACCACGGCTTAAAGGAGTCGTGCAAATAGGTTTTAGTTGGGTACAGTCCCGAGCCACATGGAGGCAGTGAGCGGATCGGCAGGGGTTTCGTCTCTCCCGGTATTGGGGGTGAGATCGCGCTGTGTCTAGGAGAGCCATTACACGAAGTCCTTGGCCAAGGCAGGAGATTTACTGGTAAGTATTCCAGTAGTATCTCAGGGTGTCCTGGGCTACACTCCGACATGACTTGTACCGCTTTTGTGGGTCTGACATTTACCAACCCCCTAGGCCCTCCATGCGATGCTCATAGACGAACGGACCGGACTGTACGGATATTGTCACTGACATGCTCAGTAAGGTGTCAGGATGAGTTCGCTCATCGACCTCCCTTTTGGTCAATATCTGGTAGCTCGTTACGTACGGCTAGTACCTCTGACGTGCTAGTGGTTAAATCCACATCTAATGTATTGACGAGTCTTTAGAATCCCCCACAGACAGTTTTCAAGTTTCGGGTGAAACGTTGTAGAGGCCGTATGATATATGGCAGGGTTCGATCATATACGTGCGGTAGTGCACGGATCATGATCAGACGGATCATACTAGTGGGCTTTGGTTTAAGCCGGATCCTAGTATTAGATTTGTTGGATTACATTAGTCTCATCGTATTCGCATTCAGTCGGAATGCGGATGCAGGTATGTATATACAGGTGAGGGGTATCCTTGTGATCCATCACGAGTTTACTTTAGATGTTGCCGTATCTTTTTCTTGTTGCAAACATTTGGATTAATGTTTGCATATGGAAATTATGAGCTAGAAATCATCATGAGGTGCATTTATTGTGACACATGCAACCTAGTGACTCATGGTCTCTTTTATTGTGCATATGTCACATTTTGTGATGGATTTAAGTGATGAAATGAGAGGAAGAAAGAGAAAGGCAGCCATGATAGATATGTTTGCTCTTGTATTATTTCATTCTAACTCTCTCTCATTTTTATCATAGCAACACAAAAGAAAAGAAAATGCTTCTTCTTCTTCTTCCCCTAGCTCACCATTTCCATGGATGACATCACCTTCAACCTCCATCCATACAATGGATGCAAGAGACAAAGTTGTCACACACATTCTCTACTTCATCTTGGACACGTCGGCTAGCGAACTCCGTGCCCGAGTTGCTTCGGATGAAGCGGGAGCCCGTAAAAAGACTCGAAGATGTGATGCCCTTTCCGACGAGGAGATCGAGACCGGAGATGCCGCGAGGAGCTTGGGATGGTGGACAAAGACCGAAGGACACGGATCGATCGGTATAGCCTTTCCAACCCTTCTCTTGTTTGCTAGTTATAGGTTAATGGTTCGATCCGGGTTCAAAGTCTGCGATAGCGCCGGTTTCTAGTTAAGAAAAAGTTTTCGTTTCCGCATTTTGGCCTCGGACAGAAGGCCGGGGCGCTACCGTATACTTACATGGTATCAGAGCCACGCCATTAACCTTTACTAGCTTGTTCTAATGTATTTAAAATATCGATCGATCAAAATTTCCGAAACCGCGTTTTCATTTTCTGAGTTTCTGTCGAATTTCTTTTGTCGTCGAAAAATTATTTTAAGTATTGCAGAAAATCAGACAGGCTTTTCTTAGAACACTACAGAAAATTTGTAGCATGAGCTCACTGTAGCGCCGCGGAACCGCGGTCGTACCCCCGTTTTGGCCGCGGTTCCGCCGCAGTACTGTAGCTGCACTGCACCATTTTTCCTACAGTGCTCTCTGACTTGGAAATGGGGTTTCTGGAATGTTTATTTTTGGCCCAGATTATTTTGAGTGCTGCAGTTGTACTTGGGGCCCACTTCGAGAAATTTTGTCGATCGAAAATTTTAAATAAGTTAGTTCGCAGTACTTACATTACTATCTGTGATCGTGAATATCATTCGAGCGGTAAATCTTGTCTAATTGCTATAGCCCTTTTAGACGGATTTGCGAACGTGACATTCACGTTGATGTTCTGTGTTGTGCTGTGATGTTGCGGATTTGTCGTGGTGGATAGCCTGATGCAATGGTAGTACAGTTTGGTTGTATTTGTACATTTGATATTGCGGCGCGAGCGTCCGACATGTGGACTGCCGTCACTGCCTGTTTGTATATTATTCTTTTGGGACACGACCGGGCTGAGGTCGATGTACCCGTTGTATATATTTTACTTTCTGTACTAGGATTACCCCACGGTGGGGTGCACGGATAGCCGGGTTCTAGAGGGCAACAAGCCCGCATCTCATGGCTTTGAGACGGAGGGGGCTTTACTCTAGAATTGCGGGCTATTCGCCGCACTCGTAGGGGGTATAGGTTGACCCAAGGATGGGTGCCCAAGTTACCGGATTCTGTGAAGTGCTGGGTGGTCCATTCACTTTGTTGAAGGGGGCTGCCTCTCTTCAGGTTTTGGCGGGTAACTTGCCGCGCCCGTAGGGATCTAGGATTTCATTGCACAGGCTATCCACACGACCAGGGGAACGTCGGGTTTCAGTAGCGGCTCTATGAAACCCTGGGATCCCAGATTATCTGTATTGTTCTGTGATGCTTATTACATTTCTGTGATGTTGCATTTTATCACGCCATGAGCGATTATTATATATTGATATATATACTAGTAGATGTTGTATATGTTTTACACCCGCGCTAGTCCAATCCCCGCCCTGTCATTAGTTAAGTAACCTAACGGGTGATGACGGGACCCAGTGGCGAATGCGGATGGCATATACGTACATCGTATTTTCGTTCTTTATTGGTGTGATCAATTGATGGGACTGCATTGATTCGGATCAATGCAAACTAAACAAACCTATTCTGATGTTGTTGGAATATTTTTCAAAAAGCTGTTATTGCAAGAACGTTCTCTTTTGTTTTGCACAGTGGTATTCGGTTATGAATATCCAGCACCTCAGTCGACGAGGCAAGGGCCGAGATCCCTTCACCGGGAGTGACCCCTTGGACAGAAGTTTGCGTCAGGGTAATAACTTCACTATAGTCGATTACTTTTTGCTTTGCATCGTGGTATTCAGTTGGAATATCCTGCACCTCATTCTACGGGGAAAGAGCCGAGATCCCTTCACTGGGAGTGACCTCTTTAACAAAGGTTTTCGCCACTATATTTTTATAAAAAGCTATCCAGTTCCTTCAACGATATCAAGTTCATTACGTTAAAGGTTTTTCGCCAAAAACCATTCGTAGCCCTCCGTCATTTCAGTTGGGTAGCACTTAGTATTCATGCTATATTTGTTGGCCAAAGTCAAGGCATAGTGTATGGTAACTATTTGTTACTTTTCTGTTGCATAGATAGATGCGTTGGTTTGGGACAGTCGTACTGCTTTGTTGGCCAAAGTCAAGGGTAGGTATGAGTGGGTTCAAATTAACCTGGATAATGACGGGTAGAACTTAACATGTGACTTATGATTTGTTGGTCAAAGTCAAGGTCATAAGAGCATGGGGTAAAAATCATATCGGGAGTTTCTAAAGAAACTAAAACTTGCCAGATATGCGCATACCTTCTGGAGTGTGATAACGTGAGTGGATTCCATCACGTTATCATGCGATGATAGTTGGATCCCGATTCCCACTAATGAGTTGGTTTACTCCTCGGGTGATCCCGACTAATTTTTCTTTCAGGTTTGGAGGAGAATTTGAGGATACAGTGGGAGGTTTCCTGATTAGATAAATTGATAACCATTCTAATCTTGGTTAGAGTGCACGCTGAGTGTTTCTTCTCTCTCTCTTTAGCAGCGACCATGGCCCGACCCTTGACTATGACTCAGCGACCGAGTTGACCGAACTTTCTTGTAATATTGGCTTTTTGATTGTCTGAGTTGCATACCTCATTGCCACTCTTTCTTTTACCATTTTCTCCAGAACACCTCGTATTACTACGAACATCCACTTCCATTGGATAAAACCATCGTATGGTTATATACGAACTCAAAGGAACATGTTCCAGATTCGAGGATGGTTTCCGGTTCTGGAGGAAATGAATAAGACTATTCAGTTGTCTTTTCCTTTTACATTCTCTCAGGTTGCGAGTGCTCTTTGGATTAGGACAGTACACCTATTACGCTAATTGGATAGTCTTCTTCCAAACCATAGGCATGTGCCGAACGGTAGGGAATGATGAAAACCAATTAGCCTAACGATGGTGTACAGAAGGTATTAAGTAAAGACAAATAAAAGGATTAGTAAGAGAGCAAAGTAAACTGCGATTACTATTCACGACCAAACCAAGTATTTCATCGTCACTCCTACTTCACCTTTGTATTTCTCCGGAACACCCAGTATCACTACAAAGATCCACAGTTTATTGGATACTCTATCGTATGGTTATATACGAACTCGAAGAGACTTGTTCCAGTTCGGGGATGGATTCTGGTTCAGGAGAAATAGGAATAAGGTTTATTCGGTTGTCTTTTATCTTTACCTTCTCTCGCATTGCGAGTGCTCCTAGGATTAGGACAGTACACCTATTACGCTTATTGGATAGTCTTCTTCCAAACCATAGACTGGTGCCGAACGATAGGGAAGGAAGAAAACCATTTAGCCTAATGAAGGTGTACAAAAGGTAACGACTGAAGACAAATAAAGGGATTTGGAGAGATGACAAAGAAATATACGGTTAGAGTTGTGAATCTGATAATGGAAGAGGCATTACTAGGAATACCCGGATACCCCTCCGAAACATTTACATGTTTCAGTTTCACTGTGTATTATTAAAAGAAAACTGATTTCCCAATTAGTCCTTACTCCAGAGTATGCATTTACCAGGTTTGATTCTCACATCTGTATGGTTTTACAGATGATAAGTGGGAGTAAGTTATTGGGAATTGGGTGATCATCCTCATTATATCAAGATTCATTGTAATTGGTGATATTTGAGGAAATCACCTGGGTTGTTTGCCGGACGGCAAATATTTAGTTTTGAATATCCGTTGTTGTGCACCAATTTCAAATTGATATATCTGTACGTTTATTTTTATAAAGTGAGATATAACTTTTTGAAATTATGTTCATGATATTTACCTATATCGGTGGATGGTTAGGTAAGGAGCATTAAACAGCGGTGTAATTCTTCTTAACCATAAGTATAGTTTTCAACCTACGACACACAGGGAATGAGTTATTATACTCAAGGGGCTTATACAGAGTATTGTATGTTGTCCGGTGTCCATTAGGACGGAGGGGTTGGTACTCGTACTATATTCTGTTTACTTATGACTTCTCTAGTTCTTAGACATGTGTTTCGTAGAAATACAAGATCCGAGTTTTGAGAAGTTATAGGTATAAGAGTAAAGTAGAGAACCAGGTGTTGCAAGTATCGGGATTCTTCAAGGTGATCGAAGATGTAGATACTTGTATATAGTATTCAGTTGGTAGTAATGGTTTTGAGAAACTTGTTTCTCTTTCAGATTACTCATATCTGGATGCATTCCTAAGTTGAATAACGTTGATCGGCCTCCTTCCATTTAGTTGACATGCACTGGAGACAGCTGCATGATTTGAATCTGGTTCCAATTAAATCAGTGTCTCTGTTTCTATATTGGATATAGAATGGTTCATATCTTAACGATGTTAAGGTACGGGAAGTTGTCCGGCTTATTCTTAAAACCAGACTCTGGATAACTCAAGGCACGTTTCTGTAATGGTTGTTTGTGGGTTGACCCGGGCTATGACGAGGGTTGATTTTCTACCATCTGGAAGATCAATAGTGATATTGTTCTTGACTCGCCATAGTTTTAGTAAAATTGACTTTTTCAGAAAACAGTAGTGGGAGTATGGTAGAACTGGAAGTGATTCCAGAACCGCAAACGATTACTGAAAATTTGATAAGAACCTAAAGATTCAATCTGAATTGATATTCCTTTGGCCACTCCGCAGATATGGTGGGTAACCTCAGGCACCCGAGAGGTACTCCGGTAGCCTCAAAGACGGTGACAGGGAGGTTCTTGTTTACCCAGACTTGACATTACTATTGTTCCAGACTATGAGACCCGGAAGGAGGATGAGTATAGCGTCGTTCTAAACAAGCTTTAGAAATGCACGTCTATATGACTCTGCCAGAGGGTTGTCGTGGTCAGTGGGAGCAGCGGAAGCTAAGTGGGGACTTGACACTACTGTTGTTCCAGGCTATGAGACCCGGCAGGAGGATGAGTATAGCGTCGTTCTGAACTGGCTTTAGAAGTGCACGTGTATATGACTCTGCCAGAGAGTTGTCGTAGTCAGTGGGAGCAGCGGAAGTATAGTGGACAAGTAGCTTATGTCTATTTATAGACTAAAGCAGTTATAGAGGAGATAGATCATCTATTTCTGATGTGACAGTCATAGGTTTGGCTTCATCAGAATAGGAGATGGATCGGTTAAGAAGGTAGTAGGGTGTGATGTCCTGGTATTTGGATGACATACACATAGTAGGAAGTGATATTCCTGCACTAGGATCGGTTATACTTTGGTTGTCACACAGTGGTTTCTCCACATAGGACTTGGATATTATATCAGGCATTCTGGTTACTAGATCTATGGTTTTGGATCTAGATTTGGGAAAAGTCCCAATATGGGTAGTTAGACAGCATTCTGAAAGTGTTTTAGAATGGACGACTCCTGATATGGTGGTGTACCTGCAGGTGATGGAGTCACCCTCTCTAAAGGTGTCTTACAGACTAAAGGGGAGAGGGATGTGCATGATTGGCAGATCACTTGCTTAGGCAATTGAGTTGATCATGAGATGTCAAGTACCACACCAGATGTTGTTTTTTGCACTAGATGCAATACGTTGATATTAATCCTATCCTGGAGAAACGTTCGGAAGCAGTTTTAGAACACAAGTGGATGCTCTAGGGATATGATAACAATAAACTCTTTCAGGAGACGGTTATCATTCCAGGCTTCCAAGGTGACCTGGATGAAAGAGTGACTGTCAAAGTTATAGTTTTCCCTCTGACGAGGGGCAGTGTTTTGGACAGGTGATCTAAGCGGATACTAAGGAAGGCATGGCGCAGGATACTGATTAAGTTCAGTTGACGATACAGTCTAAGAAGTTTTGGATTTGGAGTTCATTTATGAACTAGGTCCAATCAGACATCCAAACATATTCTAAGACGGGTATTACTCATTTCGGAAGATGGCTTTCTCCGTGAACTTGGGATAAAGAGAGACATAGAAAGAAACATCAGGGCGGATCCACTCACTGAGGCTATTCCTCGAATGCAATAGTTTCGCAAACGGGATTTGTGAAACTGATTAGTAGAGGAGTTGGGTGTTCGGTATCACACGGGCTGTGAGTATGCGACATCACAATAATTAGCCTTGAGTGCAAGTAGGAGATTGTTAGATATAGTGCCCTCAGAGTCAATTATTGGATCGCAGGCACGTAATTGCAATGATTGAGGGAGGACCTATGTCGGTAGGATAGTCTTACTCAAGATGATAGTATGCTATTTGGTTTATCTTTATCATCATGTACATGCTTTAGGTGATATTACAGATTACTATTACACGTTGATAGAGCCCTTAGGATTCTTGCTTGACGGCCAGCAGTATAATGGCAATCATATACGTGGGAGCTGGGGTCTATAAGCACATCCTTAAAGTGGTCCCTAGTCGTAGGAGTTTTCGAGACAGGGCATCGATACTCCAGAGTAGACTAGTGTATACAGTCGAGACTCCGACGAGGGGCGGTGTCCGGTCTCACAAGCCATTGGTGTCAGTTGGTTCACCTAAGATGTATACAGATGCTCATTGGGTTATGAGTACACCGGATAGGACTCGCCGGGAACATGCTAGTTGGTATTATACCTGACGTCAGATAGCAGTTCCCTGGTGACATGTGTACAGGTTAGTTCATCGACCTGAGATCGTCATTTGTCTCATGTGAGTTCCCACTGTGCTTTGATTACTACCCTACCACGGCTCAAAGGAGTCGTGCAAACATGTTTTAGTTGGGTACAGTCCCGAGCCACATGGAGGCAGTGAGCGGATCTGCAGGGGTTTCGTCTCTCCCGGTATTGGGGGTGAGATCGCGCTGTGTCTAGGAGAGCCATTACATGAGGTTCTTGGCCAAGGCAGGAGATTTACTGGTAGGTATTCCAGTAGTATCTCAGGGTGTCCTGGGCTACACTCCGACACGACTTGTACCGCTTTTGGGGGTCTGACATTTACCAACCCCTTAGGCCCGCCATGCGATGCTCATAGACGAACGGACCGGACTGTACGGATATTGTCACTGACAGGGTCGGTAGGGTGTCAGGATGAGTTCGCTCATCGACCTCCCTTTTGGTCAATACCTGGTAGCCCGTTACGTACGGCTAGTACCTCTGATGTGCTAGTGGTTAAATCCACAGCCAATGTATTGACGAGTCTTTAGAGTCCCGGGCGAAACGTTGTAGTGGCCGTATGATATATGGCAGGGTTTGATCATATACGTGCGGTAGTGCACGGATCATGATCGGACGGATCATACTAGTGGGCTTTTGTTTAAGCCGGATCCTAGTATTAGATTTGTTGGATTACTTTAGTCTCATCGTATTCGCATTCAGTCGGAATGCGGATGCAGGTATGTATATACAGGTTAGGGGTATCCTTGTGATCCGTCACGAGTTTACTTTAGATGTTGCCGTATCTTTTTATTGTTGCAAACATTTGGATTAATGTTTGCATATGGAAATTATGCGCTAGAAATCATCATGACGTGAATTTATTGTGACACATGCAACCTAGTGACTCATGGTCTCTTTTATTGTGCATATGTCACATTTTGTGATGGATTTGAGTGATGAAATGAGAGGAAGAGAGAGAAGGGCAGCCATGATAGATATGTTTGCTCTTATATTATTTCATTCTAACTCTCTCTCTCATTTTTATCATAGCAACATAAAAGAAAAGAAAATGCTTCTTTTTCTTCTTCTTCCTCTAGCTCACCATTTCCATGGATGGCATCACCTTCAACCTCCATCCATACAATGGATGCAAGAGACAAAATTGTCACACACATTCTCTACTTCACCTTGGACACGTCGGCTAGCGAACTTCATGCCCGAGTTGCTTCGGATGAAGCGGGAGCCCGTAAAAAGACTCGAAGATGTGGTGCCCTTTCCGACGAGGAGATCGAGACCGGAGATGCCGCGAGAAGCTTGGGATGGTGGCCAAAGACCGAAGGACACGGATCGATCGGTATAGCCTTTCCAACCCTTCTCTTGTTTGCTAGTTATAGGTTAATGGTTCGATCCGGGTTCAAAGTCTGCGATAGCGCCGGTTTCTAGTTAAGAAAAAGTTTTCATTTCCGCATTTTGGCCTCGGACAGAAGGCCGGGGCGCTACCGTAGACTTACACATGTCTACTAACATAAGCAAGCAATCATGAGGGCCCGTGTTTCCATGCTCCTGGACTGTGGCCTGTTGAGTTTGGAATACTTCGACGACGGTCGAAGTCCCGCTACTAACATATCATTTGGGCCCGTGGTTCCCTACCCCTGGACTGTGGACTGTGGCCTGTTGGGTTTGAGAACACTCTTGAGTTTAGTTGGCATTCACCCTTGAACTTACGATAACAACAGCATTAACACTATAACAATATAATACAACTTTAAAAGCTACACTCTCTCTCTTTTCTTTTCTACTTCTCCCTTATCTTTGGGACTTACCGAGCGATCTGTTCGCTGACGACATTCTCTTTCTTTCTTCTTTGAATGTCGTCAGGTGATCTGGACACGTCAGAGATCGAGCCCACGAGTGAAGACTTGGACCAATTCAGTGAAGACCCCGAGCTCTAGTTCATTGTACACTTTCCATTTCAGTACTTTTCATTTCTGCCATTATTTAGGCATTGCTTTATTTCAGTTGTATTTACTTTCCATATATTGTACAGAAAGAATGTGAATAAATAAAGTTGTTTCATTATATCTTGTCTCTTGTGCATTTACTTTTATATTGCTTGGATACGCTTAGGATATTTACTTCACAGTAAATACGTAGCGGTCTCGTCGCGTCCTCTGCCCGTATACTGGGAAGCGGGGCGTGACAGGTTTTGTTGGTGGCCCATGCAGGTCAGAACTGTATAGAACCATACTATGCAGTTCTGTTCTGCGTGAACAACCTAAGCAATATAACACAAGAACCGGCAACTAAAACATTCTTTACAATCATGTTCCTTGAATCTTATCTTTCATATTTCCTTGAATCATATACTTTGAATCTGTTCTAACCCAAAATTCCCTCACCTCTTTTACAATTTTACCAAAACCTTGCATTCTTTCATTCTTTCACACATTTTTCACATTTTTAAAAACCCTTGCACCACCTTGTTATTTTTTTCACACACTGTCAGTACTTCATTCACTAAACTTTCTTGAATCTATTACACTTTTCTTTTATAAATTTCAAGGACGAAATTTTTATAAGGAGGGTAGAATGTAACAACCCCAAATTTCCTATACACCTTTTGTACAAATTTTTTTTCAAAATCCATAAAGAGGTATTTATTGCATGAGCACAAGATTTAAGTAATTAATTAGCAATTTAATTACAAGAAGGAGCTTGTAGCTCATTGGTAATACCTTGCATTGCTGAACCAAGCCACCAGAGTTCAAATCCCATGCCCTACATTATTTTTAACATTAATTTGTTTTAAAAATTTTAGAAGTCCAACAGTAAACACGTGATAAATTCCAAAAGTTCCACTACTCATAAAAAACTAAATATACCATAGCCTACACCTGATGACCCCCCACCTCCCCATGCCCTAACTCGGCCCGACTCGGCCGAGTCGGCCGGCGGACCGGCCGACTCGGTCAGGTGCCACCAGCCGGACTCGGCCGGACGGTCGAGTCCCCAACTGGAAAGTTGGGGCTCTTCCTCTCCCTACCCCCTGCATACTTTATTTTTCCAGATCGGTTCTAGAGACCTTTGAAACCCCATTTACTCCATATTTTAATGAATTTTAATATATTTTTACATTTTTAATTTAAAACCCTACATCTACCCTAACCCTAGCCTAAACCCTAAAAATACACCCCTACCCTCTACCCTCTCATCCCAAAACTCTGAGCCAACTCTCTAAAATTCTCAAGAAATCTTATGTACTTTGAAAACGAACAAGAAGCGAAGCTACGGCGAAATTCCCGGCGAAATTCCCGGCGAACTTCCGGCGATCGTTCTAGGAACTCTCGGCGACGAATCGACGCACCGGCGATTCCTTTTCTTTCATCTCTTTCTCCTAATTGTCCAAAACCCGTAAGTCCCATTTTCTACCTCTCTTTTCTATTCTCAAAATACGGATTTACAAAACCCGACGGAATCGGAACAAATCCGATTTCCGATTCGGTTTCTTCATAAAACTTCAATTCTCGTTAAAACTATTATGCTTAAACTCCTTCATGTTGACTATTAAACACTAATTAAACAAATTGATCAAGTTTCATTTCATAAAATGATGGCTATTTCACTTTATCGTATTTTTTTAATTTAAATACCACATTGTTTCAAATATACATTTAACTTCATTAAACCTTGCTATATCTTTAAGTTGATCACGAGGTAACGACCTACCTCCTCACACACTCACATGTAAACATAGTAAAATAATCTTGGGAATTTACAATACGAGGAAACAAACATTTTCATTTAAATACACTTATTTAATAAAACTATTTCTAAATGATTTAGTATTGATACATCTTTGAGCTAATAAAAAAAATATCTAGGCTCAGCCAATTAAGAGCTGTCGCAATCATTAGGACAGAGAAAGATTGTGGGCATTCAGTCGTTTATCTAAACTTGACTTTGTGGTGTCTAGGCTAGACAAGTGAGAAAGGTAAATTTAAAAGGCCCGTCTCACGGTGATTCGTGAGCGGTTCCCTCCTTTCTTCACTTGTACTTATCTGGCCACAATTGGCAGTGAAAAGGCGATTTGAGAGATATCTCACAACTTGTCGCTTTGGACTTAGGAGACCCTAGAACCTAGAATACGGAAAATCGACATTTTTTACAAATAAATACCATAATTAATTAAACTGTTTTTCCTTAATGATTATTATTTATACAAATCTTTACAAAGCGCCGCTACAACCCATTTGGGGAACCCGTTCGGGATGGTGTGGATTATCGAACATTCTCGGGCTTAGTAGTGCGAGATTCAGACCTCCGCAAGGAGCATTTGGTCTCGAAAGATTTAAAATACGACATTTTAAGAAAACGAGATTTCTAGAATATTATAGATTTATACAAAAATTATTTTTCATATAACTATATGTATATGTAACATGAACATATCTATTTTTAGTATTATAAATATTCTTTCTTTTTGTAAAAATGTCACAAGATTCATTTTACACTAAACTATCATGAAAATCAATATTTGAAATAAATATCATTTATTATGAAAATAGGATATTTTCACTAGAAATATCACAAAATAAAATTTACACTCATTACAACTATAAAGACGAATAATAAATACTTGGGGTGTATCTTGAAAACTATATAAAAGTATTTTTACATAAAACCCACTCAAGTTCTATAAATTGCCCTAAGGACCCTAGTAAATATAGGTTTAAGGAGTGACCAGTCTCTTGAGCCTCAGAGAGCCGGAGATATGGGTGCTTTCCTATCTAAGGTAGACAATTAACAAACGGTGTTACGGATAACATCAAAACAATCAGGACTTCAATTTACTTTTATAATTGTCTGACTCGGGTTTGAGTCTCTCTATAATCTGACTTGAATATGATTCAAGTACAATCTACAATATTACAATTCAACACGAATCCATGAATCCATTATTCCATATATTCAATCTATCAATCTATACAACTTGACTGAACCGAACCATGGATATACATTCCATTTACATGATCATCCAGTTTACATGATTCTCTAATTACATACATAATTCTATAGTTATATCCGTTTACTGATATCATGTTTTTGGCAAGTCATCCAATTATACAATTCAATTTACAAGACATTACAATGCAATACAATACTATCAATACAATAACTACACGGGGTATTGGGGTAGTTCATTCGTGAATCCAATATAATCTCAAGAGTCCCCATAAATCATGAATCCATGTCTACTAACACAAGTAAGCAATCATGAGGGCCCGTGTTTCCATGCTCCTGGACTGTGGCCTGTTGAGTTTGGAATACTTCGACGACGGTCGAAGTCCTACTGCTAACATATCATTTGGGCCCGTGGTTCCCTACCCCTGGACTGTAGCCTGTTGGGTTTGAGAACACTCTTGAGATTAGTTGACATTCACCCTTGAACTGACGATAACAACAGCATTAACACTATAACAATATAATACAACTTTAAAAGTTACACTCTCTCTTTCTTCTTTTCTACTTCTCTCTTATCTTTGGGACTTACCGAGCGATCTGTTCGCTGACGACATTCTCTTTCTTTCTTCATTGAATGTCGTCAGGTGATCTGGACACGTCAGAGATCGAGCCCACGAGTGAAGACTTGGACCAATTCAGTGAAGACCCCGAGCTCTAGTTCATTGTACACTTTCCATTTCAGTACTTTTCATTTCTACCATTATTTAGGCATTACTTTATTTCAGTTGTATTTACTTTCCATGTATTGTATAGAAAGAATGTGAATAAATAAAATTGTTGTTTTATTATATCTTGTCTCTTGTACATTTACTTTTATATTGCTTGAATACGCATAGCGTATTTACTTCACAGTAAATACGTAGCGGCCTCGTCGCGTCCTCTGCCCGTATACTGGGAAGCGGGGTGTGACAGGTTTTGTTGATGGCCCATACGGGTCAGAGCTGTATAGAACCATACTATGCAGTTCTGTTTTGCGTAAACAACATAAGCAATATAACACAAGAACTAGCAACCAAAACATTCTTTACAATCATGTTCCTTGAATCTTATCTTTCATATTTCCTTGAATCATATACTTTGAATCTGTTCTAACCCAAAATTCCCTCACCTCTTTTACAATTTTACCAAAACCTTGCATTCTTTCATTCTTTCATTCTTTCATATATTTTTTATATTTTTAAAAACCCTTGCACCACCTTGTTATTTTTTTTCACACACTGTCAGTATTTCAGTCACTGAACTTTCTTGAATCTGTTACACTTTCCTTTTACAAATTTCGAGGACGAAATTTTTATAAAGAGGGTAGAATGTAACAACCCCAAATTTCCTATACACCTTTTGTACAATTTTTTTTTCAAAATCCTTAAAGGGGTATTTATTGCATGAGCACAAGACTTAAGTAATTAATTAGCAATTTAATTACAAGAAAGAGCTTGTAGCTCATAGGTAATACCCTGCATTGCTGAACCAAGCCACCAGAGTTCAAATCCCATGCCCCACATTATTTTTAATATTAATTTGTTTTAAAATTTTTAGAAGTCCAACAGTCAACACGTGATAAATTCCAAAAGTTCCACTACTCATAAAAAACTAAATATACCAGAGCCTACACCTGATGACCCCCCACCTCCCTATGCCCTGACTCGGCCCGACTCGGCCGAGTCGGCCGGCGGACCGACCGACTCGGTCAGGCGCCGCCGGCCGGACTTGGCCGGACGGCCGAGTCCCCAACTGGAAAGTTGGGGCTCTTCCTCTCCCCTACCCCCTGCATACTTTATTTTGCCAGATCGGTTCCAGAGACCTTTGAAATCCCCATTTACTCCATATTTTAATGAATTTTAATATATTTTTACATTTTTAATTTAAAACCCTACATCTACCCTAACCCTAGCCTAAACCCTAAAAATACACCCCTACTCTCTACCCTCTCATCCCAAAACTCTGAGCCAACTCTCTAAAATTCTCAAGAAATCTTGTATACTTTGAAAACGAACAAGAAGCGAAGCTACGGCGAAATTCCCGGCGAACTTCCGGCGATCGTTCTAGGAACTCTCGGCGACGAATCGATGCACCGGCGATTCCTCTTCTTTCATCTCTTTCTTCTAATTGTCCAAAACCCGTAAGTCCCATTTTCTACCTCTCTTTTCTATTCTCAAAATACGGATTTACAAAACCCGACGGAATCGGAACATATCCGATTTCCGATTCAGTTTCTTTATAAAACTTCACTTCTCGTTAATACTATTATACTTAAACTCCCTCATGTTGACTATTAAACACTAATCAAACAAATTGATCAAGTTTCATTTTATAAAATGATGGCTATTTCACTTTATCATATTTTTCATTTAAATACTACATTGTTTCAAATATACATTTAACTTCATTAAACCTTGCTATATTTTTAAGTAGATCACGAGGTAACGATCTACCTCCTCACACACTCACATGTAAACATAGTACAATAATCTTGGGAATTTAGAATAAGAGGAAACAAATATTTTCATTTAAATACCCTTATTTAATAAAACCATTTCTAAAAGATTTAGTATTGATACATCTTTGAGCTAATAAAAAAATATCTAGACTCAGCCAATTAAGGGCTGTCGCAATCATTAGGACAGAGAAAGGTTGTGGGCATTCAGTCGTTTATCTAAACTTGACATTGTGGTGTCTAGGCTAGACAAGTGAGAAAGGTAAATTTAAAAGGCCCGTCTCACGGTGATTCGTGAGCGGTTCCCTCCTTTCTTCATTTGTATTTACCTGGCCACAATTGGCAGTGAAGAGGCGATTTGAGAGATATCTCACAACTTTTCGCTTTGGACTTAGGAGACTCTAGAACGTACAATACGGAAAATCGACATTTTTTTATAAATAAATACCATAATTAATAAAATCGTTTTTCCTTAATGATTAGTATTTATACAAATCTTTTCAAAGCGCCGCTACAACCCATTTAGGGAACCCGTTCGGGATGGTGTGGATTATCGCACATCCTCAGGCTTAGTAGTGCGAGATTCAGACCTCCGCAAGGAGCATTCGGTCTCGAAAGATTTAAAATACGATATCTTAAGAAAACGAGATTTCTAGAATATTATAGATATATACAAAAATTATTTTTCATATAACTATATGTATATGTAACATGAACATATCTATTTTTAGTATTATAAATATTCTAATTTTTTCTAAAAATGTTACAAGATTCAATTTACACTAAAATACCATGAAAATCAATATTTCAAATAAATATCATTTATTATGAAAATATGATATTTTCACTAGAAATATCACAAAATAAAATTTACACTCATTACAACTATAAAGACGAATAATAAATACTTGGGGTGTATCTTGAAAACTATATAAAAGTATTTTTACATAAAACCCTCTCAAGTTCTATAAATTGCCCCAAGGACCCTAGTAAATATAGGTTTAAGGAGTGACCAGTCTCTTGAGTCTCAGGGAGCCGGAGATATGGGTGCTTGCTTATCTAAAGTAGACAATTAACAAACGGTGTTACCGATAACATCAAAACAATCAGGACTTCAATTTACTTTTATAATTGTCCGACTCGGGTTTGAGTCTCTCTATAATCTGACTTGAATATGATTCAAGTACAATCTACAATCTACAATCTACAATATTACAATTCAATACGAATCCATGAATCCATTATTCCATATATTCAATCTATCAATCTATACAACTTAACTGAACCGAACCATGGATATACATTCCATTTACATGATCATCCAGTTTACATGATTCTCCAATTACATACATGATTCTACAGTTACATCCGTTTACTGATATCATGGTTTCGGCAAGTCATCCAATTATACAATCCAATTTACAAGACATTACAATGCAATACAATACTATCAATACAATAACTACACGGGGTATTGTGGTAGTTCATTCGTGAATCCAATATAATCTCAAGAGTCTCCCTAGATCATGAATCCATGTCTACTAACACAAGCAAGCAATCTTGAGGGCCCGTGTTTCCATGCTCTTGGACTGTGGCATGTTGATTTAGAATACTTCGACGACGGTCGAAGTCCCGCTACTAACATATTATTTGGGCCCGTGGTTCCCTACCCCTGGACTGTGGCCTGTTGGGTTTGAGAACACTCTTGAGATTAGTTGACATTCACCCTTAAACTTACGATAATAACAGCATTAACACTATAACAATATAATACAACTTTAAAAGCTACACTCTCTCTTTCTTATTTTCTACTTCTCCCTCATCTTTGGGACTTACTGAGCGATCTGTTCGCTGACGACATTCTCTTTCTTTCTTCTTTGAATGTCGTCAGGTAATCTTGACACGTCAGAGATCGAGCCCACGAGTGAAGACTTGGACTAATTCAGTGAAGATCCCGAGCTCTAGTTCATTGTACACTTTCCATTTCAGTACTTTTCATTTCTGTCATTGTTTAGGCATTGCTTTATTTCAGTTGTATTTACTTTCCATGTATTGTACAGAAAGAATGTGAATAAATAAAATTGTTGTTTTATTATATCTTGTCTCTTGTGCATTTACTTTTATATTGCTTGGATACGCTTAGCGTATTTACTTCACAGTAAATACGTAGTGGCCTCGTCACGTCCTCTGCCCGTATACTGGGAAGCGGGGCGTGACAATGACTAGGAAGAAACTTGCAAGTATAAGCTAGGCTTTCCATGCTTAGTTTCTCCTTTTTGGTCCTTATCCGTTCGTTCTTGTCTCTTAGCCCTAACCTCCAATTAATTCAACCACAACCGGTCTAACTAAGGAATCACCTCAATCATGTAGGATAGGTTGCCGTAGTGAGCGGATTATGGTTCAATTAATTGGAGTCCGAATTTTAAGGTGTTGGGTAAAGAAAGGAGTGAGAGAGATTTCCTTCTCTCAAACCTTCCTTCTCCTGCCCTAACAAGTGAGAAGATTACTCATTCATTAAAAAGATAAAAATAAAACAAAAGGGATAGTAGAAAGAATTTTAGGTTTAAGAAGAATCTTACAACTAGCTATTTGAGAGCTCACCTAGGCAAGGATCTTACTCAAGCATCATCGTTGTTTAAAAAGAATTATAAAAGAAAAAAAGAAAAAAAACACTAATTTAATTCTACGTCTAAATTGATAAATGAAAATTGCAGATAAAAAATGCGATAAGAAAATGCGAGACAAATAAAAATAAAAACTTACTTTTATTGATAACCTCTCAAAAGCTCTCTACAATTTTGCATTAAGAAAGATAAAGAACAGAACTAAAATTCTAAATTCTAAATCTAAAAAGAGGCATACAAGAAAGGCACCCTAAAAGAGGCACTCCTAATTTGGCTTTGAGCTCTCCTATTTATAGATAGGAAAACTCTAGGTTTACATTCTGATCCATACACGAAATTACAAAACTATCCCAAGAGAGCCGAGTCAAAGCACCGACACGTGCATTGCACGACCGCGGAACCGCGGCAGAAGTGCCTGTTTGGCCGCGGTTCCGCGGCCATATGGTGGAATCTTGGGTCCATCTTTTTAGGTCTTCTACCAGTTGCTTTTATCTTCTGTTTGATACACTTGGTTTCTCAAAAACTCTTCTGTTCTCTTCCAGATATTCAGCAGTGGACTTTTGCCTTGAACTTCGCTTGAACTGGTATGCGGCATCATGCGGATCATTATTCATCTTTTATTGATCGTAGTCCTACATTTGTTGCGACTTTTCACGAATCTCATTGTAAAGTGCTGAGAAACTATAACCTGCAACTATTTAGCAGACATGGATCAAAAGCACCAATTTATATGCAATGTGATTAAGAATGGGCGATATAAAAATGCAAAAATCTGATATGAACAAATACCCCCAAACTTATCTTTTGCTCGTCCTGAGCAAAACCAATTTTATTCTCAAAAAGTCATAATCTCACTTTCGCAGGAAACGCGATTGCACTGAGCTCGTGCAACAAGCCGTTAAACCTCTAGGTGTCCCTAGTAGGAGGAGTGTTGTCTCCTGAGGGTTTTCAGCGGATACTACCCACAAAATCCGATCAATTTGGCCATTGACTCTAATTCTTCAATTCAGTATTTTAGCAAGAAATTCTATTATCTTCAACTTAGAAATCATCAACCCGTATTTTTCACACTTCATTTTCATTTAACTTAAGATCATATACGTTTTGTAAGTTTATAAAGTTTTCAGCATCTCCTAAATTTTCCTTCTAAGGTGCAATCTTAACTCAGGAATTTTTATCATCTCTACTGAAGATATAAACCCTATCTTTTATTCCTATCTCTCCTCCAAACTCCAATTATATACCCCTACGTGTGTGTAATTATCACCCCTACACTTGGAAATTCAATTCAAACTATCATACTCTTGTCCATCTTTCAAAATACTTTTAGTTGGTGAATTTTAGATGAAATTGCTCACACATCCTTCATGTGACCGTTAATACTTCTTGAGGTACTAAACGACCTATTACAAAATGTGCTTGTGCATTTAGGCATAATTCCTCGTCTTGCAATACTTAAGGCTTAGCAGTGACTCCCAAACCAGTTGGTCTAAGGCACTGCATGATAAAGCACTCTCGCTATATTTTTATTTATGCTGCCTTAAGTAATTACAAAGAAGTGTTCATTTTTTATCTCTTTATTCATCATTTATACTTTTATTTTATTTTCCTTCATACTAAGGATTTTAGACAAGAGCATTTCAAGGTATCCTCTACTATCCCAAATTTCAAGATATGTGTAAGTACGTATAGTAAGGTATATATTTTCAGAATTTGGACTTAAGATTCAGAATTATTTTTCAGACTTATACTTCAAATAGAGCTTCCAATACTCTTCCTTTATTTCGATTTAGCCCAAGAACTGAACTCAAAATTTGCCTATTTCTAAATAAACTATAAGGACGTATATTTTCTACAGTTAAATTTTAAGAAATGCTATTTTTAGGGTTTTTAATTTACTAAGCTTAGGATCTAGTTTTTCCTAACTAGTCAACTGTCATGTTGAACTTAAGTCAAATATGGCCAAAATTGAAATTTTCAAAAAAAAAAAATTAATTTTTTATTTTTATGGGTTTTAAAATAAGTATGCAAATGCAAAAATATACACATGAATGTGAAGGAAGAAAGTTTACCGAGCACACCCCCAAACTTAAACTTGACAGTGCCCTTGCTGTCAGTCTACACCAAGAGGGTTAAAATTGTCGGCGCTCCCCTATTTGTTTATTTTTTATTTGTTTATTTTTTATTTTTTTAAATTAATTTCATTATTATTATTATTATTATTATTAACAAAAAAACAAAATATATATACACAAAAAGCCCCCCCCCCCAAACTTAAGTGAAACAGTGTTTCCACTGTTTAAGCGTTAAAGTTCAGAGTTATGGGGGAGAAAAACACAGTATCAAGCTATGCAAGGACTTACACATGCCAAAGGTTAGCACCAACCATTCAAAAAATTTATCAGTGAAGCGCACCGGTTGGTGGAAGAACATGTTGTATAGAGTCAGGAAGAAATGGGGTAAAGATAAGTGGTGTAATGGAAAAGGTTTACATCTCGATTTGTAGAGACGAAACAATAATGGTGAACAGAAACAAGAATGTGGATGATTAGAAATGGGAAGAATGGTCACATTCTCGTATGGGATAAGAAGAAATGGTGGTGGTTCGACTTCTTCAGGTGGAGGTTGATTAATCACAAAATCCGTGTCGTTTAGGAATGCGAGTTCATCGACGAAAATATTTTCGAAACTTTCATTGATGGTCCGATTGAACGTTTCAATGTCAATAAGTGTCACGCCAGAATTCAACACACTTGATTTTTCAAAAATTATGGAGGTAGGAGACTCGTAAAGCTCATCTACCTTATTCTCAAAAGAGTCTAAATCAAGTTGTTTTTCTAGAATTATCGAACTCAAAATATCGGATTGTGATTCATTAACACTCGCTATCATTAAAGGAAGATTAGAAGAAGAACCAGAGAAAGTGGGAGAAAGAAGTGGAATATGAACTTGAGAGTGGAAATGGAGTGTATAAATTAGCATAATTTGTAATGACCGATGTGTAAAAAGCAATTGTGCTAATCTATCATCCCACTGAGAAATGAGGTCAAATCCCTCAACATTCATGAGAAAACATGAGTATGTCGAACTTGGTAAACCAGACATTGAAAATGAAAGTGATACGGTTTCTTGCACAGTCGGAACGATAGAAAGGATGAAGGGGAGTGATTTGGGAAGGGTAACAGTTAAAGGTTCAGGAGGGTGTACACAGTCAGTGGAAGGGACAGGATGAATTGGAAAATCCGACTCATCAAACAAAACTGGTTTATCCTCAATACTATCCTAATAATTCCCCTCAAAATTTATCTCATCCATGCAATTATCATCAAAATCCAGGCGCATATGAAGTTCGGGAAAAACAGTTAATGACCCGAGATGATGAATTGGAGAGAGAAACTCATCCAAATCTGTGGGTTCATCATCCAAAATATTCCCAGCGTCAATATTCTCGATCAAGTGAAAATTAAATTTCTCAGACAGCTCATCAAAAGCATGGATATCAATCAATTCAGGTTCTAGAGTGGAGGTGTAGAGGTCAAAAGGATTGGTGATGGTTTCACTCGAAAGGGACCCTTCACAATCAGGTAAATCAAACACTACAAAGTCGCACAACTCATTAAACGTTCTATTTTCAACTGGTGAATCATTTGGGACACTTGATAGACATTCAAAACCGGAGTTGTGGGATTCAATTGGGAATGGGTAGGTTTGATTTGGAAGGGTGCACAGCTCACTCTCTCCACTCAAATTCTCAATCTGTCCAACCGCCCCATCATACATTGGAAAATTTGGAGCTGGTTGGAAACTAGCTACCGGGTCACTAGGTTGTATAAGGGCGGCCATGGACGCATTCAAATCCATCATCTGTTAGCATGACGCCGCTATAAAGTCTTCCAACGACTGTTCCAGACTAGACATGGGTTGTGATGAGGTTTCAGTAAAAGATTCAAAGTTATTTGGATACTGAAAAGTCCCAAATGGCTGTTCAGAAACAATGTCTAGGGAAGGTGCAAAAGTCTGATAGGACTGGTAGGAATTTAATGGTTGGACAAGAGTAGGATCAACATTTGGATAAGAAGGTGAATGGAATTGTTGATCCTAAGAATTTGAAGTGGGGAAAGGAGTGAAAGATCGGCTACGAGATTATTCAATTCGTTCAGCAATAGACATAGGTCTTGGGGTTACAACTGGACTCTCAAAAGGGGTATCAATGTGAGAAGGGGTGAATGTTTGAAACGGTTGATACAAAGTGGATTGCTGAGTCCAATTGTTTGTCCTAGACGCGTCTATTCGATCTTTCAAAGATATTTTTGGCATGGAGGGATCGTTTGAAATTCAGCCAAAGCAAGAATCGTAGGAAGTTATGTCCGGTTGTGGGTACCAAAGTTCGGCAAGAGTTTTGCGAGGTGGGGTACCCATGTTGGAAGAGTGAAAATGTAGGAAGGGAGGGAAGTGGTGTATTTTTTTTTTAAATGTTTGTTTTGGAGTTTTGAAAATTGTTTGTTTGAAAGAATACGGAATTATGGGACTAAACTTTTCATAAGCACAATCATAATATATACAAACATACCTAGAGCTAGGGTCTTCTAAGTCCACTAGACTGCTCCTAACTGTTCCAAAGTGACAAGTTGTGAGATAACCCTCAAATCGTCTCTTCACTGCCAATTGTGGCCAGGTAAGCACAAATGAAGAAATGAGGGTTCCGCTCACGAATCACCGTGAGACGGGCCTTTTAAAGTTACCTTTCTCACTTGTCTAGCCTAGGCACCACAAACTCAAGTTTAGATAAACGATTGAATGCCCACAACCTTCCTCTGTCCTAATGAGCACGGCAGTCCTTAGTTGGCTGAGTCTAGATATTTTTTAATTTAGCTCAAGGGTGATGCATATGCTTTCAGTGATTTTTGGGGTCTTAGGAAGGGTAATGAAATCCCCACCCAATCTTAATTGGTGTTATAGCCCCTTAGATTCCGTATTAATTATGCAAAGCAGTAACACACCAAAAATCTAAAACACTTGCAAATATTTTTTATTTGGCAGCGCAAAGAATCCTGCACACAAACAATTTATTGGATAGGAGAAAGAGAATCTGTGCAAAGAATATCTGCAGAAAAAAAAATTCAGTGGAGTGCAGAGGAGAGGAGATGAGAAATGAGATACTCACAGAGATTTTTGGGTTGCTGATGTCACCCTTGGACCGCGGTTCCGCGGTTAAACAAGCGCTTCTGCCGCGTTTCCGCGGCGGATCAGTGAGTTTGGATCTTCTGACTTTGTCTCTGTGCTGAGTCTGTTTTCCTCTACCTGTTCAGATCTCCAGTTTCTGGATTTGTTCACTGAGTTTGCTCCAGATCTGAACCAGTCCTTCTTCCTTTCATGCACAATTTGCATAAAAACCAATAAAAAATAACAATATGATTTTTTTTTCAATTTATATATATATATATATATATATATATATATATATATATTTTAATTAACCCGAAATTACACAAAGAAATAAACTATTGTCTCCCCGGCAACGGCGCCATTTGATTGGTAGAGATTTTCTGTGTTTAAATTTACCGCAATCAAGACGGTGTCGCTTGGTAGCTAGCCGGTTGAGTGCGGGTCGATCCACTGGGAGATGGAATCTTTTTCGTTATGTTTTAACGAGTTAAGTCCAAAAAATTGGTGGTTTGTTTTAAGATCTACGAATGAGATAAATGATGATAAAATACTTGCTAGGGTTAGGATTAGGTTAGTTCGAGTTTAGGAAATTCTTACTTCTTTCAATGCCCTTCTGATTATAGGTGTTAAGGTAATCGGCAACAACGGGGATTAGCACGACTAGAAAGAAACTTGCAAGTATAAGCTAGGCTTTCCATGCTTAGTTTCTCCCTTTTGGTCCTTGTCCGTCCGTTCTTGTCTCTTAGCCCTAACATCAAATTAATTCAACCACAACCGGTTTAATTAGGGAATCACCGCTATCATGTAGAATAGGGTGCCGTATTGAGCGGATTATGGTTCAATTAATTGGAGTCCGAATTTTAAGGTGTTGGGCAAAGAAAGGAGTGAGAGAGATTTCCTTCTCTCAAGCCTTCCTTCTCCTGCCCTAACAAGTGAGAAGATTACTCACTCATTAAAAAGATAAAAATAATAAAAAAGAATGGTAGAAAGAATTTTAGGTTTAAGAAGAATCTTACAACTAGCTATTTGAGACCTCACCTAGGCAAGGATCTTACTCAAGCATCATCGTTGTTTAAAAAGAATTATAAAAGAATAAAAGACAAAAAACACTAATTTAATTCTACATCTAAGTTGAGAAATGAAAATTGCAGATAAAAAATGCGATAAGAAAATGCGAGACAAATAAAAATAAAGACCTACTTTTATTGATAACCTCTCAAAAGCTCTCTACAATTTTGTATTAAGAAAGATAAAGAACAGAATTAAAATTCTAAATTCTAAAACTAAAAAGAGGCATACAAGAAAGGCACCCTAAAAGAGGCACTCCTAATTTGGTTTTGAGCTCTCCTATTTATAGATAGGAAAACCCTAGGTTTACATTCTGATCCATACACGAAATTATAAAACTACCCCAAGAGAGCCGAGTCAAAACATCGACATTGCCACCGACACGTGCATTGCATGGCCGCGGAACCGCGGCAGAAGTGCCTGTTTGGCCGCGGTTCCGCGGCCATATGGTAGAATCTTGGGTCCATCTTTTCAGGTCTTCTACCAGTTGCTTTTATCTTCTGTTTGGTACACTTGGTTTCTCAAAAGCTCTTCTGTTCTCTTCCAAATATTCAGCAGTGGACTTTTGCCTTGAACTCCGCTTGAACTGGTATGCGGCATCATGCGGATCATTATTCATCTGTTATTGATCGTAGTCCCACATTTGTTGCGACTTTTCATGAATCTCACTGTAAAGAGCTGAGAACCTATAACCTGCAACTATTTAGCAGATATGGATCAAAAGCTCCTATTTATATGCAATGTGATTAAGAATGGGTGATATAAAAATGCAAAGATCTGATATGAACAGGAACACGTGGCGGGCTTGGCGCTGGTCGCCGGATAATGAGTGCAGAGCACTTCTTGTGAAGAAGCGCACACGTGAGGAGCACGTAGCGCGCTTGGCGCTGGTCGCCCGATAATGAGTGCATAGCACTTCTTGTGAAGTAGCGCACACGTGAGGAGCACGTGGCGCGCTTGGCGCTGATCGCCAGATAATGACTGCAGAGCGCTTCTTGTGAAGTAGCGCACACGTGAGGAATACGTGGCGCGCTTGGCGCTGGTCGCCAGATAATGAGTGCAGAGCACTTCTTAGGAAGTAGCACACATGTGAGAAATACGTGGTGCGCTTGACGCTGAGCGCCAACCTTGGAGCGCTGGGCACTTCTTTAAATTGGAGCGCTAGGAGCGCCGTGGCGCTGTGCGCCAGTCTTGGAGCGCTAAGGCTCTTTTTAGACAGCTTTGATCAATTCTGCGTTCCGAGAATTAAACTCTCATTTATAAGAGACTTTGTCTCATGGATCTGAGAACTATGTTCTTCTCTTTTTTATGAGATACCATGATCTCTTAGTTTTTTGTGAAAGACTTCGTCTTTATTTTATAGATCTATGATCTGAAGAGAATTAAGTCTTTCTCCCTCTCTTTCTTAGGATGAGATGTTCCAATCTCTTTTTGTGAAAGACATCTGTCTTATAAATCTATGATCTAGAAAGAGAACTAAGTTCTTCTTCCTCTTGATGAGATTCTCTGATCTCTTTGTTTATTTTTACCTTAAAGAAATTCTTCTTCCGAGAGCTTGCTCTTCTCTTTGAAATTTCTTAAAGTTTGTGGGGGGGTTTCTCTGTATGAAACTTATGAGGAGTTTTCTTCTCTCCAAGACTTGAAGTCTTGGGGCCTTTATATAGTTGAGGCTGATTTATTGAATCAGTTGAAGAGATCTTTTCTCTAATTAATTTGGGAATGTTTCCAACCGTTGGATCTTTGATCCCAGGGCTTCTGTTTTACAGAAGGCAATCTTCTTGTTTTTTACATGATTAAGAAAATATTTTCCTATACAGAGCTTATTCTGTATCTTGGTGATTTTTAATCACCATTGGATTATTGATCCAACGGTGCTCTGATTTACATATCACAATCCTTCCTGTTTGGAAAGATTCTGAAGAGTATTTCCTTAGCAGAATTTTATTCTGGTAATTTGACGATTTATCATCTCTGTTGGATCTTTGATCCAACGGTGGAGAACATTTAGTTCTAGTGCTTAGCGCTCTCGTTCTTTGCACGTGAGCGCTATTTCAGAGTCTTTGACTCTTAGCGCTGACGCACTTGGCGCTAACGCTCTCGTGCTTTGCACATGAGCGCTGCTTCAGAGTCTTTGACTCTTAGCGCTGGCGCACTAGGTGCGAGCGCTCTCGTGCTTTGCACGTGATCGCTGCCTCAGAGTCTTTGACTCTTATCGCTGACGCTCTTGGCACGAGCGCTCTCGTGCTTTGCACATGAGGCGCTGCCTCAGAGTCTTTGACTCTTGGTGCTTGGCGCTCTCGTTCTTTACACGTGAGGCGCTGCCTTAGAGTGTTTTAACTCTTGGCGCTGAGACATTTGTTACATTCTTTGCATGTAGAGTTTTTCCCTTTATTTTTTATTTTATTGTTATTATTTTATAAGGGAGCAAGTTTTGAGCCAAAATTTTGGCGGGAACAATGGAGATCATACAAGTGGGGTCAGGGTAGTCCACAAGTTCATCCTTTAATTATTCCTAGTCGAGGGTGTATCGAGACAGGGCATCGATATTCCAGAGTAGACTAGCGTATACGCTTCTTGACCCATATGATGGGCGATAGATGATCCCACATCCATCGGTGTTTGACATCAAAGATGGTATACGGGCGCTCAGTGGAGACTGGGTACACTGAACGGACTCTCCGAGAACTCCTAGATGGTATTATACCTAGCGTCAGATAGCAGTTCTCTGGTGACACTGGTACATGTTAGTCTGTTGAACCGAAATCGTCATAGAATCTTGTGTGATTCCCACTGTGCTTTGATTTCCACCTTACCATGTTCAAGAGAACGTGCAAAATGGTGGTTTTTGGGTACAGTCCCGAGTCACATAGAGACAATGAGCGAAAGGAGGGGATTCGTCTATCCCGGTATTGAGGGTTGATGTTGCAGTGTGCTCGATTAGCCATAACAGGAAATCCCTGGCCAGGGCTGATACGGAAATTTACTGGTAAGTGTTATCAGTAGTTTCTCGACCCGTTATGAGCCTCGGATCGGCATGACTTATCAAGTTACTGTGGTCTGACGTTTACCACCCCTAGACTAGATATGCGACATATTAGACGAAGAGATCGGACTGTACGGTAGTGTTACTGACAGGATTTGCGGGAGTTTAGACAAGCTTGCTTGTTGATCTTCTGATCGCTCAATACCCGGGTAGCCGTTACGTCCAGCTAGTACCGCTGACGGCTTGTGGGTGACTGATATGATCATCACCTACTGCCGGCGTACTGACGAGTCTTTAGAGTCCTACACAGAGGTTTCCTGGCTCAGGCGAAACGAAATAGGAGCACATATGTGATATATGCGGGATCGAGATTAATACGTGTATGTGATACCGTATTCTATTCTCGCGATATGTGATATCAGTCGGTTATATGTGATATAGCCGGGTTATCGAATCAAGTGTTGATTCGATAAGTTGATAGATATGATATTAGTCGGTTATATGTGATATAGCTGGATTATTAAATCAAGTGTTGATTTAATAATTTAATGTATAATTGTATGTTTGATATACTAACATACATTAACTAATATTAGCTCACTTAAATATTTCTTTTTCTCACATGTGTACACTTAATATATATGTGATATATATTATTGTGTCATGCTTGTTGCTACATGCAACATGGATGTATGAGACTCACACCATGCTTATAATAATGTGGGGTTTATTTATTTAAAGTAAATCAAAAATTAGTTGGAAATTAGTCACATGGTTTAAGCTTAGTGGAAGCTTGTAGAACCATTGACTTAGTCCACTAGTTTTGTTTTACATTAGATATTTATTAACCCAACCATTACCTTAAGCCATGGTTAAGTCTCTATAAGAGTAATATGAGATATTTTCTCACCCATGGTTGCCATAACATTATTGGCTTCATCTTCTTCTTCATCAAGAGTGACCTCTCTAGGTTTTGAGGAGGTGAGGAAAATTAGTGAGAAAAATATTTCTAAAGTGAGCAAAATTCCTACTTTATCAACCTACACTAGATTAGCCATTTAGTTTAGGTCGTTTGCTTCACTAATCCCTAATTAGTGAAGAGCTGGCTTGGGTTGGTGTATCCTCGACGTAGATCATCTTCGGCCTCGAAGACTTCAAGCAAGCTTGTTCCTTTCATCTTATGAAGCCATTTTAGAGTCCGGAGGAACACTACTTGGAGCGAAGAGACTACTACACGGAGCAATTGAAGTGAAGAACCGGCCTACAAAGGTTGTATTCCTTGTTCACTTAGATGTAAAGGTGTTTCCATGCATTTTTCGTCTAGTTCTCTAGTTAAGATTCTAGGTTAGGGTTCTTTAGCATGGCAAATTTTATAAAACGACATGGATGATGCCTCCCGAAATCTTGCTGCCGTGCCAGGTAACCCTGCATCTTTGATGTCAAACACCGATGGTTGTGGGATCAACCATCGCCCCCATACAGGGTCAAGAAATGTACACACTAGTCAACTCTGGAATATCGGTGCCCTATCTCGATACTCTCTCGACTAGGAACACTTCAAGGATGTGCTTGTAAACTACTCAGGATCCACTAGTATGATCTACATCATATTCCTGGTAATCAAGCAAAACATCCTAAGGGATTTATCAACATGTATCAGTGAAATAGTAAACTAGAGCAAATGTATATGTTAAGATAAAGAGTAACCAGATAGCATACTATCATATTGAGCAAGAAAGTCCTGTGTGTGTGTGTGTGTTTTCCAAGCATCAACTATAATTTACAATAATGCCCTCTAAAGCATACATATCACTAATAATCTTCTACTTGCACTAAGACCAGTTTTTGTAGTATCTCATACCCAACATCTTAAAAAATCTCGCGAACTGCGTTTGGGGAAGGGCCTTCGTGAGTGGATTCGCCTTGTTGTCCTTCATATTAACTCTCCTGATCTCGATCTCGCGGCGATCAACAATCTCCCAGATCAGGTGATACCGTCTCGGAATATGTCTGGATCGCTGATGGGACCGGGGTTCCTTGGCCAAACCCACAACTCCATGTAAGTCGACGTTAGACACCCCACATGATGTGGGGAGGCGGAATAGGTAAAACAATCATTTTGTTTAAACTAACATCGACTAACTTTATGGATCTTTGCTAAACCCTAACTAACAACAACATAGAAGCGATTAGCTACTATGAAAGATGATTATACCTAATGAATCAAGTCCTTCTTGTTCTCTTTGATCACCTCCTCGTCGGCCTCCTCGATGTGATAGAAGATCCACCCGAGAGCTACTTCTCCAAGCTTTAACCTCTCACTTGAGGTAACTAGGTTGCTATGAGTGCTAATCAAAGTAACCTAGAGAATATAGAAGAGGATTAGGGATCTATTAGTCTTGCTAACCCTTGGATCTCAACACATGAGAGGTTAGGGTTAGTTTTTGAAGAGAGAGAGCATGAGGAGAGAGAATGTGAAAGTTAGAATGATGAAATGAATTATGTCTCATTTGTTATATATGATGAAGCATAAAGAATATCAAATAATACATTATTTGATATAAACAACCATGCTTCATTTAATACTACAATGAATCATCTTATGAGTCATTAAGCAATAAATGCTTCATTAACTCATTTGGATGATTCATCTCATGAGTCACTAATCCATTTAATGCATATAACACCTAAGCTCTCCACCTCATCAATCTTCTAGAAGCTTCTCGACAAATTACGAGAATGCCTCTCCCATCCGTGAAAACACGGAAATACTGAGACTGTATAAATCCAATAATCCAATACTAGAATCTGGCTTAAACCAAAGCCTGTTAGTATAAACTGTCCAAACATCGTACGTGCGTAAAAACACGTATGTGTCCGAACCCTGTCGTAAAACCATACGACCTCTATATCGTTTCGCCTGAAGCAGGGAAACTCTCTGTGTGGGACTCTAAAGACTCGACTACTACGCTGGCAGTGGGTTTAATCACAGGCCGCAAGCGGTACTAGCTGTACGTAACGGTCCCCAGGTAGATGTCGATAAGAAGGCCGATGAGGAAACCCATCCGAACTCCTACTGAGCCTAATGTGACAATCTCCGTACAGTCTGGTCTGTTCGTCTAGGACTATCGCATATCGGGCCTAGTGGGCGGCAAGCGTCAGTCCCCTAAAAGCGGTATAAGTCGTGTCGGAGTGAAGCCCATTACGCCTTGAGAAGCTACTGGAAATCCTACTAGTAAATCTCGTTTGCCTTGGCCAGGGAATTTGCGTACTGGCTCTCCAAACACAGCGTGATATCAACTCTCAATATCGGGAGAGACGAATCCTATCTAACCGCCACTGCCTCCAAGTTCTTCGAGACTGCACCCAACTGCTACCTGTTTGCACGACTCCTTTGAGCCGTGGTAGGGTAGCAATCTAAGAACAGTGTGAACACACTCGAGGCGAAGCAGCAGTGTCAAGTCTGCGGACTATGCTGTACTCATGTCACCTGGGAACTGTTAACTGACGACGGGTATAATACCAACCAACAGTTCCCTGCGAGTCCTGTCTAGTGTACCCGTAACCCAACGAGCACCTGTATACTATCTCCAGTACGACGTACTGATGGCTGTGGGACAGACCATCTCCCCAACTGGGATGAGAAGCGTACACACTAGTCTACTCCGGAGTATCGATGCCCTGTCTCGATAATCCTATGACTAGGGACCTGAAAAGGATGTGCTTGTAGACTACCCAGCCCCCACTAGTGTGACTGCCATCACAACGCTGGTAGTCAAGTAAGATCCTAAGGGCTCTATCAATATGTATTCTTGATATGCTAACATATACACATATTAAGATAGATACAAACCAAGTAGCGTACTACTATGTTTAGCAAGACTGTTAATATAACTGTGAATATCCCAAGCTTCCATTAAGTAATATACAAGCTAGTATGATACAATAATGGCCCCTAGGGCATATACACTAACAATCTCCCACTTGCACTAGGGCCATGTACTGGCGTATCGAAGACCTATCATCTCGAGTAGCCTCTCGAACTGAATCTGAGGTAAGGCCTTAGTGAATGGATCTGCAGTGTTCTCCTCTGTAGCAACTCTCCGGACCTCGATCTCCCGGCGATCTATGATCTCCCTGATCAGGTGATACCGCCTTAAGATGTGTCTGGACTTCTGATGGAACCTGGGTTCCTTCGCTAAAGCTATAGCTCCGTTGTTGTCTCAATACAGCGGTATTGGATCAACAATGGTAGGAACCACCTGAAGTTCTGTGAGGAACTTCTTCATCCAGACCGCTTCTTTTACGGCATCGCAAGCAGCGATATACTCCGCTTCCATCGTCGAGTCAGCAACGGTGTCCTGCTTGGAACTCTTCCAGCACACCGCCCCTCCATTGAGGGTAAAGACATAACCTGACATGGACTTGGAATCATCCTTGTCACTCTGGAAGCTGGAATCAGCAAAGGCCTCGATCTTGAGGTCTTTTCCGCCGTAAACCAAGAACATCTCCTTAGTCCTTCTTGTAGGGTTCCTAGGCACACTAATGAGGTCTCACAAGGCATCAACCATGCCAATTTCAAATTTTACGGGTGCCGAGAAACCCTAATACGGATCGTTAACTAGATATTTAGGCGAAACAAGCAACTAGTTAACAAGATAACTAAAAGAACGGAAATACAACCTTTGTAGATCCGGTTCTCCACCTCCATAGCTCCGCAATGAAGTCTCCTCGCTGTCTAAATGGAAACCCGGGCTCTAGCGTCGGCTTCTTCGGAGAAATGGGCGGGCAAGGTCGTCGGCTTCGTGCCGAAGATGATCTACGTCGAGGCATCACAAGATCAAGCTCCCACTTCACCAAGTCATGAAACTTGTGAAGAAAACACCCTATACTACTTGGCAAGAGGTAGAGGATGAAGAAATAGGAAGTGGGTTCACTTTAGAATTGGATTTCTCACTCTTTTTCATCAATCACCATTGATGGTCCAAGGTTTCTTCATGTTGAAGATGAAGAAGAAGAAGAAGAAAATGTTATGATAAGTATTAAGTAAAATGAAAATAATAATAATACTTATCATCTACCAACCATGGTCAAGTGTAGAGACTAAACTAGGGTTAGTGGGAATGGTTAGGGTTAAGCATGAGACAAAAATGGTCACTTAGGTCAAAGCTTCATGAAGCTTCAACTAGAATACAAATCAAGCCACCATTTTCTTTTCATGCCATTTATTTTCCAAAAAGAATAAACAAATAAATGAATGAATAAATCAAAACCCTAACCATCAACATGTAACCATGGTTTGATCTTTACACAAAAACCCTAGCAAACATGTATCATCAAACATGATACAATCATTTGCACAAAAAGTATATCACATATACAACTTGTACATCCAAGTGAGAAAATCCATTTAAAGTGAACCAATACTAGTTAATGCAAAGTAATATATCAAATATATAATTATACATTAAATCATTAAATCAACACTTGATTTAACGATCCGGTCATATCGCATATAACCGACTAGTATCCTATGTATCGGTTTATCGAATCAATGCTTGAATCGATAACTAGGTTATATCGCATACAACCAATCGATACATTTATCGCGAGAATGGAATACGGTATCACATACACGCATTATTCTCGGTCCCGCACATATCTCATATGCGCTCCTATTTCGTTTCGCTTGAGCCAGGAAACCTCTGTGTAGGACTCTAAAGACTCGTCAATACGCCGGCAGCAGGTTATGATCATATCAAACACCCACAAGCCGCAAGCGGTCTGCTAAACGTAATGGCCACCCGGGTATTGAGCGATCAGAAGATCGACGAGCAAGCCCGCTCACACTCCTGTGAATCCAACCAGTAACACTACCGTACAGTCCGGTCTGATCGTCTGATATGTCGCATATCTCGCCTAGGGGTGGTAAACGTCAGACCCCAATAGCTCGATAAGTCGTGTCGATATGAGGTCTATAACAATTCAAGAAACTACTGGTAACACTTACCAGTAAATCTCAGCAACCCTGGCCAGGGATTTCCTGTTATAGCCAATCGAACACAGCGCAACATCAACTCCCTATACCGGGAAAGACGAATCCCCTCCTATCGCTCATTGCCTCCATGTGATTCAGGACTGTACCCAAAAACCACCGTTTTACACGCCCTCTTGGACGTGGTAAGATGGAAATCAAAGCACAGTGGGAACCACACAAGACTCTATGACGATCTCGGGTCAACAGACTACTCTGTACTAGTGTCACCAGAGAACTGCCATCTGACGTAAGGTATAATCCCATCTGGGAGTTCTCGGCGAGTCCGTCCAGTGTACCCAGTCTCCACTGAGCACCCGTATATCATCTCTGATGTCAAACACCAATGGATATGGGATCATCCATCGTCCATCTGTACGGGTCGAGAAGGTATACGCTAGTCTACTCTGGTATATCGATGCCCTGTCTCGATATACCCACGACTAGGGACCTTGAAGGATGTACTTATGGACTACCATGCCCCCACTAGTATGATCCGCATCATAGTCCAGGTAGTCAAGTACACATCCTAAGGGCTTTACCAACATGTAACAGAGAGACAATCAGTGTACACGTTAAGGTAAAGATCAACCAGATAGTATGCTATCATGTCGAGCAAGAAATTCCTCCCTATATATGTCCAAGCATCCACTACAATATACATCCTATGTATAGTAATGGCCTCTAGGGCATACATATAACTAACAATCTCCCACTTGCACTAGGGCCGTCTGATAGCAGTGGTTGTAGTATCTCATACTCAACCATCCCATAAAAGTCTCTCTCTGGGAAAAGGCCTTTGTGAGTGGATCCGCCGTGTTGTCCTCTGAGTCTACTCTCCTAACCTCGATCACCCTGGAGATCAACTATCTCCATGATCAGGTGATACTGCCTTAGAATATGTCTGGATCACTGATGGGACGGGTGTTCCTTGGCATAAGCCACAACTCCATTGTCACACAATGGGAGGAACTAAATTCATCTCATGAACAAATATACATCCAGACTGCCTTTTTGGTAGCATCTTAAGTAGCGATGTATCGAGCCTTTATCGTCTAGTATGCCACGGTATCTAGCTTGGAACTCTTCCAACATACCTTCTTTTTACTGAGGGTAAAGACAATGCCTGCGACTGACATTCAGTCGTCCTTATCACCCTGGAACATTTCCAGTGATTCTCCCCAGGATCGATTGATACCATCTCACTACAACTAGTGAGAATCCTAACATCCAATTAGATCTATCTCATAGATCCAAACTCAGGATTTAGGAGGTATCACTTTGATCCTATAGAGAATCATTGTGATAAACGGAGATTGGCCGAGCGTAGCATAGGAAACTCCTTTCTTATCAAGAGTATGCCATCCACGTACTCTACGAGGATCAGCACCATACTCCCTACTACCTTTTTGTTTATACAAGGTTCATCTACCATTTTGATGATGTCAAACTCTTTGACTACTTCATCAAAACAGATGTTCCAACTCCGCGATACCTGCTTTATCCTATAAAGCATCTTGTACACGTTTCCGCTGCTCCCACTGTCTACGAAGCCCTCTGGCTGTGTACTTATAGACTTTCTCTTCTAAAACATCATTTAGAAAAGCAGTCATGACACCCAACCCCCAGATATCGTAGTCATGGTATGTAGCCGTGGCAAGTAGGATCTGGATGGACTTAAGCATAGCCACTTGAAAAGGTTTCATCATTATCCACGCCTGGTCGATGACGAAAACCTTTAACAAGTCTAGCTTTGAAAGTCTCAACTTTTCCATCTATACCAAGTAATCTTCTCAAGATATACTTGCTCCTGATGGGGATTTAACCTTTCAGATATAGCAACCAAAGTCCATACTTTGTTGGTGTACATGGATTCCATCTCAGATCGCTAAGCATCCAGCCATTCTTACAGAGTCCTACTCCTGATGGCCAGCTCGAAACTAGTTGGGTCATCATCTCATGATGCAATCCTCGCTCCCACTATCAGAGAGAAACCGAAGTATCTCTCAGGTGGGTGAGGAACCCTACTAGATCGGCGGAGAGGCTGAGGTTCATTGGTAACTATTGAATCCTTTGGTTTTATTAAATCATCAGCTGCAGTTTGTATAGCTAGAACATTTCCAGTTCTACATAACAGATCTTGCCTCGAGCTTGTCCGGATTTTGCTTTTCAGACATAGGCTGGACAACCCCAAATCTTAACTAACTTAAGATATGGGCTCTTCCCTTATCATATCTCATGTGAAATGGTAGGCAACTGATTTGATTTGAACCCTATTCAATAGGTATGCAGCTTCTCAAGTGCATAACTCCCAAAAAGGAAATAGGTAACTCAGTAGTACTCATCATAGAGCACACCTTATCATATAGGGTGTGATTGCTCCACCCCGATATACCATCGTGCTATGGTGTATACGGAGGAGTAATGCTGAGAGAGAATCTCATTCTCCTTTTAGAATAATCTAGGATTTCTGTGCTCAAGTATTCTCCTCCCTGATCTCATCAAAGGACATAATACTTATACCCGTATTGGTTCTCTACTTCTAACTTATATTCTGTGAATATCTCAAAAGGTTCGGACTTGTGTTTCAACAAGAACATATGTCTGAATCTAAAGAGATTATCAGAGAATATAATGAAGTACAAAGAACCGGTCTTGGCAAGTGTAGACAGGGGACCTACATACATCAACATGTATCATCCCAAGAGTTTACCAACTCTTTCTTTGTTTCCAATAAACAGAGCTGAGGTCATTATATCTTTGTGACATGACTGGCAAGTTTCACAAGATGTAAATTCAAACTGATTTAAATATGCATCTAAAATGTAACTTCAGCCAGTCGGATCGCATTGATATGACCTAGTCTACAATGCCTCAAGAAGGATTTGTTCATTTCTGAACTCATCCTCCTGTGTGTGTTCTGTATACTAAGAACTGTAGTTTGATTTAGAACATCAATGCTTTTAGATAACGTGCCTGAACCGATCAACTTTTGATATAGGAAATGTTCAAAACATTATCCAACAATACAAAATTTTATCATTTCTTTACTGATAAAGAGACTGATATGATTTTGTATATCAGGTTCGGTATCTAATAACATTCGTTCAGAATCAATGTATTCTGGTAATACAGGGTGACAGTGACCAACAGACTTGGCTGCAACACTTGCCCCGTTTTCTGTCTCATGAAACTTATCACCCGTTTTCAGTTTTTCTACCTTTTTGTAGCCCTATGTAACAGATTACATATCTGGGATCCTGATCCGGTATCATATACCCAGGATTCGGAGGATACTGAGAAACAGTTCTTTGTAACGAACACACCCGAAGATGATGCATCAACATGCACTCTCTTCGTTTGGGCGGCACGAGAATTCTGGTAATCCCCAATTTTCTGCTCTGTCTTATAACAATTATAAGTTGGAGCGGGACCAACGTTCCCCAGCTCAGTATAACAAGCGGGTTTGGTCAATATTCCGTATTATTATCTTGATTAAGGCGTGATATGGTCGCTACCTGGAGAGAGAGAAGAAGAAAACACTCAACGTGCGCTCTTTGCAAGAATAGATTGGTTATTATTTTATCTAATCAGGATGGCTCCCACTGCTTTTTATCAAATCTTCCTTCAAACCCTAAAAGGAAAGACTAGCCGGGATTAATTACACACTACAAGTTCGCCAATCTTTCAGCCAGGCCAGTGTCGGTACTTTGAGGGAGGTCCCCCGTGCTTTCGCACGAACCTAATTAATGTAAACCTCATTTTTCCAGAGGCGTAACCTCGTTAACACCTTTCTAGACACCTACTTGATCGGCTAATTGTAATGTATAAAACTCTCCCAGGAGTAACAATTACTCGCAGCGGGTATCGGGATCCAACTATCTCATAGAAGGTATGCAATCTCATTGCAAATTTCAACACTTGAAATTCCCGATAATATTTTGCCCCTAGCAGCTATATGACCTTAACATAGTCAACAAATCATAAGTGCTAGTCAAGTTCAACCCGTCATTTCCTGATTGAATTAAACCCACCCGCACGACCCTTAACATAGTCAACAAAGTCGCACGACTATCCTAATCCAATCACATCATATGCTTATACAGATAAGCACTAATCAGCTACCGCACACTACGCCTTAACATAGTCAACAAACGTAGCACGAATACTAACCAGTACTTATCTGAAATGACGGAGGGATACGACAGGTTTTTCTGAAAACCTATTGCGTAATGAACTTGATATCGTTGTAGAATCAAATGATTTTGAAATGGAGTGTTTTTTATGCTTTTCTAGTTTTGCTAAAGGAGTCACTCCCGGTGAAGGGATCGTCTGTCCTTTTCTCGTCGAATGAGGTGCGGGATATATCATATATATCACTGTGCAAAGCAAAAACTCTTAAAAGCAATCAAAAGACAAACCGAGTGTGTAAGCATCTGCCAGTTATTGCTAAAGGAGTCACTCCCGGTGAAGGGATCTCGGTCCTTTCCTTATCGAATAAGGTGCAGGATATATCACATATACCGCTGTGCAAAGCAAGAACTGTAGCTACCCTTTTTTATTTTGAAATTCAATTCTACAACATCTTAGGTTTCTTTTATTTTCATTAATCACATTAATGAAGTCCCATCATTTAAATACCTAAACATCACAGATAAATACGACGTACACTTATGACATCCGCATTCGCCTCGATGTCCCCTCGTGCACCGTTAGGTTAGGTAACTAACGGCAGAGCAGGGCAGGGCTAGCGCGGGTGTAAAACATAAGTAACGTCTATGTAATATATCATATATACTATATAAAGTATCTATCACAGAACATCACATGATCACATCACAGATATCGCAGCAGAAGAAACATATGAAATATTGGATATACTAGGACGTCCGTGTTTTCAATACGAGCCAGTATAAAACACGGATTCCACGGTCGCGATGAATAGCCAAACCCATACCCGTAGACCCCTACAAGAGCGGCAAGCAACCCTACCAATTCTAGAGTTAGGAGACCCGGACTCGACTCCTCGAGTTGGTCTCCCACTGGACTCCAGAAGCCGGTTACTTGTGCTCCACTCCTTGGGTCTATCATAGTGCAGTAAAGTAAATAATATACAAAGGGTGACATCTTCCGCAACCTGGAAGTGTCCCAATAAAAGAATATTACATACAAGTTTTTACATGAATGAAAATGAAAAACACTCATCTCACATAAAAACCCCCGGCTATTCAAACACGACGATCCAATATAACATATCCAGCAACACATAACATCACATGTCATCAACGTAAGTAAATATGTCCATCCCAATTGTCGTTGACATATAGCAACGAAACCGGCGATATCACATATTACACTTACGGTCACAGAAAAGAAAGTGTAAAACTACAACAGTTGGAATCCGCAACCTGCATAGACATCACATGCCTAATCGAATGAATTCCTTAGACATCACATGCCTAACAATTATAAACCCCGCATTTTAGTCTCATTATCGAAAACACTTTTCAATATTAAGTCGGGCAATTCAACAGGATTCCCGACATTCTGATCGAATGCTCGTCGCAAACTTTAGTAGGCGGCCGCACCCCCTGACGCCGTCGACTAAGTGCACCAAGGCGGAACACCGCTGCCGCGAGCACCCGAACGGATGCTTTCGGCGACGGGGTTCTCCTACAATCACTTGGTCGGGGCTATGGAGCGAGGCTGTCTATTAAGTTTACCCGGCGAGTATCCGCGTATGCTACGTGATTGCGACGGACTTTTGATCACATCAAAATTCCGTGGCAACCGATCAAGTGAGACTAAACTGCTATGTTTATAACATTCATTCAGTTATCTCATAACTACTTGTGAATTCCAATTATTGTATCCCATTCCAGATAAATAGAAAATGTTAAACTTTCCGATCGAACAGTCGAACACCCAAGTTTTCCCAAAATAGATCAACACATGAAACAAGTCTAAAAACATTCAGTTCGTGCCTCAGTACCAACGGTCCAGCCGTAGAAGGGTCAAGCCAACGCCTCACATGTGGCACGCCGTACTGCCCCAAACCCGAAGGTTCAAAGGGCAGTTCAAGACGGTCACATAATCAAGTTAAGGTTTGTTGTCTTCTAGAGGGACCATCGCGTTACTTGCACTACTTAGAACGTCTTTAAACCTCGGAAAAATCCAACACTTGGAAATTTTCCGGCAGAGGAAAGATTGGGTATTTTTATCCGGTCGAACTTTTTAACATATTCAAAAATTATCCGGAAATCCAAATAGACAAAGTTAAATAATCCGATCGATTCATCGAATCCCCAAAACAACCCCAGAAAATTCAACTCTTGAATAAATATTAAAAATTCCCAGAAAACTCAACACCTGAAAACATGAATTACTGTGCAAAAATTAAACAGTGATAACATATATTGGCCGCGGTTCCGCCGCAGAAGCCAAGCTTCTGCCGCGGTTCCACCGCACTGTAGCAGCTTCACGCAAAAAATTTTGCATCGTAATTCATAGTTTTTCCTGCTGAATTTTTTAAGAATTTTTAATCTGGAAAAAACCCAGTTTTTAGAAAAAGTCCAGAGAGCATGTTTCGGGTTAGGGTTTTGGTTCGATCGGACTTCAAACTCCGTCAACGCATCGCCTAAGGCTCTAGCTAGGCTCTGATACCACTGTAGGGTTCCTAGGCACACTAATGAGGTCTCACAAGGCATCAACCATGCCAATTTCAAATTTTACGGGTGCCGAGAAACCCTAATACGGATCGTTAACTAGATATTTAGGCGAAACAAGCAACTAGTTAACAAGATAACTAAAAGAACGGAAATACAACCTTTGTAGATCCGGTTCTCCACCTCCATAGCTCCGCAATGAAGTCTCCTCGTTGTCCAAATGGAAACCCGGGCTCTAGCGTCGGCTTCATCGGAGAAATGGGCGGGCAAGGTCGTCGGCTTCGTGCCGAAGATGATCTACGTCGAGGCATCACAAGATCAAGCTCCCACTTCACCAAGTCATGAAACTTGTGAAGAAAACACCCTATACTACTTGGCAAGAGGTAGAGGATGAAGAAATAGGAAGTGGGTTCACTTTAGAATTGGATTTCTCACTCTTTTTCATCAATCACCATTGATGGTCCAAGGTTTCTTCATGTTAAAGATGAAGAAGAAGAAGAAAATGTTATGATAAGTATTAAGTAAAATGAAAATAATAATAATACTTATCATCTACCAACCATGGTCAAGTGTAGAGACTAAACTAGGGTTAGTGGGAATGGTTAGGGTTAAGCATGAGACAAAAATGGTCACTTAGGTCAAAGCTTCATGAAGCTTCAACTAGAATACAAATCAAGCCACCATTTTCTTTTCATGCCATTTATTTTCCAAAAAGAATAAACAAATAAATGAATGAATAAATCAAAACCCTAACCATCAACATGTAACCATGGTTTGATCTTTACACAAAAACCCTAGCAAACATGTATCATCAAACATGATACAATCATTTGCACAAAAAGTATATCACATATACAACTTGTACATCCAAGTGAGAAAATCCATTTAAAGTGAACCAATACTAGTTAATGCAAAGTAATATATCAAATATATAATTATACATTAAATCATTAAATCAACACTTGATTTAACGATCCGGTCATATCGCATATAACCGACTAGTATCCTATGTATCGGTTTATCGAATCAATGCTTGAATCGATAACTAGGTTATATCGCATACAACCAATCGATACATTTATCGCGAGAATGGAATACGGTATCACATACACGCATTATTCTCGGTCCCGCACATATCTCATATGCGCTCCTATTTCGTTTCGCTTGAGCCAGGAAACCTCTGTGTAGGACTCTAAAGACTCGTCAATACACCGACAGCAGGTGATGATCATATCAAACACCCACAAGCCGCAAGCGGTCTGCTAAACGTAACGGCCACCGGGGTATTGAGCGATCAGAAGATCGACGAGCAAGCCCGCTCACACTCCTGTGAATCCAACCAGTAACACTACCGTACAGTCCGGTCTGATCGTCTGATATGTCGCATATCTCGCCTAGGGGTGGTAAACGTCAGACCCCAATAGCTCGATAAGTCGTGTCGATATGAGGTCTATAACAATTCAAAAAACTACTGGTAACACTTACCAGTAAATCTCAGCAACCCTGGCCAGGGATTTCCTGTTATAGCCAATCGAACACAGCGCAAAATCAACTCCCTATACCGGGAGAGACGAATCCCCTCCTATCGCTCATTGCCTCCATGTGATTCGGGACTGTACCCAAAAACCACCGTTTTGCACGCCCTCTTGGACGTGGTAAGATGGAAATCAAAGCACAGTGGGAACCACACAAGACTCTATGACGATCTCGGGTCAACAGACTACTCTGTACCAGTGTCACCAGAGAACTGCCATCTGACGTAAGGTATAATACCATCTGGGAGTTCTCGGCGAGTCCGTCCAGTGTACCCAGTCTCCACTGAGCACCCGTATATCATCTCTGATGTCAAACACCAATGGATATGGGATCATCCATCGCCCATCTGTATGGATCGAGAAGGTATACGCTAGTCTACTCTGGTATATCGATGCCCTGTCTCGATATACCCACGACTAGGGACCTTGAAGGATGTACTTATGGACTACCATGTCCCCACTAGTATGATCCGCATCATAGTCCAGGTAGTCAAGTACACATCCTAAGGGCTTTACCAACATGTAACAGAGAGACAATCAGTGTACACGTTAAGGTAAAGATCAACCAGATAGTATACTATCATGTCGAGCAAGAAAGTCCTCCCTATATATGTCCAAGCATCCACTACAATATACATCCTATGTATAGTAATGGCCTCTAGGGCATACATATAACTAACACTTCTCAGGTACTTGAGAATGTTCTTTACTGCTATCCAGTGTTTCTCCCCTGGGTCTGACTGATACCTGTTTACCACGCTCAGTGCGTAAGCTACATCTGGTCTGGTGCACAACATCGCATACATTATAGAGCCTACCGCAGAAGCGTAGGGTATAACTGACATGCAATCCCTTTCCAAATCAGTCTTGGGAGACATCTCTTTGGATAGGGTTATTCCGTGACAAGCCGGTAAATTACCGCGCTTAGAATCTTCCATACTGAATCTTTTCAGTATAGTGTTGATATACCTAGACTGTAAAAGTCCCAACATCCTCTTGGATCTATCACGATAGATCCGGATCCCCGGAATGTAAGAGGCATCACCCAGGTCTTTCATGGGAAACCTGTGTGACAAGAATCATTTGACAGATTGTAGCATAGGAATGTCATTTCCTATCAAGAAAATGCCATCCATGTACAAGACGAGGAATACGACAGTTCGTGCTACAATTTTACTATATATACATGGTTCATCTGGATTTTTGATAAAGTCATATTCTTTGACCGTTTCATCAAAACAGATGTTCCAACTCCATGATGCCTGCTTTAGTCCATAAATGGACTTAAGCAACTTGCACACTTTCCCGCTGCTCCCACTCTGATTAAAACCTTCTGGCTGATCCATATAGACGCACTCTTCTAAATTACCATTTAGAAAAGCCGTCTTTACGTCCATCTTCCAGATCTCATAATCATGGAAGGCAGCAATGGCAAGAAGGATCCGAATGGATTTGAGCATAGCCACTGGAGAAAAAGTTTCGTCATAGTCCAAACCAGGTCTTTGACGAAAGCCCTTTGCAACAAGTCTAGCCTTATAGGTTTCCACCTGTCCATCTACACCAATCATTTTCTTGAAGATCCATTTTCATCCTATGGGTTTTACCCCATCTGGAGCAAAGTCCAAAGTCCATACTTTGTTGGTGTACATGGACTCCATCTCGGTCCGCATTGCATCCAGCCATCTTACCGAGTCGCCGCTTTGGATGGCCTGCTGGAAGCTAGTAGGTTCATCATTATCAATGACGCAATCCTCTCTATCCCCATCTATGAGAAAACCGTAGTATCTCTCAGGCGGATGAGACGGCCTACTACTCCTGCGGAGGGGTGCGGGAATGTCCTGTTCTTCTTGAACTACTAGTTCTACCAAACTTTCAGTAGTAGTTTGTGGTTCAAGAATTTCTTCCAGTTATATTGCGCTCCCACTTGTTTCCTTTTCTAAAAACTGCTGTTCTAGAAAATGGGCATTACGAGAAACAAAAACCTTTGGTTCCTCTGCGTAATAGAAGAAATACCCCTTAGAGTTCTTTGGATACCCCACAAACTTACACTGTACTGATCGTGCCTCGAGTTTGTCCGCATGCTGCTTTTTAACAAAAGCTGGACATCCCCATATCTTCAGATACTGAAGATAGGGTTTCTTCCCACTCCACATCTGATATGGCGTGGTAGGCACAATCTTGGTAGGAGCCCTGTTCAAAAGATATGCTGCTGATTCTAGTGCATAACCCCAGAAAGATCGCGGTAACTCAGCATTACTCATCATGGAACGTACCATATCCAATAGGGTTCGGTTCCGTCTTTCCGATACACCGTTATGCTGTGAAGTGTATGGAGGAGTAAGCTGAGAGAGAATTCCTTTCTCTTTTAGGTAACCTAGGAACTCGGCACTTAAGTATTCACCACCTCGATCAAATCTCAGTGTCTTGATACTTTTTTCAGTTTGGTTTTCTACTTCATTCTTATATTCTTGGAATTTCTCAAAGGCCTCGGATTTATGTTTCATCAAGAAAATGAATCCGTACCTAGAGTAATCATCCGTAAAAGTAATGAAATATGAAAAACCACCTCTTACATGTATAGACATTAGACCACATATATCGCTGTGTATGAGTCCTAAGAGCTCGCTCGCTCTTACTCCATGTCCAGTGAATGGAGTCTTTGTCATCTTTCCTTTGAGACATGATTGACAAGCGGCATAAGATTGATATTCGAACGGATCCAAATATCCTTCTCTATGTAACTTAGTTAACCTTGTCTTATTGATGTGACCTAGTCTACAATACCATAAGAAAGCCTTATTTAAATCTGGAGACTTTCTTTTTAGTGTGTTCTGGACATTGAAAATTTGTAATTGGTTTAACACATATATACCGTTATCCAGTGTACCGGACCCAATCAAACTATGATTAAGGTGGATGTTAACAACATCGCTTGCAAACGTGAAATCATAACCTTCTTTTGATAACAACGATACTGATATGATATTACACGTTAAACTGGATACACAAAAACAGTTATGCAAAACCAAAATATGTCCACTCGTCAATCCAAGGTGATAATCCCTTACGGACACAGCACCCACGCTAGCTCCGTTAGCAACCTGAAGGGTTATATCACCAACCTTCAGCACTCTACGGTTTCTCAGTGCCTGCAATGAATTGCATATATGAGATCTTGATCCGGTATCCAATACCCAGGAAGTAGAGTTGATTGACAGACAATTTTCAATTACAAACACACCTGAAGTCGAAGCCACAGCTTGCTTCGGTTCCTGGTTCTTGGCAATCCAAACTTTGCAATTTTTCTTTCAATGGCCTTTCCTACGACAGTGGAAGCACTCGTCCTTTGCCACTACTGGCACTGCAACTTTTGCTTTTCTCTTAACTCCCACCTTACCAACACCTCCTCTTGGTTTGGTAGCGCTCTTTTTCTTCCTTCCTTTGGCCCTTGTCTTAGACCCGGAAGAGGAAGCACCGTGAACAAATATAGTGGGTGTTTCCCTTACTTTCTGCAAGGTGCCCTCTGCACTCCTCAACATGTTAAGGAGTTCTGGAAGTTCAACTTCTTTTCCTTGAATGTTGAAATTCAGAATAAACTGGGAGTAGGTGGAAGGAAGGGACTGAAGAACCAAGTCTGTATAGAGCTCGTTCTCTAAAGTCGTCCCGAGGTCCGCGAGCTCTTCTATATAGCCAATCATCTTTAGGACATGTTCTCTTACAGATGATCCGACGGCCAGTCTCGACTGAAACAAGTTCTTCAAGGTCTCGTATCTAGCTATACGAGATTGCTCTCCATACAGATCCTTTATGTGGAGAAATATGGATTCAAGATCCATATCCTCATACTTCCTCTGATGTTCATTATTCATAGAGGCAAGCACGATGCATTTGGCCTTCGCGCAATCTAACTCCCGGGTCTTGTGGATTTCCTTATCCGCAATACTGGATTCTGGACCAGGGACAGCAGGTGCCTTAGCAGTAAGGACATATCCCAATTTGTCATAAGTCAAAGCCATCTTAACATTCCAGAACCAATCTTTATAGTTTGGCCCTATCAGAATATTTTTCTCAAATAGTAACTTAAGGCCTGTCATGTTCTGGGTCGCTGCAATTGAGAGAGAGAGGGAACACTTTAGCATGATGCTCTTGCAAGTTTAGAGTGGTTTTTAGTTTATCTAAACTGGATGGCTCCCACTGTTTCTCGAATCCCTCCTCAAACCAAAAAGGAAGAACTAGTCAGGACTATTCTCACCATACAATACTTGCTTAACCGTTCAGCCAGGCCGGTGTCGGTACTTCGGGGGAGGTTTTACGACACTTTCGCGAAGTTCCTTAATTAAATAACCTCTTTTCTCTGGGGGCGTAACCCCGCTGACACCTTTCTCGACACCTACTTGGTTTATAGCATTAATCGTTAAGTGACGAATCTCCTGATGAGTAGCGGATACTCACAGTAGGATCGGGATCCAAATATCATCGTGTGATAAAACTGAAGGAATCCTACCAAAATTATCACACTCCAAATGGTATGCATCTCTTTGCAAATTTCAGTTTCTTTAAAAATTCCCGATATAAATTTCTGCCCCATGCTCTTATGACCTTGGCGTTGGTCAAAATGTCATAAGTCACATGTCAAGTTCTACCCATCATTATCTTGTTAATTTGAACCCATCCGTACATACCCCTGACGTTGGCCAAATGATAATACGACTGTCCCAAACTAACTCATCTATCTATGCAACAAATGAATACCCAGCAGCTACCAAACACTATGCCTTTGCATTGGTCAAAATACATAACTTGAATACTACTGAATACCCAAATGAAATGACGGAGGGTTACGAATGGTTTTGGCGAAACCGTGAACGTAGTGAACTTGATATGACCGAAAGAACCTGATAACTTTTAAAAGGAGTGGTTAAGCTCCGCAATTAAAAATATCTTCTGTTTTAAAAATAACCGAGTGGTTTCTTTTAAACTGTTCCAACGATTCAACTTTGGTTTATTTTCTTTGCATTAATATAATGCGTCCCATCAATTAACCTATCAATGCAGAAAACAACGAAAATACAACGTCCTCTTATGCCATCCGCATTCGCCACTGGGCCCCGTCATTCACCCGTTAGGTTACTTAACTAACGTCCCTAAACTAATGATGGACCACCACGTCCTTAAACTGGCGCAATAGAGCCCGAACGTTCTTTTGTCGGATCTAAACGGTCCCGCCTAAGTTGATCTTAGCCCTAAATGCGGTTAATGTGTCCTTAGATATTCAAATAAACAACGAAACTCCAAATCAACTTTGGTTCAAGGGTACATCTCTGAACTCCTCTGACGCCTGTCGTTGTAATCCCTCAACGACGTCAGAGAGGTGACGAATCCCGGCGGCCAGATAATTAAATCAATCGCTACGTCAAGTCAAATCTCAGTCCAAAACAGGACTAACGTATCCTTGACGAACGTTTAAGTTGATCTTAGCCGCAACGCGACTAATGCATCCTTAAACGAAAAACACCAAACCCAAATCTAAGTAAATACGGATTTGGACTAATCCACGTCCTACGGGCGACGGCATTACTCAGTCTCCGTATACAATCCAAGGGCAACCACAAACAAAACAAACACACACGACACGAAGTGAAATTCTGGAGAAGGAGAAAGTTGTTACCGCGATGCGGTAGCGTAATTAACTGCAGGGGCTTGCGCCTGCAGGGAAGAGCGTCCCCACAATCAAAAACCCCTCACCCTGAGGGGGAATCTGACGAAGTCTGCTACATCGGCCGCATCCGTCTAAACCTCCGATCCACGGTGCCATAAATCAACTTGGTATCTTCGGAGAGATAGACGGATAAAACCAAATAGCATCTGCCCCGAACCCCAGGCACGGACGGGCAGTCCAGGCCGCCGTTCGGAGGGGAACAGATTCTGGCACGCCCGGTGGGACCTCTTCCTCTTTCCACTCCACACTTCGTGTGTCGTCTTCGCGAACCAATCGCGGTTTGTTAAATGGTTGTCTTCGGATTTCAAGATACTAAGATTTGGTCTTTTACCTGGCGCAGAATTCAAGATCCAATGGCCACCAACTGCACCAGCTGCTCGAAATGCCGCTGCAACGGACGCTCCACCTCACCAGGAGGTGTAACATACGGGCCCCAAGCGGCTTCCTTCCTGACTCTGCCGGTAGACCAGGTGACCCAGGCCACCACCGGCCTGTTTTTCGGGACCATGGTCCCACCTGCAAGCTTCTCTATGCCGATATCCGCACCGGAAGCGAACAAGAAGTCGGTATTCGACTGGCTTACCGCTACCACGACCCCTGTCAACGGGTCGCCCGCTACTAAGCCAACAGCCTCCGTTTTTACCAGGCTAGGTCAGAACTATAAAGTGGCCGTCCCAAAGAGGGCAACAGCCGCTGCTTTGGAGGTCGTTAAAGCGGCTTCTCCCATCAGAGAGTCGGTCTTCACAAGATTGACGGCTCCCAATCCTCCCCCAGCTGGTCAAAAAGCATCAGTCTTCGATAGGCTGACGTCGGCAGTTACCCCACACTCGAACAGGGGGCAACAAGAAACCATCTCGATCTCCGAGCCAGTCCCAATGGCTCGTCGTGCGCGACGTCGCCATTGGCGACGAGTAAGAAAAGCAGGGGGCAACTCTCCCTCAGGGCTAACCCCACCTGCTCCAGTGGTGGAGGTCGACGCTGCTGTTCCAACTGGGAACGGCTTTGAATTGCTGAGAAAGGTGAAAAAGAACTCTCCAATTGCTACGTTGAAAAGATCTCCTCCCCCTGCGGAGAGAGTCCCAGAAACAAAACAAGAACAGCCCCCTCAACGGCTATCCTCAAAAGTTTATAAAGTATGGCGGAGGGTTCAAGACTCTGTGATCGATCCAGACCACTTGCGTCACCAGAAAAAGGCGAAGGTGGAAAATAACAAAAACTGCCCCATTAAACAGCAGGGGGCGACAGTTGCTAGGATGCCCACTCCAACGGCTCCTTTAACCTCGATGGCCCACAAAAGAAGGAGGCCAGAGAAAGCTCCCGCATCACCGGCTAGAGTTAAAAATGGCGAACCTAAACGCCCCAAGTCAGGGGGCATAAGTGTTCATACGGTTTACATGGCTTCTGGAAAGGAAGAAAGCCGTACTTCTACGGGTCACCGACCGCTCACCCGATCAGTGACCAAAGCTCAGGAGCAGCAACAAAAGCTCCAGGAGATGATGACCACAATGGCTGCACTCACTGGGCCGAAAGAAACCCCGGAAACATCCTCAGAAGAACGTCAAGAACAAGAAACGGACGCCGAATTCCTCCGGCGCGTGCTAGAGAAGAAAGATAAAGAAGCTGCGGAACAGGCAGCCAACATAAAGAAAATGGCCCTCCTGTTCCAGGATATGGTGGGTATGATGATTCAACAAGATTCACCTGCTGGGGATCCCCCGATCATTCTTGAAGATGATAGGGGAGAGACGTCGAATCCTCCACCGGCTCTATCCGCAGCTAAAGAGGATACCATATCAAAAGCTGATTTGGATGAATATATTGCCCAACAAATACGGGTGCATCAGGCGACTGAAGCAGCCGGTCAAATCGTGAAAACGGGGCGGCCATATCCGGGCTGGTATGACTAAATCAAGTACCCGCCGGGTTACACGATTCCCAAGTTTCATGTTTACAAAGGGACCGACAATCCCCATCAACATGTTGCCCAGTTCAGGGCGCTTTGCGGTAATACCGGCGGCGACGACAAGCTTTTGCTTCGCCAGTTTGTTGGAAGCTTATCAGATACGGCGTTTGAGTGGTATTCTGAGCTTCCCAACGACTCTATAAAAACCTTTGCGGAGATGGAGCTACTCTTCACCCAACGCTTTGCAAGTGCCAGTGAGCGTACCCCGATGACGGCACTGATCAATGCCAGAGTAAAACCCGGCGAGACATGGGTTCAGTACGCTATACGGTGGCGTAATCTATGGTCGAAGTGCGAACAGCGCATAGAAGAAGCCCCGGCGGTGGGAATGTTTGTTGGAACCCTTGATCCACAAGCAACCATCTCACAGTTCATGATGTTCTTCAAGCCGACTTCCTTCCAGGCTTTGATCGACAAATTAGCGCAGATGGACCAGATGGGCCATAAACCCCCTCTCCCGAAACCAGACTCCCGAAACGATAAAGGAAAGGGAAAAGCGATCATTGTCGCTAATGCCCAACAACAACCGAGCGACTCGAAGCCGGTCACTCGTCCAAACAATACACGCCCGTACGTACCCCTTGAGGACAGGATGGGACGTGCTTACTCCTTCCCCCGTGATAAAACAAGGAGGCTATTCGAGCTGGCATTGCGCAACAGGCTCATAAATCTGCCAGACCCAAAACGTCCGTCGCAACCGAGTGACATCAACGAGCCTAATTACTGCCCTTATCATCGAGTGCTAGGCCATCCGATTGAGGATTGCTACGTTTTCAAGAATTGGCTTGAGAACCAGTACCGTCAGGGCAAATTTGCGCTATCTGACAAATGGAAGGTGAATCCTCCGCAGCCCCATACCTCTAAGGGGACGAATACGCCGGGGGCAACATGCTCCGTTATTGAAGAAACTCCCTGGGAGGTTGTATTATCAGCCAAAACGAGGAGAATGCTAAATGATCTTCAGACCTGTCCAGCGATCAAGTGGAAGAACCCCTTGGAACCGCAGGTTATTGAGAGGATGTTGAAGCCACGACCGACTCCGAAGACCGATGGTGGTAGTTCAAGCGCTCATGGTCAGCCGTCAAAATCTTCGAAAAAGAAGAAGAAGAAATCTAAGAAGCCCGTGAAGCCTGGCGACAAGCGCACGGACCTACAAAAGCAGATCGACGCGCTGGATGAATATAACCAAAAGGCGGGAACTCCCATTACGCTCCAAGATTTCCTTGATCACGTCTTTCAAAAGGAAGATGAGGGAGAGAGTTCATCGGACGAATCCGAGGAGTATGTGGCGAGCTGTCATATGGTCTCTCATTCGGTCACGAATGATGAAGAGACCTCTGGCACTGAAACGCTGGGGGCAAATGCCGAATCAGGAGCCCCAGGGTCGCCAGTTGAAATGATTAGCGCATTTCTTAATGAAGCTCGGTTGAAAAGCAAGGCTGATCGAGAATGCGAGACGGCTATGTTCGAAAGGGCCAAGCGCCAGCGACTTGAGGAAGGAGCTGAAATGATCCCGCTGGAGCAAAATGCCTCCACCGCTGACAAAAGCCAATTCAAGATAAAAAAGAAGTTTGCTAAGGCCATATCGATGGGCATGAATCTACCACCCTCCGAAGAAAAAGTTACTGGTGTGGTAGAAATGCACCCCTCTTATTGCTTATATCATCAGAAGGTCTCGCATCCTACCCAAGAGTGTAAGGCTTTCAATGGATGGTGGCAAGGATACGTCGCTAATCGACAACGCTTTAAACGGGAAAAACGTAAAATTCGCCGAGAGCAAAGAAATACGACTAGAGAACTTGAAAGAACTGCCGGCAATTGTCACATGGTTAACACTGCCGGGTCACAAGTGCCTACATTTGGGAGCGACTCTGATGAGGAACTAGAACTTGGCCCCCTCTTCAAAGAATCCACTTCGGGAAAAGAAGAAGAACCGAAGGCTTGCGAAAATATACAATTACGCAATCGAACATTACCCGAAAAGAACCTCGGACCCTTGAACAGAAAAGACAAAGGGAAAGAGAAGGTCTCTGAAGATATCTCCTTGGATGACCGAGTCGCGGAAGAGTTAACCGCCAAGAATCCCCCAAAGAGGAATAAAGTAGATTACAATGTCTTGGCGCATCTGAGAAAGCTACCTTCACAACTCAGCATTCTCGATGCCCTATTACTATCAAAAGAGGCGAGGGAGTCTTTGATTAAGGCCCTACAAGAGCCGGACCAGTTCCAAGCCTTCCTAGCCGAACAAAAGATGAAAGACGAATTGGAAAAGGTGCACACAGCCGACGTTGCTTTTGGTGATGAAGACCTTCTCCTCGGGACGTGTGAACACAATCGCCCCCTTTATGTCTCAGGATACTGCCATGACATAAAGATAGGACAAATCTTGGTCGATAACGGATCGTCTGTCAACTTACTCAATGTGCGAGTGTTAAGGGAGATTTGCATGAGTGTCCAGCACCTCGCCCGGGACAGAATCACCATCTCCGGTTTCGACTCTCAATCCTCAAAGACTCTTGGATCTGTGATATTGACGCTACGCTTCGGGTTGCTCGTCACAGATATCAAATTCCATGTTATAGACGCCAAGACGTGCTACAATGCTCTGCTCGGCCGACCATGGCTACACGAGTACAATATCATCCCTTCTACACAGCATCAGTGCATGAAGTATTCTAGGGATGGCCTCGAGTACACAGTAGCAGGAGAGTTGAATCCGTTTTCCGTAAACGAAGTTCGCAAGTATGAAGATGCCAAATACTTCTTACCGAGTTTCGAAGACACGGAAAGGTGTCACAAACCGGAGAACAAAACTAACGCAACCATCCCTGTCTTCGGCAGTGACACCGAGGAGGAGGAGGATATAATTTATTCAGGTCCATCCTAATCCACCAGGCCAGGACCATCCGTTCCTTCATTGATCTTCGGTAGTGATTCAGAGGATGAAGTTCACGCTGTATTCCCTGCTCGGCCTTCAATACGAGTCTTCGCTGATGAAGAGCGAAGTCTACAGATAACCATGGTGCCGCTTGAACATTACAAAGAACTGGATGCACTCGACACCAACAGCGTAGAAGAATTGCAGATATTCTATATCCCTCCCAGACGAAAAGGCGAGAAGGCAATCCTATTCTACCGCTCTGAAGAAAACAAGGTGGAAAAAGAAGTTTGGCATGGCGCGGATCCCACGCTCGACAGGCTTCAGCCTATCCGTCTTCCCAGATATTATACCGAAGGTTTGAAGAAACTGCTGAAACGCCAGGGGATGTCCTTCACACAGACCGTTAGAAAAGCCAAATTCTATGACAAGGTCTGGAACGTTCCCGGGACTCAATGCAAACTGCCTAACGGGAGAACGGAAACAAAAGGGCTTGGGTATATCCGGCCAAAGAAACGGGAGCTAGTAAACAGCTGTTATGCCATGTATGACTTCGATGAAGAGGCGGACGCTCAATGGGAGGACGCTAATCCCGAATCAGCAAAAGTTCCTGACACAAAACCGCCCAGTCCATCGTCTAAAGACCCGGTGAGCAAACTTATAAAGGATGCGAGTCAAAAAGCCCGAGATGATCACGATCGTGAAATGGCAATCTATGAGAAAGCCAAGACACAGCGTCTCCTTCGACAGGCGGTAAAGAACGAAGATGCTGCCCCACGTCAGCCTGCTACAAAAAGGGTTCGACGCGAAAGCAAAAACAGGTCGAATGGCCGAAAAGGTGCTCGACAACCACAAAGCAGAGCTAAGAAGCCACGCATCCGAGAGTCGAGCGTTATTGACCTAGCCCTCATGAAGAAAATGGGTCGAGCATACTCATTTCCTCGGAACAAAACAAGGAAAATACTTGATCTTGCTCTAAAACATCAAATGCTTACTCTGCCAGAGCCTAAACACCCTGAGCAAGCAGCGAAGTCTCTAACCCAAAGTATTGCTTTTACCATCGAGTAGTAGGGCATCCGCTTGAAGATTGCTTCACCTTTAAGAATTGGGTTGAGGACCAATATCAGCTTGGCAAATTCGCGTTGTCTGACAGTTGGAAGGTAGCGCCGCCGCAAAAGCACGAACCCGAAAACACAAGGATAAAACCAACTCCGCATTGGGATTGGCAGAAAATTCGCACCTGCCATGTGATAACAATATTAAAAGAAGGGTCCGAAGACATGAACAACCTCCCTTGGTGCTTTGAAAGCGGCAGCGATGAGGTAATCTCAGAGTTTCCCCCAGCTCCGAAAGAATTGGAGGATGGAATCCATACCACTGCAGATAATCTCAAGAAAATTGAGTTGGGGACGGCAAATGACCCGCGACCGACATTCATCAGCGAGCTGTTATCCGAAGAAAGGGTGGCTGCGTTAAAGGATGTGCTTCTACAGCACAAAGATTGCTTCGCGTGGAACTATTCCGAAATGCCGGGACTAGATCCAGAAATTGCTGTACACAAATTGGCGATATCCCCGGACATCAAGCCAGTCAAACAAGCGCCGAGAAGAATGCGACTCGAGCTTGAGATGAGTGTCAACGCCGAAGTCAAAAAGCTGATAGACTCTGGCTTTATCCATGAAGTTCAATACCCTGAATGGATCGCTAACATCGTCCCAGTGATGAAGAAAAATGGGACAGTGCGCATATGCGTAGACTTCCGGGATCTTAATAAAGCCTGCCCGAAAGACGATTTTCCGGTGCCAGTCACCGAACTGATGATAGACAATACGTCCACTCATGAGGTTTTCTCCTTCATGGACGGCTCATCGGGGTATAACCAGATAAAAATGCATCCTGAAGATCAGAAACACACAGCTTTCAGGACCCCTCTTGGGATATTTTGTTATAAAGTAATGCCCTTCGGTTTGAAGAACGCCGGTGCTACTTATCAGAGGGCCATGACAAAGATCTTCGACGACCTCATACACGAAATCGTTGAATGTTATATCCACGATCTCGTGGTTAAAAGCAAATCATACGAGGAACATCTCGAGCATCTGAAGACTGTATTTCAACGCCTTCGGCAATACAACTTGAAGATGAATCCTCTTAAATGTGCGTTCGGGGTTTCCTCGGGCAAATTCCTGGGATTCGTCGTTCGACACTGAGGTATTGAAATAGATCCGTCAAAGATTAGAGCGATCATGGAAATGCCTCCGCCGAAGACTCTCAAACAGCTGCGGTCTCTCCAAGGGAAACTCGCATACATACGACGATTCATAGCCAACCTTTCAGGAAAGTGCCGTCCTTATAGTCACCTGATGAAGAAGGGAACCCCATTCGTTTGGGATCAAAAATGCCAAGGCGCACTGGATGAGATCAAGCAATACCTGCAGAACCCGCCGGTGTTGGCTGCTCCGATTAAGGGGAAGCCTCTCATTCTTTATACAACCGCCCTCGAAGGTTCCTTAGGCGCATTATGGGCGCAAGAGAACGATCAAGGGAAAGAAAGAGCACTCTATTACTTAAGTCGAGTTCTGCTGGGGGCAGAAAGCAACTACTCTCCCATTGAAAAACACTGCCTGGCGTTGATCTTCACAATAACAAAGCTTAGACATTACGCATTGGCGCATGAGGTCCGTCTCATTTCAAAGGTGGACCCCCTTAAATACTTAATGTCAAAGGCCATATTGACGGGACGACTCGCTAAATGGGCCCTACTCTTGATGGAGTTTTCGATCACGTATCAACCTCTCAAAGCAGTGAAAGGCCAGGCCATCGCCGACTTCCTCGCTGAACACCCGATACCTGCCGATTCCCCTCTGAATTGCGATTTGCCAGACAAACATGCGTTTGACGCAATCGACGGTGGTGATACTCGTTGGGAACTTTATTTCGATGGAGCATCTTCCATGAAAAAGCACAAGCAAAGTACGCCAATGATCAAATCGGGGGTAGGACTCATCTTTGTGACCCCACAAGGAGGAATAATGCGCTTCGCCTTCTCCTTAACAGAGCCGAGAACGAATAATGAAGCTGAATATGAGGCTTTGATAGCAGGCCTCGAGATCGCCATTGACATGGGAATTGAAGACCTCCTCATATATGGGGATTCCCAACTCGTCGTCAGTCAAGTGAACGGCGACTACCAAACGTGCAAACCGGAGTTGGTGAAATACGGTGAAAAGGTACAACAACTGTTGACCCGAATTCCCTCCTATACTTTAGAGAGCATACCTCGCGCGGAAAACAGCAAAGCGGACGCACTAGCCAAACTTGCTAAAGAACTGGCTGACGAGAACCTCGACGACGTTAGAATCGTGGTACAAAGCCGTCGAGTGCTTACCCCAGCAGAAGTATCTCCGGAATCGTCTGAAGAAAAAGGAGCGAACGAGGAGACGACCCTACAAATAAAAGACCATGAGAAGATCGAAGACTGGAGAGAAGTCTTCATAGATTACTTCAAGTTCCACCGAATGCCTGAAGAAGCGTCCATAAGACACCAGCTCGTGAAACGAGCTCTGTCTTTTGCTTTCGTCAACGATACTCTATACAAGAGGACATTCGATTCTCTGTGGCTGAGATGCCTAGGACCTGACGAAGCGAGAAGGGTCGTCCAAGAAGTTCACGACGGACTCTGCGGTTCCCACCAAGCAGGCCCTAAGATGAAGTTGAAGATAAAACGGATGGGCTACTACTGGCCCACGATGATGCAGGATTGCCTGGAATACGCGAGGCAATGTCATTCATGCCAAATTCATGGGGACTTCATCCATCAGCATCCCAATCCACTGCATCCAACAGTGGCTAGTTGGCCATTCGAAATGTGGGGAACTGACATAGTCGGCCCCATCGAACCAGCATCGTCAAAGGGACATCGTTTCATATTGGCGACGACTGATTACTTCTCCAAATGGGCAGAGGCGGTACCGTTGAGGGAAGTGAAGACGGAGAACATCCTCCATTTCTTCAAAACACATGTCATATACCAGTTTGGAACCCCGAGAAGGATCATCTCTGATAATGGGCCAGCCTACCGAAGTCATAAAATTAGCCGCTTCGCACAGCAGCACAATATAGACTGGAGATATTCCTCAGTTTATAATCCACGAGCTAACGGTCTAGCTGAGGCCTTCAACAAGACCTTGACGAAGATCATGAAGAAAACAGTGTCACGAAATAAGAGAGATTGGCACGAAAGATTGCAAGAGGCTCTTTGGGCGTATCGAACTACATTTAAAACGCCCACAAACACAACGCCATACGCGTTGGTGTTTGGGACGGAAGCAGTACTCCCTCTCGAGATAGAATTACCCTCTCTCCGGGTGGCGGTCCACTACGAGCTGACAGACGAAGAAAATGCTCACCTTCGGTTTGAAGAGCTTGACGCCCTTGATGAAATCCGGCTTCTAGCACAGCAAAATCTGGAAGCCTATAAAGCAAAGATGGCGCGCTCATATGAAAGATTGAGCCGGCCGAGGACATTCCACCAAGGCGAACTCGTGCTAGTAGTCAAAAGGCCCATGATCCCCAATCGCGCCAAGCGGGGAAAGTTTGAGCCAAACTATGAAGGACCGTACATCATAGATAAGGTCTACCAATGTGGGGCCTATCTACTCATGAACATGCACGGTGAAAGGCCTTTCAGGCCGATAAACGGTCGCTTCCTAAAGAAATACTATGCTTAATGAGCCGCAGCCTAGGTCAATGGTAGATGACGACGACTATGTCCGCTCGCTATCTTCCTGAGCTCAAGCTTTATAAGCAGTAGCCGGCCTTCTCAATGCCGGACCGAAATGTCCTTAAACTAATAGCAGACCGAAACGTCTTTAAACTACTACCGCAGCATCTTTAGGCTGGCAAGAAATAAAATAAAAAATAAAAAAATAAAATAAAAAAAAACGGTATGTCCATAAGCAAAAAAGACACGGATGAAAACCCAAAAGGGCTCCGTGAGTAAAAACAGCAGGGCTGCCGGCGAGTGTTCGTGAAAACCCGAAAGGGCGCGACCTCGTAAAAAAAAAGAGAAAAATAAATAAATAAATAAATAAATAAATAAATAAAAAACGGTATGTCCATCAGCAAAAAGGGCACGGATGAAAACCCGAAAGGGCTCCGTGAGTAAAAACAGCAGGGCTACCGGCGAGTGTTTGTGAAAACCCGAAAGGGCGCAACCTCGTTAAAAGACACTTACAGGGCCCTCACGACCTTGTAAGGAGAAACCACCCGCGTGAGATCCTTACGACTCACAAGGGAGCAACACACTTAGGAGTCCTCACGATTCCTAAGGAGAAAACACGCTTGCGAGATCCTCACGACTCGTAAGGAGAACTCTCTTATGGGACCCTCACGGCTCATAGGATTTGAAAGTCTTAAGTCACAGAGACCTAAACCTGGGCTTAAGCAAACCCCCACAAACTTCCAATGGTGCCCTACAAGTGGTTCAACATTGACCCTTGTATACAATCCACGGGCGCGAATAAACGTTTCCCTAACCAAGGTCCATCCGTGACTGGGGATATGTTCGCATAACCCTTGTAAGTCCTCTCGATTTTCAAGAAGAAAACCCTCTTGTAGGATCCTTACGACTTACAGAGGAACAAAACACTTAGGAACCCTCACGATTCCTAAGGAGAAAATACACCTACAAGATCCTCACGACTTGTAGGGAGAAATACCTTTATGAGACCCTTACGGCTCATGAAGTTAAAAGCCTTAGCCGACAGGACCCTAACCCTGGTCGCTAAGCCTCCTTTGTTCGACAATGACAAAGGCAAATGATGATTCGCTCCTGGTAATATCCCAGTTGTAGCGGTGCTGATGCCGAAATCGGTGTTCAATTTCAGGTTTACAGCGAAAAGCCAGTAGGCTGCACATGCATACGAAATAGCCGAAATGATGGGGGCGACTTGCAATAAAAAGCAGCAAGTAAAAATGTATGCATGCTAAATAGCCGAAATGATTGGGCAACTCGCAATAAAAAGCAGCGAGTAAAAATAAAATAAATAGCCGAAATGATGGGGCACCGCGAAAAATGGCCGAAATGATTGGGCAATCGCGACCTTCGCGATATAAAGCCGAAATGATAGAGCATCGCGGAAATAGAATAAAATAAAAAGAAGAAATGATAAAACTTTGGCCCTACAGTTAAAGATCACATCGATCCCTGTATACAATCCAAGGGCGCAAACAAAGAAAGGAACCATACTTCCCCAGCGGATTCCGTCAAACGACGAACCCAAACCTCAACGGTTCATTTCAACCGAAGAAGCCAATGACTTCAACAAAAACTTCTCAACTCACGGATATAAACACTCCTTGACGAGAGCCTTCTGATCCGCGTCGACTTGCAGAGCCACCAGCGCCTCCGTGGGAACCATCGACTCGTTTCAAACCCCAAGGACACAAATAATCCTTGGTGCTTGGGAAACAAATAATCCCTCGCAAAACTTCTCAACTCACGGATACAAACACTCCTTGACGAGAGCCTTCTGATCCGCGTCGGCTTGCAGAGCCACCAGCGCCTCCGTGGGAACCATCGACTCGTTTCAAACCCCAAGGACACAAATAATCCTTGGCGCTTGGGAAACAAATAATCCCAGCAAACTCCTCGACTCACGGATACAAACACTCCTTGATGAGAGCCTTCTGATCCGCGTCGACCCGCAGAGCCACCAGTGCCTCCGTAGGAACCCTCGACTCGTTTCAAACCCCAAGGAAGCAAATAATCCTTGGCGCTTGGGAAACAAATAATCCCAGCAAACTCCTCGACTCACGGATACAAACACTCCTTGACGAGAGCCTTCTGATCCGTTTCGACTTGCAGAGCCACCAGCGCCTCCGTGGGAACCATCGACTCGTTTCAAACCCCAAGGACACAAATAATCCTTGGTGCTTGGGAAACAAATAATCCCTCGCAAAACTTCTCAACTCACGGATACAAACACTCCTTGACGAGAGCCTTCTGATCCGCGTCGACTCGCAGAGCCACCAGCGCCTCCGTGGGAACCCTCGACTCGTTTCAAACCCCAAGGACACAAATAATCCTTGGTGCTTGGGAAACAAATAATCCCTCGCAAAACTTCTCAACTCACGGATACAAACACTCCGTGACGAGAGCTTCTTTGACTCACATCTCGGGCAGTAAGGATTTAAAAACTTGCTTCCTGAACAATGGGACCCTGCAAGTCAATCCTAAATGGTCTCTTGCATACTATTCACGGGTCTCACTCTCTGAAGTCGATTCTCGACAAAGAGGGAAACAACCGCTTACGAGCCCTCTCGACTCGTAAGAGGGAAAAATTCTCTTATAGGATCCTTTCGACTTATGAGAGAAAACCACACTTGGGAATCCTCACGATTCCTAAGGAGAAAATCCACCTACGAGATCCTCTCGATCCGTAGGGAGAAAAGTCTCTATGAGACCCTCACGGCTCATAGAGTTGAAAAGTCTTAGGCAGCAGATCTGAACCTGCGGCCTAAGCCATCGCTATATCTCAAAGAAACCGAGATGCTTACTCTATTACCTGTCAATCATGTTTATCAAGAGAGCATGCTGATAATAAGAGAAGGGAGAAAGTGAAGAAATGATACAAGACATTGCAAAAAATGTGTATCTTTATTTATTAATTCAATCAAGTACATGGCGAATCGTACAAAAGAATAAAGAATGTATACATCTTATTCGAAAAAGAAAATTACAAGTATATTGATACAAGGGCAGCTACTGGGAAGGAAGCGTCTTAAATAGCCCTATCAATTGCTCGCGTACTTCCTCCCACGCCTTCTCCTGATCAACTACCACTGCCAGTTCAGCCTCTACTTGAGCCCGCTGCTGCGTGAAGGATGCGAGCTCTTCCCCAACAACCTGCTGAGCTGCTTCTTGGCCTCGGGCATCGCGCTCAGCAGCATCAAGTTTCCGCTTCAGTGCTAGCCCATTAGATATACGCTTGAGAAGACCTTCAAAGACAGCTTTCACTTCAGCGGCATTCGTCCTAACTTCAGCACGAAGGCAAGCGGTCGCGTTTGAAGATTCCTGATGCGCCTTTAGCCGTAAAGCTGCCTCCTGCTCCAAATGGCGGAGATAAGAGGCGCTTTGCTCAAGCCAAGCTGTCCGTTCGGCGCTCGCGGCCAAAACCTCGGGAGAAGGGCGTGTCGACTCCAACCGATGCAGGCGAGCCTCGATCTCTCTGCAGTAGTTAACCCACGATTCGACGACGCCTTCGTTATGAAAAGTTACGAGCGCCGCCAACATTGGGTTAACATCCACAGCGAAATCTACGGCAGAAGGAAGGGCATCCATGTTGAGCTCTTCGATGTACCCGCTCAGCATACCCAGGCTCATCACAGCACCCTTTGAAGACGGGCGTCTCAAGAAAGGACCCGCCGGTGAGAGGACGCGAGACTCAAAAGAGATCAGAGCTGGAACAATAGCTGCAAAACGAAACATGGTCAAACAATGATTCGAAAAGTCGGTGAAAGATCATATAAAAAGGGGAAAGGAATATCTGTACCAGTCGCAACGGACGGCAAACCTGGAGGCGCCGATGGCAGCGCAGGCCTGGTGTCCCCTCCTTCGATTTGAGGCACTGCAATCAGGAAGAGGAAAAGTCAGATACGATCCTATATTCCCTCAAAAGAGACCAAGACAGCACTTACCGGTACCCCTAGAGGGAGAAGCAAGCTCGGATGGGAAGGAGAAGTGTGGGAGCAGCACTTGATACAGATGATCGAAGAACACTCCTGAAAAGAGCATAGGAGTATAACGTTAGTACATAGGCTACACGTTAAAAGATTAATGCATAAGTCGTAAATTCATACCTTCCGACATCCGCGATGGCACAAGGGAAGGCTGAGGAGCAACCACCGCCAAGGCAATGGTTGACGGTGTGCCTTCAGGCAATGGAGCATCGGCACTAGCCGCACCTGCGTTTAAAACAAAGACGAACTGGTTAAAAGAGATCGTGAGGTATATATAAATGAAGAACATTGGCCATTTAAAATTTACCCGACAAGCTGCCCGCAGAAACGGAGGCAATCCCTTCCTCCACTGACGGAAGGCCACCGCCTGTAGCTTCATCACCCGACTCAAGGGGAACCGTTGTTATGCTCTCAAGCTCTACAGGCGGCGGGGGACCATAAGCAGGAAGGGCCAAGATAGGAACATTGCCAGATTCCTGAGAAGGAACGCCTAGCCCGTCTTCAGGAATCATGGCCGCCTCACCCGCTGCTCCCTCAGGATCGGCGATTACAGCTGCCTCGTCCATCGGCACCACGAGGTCCCCAGCCTCAAGCACCTCGCCCTCTACCGCCTTCGGCTCGGTCAAGACAATCATCTCATCTGCCACCACTTCAGGTGCGGCATCAATGACCCTCTCCGCGGCAGGTTCCTCAATCTCGGCTCCAGACCCTATGACCCCGACAACGTTGCTCACTGTCGGTTCGGGTTCAGCAAGTACCGCTTCCTCCGCTCCCCTGGGTTCGACGGTCGTCTCCGCCTCCCCCTCAGTTGGACTCGACCCTGCAAGATGAGATACGTATAAGCCAATAGCTTTACAATTCGTACAACAAGATTCTGAAAGGAGTACTACCTGAAGCGGATTTATCATTAGCGCTCCGAACCGCGCGCGCCACTTGCCGACGAGCAGTAGACAGGGCAACAGGGGGCTCTTCGGAAGGAGTACTAGCGTGAGGAATGGTGCTAGGGCCCGCTCCCGTGGCCAAAGCAGCTTTCCACGCCTTTGCTTCACGTCTCAACCGCTTCCGTTCTTCTCGAGCCGTTGAGACGGATGCCATCAGAGCTTCCTTGAGTGGAGCATCCTCATCCGTATAGAGGGATGCCTCCAGATTTTTCAGAGCATCCCTCGTCGTGGCGTCAAGCCGAGGCTCTTGTGGCAGCTTCGACGGAGCCGGGGCTTCGGTGACGGGCTCGGAAAGGATCCTTGCGCCGATTAATACAACCCCTGTAAAGAAACAAGAGAAGGTCAGGTTGACTATCATAAAAAGACAACAAACTTTCCGTATAAAAGAGAAAGGGATAAAACATACCGACGCTTGCTAGGGCACGCTTCTCCTCCTCTTCCTGGAATGTTTTCAGGGAGGCAGCAATAGCCTCTTCGGTAGAAACACCTGTTGAAAAGGGAGCAAATATCAGCTAAAGATAATAATGAAAAGTGCAATAAAATGACGAAGAAAGTGGCTGATGATTACCTGACTCAGCGAGTTTACTTAGCATCGCTTCGAGCCTCGCCGATCGCTCCGAAGCTGCAATGGCGGCAGCCAAATTGGTGTCCGCAGAGTCCACCACAAAGCCCTCATTGCTGCCGTACTCGCATATGGTCTTGGCAGGAGAAGCCGCAGGCTTTAACCCGAGGATCGCATCGAGGGAAAGGGCGGACTTTTTCTTTTTCTGCTGTCCACCAGCTTTAGATCCACCTGGAGCGGATTTGCGCTTGGAAGCCACTTTAGGGCGGCGAGTCCCAACATCTGCCCCTACGCCTGACTCTGGCGATACTACTTTAGCCGCCTTCGTGGGAGCACGAGGCGCCGATGGTGCATCCTCCGTAGCGGGCAACGGCAATCCCCGCGGAGGACTCAACACGCGTGGTCGATCGACTTCAGCATCTTTTAGCGGAGGGACGACCGGGAGCCTTGGCTGCAAAGGGGCCTTGCGATCACCGCCAGGAGGCGCACCCCTACGGTTAACCAGTAGGCGTCTCTCCATTAAAATGATTGGACCCATAGCGTGCGCATACTAGGCCACATATGAATTAAGCATCTTAGGGACACAGCTGGGTTCACTAATGAAGAAATAGGAACCCGTGTTAAGCCGTATAAAGTGATGCATCGCATTCTTTACCCCCTCTGGGCCAACCACAGGCGTTTCCAAGAAGGCTTCCATCGGGATCCCCTGGTTGTAGCTTGATTGCTGGGCAAATCGATGTGGATTATACCTCATAAATAAAGCCGTCTCATTCTGCCGAAACACTAGGTAGCCCGGCCGAATGGAGTAGAGATGGACGATTTCCCGAGCCTTCAGTACAGAAGCCCCGCCCTTAAACTCGTCACGTAGGGGCACCACCGACTTAGTAGTCTCCGAGCCTATGGTGATAACCTTATCCACGAAAGAAGTCGTCGCTCCGACCAAATGTGGGCGCAGGAGGAGTCCCCTAGAATCCCGCGGGGATGCGAACATAATTGAAGCCCCGATTAACTGTATGACTCTCAGGAGTCTGTACTTCTCGAAGAATGGGGGAGTCTTGTGGGCGCCAAACACCCCTCGCACGTGCATCTCCATCCAAGAAACGAAGTAATGCATTGGGAAGTTAGCAGGCTGTGTCCCAGGATCATTAGCGTCCGCCGCTACGCTGAGTCCATGATAAAGATAAGCTAACCCAGCAATTCCTACCGACAACTGCAGACCGGCCACCATCCGATGTGCCGGGTAAAAGACAGAGGGCCGCATGAAGCGCGGGTGCATAGGGAGCGCAAAGTTGCATAACCACAAGCCCAGGAACCCAATAAAGAAAGTTTCCTCATCCATGCCGGGGACGGCGATTTCCGAGAAAGCAACGATGGCAGCATTGGGGAGATAGAAATCCCTCTGGTTATTCTCCGATACGGGTCGGCGATCCAAACCGAAACCAAAGGGGTCGTCAAGCTGAGCGAACTTCTCGCTCTGCTCTGATAAGAACTCCGGGCGGATAAAGCGAGCAATGAAAGCTGCGAAACTAACGCCCTTGTCCCCTGATTCCAAATGGAGTTCCTCATAGATCTCCAACACTTTCACCAAACCCGGATGCTGATGCTGAATGGCATTCTCCGGGGTTAAGTCAAATACCAGCTGCTTAGTGGCAAAGACATACTCATCAGGAGGAAGCAACTCCTCGTAATGCTCTCCCCTCATTGGCAGACCTGAAATTTCGGCAAATTCCTCCAAAGAGATAGAAACTTCCTTATCCGCCATCAGGAAGGTATGGGTGGGGATATTCCATTGTTCAACAAAAGCCTTTATCCACCACGTTGGAGGAGAGGGGTACTCGAAGAGCGAGACGAAGACGGCTGAGTATAGACCAATCTTCGTTAGGTGGGTCCTCTTCGCCGATAGAATGTACCGGGCCCACTGCAAATATCCGGCGGGGGGTCGCGGGATCATTCCAATGTTATAAGCCTGTCCCCAAGGGCGTGCTTCGCCCTGACAGATTCGCCTCCCCAGAATATCTATCGCCGGCGGCGGCTGCACGGGGATGGCGCCGATTGCAGGTTGAAGGAGGTTATCAGAATTCCAATTCTTAACCTCCACGGCATACTTCACCGGGGGTTCGTCCGCATAAGGGATCGTGACTATGGGCTCAGAGGGCACGGCAGAACTAAAACTGCGACGGCCTTGGATGATCTGGCTATACCACCTTCCCCACAGATGAAGCTTTTTGCACTCAGGATCGCGGTCTTTAATAAGAGCGAATACCACCCGGTCCACTGGCGCATGGGGGAACCCTCCTTCCGAGCGAACGAAGGGAAAAGACAAGTCGTCAGACATGTTCTGTGGAAAGAAAAAGAAACATACATCATTAGTGGCCTAACGCTTGGCATTTAAAATATATATATATATATATATATCTTGCTCCACACTGTGATGCAGTAAGTAGGGGACCAAAGGGGGATCCACAAAATCTGGATGACGTGCATCATTTAATAAGACAATCCCATCATTAGATGGGACTGTCAATTCATAAAAAAATTCTCAATAGGATACACCCATTGGTGGGGAGTCCCCAGAGACAAAGAGAAAATCTCCTCTTTTAGAGCAAAGCTCTGTCACAGAGTGACATTTGTCAAACTCTGGTCTCAGGGGAACAAGATTCCTTAAAAGAGCTTGGCTCTGTGATAATGATGGAAATATCCATCAAAGGAAAATTAATTTTTGAAAAAAAATTTTAAAAATTAAAAAAAAATTGGGATCTTACAGATCCATGAAAACTCTTAAGAGTTCTTCATTTTAGATCAAAAGATCTATGTTTTGCCAAAGAGCAAAGCTCTGTTCATGGGTTAAGAAACCCTGAAACAGATTCTTGAGAGCAAGGCTCTGTTGGTGAAACCCCAAAGGGGTTTTGCTTAGATCAAAAGATCTATGAGAGCAAGGCTCTATTAATTAAAATTAATTTAAGTCAAGATTAATTTTTACCTAAAGTTTTTCTAAAAAAGTTCTAACTTTGGAAGCAAGAGCAAGGCTCTGAAGTTCTTGAAGGGAAGAGCAAGGCTCTGAGAGTTCAATTTCTTGAAGATGGTGATCATCTGTTGAGGACCAAGAGTCCCATTTATAGGCGCCTGCGCCCCTTCAACTGACCCTGGCCACCGTTGCGCTTACGTCGCGCCACGTAAGCACAACGGTGGGGGGGCATTTGTTCCCCCAATCTGAGCAAGGCTCATTTGAATTTTGAAAATTCAAATTTTCTGAAGCAACGCTTCAAATTCCGTGCGTTGCGCAGTGCGCAAGCGCACCGCTGCGCGACACGTGTCTGCGCAGTTGCGCAAGCGCACCGCTGCGCGACACGTGTCTGCGCAGTTGCGCAAGCACTGTTGCGCAAGTGCACCATCGCTGCGCGACACGTGTCTGCGCAGTTGCGCACACACTGTTGCGCAAGAGTACTGCTGCGCGACACGTGTCTGCGCAGTTGCGCAAGCACCGTTGCGCAAGGTGATTACTGCGCGACACGTGTCTGCGCAGTTGCGCAAGCACCGTTGCGCAAGCCTTCCACTGCGCGACACGTGTCATTCAGTGGGGAGTTGCGCAGAAACAGAATGAAAATTTGATGAAATATTTTCTGTTCTTTCCAAAACCAGAAGATTTTCTTCTGCCTTTGGATCAAAGATCCAATGGTGGGAAAATTCCCAAAATCATTCAGGAAAGATTTTGTTAACAAATTAAACAAATTTGTGAGCACTATAAATAAGACCCCAGGCCTCATTCAAAAGGCATGATCAATCAAGAAGAAGAATCAACTTCTGGCATAAAAAAAAAGAAGAGAAAGAACTCTTGAAGATTAATCAAGAACAAAAAAAAAGAGAAAAAGGTAAAAACTTCTTTTGAAGAAGAGAAAAATCTCTGAAGAACAGAAGATAAAAAAAAAATGAATGAATAATAAATAGTGCCTTGCACTTGATATGAACCCTTGGTTCTGTAAAATCAGGGAAAACAAGAAGAACTTGTTTTCCTTTGATCCAAATTTAGATCAAAAGTGCTATGCACTTTTGTTCTTAAATCTGGAAAATTCTTGAGTTTCTGCACAAGTGCAACTCATTATTTAAAAGGGCCTGGCCCAAATCAAATCACAAAAATAATAAAAGGGCAGAGCCCTGTTTGAAAAATTCTTGAGGGCCTGGCCCAAATCAAATCACAAAAAAATAATAAAAGGGCAAAGCCCTGTTTGGAAAATTCTTGAGGGCCTGACCCAAATCAAATTGCAAAAATAATAAAGGGGCAGGGCCCTGTTTGGATTAGTCAGGCAAAGCCTAAAATAAATAAATAAAAATTGGACTTAACCCAATCCTGGCTGTAAGTCCTTAAAATTAAATTGATTGAGCAAAATGGCTCCCCTAAACCAATTCACGACCGGTTCGAGGGTACATCTCCGAACTCCTTTGACATCCCTCGTTGTAATTCCTCAACGACGTCAAAGAGGTGACGGGTCCCAACGACCACACATCGCTATGGACTGCGGGGTCCTTAAACTTGTGGACCGAGACGTCCTTAAACTAATAACGGACCGAAACGTCCTTAAACTAATATCGGACCGAGACGTCCCTAAACTAATGATGGACCACTACGTCCTTAAACTGGCAATGGACCGAAACGTCCTTAAACTAATGATGGACCACTACGTCCTTAAACTGGCGATGGACCGAAACGTCCTTAAACTAATGATGGACCACTACGTCCTTAAACTGGCGATGGACCGAAACGTCCCTAAACTAATGATGGACCACCACGTCCTTAAACTGGCGCAATAGAGCCCGAACGTTCTTTTGTCGGATCTAAACGGTCCCGCCTAAGTTGATCTTAGCCCTAAATGCGGTTAATGTGTCCTTAGATATTCAAATAAACAACGAAACTCCAAATCAACTTTGGTTCAAGGGTGCATCTCTGAACTCCTCTGACGCCTGTCGTTGTAATCCCTCAACGACGTCAGAGAGGTGACGAATCCCGGCGGCCAGATAATTAAATCAATCGCTACGTCAAGTCAAATCTCAGTCCAAAACAGGACTAACGTATCCTTGACGAACGTTTAAGTTGATCTTAGCCGCAACGCGACTAATGCATCCTTAAACGAAAAACACCAAACCCAAATCTAAGTAAATACGGATTTGGACTAATCCACGTCCTACGGGCGACGGCATTACTCAGTCTCCGTATACAATCCACGGGCAACCACAAACAAAACAAACACACACGACACGAAGTGAAATTCTGGAGAAGGAGAAAGTTGTTACCGCGATGCGGTAGCTGTTCAGACCATAATATTGCATTTATCATTCCCCTATTCTTACCCTTTTTTATAAATAAACAGGTACTCTTGACGCACGTTTGTTGCATATTACAGGTTACAGGTTTCTGGAGCAAGTACAGTGAAAAAGACACAAAACAACAGGAAAAGCGACTTTTGACCAACAAGCAGACCGATACTAGTCACGCCTAGTCAGAGAACAGTGCAAGGTCCAAAATGTCATGAGAACGGTTGAAAGATCGCTACAAATATTCACTGAAATATCTGGAGAATACCTAGAAGCCTAACAGAGAAAAGGACCATAGAAACAGAAAGCCAAGAAGCCCAGAAGAAAGCCCACAAAAGCTCACAGCCCAAGTCCACAGTTTGGCCGCGGATCCGCGGCCAAATCCATGCTGGCGCCGCGGATCCGCGGCCGTTAGGAACACGTGTCGGTGGAGATTTCTTCTGTTGCTGCGACGGTTCTGGTGTTGGGATTCTCAGGGGTCAAATCTGTAAATTCACGTGTGCGAGAGTCTGTAGCCCTAGGTTTCCTATTTTCCTATAAATTGTAATCTTAGATCTAAAAATTGTATGCCTCTTTTCAATCAATAAAATTCAGATTTTCTGGGAGCAAAAATTCAGATCTGTTCTTCTTGTTTGGAGGGAGCCATCGAATTAGTAAGTATTTTATTTCTGTTCTTTTAATTAAAATGTTTTCTCATCCCCTAATGAGCGAGTAGTCTCCTCCCTTGTTAGGGTTAGCCTTAGGGAAAGGGTTGAGAGATGTGATCTCTCGCCCCTTTCAATGCCACCTTCACCTAATTAATTAGTACTTCACGCATACGAGCACAACCGCTCCCTGCGGCATCCTACCCTTCGAGGTAACGATGAACCGTAGTATAAAGGGCCGGTTGCGCACGTTTTCCGTGAGGGTTAGGATAATTATCAACAAAGTAAGGATACAAATCTAGAGGAAGAAACCTCTTCCCAAGAGATTCGTATCCTCTTTATTAATAATTAACTTAACATCTAATAGATCTATAAAAAATGGCATTGAAAGCGGTGAGAAGAACCTTAATCTCCCAAAACTTCCCCTAAACCTAACCCTAGCAAGATTCTTAATTAGATTAATTAGATCTCGTTTTCACAGATTTTTATAAACCAATCAAAACCACAAATAGAATCAACTCGTTAAGACACTTTAAAGAAATTTACCCGTCTCTGTGGATCGACCCGCACTCACCGGCTAGCTGCGAAGCGACGCCGTTTCTGATTGCGGTAAACTTACAATTTTTGACACTAATCAGTAGCGTAATTAACTGCAGGGGCTTGCGCCTGCAGGGAAGAGCGTCCCCACAATCAAAAACCCCTCACCCTGGGGGGGAATCTGACGAAGTCTGCTACATCGGCCGCATCCGTCTAAACCTCCGATCCACGGTGCCATAAATCAACTTGGTATCTTCGGAGAGATAGACGGATAAAACCAAATAGCATCTGCCCCGAACCCCAGGCATGGACGCGCAGTCCAGGCCGCCGTTCGGAGGGGAACAGTGAAGCGGTCTCCCTCACCAACGTGAGTGGGCCACTAAACACCTCAAAGTACCCGGTAGTTTGTGCACCCCACTTTGGGTCTATCCTAGGAGCAGAAAACAGTAAATGAAATAATACAACGGTGGCTACAATCTCAACCCGGATGTGCCCCGCAAAAGAATATTACAATAATTTACAAATTACATTTGAATGAAAGAAACACTCTTCTCACATCCCCGGCTATCCATTCACGACAATCCAACAAGTCCACATTCACAAATCAGTAAAAACCATTACAGAAATATGCAACCCCCTGCTAACCGATATACTAGCAGTTAGGAGAGGTTTACGAACACATTAAACAAATCACAGATATAATCAAATTAGCCAAACATGTTAGAATTTCGATCAAGCAAACACAAATGATTCTACTCCAAAAAATTCTCTGTGCACCTGAAACCTGAGCAGAAATAAAACATCCCAGAAAATACAACATCAACACAGAAGAGTTACTGGGAAAATTTGGGCTGACTCGGCTTCAACTCGGCTGCGGATCCGCGGCGGATCACTTGGATCGGCCGCAGTTCCACGGCGGTTTGGCCGAGTCACGATCCCAAATTTCTTCAGTAATCTTATAATTCTCTGCTTGTAATTTTAAGGGTCCCTGAAAGATTTTTAGACCCCGTTTTAAAAACGACAGAAACTATGTGAAAATGATGTTTTCTCGGGTTCGTTTTGCGATCGAATTTCTAACGACTTTGCTAACAAGTTAGTTATGGTTTAGCGAGGCTCTAATGCCACTGTAAATCGACGCTAGACACCCCACATGATGCAGGGAGGCGGAATAGGTAAAACAATCATTTTGTTTAAACTAACACCGACTAACTTTACGGATCTTTGCTAAACCCTAACTAACAACAACATAGAAGTGATTAGCTACTATGAAAGATGATTATACCTAATGAATCAAGTCCTTCTTGTTCTCTTTGATCACCTCCTCGTCGGCCTCTTCGATGTGATAGAAGATACACCCAAGAGCTACTTCTCCAAGTTGTAACCTCTCACTTGAGGTAACTAGATTGCTATGAGTGCTAATCAAAGTAACCTAGAGGATATAGAAGAGGATTAGGGATCTATTAGTCTTGCTAACCCTTGGATCTCAACACATGAGAGGTTAGGGTTAGTTCTTGAAGAGAGAGAGCTTGAGGAGAGAGAATGTGAAAGTTAGAATGATGAAATGAATTATGTCTCATTTGTTATATATGATGAAGCATAAAGAATATCAAATAATACATTATTTGATATTAACAACCATGCTTCATTTAATACTACAATGAATCATCTTATGAGTCATTAAGCAATAAATGCTTCATTAACTCATTTGGATGATTCATCTCATGAGTCACTAATCCATTTAATGCATATAACACCTAAGCTCTCCACCTCATCAATCTTCTAGAAGCTTCTCGACAAATTACGAGAATGCCTCTCCCATCCGTGAAAACACGGAAATACTGAAACTGTATAAATCCAATAATCCAATACTAGAATCTGGTTTAAACCAAAGCCTGCTAGTATAAACTGTCCGAACATCGTACGTGCGTAAAAACACGTATGTGTCCGAACCCTGTCGTAAAACCATACGACCTCTATATCGTTTCGCCTGAAGCAGGGAAACTCTCTGTGTGGGACTCTAAAGACTCGACTACTACGCTGGCAGTGGGTTTAACCATAGGCCGCAAGCGGTACTAGCTGTACATAACGGTCCCCAGGTAGATGTCGATAAAAAGGCCGATGAGGAAACCCATCTGAACACCTACTGAGCCTGATGTGACAATCTCCGAACAGTCCGGTCTTTTTGTCTAGGACTATCGCACATCGGGCCTAGGGGCTGCAAGCGTCAGTCCCCTAAATGCGGTATAATTCGTGTCGGAGTGAAGCTCATTACACCTTGAGAAGCTACTGGAAATCCGTAAATCTCGTTTGCCCTGGCCAGGGACTTTGCGTAATGGCTCTCCAAATACAGCGCGATATCAACTCCCAATACCGGGAGAGACGAATCCTATCTAACCGCTACTGCCTCCAAGTGCTTCGGGACTGCACCCAACTGCTACCTGTTTGCACGACTCCTTTGAGCCGTGGTAGGGTAGCAATCTAAGAACAGTGGGAACACACTCGAGGCAAAGCAGCAGTGTCAAGTCTGCGGACTATGTTGTACTCATGTCACCTGGGAACTGTTAACTGACGACGGGTATAATACCAACCAACAGTTCCTTCCGAGTCCTGTCCGGTGTACCCGTAACCCAACGAGCACCTGTATACTATCTCCAGTATAATGTACTGATGGCTGTGGGACAGACCATCTCCCCAACTGGGATGAGAAGCGTACACACTAGTCTACTCCGGAGTATCGATGCCCTGTCTCGATAATCCTACGACTAGGGACCTGAAAAAGGATGTGCTTGTAGACTACCCAGCCCGCACTAGTGTGACTGTCATCACAACGCTGGTAGTCAAGCAAGATCCTAAGGGCGCTATCAATATGTATTCTCGATATGCTAACATATACACATATTAAGATAGATACAAACCAAGTAGCGTACTACTATATTTAGCAAGACTGTTAATATAACTGTGAATATCCCAAGCTTCCATTAAGTAATATACAAGCTAGTATGATACAATAATGGCCCCTAGGGCATATACACTAACACTCCATTGTTATCACAATACAAAGATATTGGATCAACAATGGATGAAACCACACCAAATTCAGTGATAAACTTCTTCATCCAGACAGCCTCTTTGGCAGCATCATTAGCAGCGGTGTATTCAGCCTCCATCGTCGAGTCTGCAACGGTATCTTGCTTGGAACTCTTCCAACATACTGCCCCTCTATTGAGGGTGAAGACAAATCCGGAGACAGACTTGCTGTCATCCTTATCACTCTGAAAGCTTGAATCGGTAAAGGACTCGACTTAGAGTTCTCCGTTACCATACACTAAGAATATTTCTTTAGTCATTCGTAAGTATTTAAGAATATTTTTCACAGCTATCTAGTGTTTCTCCCATGCGTCTGATTGATACATGCTTACCACACTCAGTGCGTAAGCTACATCCTGTCTGGTACATAACGTCACGTACATGATAGACCCGACTGCAGAAGCATATGGTGTCATGTTCATGCGAGCCCTCTCCTCATCGGTCTTTAGAGACATCTCTTTGGAGAGGATGATTCCTGAGCAAGCGGGTAAGTTACTATGCTTGGAATCTTCCATACTAAGGCTCTTTAGTATGGTGTTTATATACCTGGATTGGGACAATCTCAACTTTCTTTTAGATCTATCCCTATAGATTTTTATCCCCAGAATATATGAGGCATCACCCAGATTTTTCATGGAGAACTTTTGTGATAGGAAGGGTTTGACTGAATGCAGCATAGGAATATCATTTCCTATCAAGAGTATATCATCCACGTACAATACGAGAAAAATGACCTTACTCTTTACTATCTTTTTATATATACATGGTTCATCTACATTTTTTATGAAGTCAAACTCTGACTGCTACATCAAAACAGATATTCCAGCTCCATGACGCCTGCTTTAATCCGTAAATTGATTTAAACAGCTTGTACACTTTTCCGCTGCTCCCACTGTCTACGAAGCCCTATGACTGTGTCATATACACACTTTCTTCTAAATTACCATTTAGAAAAGCGGTCTTGACATCCATCTGCCAGATTTCACAGTCATGGTATGCAGTAATGGAAAGTAGGATCCGGATGGACTTATGCATAGTCACTGGAGAAAAGGTCTCGTCATAATCGACACCTGGTTGTTAACGAAAACCTTTTGCTATAAGTCTAGTTTTGAAGGTCTCAACCTTTCCATCTACACCGATCTTCTTCTTGAAGATCTATTTGCTCCCAATGGGTTTTACTCCTTCAGGAGCAACCTCCAAAATCCACACTTTGTTGGTGTACATGGATTCCATCTTAGATCGCATAGAATCCAGCCATTTCACAGAGTCCCCACTTGTGATGGCCTGCTCGAAACTAATTGGGTCATCATCTTCCATGATACAATTTTTGCTTCCACCGTCTATGAGAAACCCGTAATATCTCTCAAGTGGGTGAGAAAACCTACTAGATCTGCGGAGTGGCTGAGATTCTGTAACGACTCTGAAATTACTGTACAGAAAATTCTTGTTATTGTACAGAAAAAAGTATTACAGCCTGTGTAAGAGTTATAAGTTAGATTTGTTTAATAAAAGCAAGAAACAACTTATACCTCACTGGTAAAGCTTCTGCACTGCTGTGACGTAGCATGTGTGTTCGATTCCCATCAGACACAATTATCTTTTCTGATTTTTATTTTTAATTTTTGGAAGTCCAAGAGTTGCATGTGCAATACACGGGGAAATGAAAAGTTTTAGAAAAATCAAACAGGCGCAATGAAGTGTACACACCCAAAAACACACGTGGCACGAATCTCGAGGCAGGACATGCAAATACGACCGCCCAAATTGCTCTTAGGGCCAGCGCCGACGGTCCAAAGTTCTCCAAATTACTCCATGCTTTGCACACACACCCCTTCGACTCCCCTTAACTCCTCTGCACTGTTTGATTTCCATGCAATCAAACAGAGACCCTTCATTTCACCATTTAACATCATTTTAATACTTTTTAATCCAAAATTTTAATTCTCAAATCCTAATTCTCCACTATAAATACCACCGCATACCTTAGCTCTTCACCATTATAAAATTCTAGCAAAAATTCTCACAAAACTCTTTAAGTGCCAAGTGGAGTTAAGCCCCTCAAAAGTGGAGCAGCGAGCCAAACTCGACGACCGGAGCATGTCCGACGAAACCACGACCCCGAGAGCTTCTTCAATCTCTTCTTAACCTTCTAAAAATGGTAAGTCCCTCTTCTTTCCTTTGCTTCCATCTCAAAACCACTTTTTAAAACAAACCGACAAAAGAGGAGTTATCTCCGATATCATATTCTTTTTAATGTTTGTAATGCATGTGATAAGCAAATTAAATCAACTATCATGCTACACTAATCTTAACCATTTTTCACATTATTTAGTTTTTAGATTTAACAAAATTTTTATATGAAACAAACATATAAGGAACGTTTCATTAAAATACCATGAACTTTAGTTTAACCTTTTTTCGATATCTAGTATACCCAAACCCTAGAACCTTCACGGGGTAATGACCTACCCTACACGCACACTATGGTTTCATAACATGGTATTCTAAGCATATGGGTAACTCAAAGTAAAAGATTTTTCATTAAAATACCACACCGTTTCAAAACGGATTTCTTTAAATCGGTATTTCGAAATCCTTGACAATTACGCCTCTACAACTCTCGTCAAGGGACCCGCTAATGGATGGTGTGGATTATCGCATATTCTTGGGACAGTAGAGCGAGATGCAGAACTCCTCACGGAGTATTCGGTCTCGAAAGGAATAAAAATACGGTTTTAAAGAAACGCGACTTTTTCTAATAAAAACTAATTTTTGGAAAAATTATATAAAATTATGAAATTTGTATTTTCAATAAAAACAAATTAAAAAACTATATTTTCAATAAAAACAAATTATGAAATTCATATTCTTAATAAAATACCACCAAGTTTCCAAAAGTAGTAGTTTTCATAAAAATACTACAAACTTTCAAAAAGCTAAGTTTTATCATCAAAACACCACAACAATTAAAATATATGTTCATGAAAACCCTAAATGTTATAAATTATCCTCGAGCTTTATTTTTAAACTATATTAAAGTATTTTTCATAAAACCCCCTCAAGATATGCAAACAATATTTTAAAGACTCTAGATAAATATAGGTTTAAGCGAGATCAATTCTCTTGAGCCCCAGAGAGCCGAAGAAAGTGAGTGCTTGCCTATTCAGGTTAGACAACTTAACGGAGTTATCAATGTCAATTGTCTTGAAAAAAGACACAAATCCTGTCGTCCATGTGTAGCAGTTGCCGATTTCTCCTGAACATAAGAGTTTAACAATTTACATCAATTCACATGAAAAGATATGAACTCAAATCCAAACTCAAACTAAACTTGAACTCGAACTTGAATACAATCTCGAACTCTAATCTAAACTCGAATATATACTCGAATCCAATCTACTTGAACCAATTTGACTCGAATCCATATTGCAATTGTCATGACTCGCATATTACTCGACTCACTCGAATACAATCTACACCTTTTGCAATCTAGGGTTTCAATCAAGACATATCAATCAATCAATCAAATCAATCCAGTATATTAGCCAGTTATATATATTATACACGGGGTGTTTGTGATAGTTTCTTGTATGAATCCAACGGAGTTTCAGGAGTCCCGTATTAAGCTCTTTTTTTTATTTTACTCGAATATCAGTCGGGTTGACTCATCTACAACCTAGAGCCCCGATGCTAACACATAAAATGGGCCCGTGTTTTCTTGCTCCTGGGGCCCCACTCTTGAGCTCGGGAATACTTCTACAGCTGCGTTGACATTCACGCTTGGAACTTAATATTAACATAGTGACCATCTAGAGACCTATAGTATATATTTACTCATGATCATATACTCTTACTCGTCATATATATATTCTACACTTGTCATTTTATTTACTCTTACCTATCTTTAGGACTTACCGAGGGCTAGTTCGCTGACGGGCATTCTACCCACTTTTCTTCTCTTGGAATGTTCGTCAAATACTGTCGATACAGAGGAAGTTGAAGCCACAGAGGAAGACTACGACCAGATAGCTACTCAGATCTAGCTCAGCTTTTTCTTTCTTCAGTTTATGTATGCCACTTGTTTAGGTATTTTCCTTATTGTAATTACTTTCCAGCATAAAGTCTTGTATTTGTAAATATTGGAAGTTGAATGTAAATAAAGATATTTGTTGAAAAAATTTACAGTCTCTATTTACTCTTGCATTGTGTATTATTATTTTTAATATGCTAATTATATTTATTTAGGGAATGACCTTCTCTGGATAAATATGCCGCGGGCTTACCATGTCACCGTTTCCGTCTACTGAAAAGCGGGGCGTGACAGGTTCGTCGGGGACTATTGAATTTTCTGGTTCTACCAAATCTTAAGTTGTAGTTTGTGATTCTGGAACTTCTTCTAGTTCTACCGCACTACCATTTATTTCTTTTCAAGAAATTCCTTTTCCAAAAATGTGGGATACTGAGAAACAAACACGTTTTGTTCCTCAGTGTGGTAGAATAGATACCCTAGAGAATTTTGGATGGAGCACGTACCCTCTTTTTGTAGTCTCCCCGTTGCTTTCACGCGGTGACGAACACTTGGTAGACTCTTGATGAGATAGTGTCACGCTTTTGAGTCAGGAGTTTAGACATGCCTCTTAGCAAGACTTTATGGATCGCCTGTTTTTTTATTTTAGCAGTCATGGAATTTTTCTGAACCAGCTTAAATGGCTCAAAATAATTGGCAATTTTCAGAGCTAATCCGGTTTTAGTCGCGGGGTAACCATTTTCCTGGAACCTCGCAAACTACAATTGAGTAAGAGCCCTAACCCTTTTGTTGGCTCTATATCTGAGTCGTTTCTGCCTTAGTTTTTCAGTTTTGAGGGCCTGGCAGGCATCTGCTTTCATGGTGGCTATCATAGACCGATTTACAAAGAGTTTGGAGAAGACACTTGAATATGTGGCCGTTAAAGGCATCGTCTGAGCTTGCCCGAAACGTCTTGTCGTTTCCTTAGAGTTGACGGTCCTGCCTCCAGCTGGGGCAATAGAAAGCCGTTCGAAAATAGACATGTGTTTGGGCTCAGGCGTCCTTGTAACTATGACATTTGGCTTCCTTCCTTTTAAGACCGGCTTATTCATTGCTGGAGCTTGAAGAGTAGGAGCGCTGTTAGCTGAGGTGAATGAAATGGACCCGAATTGAAGCGGCTGCTCCATCCATTGTTGCATATGCTCTGGTGGGAGAATCACTTAGGTAGTTGTCTTGAGTATGTATGCGACATGGGTCGCATCAGAAGCTGAGCTGATTCTCGAAGACATCGCTGTTGATGGTTGTTCAATGTTGTTGAGAGTTGATGGTTGTTGATTGCTGCATAAATAAGCATGATTTCGGTACAAACAACGATATATATGTTGAATGAGTTCGCATGACCGTTTGACCCGAAAGATTGGAGGAGAGATAGGTCCCACCGGGCGTAACAGAATCTGTAGAGTGTTTTTCGCCACCCATTAGGATGGATGTGCTCGCTTGTCAGGAGTGTACAGATTCCCTCCGCTAGGATAGGTGGGGGTTTATTGATTGTGGGGATTCTAATCTCTAACAGTCGTGGACCAAACTGTCGTTAATTACCTCTCGGTTTGAGGCGAGCGAACCTCCGATTAACGGGTCTTGCGATCTTGCGAACTCAATGCGAAAGTGTATCTGTTTGAAAAGAAATGCAGGTTTGGGTGTGGGCCCGCTTATTTTGGCTTGAGGCGGTTTGAGCCTGGGCCCACTTATTTGGGCTTGGGTCCGGATTTGTTGGGCTTGGGTCTGGATTTGTTGGTGTTGACTTTGACTTTTTAATTTTGATTTTGTTTTTTTTTAATTTTATTCCGACGGTGGGATGTAAATTTCGATCCCAACAAGTAGGACTTCTTATTCATGATTTCAAACTATATATGACTTGGTATAAATTAAGTAGCAACATAAGGTATATAGATCGAATATTAATATTATGTAAATTAGCATAACAGTACTCCAGTATCACTCTTCTCGAAACTCCAGCAAACTCCAGCAATTATATAAATATATTGAGAGAGAGAATAATGGAGGAAAGTACTCCAATGGCATCGGAAAAAAATAACATCCCTCATTTTTTCTGCCGATCGGCACCTATCATCTTCATCGTTATCATCTAAGACGTAAACACACCAAATTTCATGTGATTCTACAACTTTTTCACCATTGATTTACCAGTGTAAAAAGTTATGTTGTCGGTAAACCGTTAATTTTGAACCCACTAAATCAACGGTGAAAAAGTTGTAGAATCACATGAAATTTGGTGTACCCACATCTTAGATAACAACGATAAAGTTGATGGGGGCTGATCGCCGGAAAAAATGTTGGAGGGTGTATTTTTTCGACGCCATAGGAGGAAATTCCCTCCTATGGCATCTTAGAAATTACCCCCTCCCTCGTTTTTTCCTCTTATGGCATCGAAAAATAACACCCTCCAACATTTTTTCCGGCGATCGGCACCCACCATCTTCATCGTTATCATCTAAAATGTGGGTATACCAAATTTCATATGATTCTACAACTTTTTCACCGTTGATTTAGCAATGTAAAAAGTTTTATTGTTGGTAAACCGTTAATTTTGAACCCACTAAATCAACGGTGAAAAAGCTGTATAATCATATGAAATTTGGTGTACCGACATATTAGATGATAACGATGAAGATGGTGGGTGCCGATCGTCGGAAAAAATGAGAGAGGATGTATTTTTTCGACGCCATAGAAGGAAATTCCTTCCTATAACCTCTTTTCCCATTAATCTCTCACTAACTATATATATATATATATATATATATATATATATATAATGTAAATTAGCATAACAGCACGCCGACAACACTCATCTCAAAACTCCAGCAATTAGTTGAGGAGTGTATATATACATAGTGAAGTGCTTCATTGACAAACCGGTCCTTATTTTTAAAAAATGGAAACTCTCGGCCAACGGCATATTTTGACGATCCGATCCGTTCAAATTGATCGCCCTACCCTTAAATGTATGTGTATGAAAAATCAAAGGATTTGAATATCTCTAACCTATGCATCGATAGGTGCAAAAATGAACATCATTCGATAATGCAATATAAACTTCATCCAATATATGGTTAGAGGTTTTCAAATCCTTTGATTTTTCATACACATACATTCGATGGTAAGATGATCAATTTGAATGGATCGGATCGTTAAAATATGCTGTAGATCGGTTTGCAACAGATCACTCATATATATATATATATATATATATATGAGAATAATGGAGTAAAGATGTCCTAGGAGGCTTTTTTCGTTGGGTGACGGCAAAGAGTACACGTTCTACCTTCCACCATTTTATTCGACGATCGGCACCGTCCCTCGTGTTCTTCATTGTCTAATATGCCGATAAACCTAATTTCATGTGATTCTAACACTTTTTTACCGTTGATTTAGCAATGTAAAAAGTTCTATTGTCGATAAACCGTTAATTTTACACCCACTAAATCAACGGTGAAAGTGTTAGTGTCGGGACCCGGTTCTTGCTCACGGAGCAAAGTGCCACACGGAACAAAGTGCCACGCCAAGTGTCGTGTTAAGTGGGCGGGGGCCACCTCTTGAATCCGTGGGGCCACCTCTTGAGTCCGTGGGACCCACTGTAGAACAATGGGGACTCTTCGGAATACATTCCGAAAGGGGGTAGATCTGTACTATAAATGAAATGATACCACTCTTCAATACAGAGGCGCCTTTTAAGTGAACTGGCACTACAGGAGCTTGAGAACTCTGTAGTTAAGCGTGCTCGAGCCAGGAAAGTTCTGGGATGGGTGACCTCCTGGGAAGTGGCCCCTGGTCGGGTCCGGTTCGCTCCGAAGGACAAAACCGTGCGGCTTCGGCCAGAGCGGACAATACTCTTTGTATTAGGAGTGGGGCGTGACAGAATGGTATCAGAGCTGGTCCCTCAATAGTAGGTCTGTGGTTCGAGGACGAACCGTTGTTCAAAGGTAGGGAGAATGTCGGGACCCGGTTCTTGCTCACGGAGCAAAGTGCCACACGGAACAAAGTGCCACGCCAAGTGTCGTGTTAAGTGGGCGGGGGCCACCTATTGAATCCGTGGGGCCACCTCTTGAGTCCGTGGGACCCACTGTAAAACAATGGGGACTCTTCGGAATACATTCCGAAAGGGGGTAGATCTGTACTATAAATGAAATGATACCACTCTTCAATACAGAGGCGCCTTTTAAGTGAACTGGCACTACAGGAGCTTGAGAACTCTGTAGTTAAGCGTGCTCGAGCCAGGAAAGTTCTGGGATGGGTGACCTCCTGGGAAGTGGCCCCTGGTCGGGTCCGGTTCGCTCCGAAGGACAAAACCGTGCGGTTTCGGCCAGAGCGGACAATACTCTCTGTATTAGGAGTGGGGCGTGACAGTTAGTCATGTGAAATTTTGTGTATCGACATATTAGACGATAATGATCAAGATGGGTGGTGCCGATCGTCAATAAAATGATGGAGGGTGTACTTTTGCCGCCACCTAACGAAAAATGCCTTTTAGGGCCTCATCCCACCTCTCTTTATATATATATATATATATATATATATATATAGAGAGAGAGAGAGAGAGAGAGAGAGGAGGAGGGGGGGGGAAAGAAAGAGAGAGGGGGGGGGGGAAGAGGCCATAGGAGGGAATTTCCTTCTATGGCGTCGAAAAGGTATACCCTCCCTTATTTTTTCCGACGACCGGCATCCATCATCTTCATTGTTATCATCTAAGATGTGGGTACACCAAATTTTATATAATTCTACAACTTTTTCACCGTTGATTTAGAAATGTAAAAAGTTCTGTTGTCGGTAAATCGTTAATTTTGAACCCACTAAATCAACGGTGAAAAAGTTATAGAATCACATAAAATTTGGTGTATTCACATCATAGATGATAACAATGAAGATGATGGGTGCCGATCGTCAGAAAAAATACAAAATAAAGGAGAGTGTATTTTTTCCGATCCCATAGAAGGAAATTCCCTCATATGCCCTCTTTCCTCCATTATATATATCATCTCAAAACTCCAGCAATTCGTTGGGAGTGTGTGTATCAAAACTCTAAGCCAAAATAGTTTATGGTATTTATAAGAAAAAAATACTGAAAGTCCACGGTATTTTTGTGAAATGTAAGACATCTATGAGTATTTGGCTTATTGTTATAAAACCCTCCAAAATTTTCAGCTTTTGCAAGAAATTTTTCTCAAGTTTTCAAAACTCCAAAAAAACTATCATGTCACGTAAGTTGACAGTGCCACTTCACTGCTATATCAGTACGGTCATATAAGCCGTCACGTCATTAAAAACTAAATTTTAAAATCTCCAAAATATCCTCTCTTCATCTCACTATAACCCTAATCTAATCCTACCATCACCATCGTCGACACCGCCTTCCGCTAAAGCTACGCCGCCGCCCACTGTCGGAGTCGCCCGTGCCCTCCCCATCATCATCATCATCATCATTGTTTGTCCTCTTTATTATTACTTGCCATAATTTCTCATGGCTTCTTTATTATTGTTTGTCTTATTTTCAGCCTTCATGGAAGCGGAGATGAGAGCGTCGAGGGAATTGGATTGGAGTTTAGGGATTTGAAAACGAGATAAGTGGAACGAGAGAATTAGATTGAAGATGGGAGATTTGAAATCATAAATGCAAAATTTGGGAGGGGAGATTGAGGATAGGAGATGGGATGATTGGGAGAGAAGCACCGAGGGAGAATGAGTAAACAATTTTAGTCGCCAGAGATAATCATATCATATTTTTTAAAAGCATAATAATATGTATATTTAATTAAAAAGAAGGAGGGCAATTCTGGAATTTTTTGCAAAATCATTCTATATATAATAAGTGCATTCTCTTCTGTACTTGAAACATACGGAGCTAGATGCTCTCTCTCTCTCTCAACCAATAAACAAATATGTCGACAGGGCCACAATTGTGTGGTTGTTCTAATGCTCCTATTAATTAATTCATGAAATATTAGAGTCGTCCATTAATCAATACTTTTGTTATTTTTGCTTTGTTGACTTGTTATCAAGCTTCGACTTTTTTAGTTTGCATTTTTTTAACGCTGCAATTTCTCAGAGGACGAGGACTTTTAGTTCTGCACCCGTGGAGTCATTGGTTGATTCACTTCAATTGTTATGAATTGTTTTATTTTTATTTTTTATTGACGATATTTGAACTCCGCGGCTTTTAGTCAGCAATTTTTTAATCACGGTAAAGGTGAAGTGATCGAATCCGAAGCCAAAGCATTATTTGATGGAACGCTGCAATGTCATTGTAAAGAGTTGCAAGATATAATGGTTGCCACCGATTCTAAGATTCTTGCTGATTCTATAATTGGATTGTGTTTAGTTTCTTAGAGAGTTGTCTTTCTGGGTTGCGCAATTAGAAGATTTGGAAGATTGATCGGGAAAGAGTTAAATGCTAAAGTGCATCACACATTTAGGTAGAATAACAGATTGGCTGATCAGGCCATAGTCACAAATTCGTCGTTCGGGTATAATTCGGCGAGGTCGAAAATTCGGATTCGGAGAACTATTTGGAAAAAATCGGCAGGTATTCGGGAAAGATTCGGTAAGTGTTCGGGAAATGTTCGGGAAATATTTCGAGCAAGAAATTAATATATGAGATTTTGATTTTATGAATTATTTGCTGTTTTTTGAATTATTCCCTGTTTTTTCAAATAATTCGGGAATAATTCGTGAATTATTCGCAAATAATTCAGCCTGTTCGGCAACGGCGATTAATGCGTCTAATAAAAAATTCGCGAATTATTCACGATTTCGGCGAATAATTCGGGAATCATGTGACTATGGATCAGGTCGGAAGAGATGGTCTCATTTCTAAAGTTTCCAGTTCTTATGTCAATATGCCAACAGAACATCATAATTTGGTCCAATTTGCCAAATATGAGAATAATTACTTGCCAACAAAGTAAATCTGTGAAATGTATGACAAGTATGTAGTGCTCACTTTCCATTGTAATCGAATGCTTATATATAAATAAAATTAGGCTCATTCGGAGGCCTAATTTTCCCAGTTTCAAAAAAGAGAAAAGAACTAGAAAACAAAAATATCTTTCATGTGCATTAGATTTTAAAAACATTTTTGAAAGTGCTATTTGAATTACAACCATGTATGGTTTGATTGTTTTCGTCTACAAAGGTGAAAAGGTCCATCATTTTGCTTGATTGAGACAGTGTTTTAACTATATATTTTGCAGCTGAAAAATAGGTGTTCGATTGATAGCAATTGTAAATAGCAACCGACATATTTTAAAGTTAAATTGCAAGTTCCAACTAAATGGCAGAGCCAAAACTGCTTGATGGCAAACATCTTTATTTACATTTTGGTACAATCAAAACAACACAAGGCTTCCATACATATATAAATGAAGAAAAAATGGGGTTAAGGTCGATCGCCGCCAACTCGATGCGGTCGTTAGACATAGCTCCGATGGCTCCCTCAAATTGACTATGGTGGCGACAACTAGCCCCATCTTATCTTATATATTTTATATAAAGCCATACAGGAAAAGATTCTCATATCAAGTTTTTCTTTGACTTCGCCTGCCTTGAAAATTTATTTCAGCTCCCATCCTTGCTAAAGAGGGCTTCCATATAATTTTTCATTATAAAAAAAAGGTTGTTAACTTCAAGGGTTTTTTTTTATCTTCTTACATGGAAAATTAGACTCCACGCCTTCTGTTTAAGTAAATTTGTATTTAGCTCCATTCAATTTTATCAACACATGGCGTCTTCTTGCGAGAAATTAATCATCTGCACCCTATATTTTAAGCTATTGTACATTTAGCCCATTCAAGTTTATTTTCAAATACACACAATATATTTTTGGATGAATTGCTTATATTTATTTTCATGCGGGTTACCACTATTCAATCTAGATTATAGTGTAACATCTATGAAAATTATTTTCTTCCTGAACACATGTAAATAGAAAATTAGATAAGGCCTTTGATACCTTTTGAAAATTGCAATCAGCATGTATAATATTACTTTGTATATGTATCTGCATGGAAAATTAGTTGAAGTTCAGATGTCTTTTGAAAAATTACAATCAACACTGTCATTATTATGTTTTGGTTTTTTCATATAGGCTCCCTAAAATATTCCTATTTTGAATAACATTCCCTAAAACTTCATATATTTAAATACACAACTAAATTGGTCTCTATACTTAATTATCATCCCTAACAACTTTAGAAATCTCTGTTAAGAAACTAAAATGATAAGTTGAAAATAAGAGTTTCAAAGAGTGAAAGCATAGGTCTGTACGAAAATGAAAAAAGATGATGATTTCGATATTATATAAGACTTTTTATCTTACAAATCATCATATTAGCTCCAATCCAATTATTAATTCTAATTAAATTAAGTAAGTGGTGTTTTTAGTTAAAGAAGAGGTTTTAAGAGGTGTATTTAAAAATATAAAGTTTTAAGGGGTATTTTTCAAAATACAAATGTTTTAGGAGACCTGTATAAAAAAAACCTTATTTTTTATACTTTCGTTATACTTTGTATAATTACATGGTGGAAAATTAGATCAGTGTAACACCTTAGAATGTGTTTTGTGGCTAATTATATTTTAATGTATGGATTTTAATAAAAAGTTTACCAAATTGGTTTTTAATTATTTTATTCTAATTAATGAATATTTTATTAGATTTTCCAAGCCTTGCACACACTTGTGCATGTTAACTAGAGTTGTAATTTGGGGTTTAACCATGATTAGCAACATGGTGAACTAACCATTCCCTAATCTAGTTTAAATATTGTATTAGGTGCTTTTGGGTTTTTATTTGTATATGGTTCTTTTAAAAAATGAAATGAATTGAAAAAGGATTTTTAAATTTGGTTTGAAATGTTGACCATGGGAGAAAGAGAGAGAGAGAGAGAGAGAGAGAGAGCATGGTGCTACATAGCTTGTGCCATGCTTCATTAATGATGAGAGAGAGAGAGTGAGAAGGGAGGGGGTTTGTTTTTCCTTTCTCACATTCTCATCCTAACTCTCATTGCTCTCATTCTCTCACTCTCAAACACACACACACACAGCAGCTTCAGCAGCAGCCCCAGGAGCAAGCAGCAGCATCAGCTCCAGCAGCAGCAGCAGAGGCATTAGCAGCAGCAGGAAGCATCAGCAGCAGCTGCAGAAGCAAGCAGCAACAGCAGCAGCTGTAGTAGAAGCAGCCCCAGCACCTACAGCAACTCTTTTCCACTTCTTCTCCTGCTTCCTAGGACCCTTTAGGGTATATTTCCTTAACCCAATTTCATGGTTTGCTTAAATTGTGTGTAGTTTAGCATCGGTTTGTGTTAAATAGTTAGTTTTGTGCTAAAATGGTGAATTATGTGGAATGTTGGTTAAGTGATGATTGTGTTAGTTAACCTAACTTATTTTAGTGTTGTTAGGGTCACCTTAACTGAGAGTAACCCCGGATTTCACTAAAATACCATAGGGTTTGTGTTTTGTGCAAAATCGGTGTTTTTAGGCGATATATTAGCTTTCTGTAATCTGCTATTGACCCGGACCCTTCAGAACAAAATTGAGGAAACTGCAACATGCTGATTAGGTCAGAACCACACCACCAGCACACGAACCCTCCACTCCCAATTGTGGCCGCCGATTTATTGAATCTGGCTGCAAATTGCGGCCAGGAGGGGGGCTTGGGTCTTGGGGTTTTGGGTAGAGTGGTCTGCAGTGATTTGTAGTGTTTTGGCATGTGTAGTTTTATAAGATTGGTCCTGTAGGAAAATATGGGACAATATATCGTTTTTCGTGTTCGTTGTGTTTGCGCGATACGTGCGATACGTGAGTGGGTTCTGCGATCTAGCGTGTCGCGGCGTGTCGCGGTAGTTTTAGACGCGTATACACACGTTTCAGCGTATCGTGCACACGCGCGTTTAGTTCGCGACGCGAGTTTCTCGTTTAGTGTCGATATCGCGTTTTGCGAGATATATTTCTTATATATGATTTCCTTGTCTAATCTTCAGGTTTGCAGGCGGGGACTACGGACACTGCTACAGAGGGAAACAGGTGGTAGGATTCACCTAGCTTGGAGCGTAGGTGAGTAGATTTAACATCTACAGGGGAATCGCCCGCATGGCGTTATGCGTCTGGGCTAGAATTTTTATACTTGTCGCATACTCTACGTCATTGTTAGAAATGCGCATTTACCCTATTTACTTAGATATAGTTGTACTGTGACTAGTAGCCGTAGGACACTGTACATATTATTGATGGTTCATGTTGCACGAGCACGGATTGTATGCTACGCACACCGTCAATAATTGCCATGTCACACACAAACCATTATAGATCTTATATTACTTATCACATTTGATATTTAGCTACATAGATACCTCGCTCATATTTTACTTATACCCAGTGGGGTATACCATATCTTTTACTTATAGCTAGACACCTATACTTAGCTGCACCTTATTGATTCCGCATACATCTGCTTTCAGCTACATATTTTCCTTTATATGCTCTCATTTGAGATATATCGTACATATTTATTTCTGGATTTGCGCATTGTTATTTGGATTTTACATGATGTTTTCTAGATTTGGGAACCGCGGGAGTTCATGAAATTATGCATACATTGAAAAACCCGGTTTCCTTGATATGATATTTGCGCCGCCACCATGAGATTTATCGGTTCTGATTTTGTACCCCATACGAGGGGTGGGTGCCGTATGAGGGTACATGGTAGGGCCCGATATATGAGAGAGTGGGCTGACCCGGACTGACGGATGCCCGATATATGAGAGAGTGGGCTGACCCGGACTGACGGATGCCCGATATATGAGGATTTCTGTGTCGATGCTTGGCACATTGTTGTCATGATATTTCTTTCAATACCTTTGTATATATATAGGGGATTTAGCCGTTGTTATATATACCCTTACACCAATATTAGTAGAATGGGACGCTAATATATGTGTATTGCCCCCATCATATTTATTTCTGCAAATATATATTTAGAATGCTAGAATCTTACTTGAGATTTTGACTTGGGATATGTTCATATCATAATATTGCAGTTTATATTCCCCAATTCTTATTCGTTTTATAAATAAACAGGTGCTTTTGACGCATATCTGCTACATGTTATAGGTTACAGGTTCTTGGACAGAAAACAGTGCAAACGATGTAAAGACGATGAAAATATGGACTTTAACCAACAAACAGAGAATCTTGATCAAGCCTACATAAGGAACAATTCACAAAGCAAGATTCAAGACATCGACTCAAAGCGAACGGTTAAAAATCCATTGCAAATTGTTCACTGAAGATCTGGAACCAACCTAAAAGCCCAAATGGAAAAAGATATATATAAATAAGAAGCCCAAGCCAACAAGAAGCAACCCAGGAAATTTCACCAAGAGATCTCCCCAAAGGGCCGCGGAATCGCGGCCCAAGCCCACTAATGCCGCGGTTCCGCGGCCATTTAAAGCCCGTGTCGGTGTATCTTTCTGGTGTCGGTGCATCGGTGCGGGGGTTTGGATTTTCCGTGGGCATATCTGTAAAATCATGTGTACGAGAATCTGTAACCCTAGTTTTCCTGTTTTCCTATAAATTGTAATCACAGATCCGTAAAATTCATGCCTCTTTTCATTTCACAAATTCAGATCTGTTCTGTATTATTGCTTGGAGGGAGCCATCAATAAAAACTAGTAAGTTAATTTTATTTCTTCGCTTTTAATTCTCTTTTAATTAGAATGTCTTTTAATCCCCTAATGAGCGAGTAATTTCCTCGCTTGTTAGGGTTAGCCTTAGGGAAAGGTTTGAGAGATGAGATCTCTCATCCCTTTCATGCCATTCACACCTAAGAATTAGAACTCCATGCATGCACGCACACACCGCGCCCTACGGCATCCTACCCCTCGAGGTAACGATGACACCGTAGTGTAAAGGTCCTGTTGCGCGTGTTTTTCATGGAGGTTAGGGTAAGTATCGATGAAGGAAGGATAAGATTCTAGAGGAAGAAACATCTTCCCAAAAGATTCTAATCCACTTTATTGATAATTACTATAACATCTAATAGATCTAAAATAAGGCATTGAAAGTGGTGAGGGAACCTTTAATCTCCCAACTTCCCCTAAGCCTAACCCTAGCAAGACTTTAATTTAGATTAATTTGTTTATCGATAGATCTAAGTTTCTTAGATTTAATAAATCAATCCTACAACATTTGGAATCAACTCGTAAAAACACATTAAGAAAATTACACATCTCTGTGGATCGACCCGTACTCACCGGCTAGCTGCAAAGCGACGCCGTTTCTGATTACGGTAAACAAATATTTTTGGACTAATCAAATGGCGCCGTTGCCGGGGAATGGCGTAAAATTTCTTTTGTGTGATTTCGGGTTGATATAAATTTTAAAAATTATAAAAATCTGAAAATAGAAAAAAAAATTAAACATTTTATCAACTTTTATCTGTTTGAAGGGTTTTATGGTTTGAATCTTGCAGGAACAGCGAAGAATTGCGAATCTGGAAATTTACAGAGAGGAAAACAGAAAGTTGTACATCAGAACAGAGGAGGATTGGGACAAAGGAGCAGTACAATTTTTTTTCCAGAGACTGATCACCCCAGAAGACCGCGCATCCGCGGCAAAAGTGCCCCCAAGACCGCGGAACCGCGGTGATCCTGCCACGTCAGCGCACCAAATTTTCTGGGTTTGTTTCTCCTTCTCCCCTCTGTCAACCTCCATATATCTTTTGTGAAAATTTTCTGCAGGAATTCTTTGTGCTAAAAATCTTCTCTCCCCTTCTGAATAACAGATTTTCTGCAGGTTTCTTTGCGCCGCGCTAAAAAAATTTGATTGCAAGTGAATTTTATTGTTTTGCATAATTTAATCGGACTTTAAGGGGCTAATTGACCAAACTCAGATTGGATGGGGATTTCATCACCCTTTCCAGGACCCCAGAAAACACTTAAAGCATTTGCATTGACCACAATTAATTAAAAAATACTAGACTCAGCCCTAAGGACTTCGAGCTCAATAGGAAAAGGACTAGTATAGGCATCGGCCGTTTATCCTAACCTGACCTTGCGGTGTCTAGGCAAGTGTGTCTAGGCTAGTGGTTATTAATTAGGCCCACTGTTGTGGTTCCTTCCCACTTACCTGGCACTTACCTGGCCGCAACTGTCGGTGAAGAGGCGGTTTGAGGTCCTATTTCCTTCTGGGGGTATGCACTGGAAACAGCTGCAGACCTATTGAATATGGTTCCTACCAAATCTGTGCCAACCACTCCATATGAGATATGGAAAGGAAAGAGACCATGTCTTAATTATGTTAAGATATGGGGTTGTCCGGCCTATGTAAAAACGCAAAATCCGGACAAACTCGCGGCAAGGTCCATTCTGTGTAAGTTTATTGGATATCCCAAACATTCACGCGGGTATATCTTCTACCACACCGAGGAACAAAATGTGTTTGTTTCTCGGCATGCCACCTTTTTAGAAAAGGAATTTCTTGAAAAAGATATTAGTGGCAAGGAGGTAGAACTAGAGGAGGTTCCAGCAATACAGACTACGACATAAGATTTGGTTGAACCGGAGGATTCAGTAGTTCCCAACGAACCTCAGTCTCTCCGCCGATCTAGTAGGGTTCCTCACCCACCTGAGAGATACTACGGTTTTCTCATGGATGATGGGAGCGAGGATTGCATCATGGTTGATGATGACCCAACTAACTTCGAGCAGGCCATCACGAGTGGGGACTCAGTGAAATGGCTGGATGCAATGCGGTCCGAGATGGATTCCATGTACACCAACAAAGTATGGACTTTGGAAGATGCTCCTGAAGGGGTAAAACCCATTGGGAGCAACTGGATCTTCAAAAAAAAACTTGGTGTAGATGGGAAAGTGGAGACTTTCAAAGCTAGACTTGTTGCAAAGGGTTTTCGTTAAAGACCAGGTGTGGACTATGAGGAAACCTTTTCTCCAGTAGCTATGCTTAAATCCATCCGGATCATGCTTGCCATCGCTGCATATCATGACTACGAAATCTGGCAAATGGATGTTAAGACCGCCTTTCTAAACGGTGATTTAGAAGAGTGCGTGTACATGACTCAGCCAGAGGGCTTCGTAGATAGTGGGAGCAGCGGGAAGGTGTGCAAGCTGCTTAAATCCATTTATGGATTAAAGCAAGCATCGCGGAGTTGGAACATCTGCTTTGACGTCGTTATCAAAGAGTTTGATTTCGTCAAAAACGTAGATGAACCTTGTGTTTACAAGAAGGTGGCAGAGAGTAAGGTTGGCTTCCTCGTATTGTACGTGGACGACATACTCTTGATAGGAAATGACATTCCTATGCTGCAATCGGTCAAGCTCTTCTTATCACAAAGATTCTCAATGAAAGATCTTGGTGATACCTCCTGCATATTGGGAATTATGATCTATAGAGATAGATCTAAACGGATATTGGGATTGTCCCAATCCAGGTACATTCACACCATACTAAAGAGGTTTAGTATGGGTTTTTACCCACGATCTCAGGGCTCACTCTCTCCAAAGAGATGTCTCCCAAGACTGATTTGGAGAGAGCTCGCATGTAAGGGATACCCTATGCTTCGGCTGTAGGCTCTATCATGTACGCGATGCTATGTACCAGACCTGATGTAGCATACTCACTAAATATAGTGAGTAGGTATCAAGCTGATCCTAAAGAGAGTCACTGGACAGCTGTGAAGAACATTCTTAAGTACTTACGAAGGACTAAGGAGATGCTCTTGGTGTATGGTAACGGAGAACTCCAAGTGGAGTCCTTTACCGATTCGAGCTTCCAAAGTGATAAGGACGACTCTAAGTCGCAGTCGGGATTTGTCTTTACCCTTTACGGAGGGGCGGTTAGCTGGAAGAGTTCCAAGCAGGAAACCGTGGCAGACTCGACGATGGAGGTTGAATACATCGCTGCCAACGATGCTGCCAAAGAGGCTGTCTGGATCAAGAAGTTCATTATTGAACTTGGAGTGGTTCCATCCATTGAGCATCCAATACCTTTGTATTATGATAACAATGGAGCGGTGGCTTTGGCCAAGGAACCCAGGTCCCATCAGCGATCCAGGCATATTCTGAGGCGGTATCACCTGATCCGGGAGATAGTTGATCGCCGGGAGATCGAGGTCAGGAGGGTTGACACGAAGAACAATACAGCGGATCCACTCACGAAGGCCATTCCCCAGATACAGTTTGAGAGACTCTTCGGGATGCTTGGTATGCGATACTACAGCAGTTGGCCCTAGTGCAAGTGGGAGATTGTTAGTTGTATGTATGCCCTAGAGGCCAGTATTGTACAGATGATGTATATTATATTGGATGCTTGGACATATATAGAGAGGACTTTCTTGCTCAATATGATAGTATGCTATTTGGTTGCACTTTACTTTAACATGTATACTTGTCTCTTTATACTGTTTTATAGTTACATGTTGGTAAAGCCCTTAGGATGTGTACTTGACTACCTGGACTATGATGCGGATCATACTAGTAGGGACATGGTAGTCCATAAGTACATCCTTCAAGGTCCCTAGTCGTAGGTGTATCGAGACGGGGCATCGATATACCCGTGTAGACTAGCGTATACGCTTCTCGACCCATGAGATGGGCAATGGAAGATCCCATATCCATTGGTGTTTGACATCAGAGATGGTATACGGGTGCTCAGTGGAGACTGGGTACACTGGACGGACTCGCCGAGAACTCCCAGATGGTATTATACCTCACGTCAGATGGCAGTTCTCTGGTGACACTTGTGCAGGTTAGTCTGTAGACCCGAGATCGTCATAGAGACTTGTGTGATTCCCACTGTGCTTTGATTTCCACCTTATCACGTCCATGAGGGCGTGCAAAACGGTGGTTTTTGGGTACAGTCCCGAGTCACATGGTGGCAATGAGCGATAGGAGGGGTTTCGTCTCTCCCGGTATTGGGGGTTGATGTTGCGCTGTGCTCGATTGGCCGTAACAGGGAAGTCCCTGGCCAGGGCTGATTTAGAGATTTACTGGTAAATGTTACCAGTAGTTTCTCGACCCGTTATGAGCCTCACATTGGCACGACTTATCGATTATTGGGGTCTGACGTTTACCACTCCTAGACTTGATATGCGACATATCAGACGAGGAGACCGGACTGTACGGGAAGTGTTACCGGCAGGCTTTTACAGGAGTTGGAGCGGGCTTGCTTGCTGATCTTCTCAATACCCGGGTAGCCGTTACGTCCAGCTAGTACCGCTGACGGCTTGTGGGTGCGTGATGTGATCATCACCTACTGCCGGCGTATTGACGAGTCTTTAGAGTCCTACATAGAGGTTTTACTGGCTCAGGCAAAACGAAATAGGAGCACGTATGAGATATGTGCAGGACCGAGAATAATGCGTGTATGTGATAGCATATTCTATTCTCGCGACTTTATGTATCAGTCGGTTATATATATAATATAGTCGGGTTATCGAATCAAGTGTTGATTCGATAAGTCGATACATTGGATGTTAGTCGATTATATGAGATATGACCGGATTAATAATTCAAGTGTTGATTTAATAATTAAGTGTATAATTGTATATTATATATACTAGTTTACATTTACTAACACATGTTCACTTAGGGTTTTTTCTCACATGTACACATCTTTACTATATATATGATATATATATTAAAATGTGTTATATTTTTGTATCATGGTTGATGATACATCATCCATGGGTGTATGAGACTTATACTATGCTAATTTTTAGTTTGGGTTTTTAATATTTAAAGTAATTACAAAATCAAGTGGAGTATTAGAAAATGCATGAAGCTTGTGGAAGCTTGTGGATGCATTGACTAATTCAACTTGATTTTGTTTTTACTATGGATTTTTATTAACCCAACCATAACAATTAGCCTAGGGTTAAGTCTCTACAAGAGTTAGTATATGATACTCACTCACCATGGTTAGCTCACACACTTGATCATTATCCTCTCCTCTTTCTTTTGTTCATCTTCTTCATTTGAACAAAAGAAAAAGCAAACTAGGGTTTTGAAAAGAGAGCAAAAGATTGCGAGAAATAAAATTCCAAAGAGAACCCACTTCCTATTTCTCCATCCTCTACTAGACTAGCACTTTAGTTTAGGGTGTTTACTTCACTAATTCTTTAGTTAGTGAAGTAGGAGCTTGAGTCAGAATTCCTTCGACGTAGATCATTTTCGGCCTCGGAGACTTCCAGCAAGGTCGCATCTTTCGCCTCGTGAAGCCATGCAAGAGCCCGGGAGAACCATGATCGCAGCGAAGGGACTACGACAAGGAGCCTTAGAAGTGAAGGACCGATCTACAAAGGTTGTATTTCGTATTCCCTTTAGAGTAAAGTTGTTTACTTGCTATTAGTTTCGCCTAAACTCTAGTATACGATCTTGCTTAGGGTTGTTCGGCACATAAAAATTTAATTTTGGCATGGTCGATGTCTTGTAGAGCCTTGTTAGTGTGCCTAGTAACCCTACATATTGCCTACTATTGTCATGTTATTATTGCTTCACATATTGATTGTACCTGCTAGTGTACTTTCCATTATTTTGCATTCACATGACTTGTTATTACTGTAAATTGCATATCTTAGATTCATGCTGTACGTACATTCCTGCGATTACCTGCATATATTATCTACTATTCACGAGTTGGCAACTCACCCCCGTTGTGCCACAGTTGTTTTGCAGGGTGTTTCCCCAGAGTAGTCGAGACAGGCTATTCACCTATCATCTTTTGCCACAGATACCGCATCGGCTCACAGTGTGCTATTTTGCTTAGGTGGGTTTTGGTGGTTATCTGTATTTTGTATTGTACATTCGTTGTATCTTGTACTCTCCATCTACTATTATGTTGTTGACTTAGAGACTTGGTGAGAACTTTATTGTATATTAATTGTGGATTTGTCGTCTTTTATACAGCTTTCTCTCTATTGTCTTTATTTCTTCGCTACGGTGTCGTATATATGTGTTGTATTCATCTTGGGCTAGTTTTTACAAAGGGGGTGTTGCCAAAATTTTAAAGAAAGAAAGTAGGACTTTTAAAGAATTTGGGTTGCGATTTCAAATGTTTCAAAAACTTTTATTATCTTTTCCGTATTTTCATGGTTTAGATTTCTGGGTTTTGGCTTTCTTTTACTGCGTTACGTCTCTAGGCGTTGCGTAGTATTAGGGCCGTCACGTGCCGATTTCGGGTCGTGACAATCAGGCTCAAATTCTTTTGAAAAATTGCAATCTTACACTTTCACTATTACTTTATATACGCTTCTCATTGATGGTATACGGATCGGATGTAGACATTAACCATATTTGTATTATGTTGTTGTTGGCGGATGCAAATATAGATATGGATAGTTAGAACAAATGAAAATCTGTATATTATACATCAACTATGAAATATATATTAAAGTTATATACACTGTTTTAGAAGTATATATTAATAGCAGTTAGTTAAATTATATGATATGAAATTAGAAAGAGAAGAGTCCATAAAGATGTGAAGATAACTGTTGTCTGGAAGAGGACGGACGTCTGCGGTAACCAGTGATGATGGCAGGAAGATTTCAGAGAAAATCTTTCCGAATTTAAAATGCAATTAGTGACGATGGCATGAATTTTTAAATGCAATTTGTTATCCGTTGAATACATGTAATATATAGAAATATGTAAGGACATATATATTTACAAAATTATTTTAAGAGAAAATAAAAAAAAATATAAATTGCTTCGAGAGAATTTAGGTCAAGCTTCAAAGGTTTACCTTCAATAAAATTTAGTTATGATTCTTGTCATCTATGCGATAGCAAATTTTTTGAGCAGCTCTTCGGATCCATACATGGCACGGGGCACTTGGCGGTATAATTCACAATAAGTTTGGTAGCTTGGAGCTTGCATAAGCTTACTATTTACAAGGTTATAATATATTGAATTTCATCTTTACTTGAAAGTCTATAGATGATGTTATTAATCAAAACAATAAGAAATAGAAAAAAAACTACACAATTTTAATTGTCAAAGTTGAGAAATTGTAGTCATCTATCATAAAAGACAAAAACAAGAAAATGAAAAATCAATAATCTTCTTTATCATGCTCCAAACCCTAAAAATATATATGGCTTACAAATTTATACATAAACCTTTATATTTTTGTTATTTTGTGCAACTCATAAATTTCTCAATTATAATATTACCACCGACCGTATTAATTTAATTTAAATTTAGAAATACTAATGAAATCTTTAGAATGTTCAAAATTATAAAAAAAACTTACACATGACTACAGTACTACAATACTGTATATATGTCGTTGGAAACAAAAATACGAGTTTCATTAACGATAAGACACATAAATACATAATGCAATCAAACGTTTCAAACTCAACTATAATTTCCAATTTCCAAGAGGTTTTACGGCCATTGTCTCACTCGAGATCAACAGTTGTATCCTTGAACATCACTAGGTATTTAATCACTAGGTATTTAATCTGGACTCAAAGTTGATGCGTGGGCTTCCATCTCAAGGCCCAAGCAGGCCCAAGTGAGGAGATGGGGAGGTGGGGAGAGAGAGAGCGAGAGGGAGGAGCATAGAAGAGGAAGGAGGAGAACAAAGATCATGACCAATCTGCAATGTAACCATCATTTTTCTCTTTCCCCTTTTCGCTCGCTTCTAACTCATATTAGATTTTAATTTTCTTTTCCATATCTATTTTGATTCAATTCCATCAATGATTACATTTTTATAGGGTTGTTGTGCTTCTTTAGGGCTTCATTATGCTTGACATATTTTATTTTATTTTTTTCATTCGTCATATATTATCAAAAATTTGTAGCAAGTTCCCTTATTGATGAGCATGCAATTTCTTTATTTGATAGCTAAGCATTCTAGAGATTAGCAACAAATCAAATTGGGCAGTGATGATGGCAACCTCATCGGTGGATTGAACACCTTCTTGATATTTTAAGCAACACCCTTCCTCCCCCTTGAATGATTCAAGTTTTAAAATTGGCCCTTGTTGAGGTTGAATTTCACATACAATACTCAAATGTCGGAGATTTGTCCTATGCGATGGCCGATAGCATTCGAGCATCTCATTGCAGACGTTGAGACCCCTCACGTTCCATAAAAGAATTGCTTTAGGCTGTAACATTGTTTTTCCTGTTGAAGAGCGGAGATTGCATCGGTAGCATCACAATGTTTCCTTGAGTGATGGCATGGATTCCTACTATTACACCAATGAGTACGAAGGTCAGCTTACCTAACGGTCCACGCCATACTGGGCAGCAGAGCGGGAAATGCTTTCCACCTTGATTCGAGATTTGGATGCTTTACTTTGACGTTGTGTGAGCTTGAAGTTAAGAGATTCGACAAGCAAGCCTTCGATCATATCCGTAGGAATTTTTGAATTCAAGATGATGATATGCAAGTTTTCCGGTCATATCTATGACTCGCCTTATCTTCCCTTTGTACTCGGATGTCAACTGCTCAAAGAAAGTGTTTATAGAGTGCTGATTTTTTATGATAGAAACAAACCCCACTCTGGAATCTTGGATAGCTCAATAAATTTGTAGCCGTGATATGGATGATGCACCTACTTTATCGTACAAGGATAACAAAAATATAAAGAGACATCAAGTGGACAAACTTGGTAGAATTTCATGCAACACAAATCAATCTTTCTCTAATCTGGATATCATTGCAAATTTTCATGTGTGCAGGTTACCGTATATGTTTAATTTTCTATTGGATACCTGCAATGTCTATACAGAAATTAGATTGACATGCTGTTCTTTTTTGTAACCTTAATTCTTAGGGAACAATCCCTGCCGTGGAATAAATACGTTTGGTCTACTTTTCTCTTGTTAATTCTTGCCTTGAACTCATGGCAATGTCACCGTCTTCGTGCCCGGCTAATTTTCCCGTCCCTTGGCAGCCAGTGATTGACATGTTTTGTTCATACTTGCCTCTTTACCTATTTTAACTCCGGATATCGAAGAATAAGGAAGCTAGCTTGTGGTTGACGAATTAGAAGCCTTTTATTCTTCTTTCCTGGTTAAGCAGTTCTTTCTATGCTTAACTTATTAGTACTATGCAGGTTATTTATGTCCTGATTGTAATGCTTTTCTTATATTCATCCTTCGTTTGGAAGTATTGGATTGGTCTCCTTGTGGTGTCCGGGGCTTTCTTATCAGCAACTGGCCAATATGGCAAACCGAACATACTCTGATGATCGAGAACTTCTTGATGGTGGATTTGATATGAACACAGATGGAATTTGTGGGTATGCCTTCTGCCTTTTCCCCCAGTGTATATATCTTCTATTTATAATAGTAGTTTTACTGATTATGCTTGTTTTTAAGAGATTTGAGTTTTATAGCTTGCATAGCCTTCTACTTCTACATTTTAAAATAAAAACCTTAGATATTGATCTTGACGGACTCTTGACATATTTATAAAGTAAAGTGTGTATAGACTGAAGAAGAGCATTATGTCAGATATTAGCACATTTCAGTGATAAGAATGTTAGTATATGCAGTGGCATTACATTTAGAATCATATTAAATATTTGTGCATCTAGATGCTCTCTTGCATGCTGAAATTGCTTTTCTTGTTAGGCAGATGAATAGCATGGAAACTTTGTGCATCTATAAACAACTGTGTTCCAAAAAAAAACTTTAGATGTTTTAGTTTAGTGATTAATCTATTTCTTTGTGACAAGGGTCGAATCGCTTGACATGGAATAATATGCTCACATGTTACATCAGTGCGGAGCATAAAATAAATTCTTTCAAAGTCTTAGCCAGCCTAAGCCAGCCTAACATCACATTAACTCACTTCAAGTTAGTGAAGGTTCCAACTAACATAAATTTTATCAATATTTCTTATTGCAGCTATTTGCATGATGTGATCTATATAACTAGCTTTGTGCAAGTGAGATGTCAATCATATCTGGCAAATTTTGGAGGACTTATGCAGTGGTAAGAATTGTCAACCAAACTATTTTTCTTATATTTGGTATCATGAATCTTATACATTCTCCTTAATGCCTTGTGCTTTCATATTGTTGACATACAAATTTTTTTGGGTTTAAACTTCTCGATTGAAATTTGTTCCTTTTGCAAACAAGAAAAATTATAAACTTACAATAGAAGTATGTTCTTGCAGTTTAGAAATTTGATGTACAATTCCTCTTTATCGGTCCTGCTCTACAGGCTATATGCCACAGACACTTCACTCATGAAGCCAAGCCGTGTCGTGTCAAACACGTGTCACACATTTGCTGCCCATGATACTTGTTTCTGAGCCATTGATGTCTCTTATGTACTGTTTTGGAACTTTTCTGTGCTGTATCTGTGCCTATGCTTCTTATATTACATATGTTTAAAATTCGTCCGCACTCTCATTAAATACGAAGAAAATAAAAGGGAAAAGGAACCAGGAAAGTGAAAACCAAATATTTCTTCTTTTCAACCTAATATTCATAACTTGCTGTCCTCAGATACCAGCATTCGCCGCATACAAGGTTTTTGGAGGTACCGTCACATGGATCAGGGGTATACACAATAAATCCTAGATGCACATTCTATTTTTTCTTCAAATGTATATCTTTTGGATATGTTTTGGGGGGGGGGGGGCGCGATCTGATCTCGCCTATGATGTGCAGAGAGGGTGTTGACGGCGAAAAGAGAAGGAAGAAGAGGTAAATGATGGAGAAGAGAGCGTCGAGAGGAAAAATTCTCAGGACAAGGACTAGGTGATCATCAATGAAAACTTACTTTCTTAACAATTATAATACTGTAGCTTTTAGGTTCCATGAGTTGATGTTGTGATGCCATGCAGATTTCTGTTACCATATTTCACACCTTAATATATGCCGTTTTATTGCTACTTTTTTCTAGTAATACTAAAGATTTGCGTGTAGGTTCTGGGTTTGATTCGATTTGGATGTAATTGAATCTGAAACCCTAATCCATTAGGGATTATATGAAACCTAGACTGAATTGATAAGTGGTTATTATCTGGCTGAGGATTCAAAACTGATCAGAAGAGGGCAGAGTAACACATTTAGTCGGAAAAATATAAAATTGTGCATCGTCTAAAATCCAAACCCAAAATCACAAGAGAGAATTCAATAGGAACTCACAAGTCACAGGCTGTATAAGGGCATGCTTGGACAATCATAATATGGCTGACAATCTGTTCCACAGAACATCATTTCAATTTACAAATTTACAATATAAGTTAGACGGCCTTTATATATAAAATCAACACACAAATAACAATCGAAATCAGAGAATGAAAGAAGACACCTTGTATTCAAAAACTAAAAAATAAAAAAGTAAATATCATCAGAAACTGTTAGTGTGGTGCGGGAACACTCTACCGTCTGCAACTCCGCCACAAGTGAAGCTCTTGCTCTTTCCCAATAGCACTACCACATTCCTTACTTCCTCTTCCCTCTCATCATGGTGCTCGCTGCCACCTAAATCCACCCTAACTTCACATGCACCAACGTTTTCACCCAGCACGTCAGAACATCGACAGATCGGGCATGATCCATTCAACATCAGCCACCCATCTATACATCCAGGGTGGAATACGTGTCCGCACCCTGGTATCGCCTTCACCCTGTCCGCTTCGAACTCGCTTAAGCAAATCACATAGCCTCCCGCCTGTTGGGAAAACAATATTTACAACTTTACATGTTATATCTTCGCTTTCGGCCATTGTCAAAATTCCATGAATAATGATGCCGAAAGTACTATAAAATATAATCACAATGCCAAATTAATGTGATGGATGAGAAATGGTGAGGGTTGTGGTAGGCTTGTGACAACCAACGTAAAACTTTGTCACATTCTATAACATGAACCATAATAAGAATATCGTTGGGACGTCCCCTACTCAGCGACGCGCTATATCGGATTCCGGGTGTAGTGTTAAGTATGCAAGGGCTTCTAGGTCGTCGTCCAGATACGGCGCGCTACATCGGACCCCGGGTGTAGTGACAAATAAGTAAGGGTCGTCGTCCAGAGACGGCGCGCTACATCGGACCCCGGGTGTAGTGACAAATAAGCAAGGGTTACATAGGATCCGTCTAGCTTCCTGAAACATAGGTTCCCTTACGGGTAGACTAACAGAATTAGTGGAGGTGATGATTAGGAGGAGAGTTGGTATTATGTGTTTGCAAGAAACTAAGTGGGTAGGTGAAAAGAGTAGAGTCATAGAGCCTTGGGGTTATAAGTTTTAGTATACGGGTAGAGATAAAAATCGTAATGGGGTAGGCATAATCATAGATAGACGGTTGCTTGAGGATGTAGTTGAGATTAGGAGAAAAGGTGATAGAATTTTACTGGTTAAGGTTATTCTAGGTGGAGAGATTCTTAATGTTATTAGTGCTTATGCACCACAGATAGGTCTTGATGACGCTAGTAAACGTCTATTCTGGGAGGATTTAGACGAGGTGGTGCAAAGTATACCTAGTGGAGAGAAGTTATTTATTGGTGGTGATCTTAATGGACATGTAGGTACTAGTCGTAGTGGGTTTGATACTATCCATGGAGGTTTTGGTTTCGGACAAAGGAATGAAGTAGGTGACTCGATTCTAGATTTTGCTTTATCTTATGACTTGATCTTAACAAACACCTGGTTTAGGAAAAGAGAGTCCCACCTTATCACTTTTAGGAGCGGATCAAGTGCTAGTTAAATAGACTTTTTTCTGACGAGAAGAATAGATAGAAGTTATTGTATCGACTGTAAGGTAGTGCCAGGTGAGAGTGTAACCACTCAACATAGACTTTTAGTTCTGGATTTTCGATTTAGAAGAGAACCTAGAAAGATTAGACGTAAGGTAGAGCCTAAAATTAAATGGTGGCGATTGAAAGAAGGTAACCAAAAGGCTTTTATAGATCGTGTAGTACAAGAAGCGAATTGACAGTCGGAAGATGATCCAGACAAAACATGGAACAAAATGGCTAGTTGTATCAAGAAGGTAGCTAGAGATCTACTTGGTGAGTCGAGAGGTGGTGCTCCACCGTCTAAGGACATATCATGGTGGAATGAAGATGTAAAGGCTGCTATTAAAATTAAAAGGGATTCTTATAATGATTTGAAGAAAAGTAGTGATGTGGAGAGATTTGAGAAGTACAAAATGGCTAAAAAGGAAGTTAAGAAAGCTGTTCGGGAAGCTAAATCTAAGGTCTACAAGAAGATGTACGAGAAATTAGACACTAAAGAGGCTGCAAATGATATATACCGGATTGCTCGGATGCAGGAAAGGAAGACTAGAGACTTATGTGCGGTGAAGTGTGTCAAAAATGAAAATCAGAAGGTTTTAGTTCGAGATGAGGATATCAAGGAAAGATGGAGAGATTATTTTGACAAATTGTTCAATGAGAGCTTTACTAAGAATTTGGATGGACTTGTCATTCAATCTCAAGATATAAACCGTGATTTCATGCTTAAAATAAGACTTCCTGAGGTTAAAGAAGCTTTGAACAGAATGGGTTTAAGAAAAGCGGTTGGTCCTGACGGGATTCCTATCGAGATTTGGAGATGCTTAGGAGAAATAGGCGTTAAATGGCTGACAGATCTGTTTAATAAGATTTGGCAGACAAAAAAGATGCCAAATGAATGGAGGAAAAGTATCCTTGTATCTATCTACAAGAACAAGGGTGACATTCAAAGTTGCTCAAACTACCGTGGAATAAAACTGATGTGTCATACCATGAAACTTTGGGAGAGAGTGATTGAACACAGGCTAAGGAAGGATATCAAGATAACAGAGAACCAGTTTGGGTTCATGCCTGGACGATCGACGACAGAGGCTATTCATTTGCTTCGTCAACTTGTCGAGCGTTTCCGAGAGAGGAGAAGAGATTTGCATATGATATTTATTGATTTAGAAAAAGCGTACGATAAGGTACCTAGAGAGGTATTATGGGGGACAATGATGAAGAAGGGGGTCCCCGCCAAGTCTATTGATATAATCAAGGATATGTACGATGGAGTAGTGACAAATGTCAGAACTTGCGGCGGCTTAACGAGTGATTTTCCGATTACTATTGGTTTACATCAAGGATCTGCATTAAGTCCATTCCTGTTTACCATCATGATGGATGAGCTTACTAGAACTATCCAAAATGAGGTACCTTGGTGTATGCTATTCGCTGATGATATTGTTCTAGTAAATGAGACGAAAGCAGGGGTTAATGCCAAATTGGAATTATGGAATCAAACATTAGAATCTCGGGGATTCAGATTGAGCAGGTCCAAGACAGCATATATGCACTGCAAATTTAGTAGCCAGAGAAGTCAAAACCATATTGGTATAACATTGGAAGGGCAAGAGATATCACCGAGCGACCAGTTTAGATATCTAGGTTCCATCATCCAAAAGAATGGGGAGATCGATAGTGATGTTAATCAAAGGATCCAAGCTGGTTGGTTGAAATGGAGGAGTGCAACAGGGATTTTGTGTGATCGTAACTTTCCGTTAAAATTGAAAGGGAAGTTTTATCGGAGCGCTATTCGGCCTGCCTTATTATATGGTACAGAATGCTGGGCTCCTAAGAAGCATCATACACAGAAGATGCACGTAGCGGAGATGCGCATGCTTCGTTGGATGTGCAGTAACACTAGAAAAGATAAGGTGCGAAATGAGGATATTCGTGCAAAAGTTGGTGTAGCACCTGTAGAGGAGAAGATGCGGGAAAACCGGTTACGATGATTTGGTCATGTGCGACGCAGACCTATGGAAGCACCGGTTCGACGAATAGATACTCTCGATATGGGCAATGGCAAAAGGGTAAAAGGAAGACCGAAGAAAACATGGATGGAGGTGATACGAAACGATATGGTTGCCAAAGGACTCAATGAAAGTATATTGTTCGATAGAAGTGAGTGGAGACGGAGGATTCATGTGCTGGACCCGGCGTGATTCGCATGTTGGTTCATGTAGCCTACCCCGTATGCTTGGAATAAAAGGCTTAGTTGTTGTTGTTGTTGCTTTGTTATAATTTTTGGAAAACAGTACTTTAAAAAAAATCATAAGCTGGTATGATTAAAATGAAAGGACCAATTTAATCATGTTGATCTTGTAAAAATGATTGAGATATTGATATCCCTTTAAAATTTTACTTATATCATTAGTGTATTTACCAAAAAACACCGTGGTTGACCCTCTTACCAAAACCACACTATACTTTTTCTGGTAGCTACGAACCTATGTGTAGTTTTATTCCGTTAGCTTTTGAATATTTATAGTGTCATAACCCTCAAATGTTCTATAAGGCCCTTTTTTTGGGTATGTATTTGGAAGTGAATGCCCTCAAATTCTCATAAACGGAGCAAATGTGAGTATTATCCAAATAATATTTTCGTGGGAATCGTAATTGTTATTGTGCCAACCACAACAGGCGAATGATCTATAGGAATTTAACTATCAATATAATGATAAATATTTCATAGAAATATATAAAATAAGAAAGATTTTAAGTTAAGAAAGATTTAAATTAGTGAATGTAATAAAATTCACAGATAACGTCACACGAAAACAAAGTAAGCACCACCTCCTTAGCTCCAGCATAAGTAAGCACAGCCAACGCCCGTACAGCCATTGGATCCAAACCATGGGTCCCGACATGGGCTCGTTCGTCAATGTTCAACGGTAGCTGTGGTGGTCGGCCGTTGACGTCACCACCAGCAGTGTAAACTCTGGCCATGAATCTATAAGCAAGCATAGTGAAGAAAGCAATGAAGGCAAGGATGAGGAGGATGCCGAGAACTGCCAAGGCCATTTAACGATAATGCTATATTATGATATACTTTGTTTGCTTTAATATGAATAAGATAAGAACCGGCTTGATGGCTGGCGATGAGTGAAGATGCTAAATGATGCTTATTGTTTAATCTTAAAATGTAAACGGAGCTGATACACAGGTTTAGTATCATATATATTTCTATCTGTTGTTTTCCATACAACATTAGTGATATAGATGAGTATGTTACGACAAGCAAAACATAACCTTATAAATGTACTTATACAAGCGATTAGAGATGTGAATAATATTAGAAAAACAAACCAAATGCCAAAGAGAGATTAACTGTATGGCAAAAGGACAAACGGATTTTATGATTGGGAAATACGACGTATAGCCACTTGAAAAATTTGGAAGAATACACCATCATAATAAATATGACTATGATATAAGTACCGGCCGTATGTCATTTTAAGATTTTTTACATGATTGTTATGGGAAAATCCTTCAACCCGGAAAATTTTAGGCGTAAACGGTAGGGATGACCTTCGATTGCTTAGATGTTATGCAAAGATTTCACTGATCATAGCTGTTTCCTAGATTCAAGATTTTTCTTAAACAAATTGCTTTGAGCCTAATAAACACATATAACTGAGATAATGATTTTGGTTCTCAAAGATGAAGTCTATAAATTGAAACTTCCCAAATGAAATATGCTACCAATAATAGTTTTCAAGTCTAGGAATTAGGACTCATGCTGTTAGATATCATTGACAGCATTACAAACAGAATAATGAAAATATCCAGATTTTAGATACGATTTCATATGCATGCTTGAATTTCCATTGCTGCTCCTCTCACATTCAAGTAATGTTATTCCTTCTTGGTAGAAGCAGCTTTGAGGGACTCGACCTTGCCATCATTCCCGCCAAGCTTCATGTACATATCTTTTCTGGTGAGCGAAGTGCATTGGTACCCTAAGGCATCACCCAGCACCTTCTGTATGTAGTTGGCCACCTCCACGGCCGTCTTCCCTCCCTTTATCGTCTGCTCCTCCGGCAGCCTCTCCAAGAAGGTGAGCTCGTAGCCCGGTCTAGGGTTCATGAAGAAGTATGGATCTGCAAACTTCCACCCCCTCACCGTCGTCCCATAGAACATACCCTGTTATAAATTAATCAATCAAATAGGTATTAAAATTGAAGTATCATTATTAATCTATTTATTTTACTTAATTTATACTTGCATCATTGCAATTTTTTTCTTGTGTGTTGGTTACTGTATATGTTTAGTTTTCTTAGATACATGTAATGTCTGTATAGAAGTTATATTGACATGCTATTCTTCCCCCCCCCCCCCCCCCCCACCCCCATAATTCTTGGGGAAGAATCTCCTCCGTGGAATAAATATGGTTGGTCTACTTTTCTTGTTAATTCATGCCTTGAACTAATGGCAATGTCGCTGTCTTTGTGCCATGCTAATTCTCCCGTCTCTTGGCAGCCAGCGATTGACATATTTTGTTCATAATTGCTTGATTTTCTTCTTGATATCAAAGAATCAGGAAGCTAGCTTTTGGTTGACGAATTAGAAGTCTTTTATTCTTCTTTCCTGGTTTAGCAGTTCTTTCTAAGCTTAAGTTATTAGTACTATGCAGGTTATTCATCTCTTAATCAGAATGCTTAATCTTATATTCAAGCTTCAGATGGAAGCATTGGATTGGTCTACTTGCGGCGTTTGGGGCCTACAGGGGTCTCTTATCGCAACTGGCCAATTTCGAAACACAAAACCCAACATACTCTGACGATTGAGACTTAATGATGGATTTGATATGAACACAGATGGAATTTGTGGGTATGCCTTCTGCCTTTTCCCCCAGTGTATATCTTCAATTTACAATGGTAATATATTGTTTATGCTTGTTTTAAAGAGATTTGAGTTATACAGCTGGCATAGACTTCTACTTGTTCATAAAAAACCTTAGATATTGATGTTGACGGATACTTGGCATATTTATAAAATAAAGCGTGCATAGACGGAAGAAGAGCATTATGGCAGATATTAGCACAATTCAGTGGCATTATAAGGCAGACGTTAGAATGTGCAGTGGCATTACATTTAGAATCATATTAAGTATTGTGCATCTAGGTGCTCTCTTGCATGCTGAAATTGCTTTTCTGGTTGGGCAGATGAATGACATGGAAACTTCGTGCAACCTTAATTGCTTTAGTTTAGTGATTAATCTATTTCTTTGTGATAAGGGTCGAATCGCTTGACATGGAATAATATGCTTGCATTAGTGAGGGGCATAAAATAAATTCTTTCAAAGTCTTACCCAGCCTAAGCTAGTTTAACATCACATTCACTCACTTCAAGTTAGTGAAGGTTCCAACTAACATAAATTTTTACCAATATTTCTTATCACAGCTATTTGCATGATGTGATCTACATAACAAGCTTTGTGCAAGTGAGATGTCAATCATAACTGGCAAATTTTGGTGGACTTACGCAGTGGTAAGAATCGTCAACCGAACTATTTTTCTTATATTTGGTATCATGACTCTCGTAATTTTAACATACAAATTTTTATTTTGGATTTAATCTTCTCTATTGAAATTTGTTCCTTTTGCGAACAAGAAAATTTCTAAACTTACAATACAAGTATGTTCTCACAGTTTTATAATTTGATGTATAAATCCTATTTATTGATCTTGCATTATAGGCTATATATGCCACAGGCACTTCAAACCAAGCCGTGTCGTGTCAAACACGTGTCACACACATGCTGCACATGATACTTGTTACCGAGTCATTGATGTTTCTTATGTAACTTTTCTGTGTTGTATCTGCGACTATGCTTCTTATATTACATGCACTTAAAATTCATCCTCACTCTCATTAAATACAAAGAAAATAAAGGCGAAAAGAAATCAGGAAAGTGAGAACTGAATATTTCTTCTTTCCAACCTATTATTTCTACATTGATGCATTCATTTTATGAACCTGGTAGAATAAATATGAAAACTTTAATTAAGCTTAATGATGGGTTATTTTTAAGTTCTAATTATACCGCATGTGCACGGTTTTCAATTGTAGCACCTATGGGTCGATTCGTAGGGAAGATGGTATCTAACTAAATTTAGGCAAATTGAAAATAAGGTTTTTAATTGATTTACTAACTATTAAATTCAAATTAAATGGAAATAAAAATAAAACTTTTATGAAATAAAGCAAAGGAAAGAAATATACATGGGAATCAAATCCCCTAGATTTAATCATGAGATAAAAAAAATTGTTTTTGCTTTCTTTTTCATCACCACTTAGTCACAATTATAATCTAAATATCAATAGCATAAGCAAAGCATTCATGGAAATAATCTATCAATATTTAAGAGAGCATAAACTATACCATCCTTGATATAACCTATCAATAATATCATATTATAATTATTAAGATTGTGATTATTCTAATTATGATAATCTTAATTTAATCTCAACCTTCCCCTTGTTTAAAACTATGTTTGTCATCACACAACCCTAACAAAGATTATCGATAAGTTAAAGTTAATCTACCATAATTAAATTAGATTTAGAACGATAAAATTCCTATCTTTACACTATAGTCTATGAATCACAGATACTCCTAATCGCCTCATGTATCGTCCCCGAACACGTTTCGGAGTCGGAAACATTAGGAAACGCGTCTTGGAATCATGTATCGGCGTTTTCCTTTAATTTTAATTTAAAAAATAGATGGAAACGCCCAGAGCCCGCACCCATTTGCGTTCCCGAGTCGTGGATCGGGAACTTTGGTTTTGAGAAGGTTAAATAGGTCGGGATCAAACTCAATAACCCAATACCCTACTACTTACTCAAAAATCCCCAAATTATAGGGCTTCCACGTTCGAGCGAAGCCTCGCTGCCTCCTCCTCCAAGCTCGAAGACTTTCTGCCTCGTCTAAGCTTCTCTGTTTCGCCGGCGACGCTACCCCGCTGTCGACTCCACCTCACCACTATCTCGACTAGTTTTTTTTGAATTCGATCTCGGCCATCTCGATCTCGAGCTCAACTTGTTCTCAGGTTCTCTCCTCTCTCGTAGAAAGAGAAATTGCAGCCTCTCTCTCCTCTCACTCACTCACTCAAAGATAACCCCTTTCCCCCTCTCACCATCTCACACACATTTCTTGATCTACTTTTTTGTTTTGTTTTTTTAATATAATATATGCTTTGTTGTTGTTGGTTGTTTATGTTTTAGTTCACACATGACACTTGTCCCACACACACAAAGTTACACACATTAATACTAAGTGTGTGTTTTTTGTTTCTTTGTTGTTGGTTGATAGTTTAAATTCTGAGTGTTTTTTTATTTTATTGGTTGTTACTGTTTATAATCTTAAGCACTGCTTTATTATTAAAATTAGATTGATATTGTACTAAGATGGTATCAAATTGGGGTGCTCGTGGTGCACCAAGTGACAGATAAGCCTCTTTGGCTATATGTAAATATCTAATGAGGTTTAACTATTAAAGTATGTGTTTAATGATTTATTCTAAACTTTTTATGGTATATGATATATAGATCTTTTTTGTTGTATATCTTGAGTGAGCACTTCGAGAATTGAATTTGGGCTTTAAAGTTAGCATCATACCACTAGACTAAATGCCCTTCTTGTTATATATATTTACATGCCTATATTAATTGGTATATATATATTTAATTTATTTAAAAAATCTGATATAAAAACGTATCTCGCGTCCTATGTTTTTTGAAAATTTCGAATCACGTATCCGTATCGTATCCCGTATCCCGTCCCCGTCCCCGTGCTACATATACTTTCCCTAGAATTTAATCTATTTTGTCAAGCCATAATAATTATTCCTAATTTATCAGCAAGGTTTTTATTAAAATTAAGTTTTATCTATCTAGATCTATCATTAAGCACAAGAAAGCATACAACTTTTAAGATCAACCCATGATTAACCCTAGATATAAAGAAATTAGCTACTCATAATATTAAAAGCAAAATAATAATAATAATAATAATTCTTACAAAATCTTGATCTCCTCCAAAGCAAATTCTAGACGGCTAGGAAATAAACGAAGAGATTAAACACTAAAATAAATCTACAACAGTATTTATAGGGCTCTAGGCCGATTACAAGAGATAAATTAGAATAATTATAAATCCATGAGACGCACGTAAAACCCCAGACCCTGTCTCGAACTTTAGGCCGCAATTAGCGGCAAAGTGGGGCCATATTGGTTCAATTTTGGTCTGATTATTTAGTCTTCTGTGTTGACGCTTGTGAACCCTTGGTTGAACGTTTAGCTTGACTCTTTGCATCGATTCCTTTACTGACTTAATTGCGCTGAATGCACATAAGTCGTCTTTTCCGTCTTTTTGAAATTGAGATCCTATAATCAGCAATTATTCACAAAACATATCTCGAGCGACATTAAATGTATCAAAATGAGATAAAATATGGATATAAAATGTGCAATAAATTACACCTATCACTTAACCTCATATATCATAACATGCTCTCCTCAGATACCAGCATTTACCGCATTTTGGTCTAATAAAAGAGGCACCGTCACATGGATCAGAGGCATACCGTATACACTATAAAGCCCTGATGCACACTCTACTTTTTCTTCAAATGTATTTCTTTTGGATATGCAGGGGGGAAACGATCAGATCTCGCCTATGATGTGCAGAGAGGGGTGTAGATGACAAAATGCGAAGGAAGAAGAGCGAAAAGATGGAAAAGAAAGTGTCAAGAAGGAAAATTCACAGGACAAGGACTAGGTGATCATCAATGAAAACCCACTTTCTTAACAACTATAATACTTTAGCTTTTAGGTTCCTTGGGTTGATGTTGTGATATATTGCAGATTTCTGTTGCCATATTTCAGACCTCAATATATGCTGTTTTATTGCTACTTTTTCTAGCATCGCTATAGATTTGCTTGTATGTTTTAGTTTGGGTTCAATTTTGGACATGATTGAATCTTGAACCCTAATCCATTAGGGATTATATGAAACCTAGAGTGAATTTGAAACTAATCAGAAGAGGGACAAGTAATGCATTTAGTCGACAAAATATAAAATTTTACATCATCATTCACTATACTGGAGATTATGTTGTACATTTTACCAAAAAAATCCAAACCCAAACTTCACAAGAGAGATATCAATAGGAACTCACAACTCACAAGCTGCATAAGGGTACACTTGGCCAATCATAATATGGCCAACAAATCCGTTCCATGAAACATTATTTCAATTTGAGTGGAAAATAAATATAAGTTGGGCTAAATTTCAGCTTTCTACCATGAATTATAAGCATTTTCCCGAAATGATGCCATGAACTTTCAAAATGATGGATTGATACCATGAACTTTCAGAAGTAACAAAAAAACCCTCGTGACGTTGTTAATGGAAAATTACAAAATTACCAAAATACCTCTCATATAATAAAAAAGACTATATTTGCACAAAAAAGGAGGGGTATTTTGGTTATTTTGTTATTTTCCATTAACAGCGTCGGGATTTTTTTTGTTACTCATGGTATCAATCCATCATTTTGAAAGTTCAAGATATCACTTGGGGAAAGGGCTTATAATTCATGGTAGCAGTTTGAAATTTAGCCGAGTTAAACAGAATTTAAATATAAAATCAACACACAAATAAAAAGAGAAATCAGAGAGAGAGATAGAATACATCTTGCATTCAAAAATTTAAAAAGGTAAATATCATCAGAAGCTGTTAGCACGGTGCGGGGACACTCTGCTGTCTGCTGCTCCGCTACAATTGAAGCTCTTGCTCTTTCCCAATAGCACCACCACATTCCTTTCTTCCTTTTCCCTCTCATCATGGGCGCTCACCGCCATCTAAATCTACCATAACTTCACATGAACCAACCTTTTCACCCAGCACATCAGAACATCAACAGATCGGGCATGATCTATGCAGCATCAGCCACCCATCTATACATCCAGGGTGGAACAAGTGCCCGCACCCTGGTATCACCTTCACCCTGTCCGCTTCGAACTTGCCTAAGCAAATCACACAGCCTCCCGCCTGTTGGGAAACGATATTTACATTATTTAATTTAATTTATAATGTTAATTCTTTTCAACTTTACATGTTAAAATTTTCACCTTCGTCCATGGTCAAAATACCCTGAATAATGATTCCTAAAGTACTATAAAATATCATCACAATGCCAAATGTGAGGTACTGATATTTGCATTTTCATTTATACTTCTGGCATATCAATGATTTAAGGCTATAAGAGGTCTGCAGGCCCATAACTCAATGTCCATACTGCAGCCCTGGGGGGCTGTATGTAAAAAAAGCCTCCGGTCCCATGGGGCCTGCAGTCTGGACACTGCAGTTATAGTTTATAGGGCCGCAGTGTCCCTGCAGGCCCGTTTCCTCATGATTTAAACGTTGTGATTTTGTTATAATTTTTGGAAAACGATACTTTAAATGTTATAAGCTGGTGTGATTAAAATGAGAAGAACAATTTAATCATGTTGATCTTGTAAAAATGAATATTTATATTCTCATAACCCTCCTGGGACTTGACCCTGTTACCAAAGGAGTATTTACAAGGTGTATTTACCAGAAACGGGAGGGTTCTCCAGTCATCCCAAGAGGCAGAGGCTTATGTCAAGCTTCTTCGGATTGGGAAAGGGAAAGGGAAAGGGAAAGCGATAGTTCTATACTTTTACAAACAGATATGATTTTTTTGTATTATAAATTTGACGGATTCATTTTGTTATTAATGTGTATACCAGATTCATATTTAAACAACACTAATATTATACAATTTTTATTCTTTTATTCAATATTTATTTCATTTTCTGTTTATTATTTAAATTTAAAAAAAATAAAAAATAGGGCGGGTTCTGAACTCACCCTCTTTCTAATATAGGGGAGGGCGGGTACTAGAACCCGCCCTCTCCTATATAGGGTAGGTGGCGGGTTCCTAGAACCCGCCCTCTAAACACGGGGGTGGGGTCGGGCTTAAAACCGTCATATTTCGCTAAATTTAAAAAATATAATTTTATTTTAATAATTTTAATCCTATAATATCCTATTTCAAAAAAAAAAAACCTGTTGTTTAATCTTAAAATGTAAATTAACGGAGCTGATACACAGGTTTAGTATCATATATATTTCTATTTGTTGTTTTCCATACAACATTACTGATATAGATGATTATGTTAGGACAAGCAAAGCATAACCTTATCAATGTACTAATACATGCGATTATAGATGCGAATAATAATAGAAAAACAAACCAAATGGTAAAGAGATATTAACTGTATGGATTTTTATGATTGGCAAATACGAGTATAGCCACTAGAAAAATTTGGAAGAATACTCCATAATAATAAATATGACTATGATACAAGTACTGGCTGTATGTCATTTAAAGGTTTTTACATGATTGTAGTGGAAAAATCCATCAACCCTAAAAAATTTAGGCGTGAACGGTAGAAAAATGCCCTCTATTGTGACTGATTCACCCAACGCCATAGCTAATATCACAGCTCCAATCATAGCAGCCAATGCTATTCTTCTAGTCTTTTGCTTAAGCTGCAACGGATCAATCAAATACCTCAGGTAAAGATTCTATATCCAACGTGTCTATTTATTACTTGGTCGTGTATTCCGGAACGGTCGCATTGAAAACTCTTAGATGTTATGCAAAGATTTCACTGATCAAGATTTTTCTTAAACAAATTGCTTTGAGCCTAATAAACACATATATAACCGAGATAATGATTTTGGTTCTCAAAGATGAAGTCCATAAATTGAAGCTTCCCAAATGAAATATGCTACCAGTAGTAGCTTCTCAAGTCTAGGAATTAAGACTCATGCTGCTACAGATCATTGACAGTATTACAAACAGAATAATGAAATATCCAAATCTTCGACACGATTTCATATGCATCCATGAATTTCCATTGCTGCTCCTCTCACATTCAAGTAATGTTATTCCTTCTTGGTAGAAGCAGCTTTGAGGGACTCGACCTTGCCATCGTTGCCGCCAAGCTTCATGTACTTATCTTTTCTGGTGAGCGAAGTGCATTGGTACCCTAAGGCATCACCCAACACCTTCTGCACGTAGTTGGCCACCTCCACGGCCGTCTTCCCTCCCTTTATCGTCTGCTCCTCCGGCAGCCTCTCCAAGAAGGTGAGCTCGTAGCCCGGCCTAGGGTTCATGAAGAAGAAGTATGGATCCGCAAATTTCCACCCCCTCACCGTCGTCCCATGGAACATACCCTGTTATATGTTAATTAATCAAATCGGTATTAAAATTAAGTTATCATTATTTATCTGTTTATTATTTTTTTTACATGTGTTAACAGTACCTGGGTGGTCCTTATGGCAACAGGCACGATCCGATCGCTCAACTCAGCAAAGAGGGCGCTGAACCTGAGCAGAAAGGGCTCCCTGCAAGTAGTTCCTTCGGGGCAAATGACGAGGTCCCCATTCTGCAGCAGCTCCTTGATCCTGGCAGCATCCTTCTCCCGGTCCCTGGTGAGGGCCACAGCTGGGATGGGGGACATGCGCCTCGACATCTTGGAAACGCTGTAGGTGACGCAGGGAACCTTGCGCCCGCAGGCGATGCTGACCACAATGGGGTCGAGGGCGGTGCGGTGGTTGCAGACGTAAAGGTTGCCGGGGTGGCCTGGGGACGGGGGAGAGGGAGGGTTCCCGCGGATGGAGAGGCGGATGCCGCACAGAGGGTAGGTATACTTGACGTAGCGTTCGGGGATGGGGAGGTTGAAGAAGACGCGGAACAGGGACAGGCAGAACCCGAACGGGATCCACATGTATGTCAGCAGGACGGTTAGGGGTTCGGGGCGGCGGACGAAGCGGCCGTCGTGGAAGATGATGGTGCTTTTCAGAGAGGATAGAGGGGCGTGCGGGGCTGAGCGGTTCGGTGGGATCATGTAAGCTTCCTGTGCACATGTCCATCCATTTTTATTAATTAGTGCCAGATAATTACTACTTAATGATTTTCATTAAAAATTAACATTAGTATTACTAAAGTAAACATGTAAAATTATTCATTGGAGAAAATTAAAATCCCTTAGCCTTTACCTTTGACAGTGGTTCCTTATAGTTTCACATGATATGTTTGTTAACTTATGAGATCATTTATATACACCCGCACAGAATGCATGTGCATATTAAACCCATGCCTTAAATTTTCAAGCAATGAATGACCTTGTCCAATCTTGGTAGAGAGCAGACTCATGAAAAATCTAATCAAAGAAGAAAAGGATCAAGGAAAACATGATTTTTACCATTTACAAGGTCTGCAACTTTGCAAACAGACTTCCGTCTTACAGAATTAAAAAAAAAAGTACTGGCTCTAATTTCCGGTTCTTTTCCCATTGAAAATGATTTCGATGACGATAATGATCGAGGATGAAATTTCGAGCGACGTAAAAGAGAGGACGCAGTTAACATTTGCTGTTGGATTAAGCAATACGCTTTGGAATTAGCAAAGCTTAATACGGGTCTGAAAGGCGTGTCGTGCACTTTACCATGGATTTGGTAGTCACCCAACCACTTCAGATTGAGTGTTTAAACTTAATTAACTAGGCTTTCAAAACCAAAATGCAAGGTTAGTTGGTAGCCTAAACAACTCGAACTTCTACTAAGAAAGATTTATTAGTTGAAACAGTCCATGGATTTCAATATACAACCCTACTAAAGTTCCTTCCTACCGAAAACAACTAAATAATAAAAGCCTTGGCTTATGTCTCTTTTGATGTCTAATGTTTTATATCTATGGGTGTTGCACTCGACCACAGCGAATTCGCTGCGTCAACGCAACCAAATAGGATAAGACATGAAGGGTGGACGCAATAGGATTCTAAATGGGATGGTGCTGAACCCTGTCACGTCTCCTAGTCTTGCTGTAGGCGACCTCCGTCCCCTTCCCCCACGCCACCCCAACCCACCCAGAATTCCCTTATTATGGCTTGAAATAATGTTTGTTGGGCCCTACTGCAGTGATGGGAGGGTTGGACTGAATCAATGCCAAGAATTATGTGCTAAGTACGGTGACATGGACCGTGGTCCACCTAGCATCAATCTATTGGTTGCACGCTAACTTCTCACTTGCTCATGCATTTATGTATCATAACTAAGGGCCAGCCAAATAGGCAACTTTACACTTGGGTATTCAACAGGTGGGGGTCCACCTTATTTTTGGAGATTTTTAGGAAAAAGCTGGTTTCACTTTTCATTTCCATTCACATTATCCTCTCATTTGCTAGGCTTGTAAGAAAAATATATGTAATCCTCAATCCTTTTGATAAGAGATCATTGTGTTTTTAACAGGAAATAAAATAAAATGAATGGAAGACATAAATTCATGTGGAAGTTAGTTGATTTTATGTAAGTTGTATGGCAAATTAAATCTTTAGAACAACCATTTGCACAAATAATACCATTCTCAAACCTCCTATAATTGTCACTAGAATGCCCTTCATTACTTCTCAATCAAAGTGCCTCCATTGGCTAATCAATCCTCTTGGACTTGGTGTCAAATTCCTTATAGGATGCAACTTGATTACAAGAAAATGCTTATGGGGAAAAATTGGTGTTGGTTGATCAAGAGGTTTCATGTAATTTACCATCCCAAAATGATATATCTAAAATAGGTTTAGATTTGCAAAACAGTTGTAAATATTTAGACTGAATTATACCTTGCATAGAGCCATGAAGTCATGATCCGTGGCTCTATCCCCCAACCCGACGTCAGGCGGCGCCTCCTGCCCGAACTCGGCCAGCACGGCCTCCCTCTTCCTACTCCCGACCATCACCCCTTCCGGTTTAACATACCCAGTCGCCCTCCCCGTCTTTTCGTCCACCTCCAGCTCCGTCCCCAACACCTTGTCCCCTCCCATATACTCCCTCACAAACTCCTCCACCATCACGGTGGGGTTGGCCGTGACCACCACCTTCCTGCCTCCGCATCCGTTGAACACCCGCCAGCTGTCGAGCCTGACGTCCTCCGTGTAGAATTTCGGCAGCACCGCCCTGCTGGCCATCTCTATGTCCCTCATCCTTAGCCCGTTGAGCGAGATGTATATCAGCATCTTTATTCCTGCAAAATGAGATGCACGGATTAGTTTTGGAACTTCCGATCGACATGACCCCAACCAATTCATTCGTTGATAACGGAACATGTATAATAATAATACCTGCCGATTCGGAGAAGAGCTTGTAGACGAAGAAGATGTAGGGGGAGGCAATGAGGAGGCGGAGGCCGCGGAGGAGGCCTCCGGCCTCGACGGCGAGGAGGAAGAAGTAAGGGAAGGAGGAGCGGGAGACGAGGAGGGTGCCGTCGAGGTCGGCCGCCACGGAGTGGGAGGATCTCGCAACGGAGAGAGGGCACTCCGAGATGAAGGGGAATTTCTTCTTCATCTTGTGTTAATTTGTGTTGCTGTGAGATTGGTGTGATGGGTATTTATATTTATATATATTGAGCTGTAGGTGAGGGTGGGGGGTTATTGGTGGGTTGGTTTTAAAAATTAGTTCGGAATTTTTATTGAGTCTTATGGTAGATCAACTGTATGAACAAACACTGTGGATTGAGATTGGCTCCTTAGGGTTTAATTTAACTGACCTATGAGCTCTAGCTCTTCTATTGGTCTCTCTATTCAATAGATTTACTTGTACACATGCTTCCAAGTTTTTCCTATCTATCATCAAATAATTGGTTTTGATAAAAAATATTCTACTTTGTAGACAAAGATAAAATATACTTCGATAAAAATTTAAAAATATCTTCATATCAGAAGAAGTATGATTTTAAAAGAAAAACTTATTGTTTCCCAATGCTGAATTACAAAGTTTTGAATGATCAAATAGCACACAATTTTTGTTGGCATAGGTGTTTAGATAATGTCTCTGATTGGTTGATGAAAAGAAGATTTTATTTAATGAGACAGGTAGCCTGCTAGTGGGCATAACATATGTATTCAATTGTAATTAATTTGAAAACAGTGTGGCAGTTGCATCCTAGTTGATTCCTTTATAGCATCATCTGTTAATTGTTTCCTTAAACCTGTTTATATGAAGTAATTGTTTTGTTTAATTGTAATTGCAAGGTATCATATGGAACACTGATGAGTTTCTACAATGGAAACAAGCGATAGAAGCTGCTTGATGAGAGATCAAAGTCCGTTTCTGAGAGGTAAGCCGATCTTTCATCAATTATGGATAGTAATTTTCATTCCAGATGACAATCTATACTCGTATTCGCATCTGTCAACAGCCAACAAATACATATATGACAATGCCTATGTCTATTCCATCTCCGTATCCTACTTCAGAATGGAAGTATGAAAGGAAAAGTAGTAACATCTGACTTTATTGATAAAGTTCTTTCAATATTCATTTCTTGTTCGTATCAGAATCCAACTTTTACTAAATATTGATTGATGGTTTTTATTCACGATGAATATATATCACCGTATGCACATCTGTCAGCAATTACCGGAAGATAGAGCAGCGCCTATACCCGTATTGAATCCAGTCCCTTTACATCCTGGAGGTAAGTAACTACTAGTTCTTTTTATTGATATATACTTCACTCACGACTAGGAGCAGCAAGACAGGACATGACTGCTTGATTTTCTAAACCCACTGACTGTTGAATCACTAAAATTCTCACTTAATTTATGCTTGCATCATTCCATGAACAAGTTAATGATAAGAACTAGATAAAAATTAATATACAGAATAGAGAGAGGGGATCCAAAGTATTTAATGATTTTATCTAATAACTGTCAACTTATGTGCATAAATCCAAATAAATACAAGATTGATTAGGAAAGGGACATGGATCTCTCTCTCTCTCTCTCTCTCTCTTCTTAATAGCAAAATAAGAAAGGTTGTGTATAGTCAAAACAAACAATTAAAGGATGTGGAGTGGAGAGCCACACCATTTAATAGAGGGTAAATTGCTGAAAAGCCCCCTGCTTAAGAAAAAGAGATAAAAAATTCCCTGATATCTTCGAAATAGGAAAAAAGGCATATTGTTCAAAAACTTAGTCAAAAAACCCTTGGCCCAAGACCTGGGTATTATAATTTGGTGGAGTGATAAAAATACAATCCATTAAAAAATCTCTCTATTTCTCTCTCTATCATCCCGAGCTCCTCAGAGAACCCACGCTCTATTCGCCGTCGTCGTCCTCTCGTTGAAAACCTTAGTTCCCCCACCCTTTTGTCGAAAACCCTAGAGCCCCCACACGTCGCCGCCTGTCACGTCCCGCTTTTCAAAATACGGAATACGAGAGGTGACAAGATCAGCCATGCTCCTACGGTCAAAAAAATATCATGCCGTAGTCACACTTCGGCTTCTAACATTACGTGATAATCAGTAATCATATCACAAGTAATGAAAAATGCAGTCACTAATTATATCAAAGCAGATTTAAAACTAACCAGATAGAGTCAAAGGAAAGGATAGCGCTGACGTCGTTAATTTAGGTGTCCGCAGTATCCTCGAGGTAAGACAAGTCCTGATCCGAGCTAAGTCCACTTCTCACTTTGAACATGCATATTCAGGTCGTCAGAGCGACACAATAGCAAATATATATACATACATAATGTGCAACGATGATAAACATAAAGTAGTAAGTATAGAATAATGACGCGAGCATGAAATAACCGATATATGTAATGATAAAGCAAGTGTATCGGATCAGTAATTACTGCAATGTCCATATCACTAAAGCAATCAGTCTCTAAGTCCCAATGTCCAAGCCACTAGACCTATCGTCAGTCCAAATGTGAGCGTCAACCACCGCAGAAGTATCCCCAACCCAATGGTAAGCCCCAGAGGCAAGGGAACACAGGCCCGAATGACTATCAGTAAAAATCAGAAACACTATCAGCACAACTCCTGAAATCACTAAATACTCCGGCAGTGGGACTACTGAGATTACGTTGATCAAACTCACACTCAAACCACCCCACACCCTGTGGTCTACATCAAACACCGACCATGAATCTAAATACTAGTCGCTCCAATACAAGTCTATACGAGAACTAGAGGCAGAGTCTCCATCAAGTATGTCTCGACTGGTATCCAAGATAAATGGGCAGTGCTCGATGTCTTACCTATGACACCAATATAAGTACTTCCATACTTGTCCCATACCAGTTATTGTTACATTTATATATATCCCATAGGCGTCGACAATGCAATTATTAATTGGTTCCGTTGATTGTGTACAAGTACGAGTCACTTTCACTATTCAATCGTTCTTTTACACTAACGTACTTGCCGCAATCCAATCACTAATATTTATCACTTGGTAATATAATACGGTCACTAGGATATTGATGCAAATGATCGCTATTTACAAGAGTATAACAGTCATGCAACATGATGGAATACAGTAAATGCACTACTGAATACATAAGAGCAGCCGCTGTCGGTTGGATTTGAAAAATCACATAAAATCACACATGCATAATTTGGCGAAATAATATAAAAGGCATATGAAGTATACTTGTTTATTTAAGTATTAAAATTGGTTTCAAGTCAATCAGGTTTCAGGTTTGTGAGTTATGATCATTCCATTTTAAGTGTCCTCTGCTGGAAATTCAGTTTCAGAACTGGAAGTCCATCTCGTAACACGTTTTTCTCCCTGTTGGGATCATAATTAGGCGACACTACAGTTAGGTAATATTTATATTTATCTGTTATGTTTCCAACGCACCAGACGGATCAATTATATCCGCTGTACACAGGGAGATATGCACTGTCTAAGGTTAAGGTATACATTCTGTCCCTGCATGAAACTGCAGAACACACCGACGGTTAACAAGGTGTTATAAATATCAAACGACACTGGAATGCAATGAGATCAGCACCGTTAGAAAGCTAATTCGATTATCTATACTTCTATGTGTGGTTCCGCACACTTGCGCGCTTGAACAATGAGAAACATGCGTTCCAAAACGGGTAAGGGTAAAGATTCTTGCCCTGGACAGCAGTCCAGAGCCACGAACCGTCCCAATTTTCGTTGCTATAGCTTAATAAAATTCAGAGATCAACTATGGGATACTGTAGGTTTATCTGTGGGCCTCGATACGAGCCATAAAACGCCAAGATCCGATATATAAATGATTTATTATGAATTTAACCATTCATCTTGTTTGGAAAAAATTCAAATTTCACAAGGGTTGTCGGGATGTCGTTTTATGGGGTAAGCGATACTAATTTGCAAACCAATTTCTTTAGAGTATTCATTAACGGTAAAGGGTCTAATTTATCTCAGGTTCCGCCGTATTTGATTAAGTTTTGGTTTAGGGTTCACATCGAACACTTAGCACGACATTTCGTAATTATAGCAAAATCTGTGCATCTCGCGGATATGAACGTGAAACGATTCCTGTGAACTCTAAATGTCCCAATCATGGGATATTACCCTCATAAACATTCAGTTCACCCTATTACGCACAATTACGACTCACTATAACTGTTCGATTTGATCATGCTATTATATTAATATAATTTAATGTCTCGATCAATACCAATATATTTAGTCATTTACTTAATAGCATGAAGCAAGTGTGAAACGCTTGCCTGACGACGATTGGCGGCGGCGATAGCAACGATAAGAGAATGGCGGCAACGGCACGGACATGAGCATAGTAGAGCAGCTCGACAGGAGCGCGGCTAGGGTTCGCAGTGGATCGGCTGTGATGTGGCGCTGGTATGGAAGTGGGCACGGGGCTGGTCAGGAAGTAGGCACGGTGATGGGAGCTCGAGGAGTTGCGGTGGTCATGGTGATAGCTTCAGGGGCGGCTCCGGTGAGGTGGGGAGCTTGGGAGGCGACAAACGACGGGTGCAGAGGGTCTCAGAAGAGGGAGGTGTGAGGGGGAGCTCGGGGGAGCACCGGGGCTGGTGGCCGGGAAAGGATGTCGGCGGCTGTTGCAGCGACGGGGTTGCAGCGTGATCGGAGATGGTTGCCGATGATGGAAGGCTCGGGTGTTGGGTTTGTGAAGTGGAGGAGGATGGTGGTTGGTTGCGGTGAGGGGAGGAGGAGACAATGGCGACGGTTGAGTCGAGCCTTCGGAGGCGGTGAAAGCCCGACGGTTGGATCGGTGCGGGGGGGTTCGTGGGGGAGTCTGGATAGTGGAGTGGGTTGGGGAAGAGAGGGTGGTGCGGGGAAGATGATGGTGTTGGCAGCTGGAGTTGTGGGTGTTAGTAATGGTAGCGATGGACTCGACGGTGGTGCTCGGTAGTGGGAAGAGATCGCCGGCGATGAGCTCGGTTGTGTGGTGGGTTCTTAGGAGGAGGGAGTAGGGGACGCTCGGCTTGGTGGGTTGAGGGCGGAGGGGAGGTGCAGTTGGAGGTGGGTGTTGAAGGGGTCCGTCGGCGACAGCGGTGGAAGAGAGAGAAGAGAGAGAGGGGGGAGTTGGTGGCGAAGTCGTGGCGGTCGGTGCAGTGAGGCCGATGGGGGATCTTGGTGGGCTCGAGCTTATTGGCGGAAGTGAGGAGCTCGAAGGGTGGGGCTTTGCGAGTGAAGAGATGGAGAGGAGTGAAGAGAGAGAGAGAGGAGGGTCGATTGTTAAGACGGAGGAGGGGTAAGCGAGGGGATCACAGAGGTGTTGAGGGGATCTTGGGGAAGCGCGAGGGAGGGGGAAGACGTGGGGGGGGGAGCATTGGGATGAGGACGAAGTCGCGGGGAGGAGCGGGGTGAGGATTTGGGGGAGGGGATCTTGGGGAAGTCGTGGCATGGTAGGCGCGGGTCTCGTGGGCACGGCGCGAGGAAGAAGGAGACTGGGGGAAGGCGGGAAAGAAAAGGGAGGGGGAAGAAGAGAAGAAGGGGACGTGGGCGTGGGGAGTCGGGTCGGGGTGTGTCGGGTCAGGTAGGGTAGGGTTAGGGAACCGGCTGGGGTTTCGGTAGACTTGGAAAATAATAATTAAAAATAAATAAAAAGTGATAAATAATTGAAAAAAATTCTGGAAAAATATAATAAATAAATATACGGAAAATATACATGGAACTGGGGATTTACATCATATCCCCATTACAAAAATTTCGTTCTCGAAATTTAAAATAAACGAGGAGCTATAAAATGCCATGCGAAAAGCAACAAAATCAAATACTACTATATAGTGATTTACACAAAAGCAACTAGATGAAAATCAAATATCTATATATATAAGAAATAGCGCAGCTAAAAAGAATAGTCATAAGTAAGAACAAGGGCATAACAATTACTAGTAATGAATTATATATACAATACAAGGAGAATGGAATGACAACAAGTAACAATGGTGAAAGATCAGCGGATAAGCCTTTAGAACCAAAACTACTTTAGTAAAACTACAAACTAATCAATTATAAAATAGCTTAAGAATACTTATACGGAAAAATACAAGAGAAAATAAGACAGAATAATATATGCGATGTAAGTTTGTACTATTGAAAATGCGAAGAATAGTAAAGTATTTAAAATAAGTAAAACAAAGGTAGTTAATAATACGCAATTTCGAAAAACACAAAAATAGAGAAAACTAAATTTCGAATAACAAACGTCACTGAATGTAATTACAGTAATAAGAAATAATACTAGTAATGTATAAGAGACTGGCCAGGCATGGATTACGGTAAGATACGACCTAATCGAAAAAAAGTTGGGAAAGCGGCGCTAGTCTATAGTCCACTAAACTGTGGGTCAGGTTACTATAAGGTTCAAGGTTGGGATAGGACTCAAGAAGGGAAAGAAATTATTATAAGAAGGAACAATCAATATTTCATGCAGACTTTTAGAGGTACAATACTCAAGGAAAATTTTTGCCCGAACCGAAATTTATTATCCAGAAAATTTTGACAGAGCACAATTGAGAGATAAACATGGCCCTAAGCTATACATTGATTTTGCTTAGCCAGAAATTTTTTTTTTGCGTCAATCGCGATTGTGGAAGTTCAACAAATTACGATAAGCCCTCACGCTAAGATAGGGGCGTCCATTCCCATAGCGCCTCGCAGGGATTGCTACCGGAGGTTCTTCAGCGTCGAGTTCCTCCTCACTCGAGATTTCCTCCTCCGACTCATCCTCGGTTAGGGCCTCGTTTTCGGGCTCTTCCCCCATGGGGTTTCCTTCTCCTGGTCCTTCTTCCTCGGCGGGAGCTTCCTCATCGGGGTCTTCTTCCGCATGATCCGCCTCTTCTAGATCCTCTTCTACTAGGTCCTCCTCAGGATCTTCCTCTTCTGGATTCTCTTTTACCTCGTTTTCTTCCACTGGGTCCTCCTCGGGATCCTCCTCTACTGGGTCTTCTTCGGGGTCCTCTTCTTCTTCGTCAGAGTCACTGATCATATTGACTTCTGGAGTTGCGTCTGCGACTTTCTCGTCCTCGAGATCGCGGTTGTCGAAAATAACCTGTGGGCCATCAATCTCGTCATATGAACTCATTAGTATGCAGTCAAGAAACGCAGGACCGAGTGTCCTCATCGAGAGGCGGCGCTGCCCCAGGATTGGCTATAGCCTGAAAAGAGAGAGTCGCGATCAGATAGTGGAACACACAAAAACAACTAAAAATGTGGAGCTCATGGAAAAATATAAGGTGGGTAAAATTTAAAATCATAAACTTGAGTGATGATACAGTAAGTAGTATATGGAAGTGAATGGTAAGGAAACGATATACAAATCACAACCTACATTTTTTCCCCATTTAAACCAAGGGGTTCAACAAAATACAAGGTTCAGACGAAAAGAAACGATTACTAAATAAAAAATAACAAGGTATTTATTGAAAGCAGGAAGGGTGACAACTCCGCGTTATCTAGATCTCTTGTGATCTCGTAAAGCGAGTCTAGATCCTGTGTTGGGTCCGTACCATCCTCGAATTCGAACTACGAAAACAACCAAGTTACTCAAGCAGATGTGGAGAGCGTTGACGAATTTTCTCCATATAGCTCTTTCATTCGAGGGCAACCATTGACAAGTTGCTCGTCGGATCCACAAATCAAGCACTGTCTTTTGGCCCGACGACAGTCCCTCTGAAGGTGTCTTGGCCTTTTGCAATAACCACAACATTGGGTTCTCCGCTGCTTCTGTTGCTGAGGAACAAATGAGCGCTTCATATGCACACCTCCTCTTTGTTTAACAGGGGTTCCTTTATGATTAGGGACTCCCGCTGGTGCCTGGGCCATTTTCCTTCTTAGTCCTTCAGCTAAGAGATCGTTTGTTCGCTCCTGGGCTTCCATCAAATCTTGCAGCACGTCCAAAATCTCAGCTGTCTGACTCTTGGTAGTGGAGGTAGAAGGAGAGTCATTGGAAGTCATGGTCCTGAAACAATAAATTTTCGGACGACGGTATAAGAGATAAGAATCAGAATAAGATATCGAATTGAAAAATGAAGCAAGAATATGTGGTGAGGTGAAGCTCAATCGAGCGGAAATCAAATGAAGAACTCCAAGTCACTCAAGCAGAGTGCTGCCTTGTAACTATGCTGCAGTTCATAGTTACAACCACATAACTCTACTAAGTCACCTAAAAACTCTACCGGATAAAATCAAAATATATATAGCAAGACACACTAAAAGGATTCTAATCAAGGAGGAATTCCTAATCGGGAAACAAGGTTACAATATAGACCGATTTGGAAACTTAAATTGTCAAGCCCTAGTCGGAAACTGAAATCTCATTCTAAACCAACCTGGCTCTGATACCAACAAAATCATGTCACGTCCTGCTTCCCAAAATACGGAATACGAGAGGTGACAAGGCCAGCCATGCTCTTACGGTCAAGGAAATATCCTGCCGCAGTCACACTTCGGTTTCTAGCATTACGTAGTAATCAGTAATCATAGAATAAGTAATGAGAAATGCAGTAACTATTTCTATCAAAACAGATGTAAAACTAATCAGATAGAGTCAAAGGAAAGGATAGCGCTGACGTCGCTAATCTAGGTGTCCGCAGTATCCTCGAGGTAAAACATGTCCTGATCCGAGCTAAGTCCACTTCTCACTCTGAGCATGCATACTCAGGTCGTCAGAGCGACACAATAGCAAATATATATACATACATAATGCGCAACGATGATAATCATAAAGCAGCAAGTATAGAGTAATGACGCGAGCATGAAATAACCGGTACATGTAACGATAAAGCAAGTCTATCAGATCAGTAATCACAGCAATGTCCATGTCACTAAAACAATCAGTTTCTAAGTCCCAATGTCCAAGTCACTAGACCTATCGTCAGTCCAAGTGTGAGCGTCAACCACCGCAAAAGTATCCCCAATCCAAGGGTAAGCCCCAGAGGCAAGGGAACATGGTCCCGAATCACTATCAGTAAAAATCAGAAACACTATCAGCACAACTCCTGAAATCACAAAATACACCGGCAGTGGGACTCCTGAGATTCCGTTGATCGAACTCACATTCAAACTACCCCACACCCCGCGGTCTACATCAAACACCGACCATGAATCTAAGTACTAGTCGCTCCATGACAAGTCTACACGAGAACTGGAGACAGGGTCTTCATCAAGCATGTCTCGACTGGTATCCAAGATAAATGGACAGTGCTCGATGTCTTACCTATGACACTAATATAAGTGGTCCCATACTCGTCCCATATCAGTTATAGTTACACTTATATATGTCCCATAGGCATCGACAATGTAATAATTAACTGGTTCCGCTGATTGTGTACAAGTATGAGTCACTTTCACTATTCAATCACTCTTTTACATTAACGTACTTGCCACAATCCAATCACTAATATTTAGCACTTGGTAATGTAACACGGTCACTAGGATATTGATGCAAATGATCGCTATTTACAAGAGTATAACAGTCATGCAACATGATGGAATACAGTAAATGCACTACTGAATACATAAGAGCAGCCGGTGTCGGTTGGATTTGAAAAATCACATAAAATCACACATGCATAATTTGGCGAAACAATATAAAAGGCATATGAAGTATACTTGTTTATCTAAGCATTAAAATTGGTTTCAAGTCAATCGGATTTCAGGTTTATGAGTTATGGTCATTCCATTTTAAGTGTTCTCTGCTGGAAATCCAGTTTCAGAACTGGAAGTCCATCTCGTAACACGTTTTGCTCTCTGTTGGGATCATAATTAGGCGATGCTACGGTTAGGTAATATTTATATTTATCTGTTATGTTTCCAACGCATTAGACGGATCAACTATATCCACTGTACGCAGGGAGATATGCACTGTCTAAGATTAAGATATACATTCTGTCCCTGCATGAAACTGCAGAACACACCGACGGTTAACAAGGTGTTAATATCAAAAGACACTGGAATGCAATGAGACCAGCACCGTTAGAAAGATAATTCGATTATCTATACTTTTATGTATGGTTTCGCGCACTTGCGCGCTTAAACAGGGAGAAACTTGCGTTCCAAAACGGGTAAGGGTAAAGATTCTTGCCCTGGACAGCAGTCCAGAGCCACGAACCGTCCCAATTTTCGTTGCTATAACTTAATAAAATTCAGAGATCAACTATGGGATACTGTAGGTTTATCTGTGGGCCTCGATACGAGCCATAGAATGCCAAGATCCGATATGTAAATGATTTATTATGAATTTAACCGTTCAGCTTGTCCGGGAAAAATTCAGTTTTCACAAGGGTTATTGGGATGTCGTTTTATGGGGTAAGCGATACTAATTTGCAAACCAATTTCTTTAGAGTATTCATTAACGGTATAAGGTCTAATTTATCTCGGGTTCCGCCGTATTTGATTAAGTTTTGGTTTAGGGTTCACATCGAACACTTAGCACTACATTTCGTAATTATAGCAAAATCTGTGCATCTCGCGGATATGAGCGAGAAACGATTCCTGTGAACTCTAAATGTCCCAATCATGGGATATTACCCTCATAAACATTCAGTTCATCCTTTTACGTGCAATTACGACTCACTATAACTGTTCGATTTGATCATGCTATTATATTAATATAATTTAATGTCTCAATCAATATCAATATATTTAGTCATATACTTAATAGCATGAAGCAAGTGTGAAACACTTGCCCGGTGACGATTGGCGGCGGCGACAGCAACGATAGGAGAATAGCGACAACGGCACGGACACGGGCACAGTAGAGCAGCTCGGCAGGAGCGCGGCTAGGGTTCGCAGTGACTCGGCTGTGATGCGGCACTGGTACGGAAGTAGGCACGCGGCTGGTCCGGAAGTAGGCACGGTGATGGAAGCTCGAGGAGTTGCGGTGGTCACGGTGATAGCTTCAGGGGCGGCTCCAGCGAGGTAGGGAGCTTGGGAGGCGACAAACGACGGGTGCAGGAGGTCTCGAGAGAAGGAGGTGTGAGGGGGAGCTCGGGGGAGCACCGGTGCTGGTGGTCGGGAAAGGAGGTCGGCGGCTGTTGCGGTGACGGGGTTGCGGCGTGATGGGAGGTAGTCGCTGATGATGGATGGAAGGCTTGAGTGTTGGGCTTGAGTGTTGGGTCCGCGATGCTCTATCATTTCAGCTTTTATATCGCGAAAGTCGCGATTGCCCAATCATTTCGGCTGTTTTTCGCGGTGCCCAATCATTTTGGCTATTTGTTTTATTTACTCGCTGTTTTTTATTGCGAGTTGCCCAACCATTTCGGCTATTTTGTATGCATATATTTTACTTGTTGATTTTGTTGCAAGTTGCCCTATCATTTCGGCTATCTTATATGCACTTTTGCCTCGCTGTTTTTTTTCTTGCGAGTTTAGATTTTGAATTTGATACCGATTTAGGCATCAATATCGCTACGACTGGGATATTTTCAGGAGCGAATCATTATTTGCCTTTGTCAGTTCGAACAAAAGTGGCTTAGCAATCAGGGTTAGGATCCTGTAGACTAAGGCTTTTAACTTCATGAGCCGTAAGGGTCTCATGAAGGTATTTCTCCCTACGAGTCGTGAGGATCTCGTAAGTGCGTTTTCTCCTTAAGAATCGTGAGGATTCCTAAGTGTATGGTCTCTTATAAGTCGTAAGGATCTTACAAGAGTGTTTTCTCATTATAAGTCGAGAGGACTTACAAGGGCTGTTCACCGTGTGAGCATATCCCCAGTCTCTGGTGGGACTTTGTTAGGGAAATGTTTATTTGTGCCTGTGGATTGTATACAAGGGTCAATATTGAACCGGTTGTAGGACAGCATTGGAGATTATGATGGCTTAAGAACAGGTTCAGATCCCTGTAGCTTAAGGCTTTTGAATCCTATAAGCCGTCAGGGTTTCAAAGGGGAATTCTCCTTACGAGTTGTGAGGATCTCGTAAGTGTAATTTCTCCTTAGGAATTGTGGGGATCCCTAAGTGTTTTGCTCCCTTGTGAGTCGTAAGGATCTCACGCAGGTATTTTCTCCTCACAAAGTCGAGAGGACCTTGCAAGTGTCTTTTAACGAGATTGTGCCCTTTCGGGTTTTCACAAACACGCCGGTAGTCCTGCTGTTTTTACTCACGGAACCCTTTCGGGTTTTCATCCGTGCCTATTTCGCTTGTGGACGTACCCCTCCTTTTTTTGTCAGCCTTGGGATGCTGCGGTCCATAGTAGTTTATAGACGTCTCGGTCAGGCGTTAGTTTAGGGACGTTTTGGTCCATTGTTAATTTCAGGACATCTCGCCGTCGTTAGTTTTAGGACATTTCAGTCCGTCGTTAGTTTTAGGACATTTCGGTCCGTTGTTAGTTTAGGGTCGTTTCGGTCCATTTGCCGGCTACTACTTATAGAGTTTGGGCTTAGGAAGATAGCGAGTGGATATAGGCGCCGTCATCTATCGTTGACCTAGGCCGTGACTCGTCAGGCGTAATATTTTTTCAGGAATCGGCCGTTTATTGGCCTGAAAGGTCTTTCTCCATGCATGTCCATGAGTAGATAGGCTCCACCTTAGTAGACCTTGTCTATGATATACGGGCCTTCATAGTTCGGCTCGAATTTCCCTCGCTTGGCACGATTGGGGATCATAGGTCTCTTGACCACTAGCACGAGTTCGCCTTGGCGGAATGTTCTCGGCCTAGTCAATCTCTCGTATGAGCGCGTCATCTTTTCTTTATAAGCCTCCAAGTTTTGTTGCGCCATGAGCCGGGTTTCATCAAGGGCGTCGAGCTCCTCAAGCTGAAGGTGAGCATTTTCTTCGTCTGTTAGCTCGTAGTGAACCGCCACTCGTCGAGAGGGTAACTCTATCTCGAGAGGGAGTACCGCTTCTGTGCCGAATACCAATGCATACAGCGTTGTGTTTGTGGCCGTTTTGAACGTGGTTCGATACGCCCAGAGAGCTTCATGCAGTCTCTCGTGCCAGTCCTTTTTATTTTTGGACACCGTCTTTTTCATGATCTTCGTCAAGGTCTTATTGAAAGCCTCAGCCAGACCGTTAGCTCGGAGATTATAGACCGAAGAGTATCTCCAGTCTATATTATGTTGCTGCGCGAAGCGGCTGATTTTGTGACTTCTGTAGGCCGGCCCGTTAACGGAGATAATCCGTCGCGGAGTGCCGAAACGATAGATGACGCGTGTCTTGAAGAAATGGAGGATATTCTCCGTCTTCACTTCTCTTAGTGGCACTGCTTCTGCCCACTTGGAGAAGTAATCGGTTGTTGCCAGTATGAACCAATGTCCTCTGGATGATAGTGGTTCAATGGGCCCGATTATGTCGGTTCCCCACATTTCGAATGGCCAGCTAGCCACCGTTGGATGTAACGGATTTGGATGCTGGTGGATAAAGTCCCCGTGAATCTGGCACGAGTGGCACTGCTTCGCGTATTCGAGGCAGTCTTGGATCATCGTAGGCCAATAGTAGCCCATCTTTTTGATCTTTAGTTTCATCTTCGGCCCGGCTTGGTGAGAACCGCAGAGTCCATCGTGAGTTTCTTGGACGACTCTCCTTGACTCTTCAGGTCCCAGGCATCTTAGCCACAGAGAATCAAATGATCTCTTATACAGAGTATTATTGACGAAGGCAAAAGATAGAGCTCGTTTCATGAGCTGATGTCTTAATGACGCATCTTCAGGCGTTCGACGGGATTTGAAGTAGTCTATATAGACTTCTCTCCAATCCTTAGCCTTTTCCAGGTCTTTTATTTGTACGGTCGTTTTCTCGGTCGCTCCTTTTTCTTCGGACGACTCTGGAGATATTTCTGCCAGTGTAAGAACCCGACGGCTTTGCACAACGATCCTCACGTCATCGAGGTTCTCGTCGGCCAGTTCTTTAGCGAGCTTGGCTAATGCATCCGCCTTGCTATTTTTCGCGCGCGGTATGCTTTCCAGGGCGTAGGAAGGGATTCGAGTCAGCAGTTGTTGCACTTTCTCACCGTACTTTACCAACTCTGGTTTGTATGTTTGGTAGTCACCATTTACTTGACTAACAGCCAGCTGGGAGTCTCCGTATATGAGGAGGTCTTCGATTCCCATGTCGACAGCGATCTCAAGATCTACTTGTTCCCCTCCGAAAGGCGGCGCACAGGACCGCGATGTCCTGACGCTGAGATTCGGGACAGATGCTATTTGGTTTTATCCGTCCACCTCTCCGAAAATGCCAAGTTGATTTATGGCACCGTGTATCGAAGGTTTAGACGGATGCGGCCGATGTAGCAGACTTCGTCAGATTCTCCCTCGCTTGAGGGGTTTTTGATTGTGGGGACGCTCTTCCCTGCAGGCGCAAGCCTCTGCAGTTAATTACGCTACCGCATCGCGGTAACAACTTTCTCCTTCTCCAGAATTTCACTTCGTGTCATGTGTGTTTGTTTTGTTTGTGGTTGCCCGTGGATTGTATACGGAGACTGAGTAATGCCGTCGCCCGTAGGACGTGGATTAGTCCAAATCCGTATTTACTTAGATTTGGGTTTGGTGTTTTTTTTAGTTTAAGGATACGTTAGCCGTATTGAGGCTAAGATCAACTTAAACATTCGTTAAGGATACGTTAGTCCTGTTTTGAGACTAAGATCAACTTAACGTGGTGATCCATTTAATATATGGCCGTCGGGACTCGTCACCTCTCTGACGTCGTTGAAGGATTACAACGATAGGTGTCAGAGGAGTTCGGAGATGTGCCCTTGAACCAAAGTCGATTTGGAGTTTTATAATCCGTTTGAATGTTTAAGGATACGTTAGCCGTGTTTGGAGCTAAGATCAACTTAAACGGGATCGTTTAGATCCGGCAAAAGAGCATTTGGAGGCTCTATTGTTCTAGTTTAGGGACGTGGTGGTCCATTGCCAGTTTAGGGACGTGGTGGTCCATTATTAGTTTAAGGACGTCTCGGTCCGATATTAGTTTAGGGACGTCTCGGTCCGATATTAATTTAGGGACGTCTCGGTCCGATATTAGTTTTGGGACGTTTCGGTCCGATATTAGTTTAGGGACGTTTCGGTCCACGAGTTTAAGGACCCCGCAGTCCATATTCATGTGTGGTCGTTGGGACCCGTCACCTCTCTGACGTCGTTGAAGAATTACAACGATAGGTGTCAGAGGAGTTCGGAGATGTACCCTCGAACCGGATGTAAATTGATTTAGGGAGCAGCCGTGCTTAGTCAATTTAATTTGAGGACTTATGGCCACGACTGGGCTAAGTCCAGTTTCAATATTCTTTTGTCTTTGGTCTATTGGACTTGTGCTAGGGCTTTGCCCCTTCACTGCATTATTTTCCTTTGTTTTGGTTGGGCTCTGCCCTTTATAAATGATGCAGAGCATCTATTTTGTTTGGGCTCTGCCCTTTTTTAAAATGCATAGCATGTTTGATTAGGCCTGTTAAGCCTTTTAATTGGGCTCTGTCCTTTTTCTTTAACAATGCAGAGCATTAAGTACTTTGACAGTGCCCCACGTAGCTTGTCAGGCGCTTTGCGCCAAGTAATGAGCGCAAGCTCATATGGTGGTGACACGTGTCACGCTCTGGCGAGCGCAAGCGCAACAGCGCAGTGCGCTGTGTCAGTGCGCTGCGCTGCTGCGCTACTGACACGTGGCGCTTCCTGGTGGCTTGCGCCAATACAGGAGCGCAACAGCGCAGTTCTTGCAAGTGCAGAGCACTGTTTTATCTTTTGATCGATTTTAAATCAAAGAAAACAAGTTTTTTCTTGTTTTCAAGGAACCAATGGTTCATAAAAGAAGTGCAAAGCATTATTTTTATTTATTTATTTATTTTTTATTAAAGATCTATGATCTGTTCATAAGCGAACTTTCTCTTTTTCTAAAGGTCTTTACCTTTTTTTTGTTCTAGAGGAGTTCTTCAGAGTTCTCTTTCTCTTTTTTTTTTCAGAAAATGTTGATCCCTTTGAATTGAGGTCTAGGGTCGTTTTTATAGTGCCCATAAATTAGTTAAAATTTGTTAAAGAGATTATTCTCTGAGTGATTTGGGGAATTTTCCCCACAGTTGGATTTTTGATCCAAGGGCTTCTGTTTTACAGCAGACAATCTTCTTGTTTTTAACAAGATTGAGAAAGATCTTTCAGAATTTTAATTCTGTTTGGCGCAAGCGCACCAGCTTGTGACACGTGTCGCGCAGCGCAGAGCACAGCGCAACTGCGCTGGTGCAACTACGCTGCCACGTGTCGCGCAGCGAAGAGCGCAGCGCAACTGCGCTGGCGCAACCGTGTTGCCACGTGGCGTGCAGCGCAGAGCGCAGGCCAGCTGAAGCGTTGCTTCTTTAATTAAAGTTTGAATTTTAAACAGAGCCTTGCTCTGATCGGGTGCGCTGCCTTGGGCGCTGCGCCCCCTGCGCTAACGTGTTTGATTTTGACACGTGGCGCTTTGCGCGTAGCGCAGGGGATCTGAAGCGTTGCTTCATTTATTTTAACTTTCACTTTCACTTTAATTTTCAAGACAGAGCTTTGCTCTGATTGGAGGAGAACAGAAGCATTGCTTCTTTTCCTACCTTAGAATTTGAACAGAGTTTTGCTCTGATTGGGGTAAACAAATGCCCCCCACCGTTGCGCTTACGTGGCCTTAAACGTGAGCGCAGCGGTGGTCGAATTCCAACCGTCGCGGCAACTTTTGGAAGTTGAAAGGGCATTTGATGCCTATAAATAGGACCTTTGGTCCCTTAGATGATTTTCATCTTCACAATTTTACTTTCAGAACTCAGAACCCTGCTCTCTTGTTTAAACACTTTTAAAAGTTCAAACTTTAGAGAATTTTAGGTAAAAATATTAATTTTGATTAAATTAAATCAATTTTAAGAGCCTTGCTCTCAATAGATCCCAGATCTAAAGAAGACCCATTTATGGTTTCACTTAGCAGAGCTTTGCTCTAAGGGGGTCTATAGAAGACTAAGGAGAGCCCTATTAGGATTCCATTAATAGAGCTTTGCTCTCTAAAAGATCTTCCCTGTATTTTCTCATTTCATTAATGGAGCTTTGCTCCTCCCAAATCATATAGAAGAACTCTTAAGAATTCTTCATGGATCTTGGAAGTTAAAGATGGCATTTTATTCCTCAGTGCATTATATCGTTTTGCTTAATCAGTTTTTCTGATAATTTTTGTTGGTTTTCTTTTACAGAAACAATGAACGCTCATATGTACAATCTTGACGAGATTATCTCTTACGGGGACATCCGCCGACTTGGCCGTTCTCAAAATCGAGAGTTCACAAACACGGAGTGTGCTGAAATCATGAGCCGCTTCGACGCATATAACGGTCCACTGCTTCCCCGACGTTCTTCCCTCCTGAAACTTATCGTGGGAGCCATCTGGGAAGCGCTTCCCCTATTCTGTTCCGGTGTGCCGCTTAGGGCGTTGGATGCCGCCGAGGATAAGGTGCACTCGGTGTACCTGATGAACTTTATCTCGAAGAGACGGCGAGACAGTCTCGTCGATCTCTTGCACGAGGTCTTCCAACAGTCTGCCATACTCGCTGCTTACCGGGGGGTGGAAGACATCATGGGGGATCCTGACGCTTGTGCTCGCGAAAGAAAGCACACCAGGATGGTCCGCGAGGCCTGGAAAGTCATAGATAGGGTCGCTTTCGAGTTCCTCAATCCATGTCCTGGGTTCGAGGTTATACCTTTGTAATAATATTTTTCATTTATTGCTTTATGATTGTAAGAATTCTTGGCAATATTAATGGAAAAGTTTTATCCCAGCTTGTCTTATTTTTCGTTCTGAGTCTTTTGCTTATGCATGAATGAATGTGTCTCGAACGCTTGATCAAACGTAAATCGGATGCTCCTTCTGTTGCTTTCTCCTTTCTCTTATTATTGGCATGCTGTCTTGATAAACATAGTTGACAGATAATGGCGTAGGCATCTTAGTTTCTTCAAGAGATAGCGATGGCTTAGGCCGCAGGTTCAGATCTGCTGCCTAAGACTTTTCAACTCTATGAGCCGTGAGGGTCTCATAGAGACTTTTCTCCATACGGATCGAGAGGATCTCGTAGGTGGGTTTTCTCCTTAGGAATCGTGAGGATTTCTAAGTGTGGTTTTCTCTTATAAGTCGTAAGGATCCCATAAGAGAATTTTTCCCTCTTACGAGTCGAGAGGACTCATAAGCGGTTGTTTCCCTCTTTGTCGAGTTTCGAGTTTGGAGAGTGAGACCTGTGGATAGTGTGCAAGAGACCGTTTTGGGCCAACTTGCAGGGATCCAGTGCTTAGGAAACAGGCTCCTTTTATGCCTACTGCCTAAGGCTTTATCTCTCGAGTCGAGCCGCATCGAGACTTTCCCGCAAAAACATCAATTTCTTCACAAGTCGAGACGAATCGAGCGTTTCTCGCAAGAGCATCCTAACGTCGCATTTGACCTCTGCTCTTTACGACAGAAGCCCGTTAAGGTCGGTGGTACTTAGGGTTTTGGCCATCGTACCGTCGCATAAGCTGATATAGTCCTCGATAGGCAATCGTGCTGTTCGAGTAGCCTTGCGACTGCCGTGTCTCTAATCCCTTCGGGGGCTGGACAAGACGTCTTCAAGCAATCTTCCTAGGCAGTTTGACCGTCGGAAGAGCAAGCGTTAGGAATTTGCCATGCCGCTTTTTACTTGAGGTTAGGCTCATTTTAGTGAGCCCCGATGAGTCATAACCACTCCGCGCTGGTGGTGGGATGATCTCCGATAGTCTTTCAGGTTTTATGTGAGTTGCCGTCAAGACCCTGAAGCTAGGAATTTGGCCTTTGCTTCGTTTGCTGGCATCACGTCTGCTGTATCGAGACGAATGTCGCGGTGGGAACTAGGGATTTTGCCGTGGCTCCGTTTGTTTGATTATCGCGTCTGAATCCTGTTGGAGGAAGAACGCTGGGGTGACAACTCGTCTGCTGTATCGAAACGAACGTCGGGGTGGAGATGGAATTTTGTCGTGGCTCCGTTTGTTTGATTGTCGCGTCTGAATCTTGCTGGAGGGAGAACGCTGGGGTGACAACTCGTCTGCTGTATCGAAACGAACGTCGGGGTGGAGCTGGAATTTTGTCGTGGCTCCGTTTGTTTGATTGTCGCGTCTGAATCCTGCTGGAGGGAGAACGCTGGGGTGACAACTCGTCTGCTGTATCGAAACGAACGTCGGGATGGAGCTGGAATTTTGCCGTGGCTCCGTTTGTTTGATTGTCGCGTCTGAATCCTGCTGGAGGGAGAACGCTGGGGGGCACAACTCGTCTGCTGTATCGAAACGAACGTCGGGGTGGAGCTGGAATTTTGCCGTGGCTCCGTTTGTTTGATTGTCGCGTCTGAATCCTGCTGGAGGGAGAACGCTGGGGTGACAACTCATCTGCTGTATCGAAACGAACGTCGGGGTGGAGCTGGGATTTTGCCGTGGCTCTGTTTGTTTGATGATGTTGCGTCTGCTGTGTCGAGACGAACGTCGAGGTGGTGACCATTCCACACTGGTGTGAGACGATCTCCAGTTGTCTTTCTGGCTTTATATAGGTTGCCGTCAAGACCTTGAAGCTAAGAATTTAGCCTTTGCTTCGTTTGCTTTGTCATGTTCGAAGCTTGTTGGAGGAAGAACGTTATTGTTGACATTGCGTCTACTGTATCGAGGCGAATGTCACGGTTGTCTTTAGGTTGTTGTTGAACCGTCGGGATTTGGCTTCGCTTTTTGGCGGAGCCTGTCGGGAAGGTATGGTTCCCTTTTTGTTTGTGCCCCTGGATTGTATACAGGGATTGCTGTGCTATCGTCTGCAGGGCATGAATTTCGTTACATAAATATATATTTTTAATTTTATTTCTCTCCGCGATGCTCTATCATTTCAGCTTTTATATCGCGAAGGTCGCGATTGCCCAATCATTTCGGCTATTTTTCGCGGTGCCCAATCATTTCGGCTATTCATTTTATTTTTACTCGCTTTTTTTTTATTGCGAGTTGCCTAATTATTTCGGCTATTTATTTTATTTTTACTCGCTGCTTTTTATTGCGAGTTGCCCCATCATTTCGGCTATTTTTCTTTTTACTCGCTGCTTTTTATTGCGAGTTACCCAATCATTTCGGCTATTTTGCATGCATACATTTTTACTTGCTGATTTTGTTTGCAAGTTGCCCCATCATTTCGGCTATTTCGTATGCATTTTTTTTAAATATTTTTTTTTGGCTCGCTGACTTTTTTTTCGCGAGTAGGGGATTTGGGATCTGATTCCAATCTTGGCATCAGCATCGCTGCGACTGGAATATTGCCAGGAGCGAATCATCACTTGCCGTGAAAGGACTTGGAATTTGATACCGATTTAGGCATCAGCATCGTTGCAACTTGGATATTGCCAGGAGCGAATCATCATTTGCCTCTGTCGATGTTGGACAAAGGTGGCTTAGTAAACAGGGTTAAGGGTTCTGTCGGCTAAGGCTTTTGACTTCATGAGCCGTAAGGGTCTCACAAAGGTATTTCTCCTTACAAGTCGTGAGGATCTTGTAGGTGTGTTTTCTCCTTGGGAATCGTGAGGATTCCTAAGTGCATGTTCCCCTGTAAGTCGTAAGGATCTTACAAAAGAGTTTTCTCCTTATAAGTCGAGAGGACTTAGAAGGGTTGTTCACCATATGGACATATCCCTAGTCACGGATGGGACTTTGTTAAGGAAATGTTTATTCGCGCCCGTGGATTGTATACAAGGGTCAATACTGAACTGCTTGTAGGGCAATATCGAAGGTTGTGGGGGTTGCTTAAGAACAGGTTAAGGTCTCTGTAACTTAAGACTTTCAAATCTTATGAGCCGTGAGGGTCCCATAAGAAAATTCTCCTTACGAGTCGTGAGGATCTCGCAAGTGTAATTTCTCCTTAGGAATCGTGGGAATCCCTAAGTGTGTTGCTCCCTTATGAGTCGTAAGGATCTCACGCGGGTGGTTCCTTACAAGGCCGAGAGGACCCTGTAAGTGTCTTTTAACGAGATTGCGCCCTTTCGGGTTTTCACAAACACTCGCCGGTAGCCCTGCTGTTTTTACTCACGGAGCCCTTTTGGGTTTTCATCCGTGCCCATTTTGCTTGTGGGCATACCATTTTTTTTTGATTTTGTTTATTCTTTCTTTTTTTTTTATTCTAATGAGGTTGTGCCCTTTCGGGTTTTCACAAGACTCGCCGGTAGCCCTGCTGTTTTTACTCACGGAGCCTTTTTGGGTTTTCATCCGTGCCCATTTTGCTTGTGGACATACCCTTTTTTTTTACCACGCCGGCCTGAGGATGCCGCGGGTTGATAGTAGTTTAATGACGTTTCGGTCATTTGCAAGTTTTAGGACATTGCGGTCCGTCGTCGCCGTATTTAAGGCGAATCTCTAGTTTACTGACTTTTCGGTCTAGCATCGCCGTATTTGAGGCGAATCTCTAGTTTACTGACTTTTCGGTCTAGCATCGCCGTATTTGAGGCGAATCTCTAGTTTACTGACTTTTCGGTCTATGGGGTTTTCCCTATGAATGAGCACGATGCCCCCGGCGTATCCATCTTTCTCGGAGCGTGTGGTTTTGGCGGGCTCACCTTCCAGTTTCCAGAGATGACGAACTTGCCCTGTTGGTATTGATTTTCAACCCAGTTTTTGAAGACGTAGCAATCCTCGATCAGATGACCTACCGTTTGATGGTAAGGGCAATAATTAGGATTATTAATATCGCCTGGCCGTAACGGACGTTTTGGACTCGGCAGATTGATGAGTCTGTCGCACACTGCCAGTTCGAACAGTCCCCTTGTTTTATCTTGCGGAAACGATTAAGGACGTTTCAACTTTTCCTGGAGGGGTTGCCGCTTGTTGCTTTGGCGAGCAACCGGTCTAGGGTCACTTGATTGTTGTTGAGCGCTGGCGACGAAGGCCATTTTTCCTTTTCCTTTATCCTTTTTGTTCGCTCCGTTGTTTGCGGAGCTGAGATTTTTTCCGAGTAGCGTGCGATTGCACGGCTGAACGTTCTCGCAGCTCCTCAATTCCTTTATTTTTGAACTGGATTCCCCGTGAGAAGGGTTGGGGGTAGCTTCTTCGTTAGAGTCGCTTCCAAAGGTGATGATTTGTGATCCCTTGGAGTCGGCTATATGACAATCGTCGGCGGCTCTTTTGCACTCATCTATCGCATTTTTTTTTGGCGTCTACGAGCTTCACATTTTGTCCTGTCAAAGTGTTGCTTTTGAGCGACATACCCTTGCCACCAACAGCTAAAGGATTCGCAGTATTCGGTAGGATGTATGATCTTCTGATGGTATAAACAGAAATTAGGGTGCATCTATACCTCAGCGAGAGTATTTTCTTCAGAGGGCGGTAGCTTCATTCCTACTGATAGAGGTTTGGCGAATCTTTTTCTCGTCTTGAATTTGTTTTTACCCGCAGTGGATGGGTTTTGATTTGACGGGAATGCCTTGGCTCTTCCCAGTATGGCCATTTCACGCTCTTGATTGGCTTTTGCTTTCAAACGAATTTCATTTAGGAAGACATCGATCAACTCGTCTGACGGCTGTAGAATCTCCGGCTCAGGGTTCGCCATTGATTTCTCAGCGCAAGGAGCCTCCTCATCATCCGTCAGTGAATGAGAAATCACATGACAAGTCGCTACGTAGCCTTCGGATTCATCTGATGAGTTTTCTCCATCGTTTTCACCCTCGACGAAAGAACAAGTTGCCCCCGGTGTGTCCGTCTTCTTTGGAGAGTGCGGCTGTGGTGGGTTTACCTTCCAGTTTTCCGACAGCGCGAACTTGCCTTGTAGGTACTGATCCTCGACCCATCCCTTAAAGACGAAACAATCCTCAATCGGGTGACTTACCGTTTGGTGGTAAGGGCAATAATTGGGATTATTAAGATCGCCTGGCTGCGACAGACGCTTTGGACTCGGCAGATTAATGAGTCTGTTGCGCACTGCCAGCTCGAACAGTCTTCTCGTTTTATTCTGAGGAAACGAGTAAGGACGTCCTAGCCTTTCTTCGAGGGATGGGCGTGGACGCACGTTGTTTTGGCGAACGACTGGCTTTGAGTTGTTTGACTGTTGCTGAGCATTGGCGACGACGATCGCTTTCCCTTTTCCTTTCTCATTTCGGGAATCTGGTTTTGGAGGAGACGGTCCATGGCCCATCTGGTCCATTTGGGCTAATTTGTCGATCAAGGCCTGGAAGGTGGTCGGCCTGAAGAACATCATGAATTGCGAGATGGTCGCCTGCGGATCGAGAGTGCCCACAAACATGCCTACCGCAGGTGCCAGTTCTATGCGTTGTTCGCATTTCGACCATAGGTTTCGCCACCGTGTTGTGTATTGGACCCACGTTTCGCCTGGCCTTATTCTGGCATTTATTAGTGCTGTTATCGGGGTGCGTTCACTAGCACTCGCGAATCTTTGTGTAAACAGCAGCTCCATCTCCGTAAATGTTTTGACAGAGTCGTTAGGTAGTTCTGAATACCATTCAAAGGCTGTTTCTGCTAAGCTGCCGACGAATTGGCGTAGCAACAACTTGTCATCGCCTCCAGTATTGCCGCATAAGGCCCTGAATTGAGCAACATGTTGATGCGGATTCCCTGTCCCTTTATATACGTGGAACTTAGGGATCGTATATCCCGGCGGGTAACTGATTTGGTCATACCAGCCCGGATAGGGTCGTCCAGTTCTAACAGTTTGCCCAGCCGCTTCACACGCCTGATGAGCTCGTATTTGCTGAGCTATATAGTCGTCAAGCGCGGCCTTGAAAATGGTTTCTAGCTTGGCTGCTGAAAGAGCCGGAGGAGGATCAGATGTTTCCCCTCCGTCATTTCCGACAATGACTGGAGGGTCTTTAGCTGGAGGGTCTGGCTGTATCATCATCCCTACCATGTCTTGGAAGAGGAGCGCCATTTGTCTTATGTTAGCCGCTTGTTCTGCGGCTTCTCTGTCCTTCTTTTCAAGGATTCTACGTAAGAAGTCAGCATCAGTTTCTTGTTCGTGACGCTGCTTTGATGATACTTCCGAACTTTCTTTCGGTTCGGTAAGTGCAGCCATCACAGCCATCATTTCCTGAAGCTTCTGTTGCTGCTCCTGGGCTTTTGTCATGGATCGGGTGAGCGGTCGGTGACCCGTCGAAGCACGGCTTTCCTCCTTTCCGGAAGCCATATAAACGGTGTGCACCACCCTACCCCCAGACTTGGGGTGTTTGTGTTCGGTGTCTTTGCGATTTGCCAAAGACACAAGGGCTTTTTGCGGCCTCCTTTTTTGAGCGATTGGAGTTGAGGGGGCCGTTGTAGTGTGCACCCAAGTAGCTTTTGCTTTTTGTGGCTTGACAGAGTAATCCTTCTCCTGCCGCACCTTCATCTTTTTCTGTTGGCGGAGATAGTTTTCATCAATCACCGACTCTTGGACCTGTCGCCAGACTTTGTAAATTTTAGAGGACAGCCGTTGAGGGGGCCGCTCTAGCTTCTTCTCTGGGGTATTCTCCACAGGTAAAGGAGTTCGTTTCAACATCGCAGTAGGAGAGTTTCTACGCACCGTATTCAGCAATTCAAAGCCGTTCCCGGTTAGAACAGCAGCATCGATCCCTACCATCGGAGCTGGTGGCGTAAATCCAGAGGGGGAGTTGCTCCCAGCCTTCCTCACTCGGCGCCAGTGACGACGTCGAGCGTGTCTTGCAGATGGAGTCACCACCGTTGTTGGATAAGCTTCTTCATGCCCCCTGCTCTGGGTAGGGGAAACAGCTTTGAGGACCTCGCCTGGAGCAGCAACCGGAATGGCCAGCCTTGTAAAAACTGACTTCTCAGAAGGAGGAGCCTTTCCAATGATTTCGTCCGTTTGAGTCGGGGTGGCTATCCGCTTTGGGATGGCAGCTTCGGGTATCGCAGGTTTGCGGACGTTCTGGCCCAGTTTGTTGAAAACTGAGGTATTGAAACTGGGCGACCCGTTGAGAGGGGTCGCGGCAGCGGTAAGTCGATCAAAGACCGGCTTCTTTGGAGCTTCTTGCGATGTCATTGGAGCATTGAAGCTTATCGGTGGGAGCATGGTCCCGAAGAATAGTCCAGTGGCGGCTTGAGTTACTTGCTCCACTGGCATCTTGAAAAGAGAGGCCGCTTGGGGCCCATGAGTCACCCCTCCAGCGAGGACGGAGCGAGAGTTGCAGTTGCAGGCAGTGCAGTTTGAAGCCATTGATCTTAGTTCTCTGCACGGAGCAAGACACCAAATCTTAGTATCTCGAATCCACAGGCAACTACAACAAACCGCGATTCGTTCGCGAACACGACACACGAAGTGTGGAGTGGAAAGAGGAAAAGGTCCCACCGGGCGTTCCAGAATCTGTTCCCCTCCGAAAGGCGGCGCACAGGACCGCGATGTCCTGACGCTGAGATTCGGGGCAGATGCTATTTGGTTTTATCCGTCCACCTCTCCGAAGATGCCAAGTTGATTTATGGCACCGTGTATCGGAGGTTTAGACGGATGCGGCCGATGTAGCAGATTTCGTCAGATTCCCCCTCGCTTGAGGGGTTTTTGATTGTGGGGACGCTCTTCCCTGCAGGCGCAAGCCCCTGCAGTTAATTACGCTACCGCATCGCGGTAACAACTTTCTCCTTCTCCAGAATTTTACTTCGTGTCGTGTGTGTTTGTTTTGTTTGTGGTTACCCGTGGATTGTATACGGAGACTGAGTAATGCCGTCGCCCGTAGGACGTGGATTAGTCCAAATCCGTATTTACTTAGATTTGGGTTTGGTGTTTTTTTTAGTTTAAGGATACGTTAGCCGTATTGAGGCTAAGATCAACTTAAACATTCGTTAAGGATACGTTAGTCCTGTTTTGAGACTAAGATCAACTTAACGTGGTGATCCATTTAATATATGGCCGTCGGGACTCGTCACCTCTCTGACGTCGTTGAAGGATTACAACGATAGGTGTCAGAGGAGTTCGGAGATGTGCCCTTGAACCAAAGTCGATTTGGAGTTTTATAACCCGTTTGAATGTTTAAGGATACGTTAGCCGTGTTTGGAGCTAAGATCAACTTAAACGGGATCGTTTAGATCCGGCAAAAGAGCATTTGGAGGCTCTATTGTTCTAGTTTAGGGACGTGGTGGTCCATTGCCAGTTTAGGGACGTGGTGGTCCATTATTAGTTTAAGGACGTCTCGGTTCGATATTAGTTTAGGGACGTCTCGGTCCGATATTAGTTTAGGGGCGTTTCGGTTCGATATTAGTTTTGGGACGTTTCGGTCCGATATTAGTTTAGGGACGTTTCGGTCCACGAGTTTAAGGACCCCGCAGTCCATATTCATGTGTGGTCGTTGGGACCCGTCACCTCTCTGACGTCGTTGAGGAATTACAACGATAGGTGTCAGAGGAGTTCGGAGATGTACCCTCGAACCGGATGTAAATTGATTTAGGGAGCAGCCGTGCTCAGTCAATTTAATTTGAGGACTTATGGCCACGACTGGGCTAAGTCCAGTTTCAATATTCTTTTGTCTTTGGTCTATTGGACTTGTGCTAGGGCTTTGCCCCTTCACTGCATTATTTTCCTTTGTTTTGGTTGGGCTCTGCCCTTTATAAATGATGCAGAGCATCTATTTTGTTTGGGCTCTGCCCTTTTTTAAAATGCATAGCATGTTTGATTAGGCCTGTTAGGCCTTTTAATTGGGCTCTGTCCCTTTTCTTTAATAATGCAGAGCATTAAGTACTCTGACAGTGCCCCACGTGGCTTGTCAGGCGCTTTGCGCCAAGTAATGAGCGCAAGCTCATATGGTGGTGACACGTGTCACGCTCTGGCGAGCGCAAGCGCAACAGCGCAGTGCGCTGTGTCAGTACGCTGCGCTGCTGCGCTACTGACACGTGGCGCTTCCTGGTGGCTTGCGCCAATACAGGAGCGCAACAGCGCAGTTCTTGCAAGTGCAGAGCACTGTTTTATCTTTTGATCAATTTTAAATCAAAGAAAACAAGTTTTTTCTTGTTTTCAAGGAACCAATGGTTCATAAAAGAAATGCAAAACACTATTTTTATTAAAGATCTATGATCTGTTCATAAGAGAACTTTCTCTTTTTCTAAAGGTCTTTACCTTTTTTTTTATTCTAGAGGAGTTCTTCAGAGTTCTCTTTCTCTCTTTTTTTTCCAGAAAATGTTGACCCCTTTGAATTGAGGTCTAGGGTCCTTTTTATAGTGCCCATAAATTAGTTAAAATTTGTTAAAGAGATCATTCTCTGAGTGATTTGGGGAATTTTCCCCACCGTTGGATCTTTGATCCAAGAGCTTCTGTTTTACAGCAGACAATCTTCTTGTTTTTAACAAGATTGAGAAAGATCTTTCAGAATTTTAATTCTGTTTGGCGCAAGCGCACCAGCTTGTGACACGTGTCGCGCAGCGCACAGCGCAGCGCAACTGCACTTGCGCAACTGCGCTGACACGTGTCGCGCAGCGCAACTGTGCTGGCGCAACTGCGCTGCCACGTGTTGCGCAGCGCAGAGCGCAGCGCAACTGCGCTGGCGCAACTGCGCTGCCACGTGCACGTGGCGTGCAGCGCAGAGCGCAGGCCAGCTGAAGCGTTGCTTCTTTAATTAAAGTTTGAATTTTAAACAGAGCCTTGCTCTGATCGGGTGCGCTGCCTTGGGCGCTGCGCCCCCTGCGCTAACGTGTCTGATTTTGACACGTGGCGCTCTGCGCGTAGCGCAGGGGATCTGAAGCGTTGCTTCATTTATTTTAACTTTAACTTTCACTTTAATTTTCAAGACAGAGCTTTGCTCTGATTGGAGGAGAACAGAAGCATTGCTTCTTTTCCCACCTTGGAATTTGAACAGAGCTTTGCTCTGATTGGGGTAAACACTGCTATCAAAGCTTCATACTCGGCTTCATTGTTTGTCCTCGGCTCTGTTAGGGAAAATGCAAAGCGCATTATCCCTCCTTGTGGAGTTACGAAGATGAGGCTCACCCCAGATTTGATTATAGCGGAGTTGTGCTTTCGCTTCTTCATAGAAGATGCTCCGTCGAAGTAGAGTTCCCATCGGGTATCACTCCCTCCTTTCTCCCCGTCGATCGTGTCAAACGTGTGCTCGTCTGGAAATTCGCAGTTCAAGGGAGAATCGGCAGGTATCGGATTCTCAGTGAGGAAGTCGGCGATGGCCTGGCCTTTCACTGCCTTGAGCGGACGATAAGTCATCGAGAACTCCATCAAGAGGAGGGCCCATTTAGAGAGCCGTCCTGTTAGTATGTCTCTTGACATCAGATATTTGAGAGGATCCACTTTCGATATGAGATGGATCTCATGCGCCAACGCATAGTGCCGCAGCTTCGTTATCGCAAAGATTAACGCCAGGCAGTGTTTTTCGATAGGAGAGTAATTGCTTTCTGCCCCCAAGAGAAATCGACTCAAGTAGTAGAGGGCTCTTTCCTTCCCTTGGTCGTTTTCTTGTGCCCATAATGCGCCTAGAGAACCCTCAAGGATGGTTGTATACAGAATGAGAGGCTTTCCCTTGGCCGGAGCAGCCAGTACTGGCGGATTCTGCAGGTATTGCTTGATTTTGTCGAGTGCACTTTGGCATTTGCGATCCCAGATGAACGGGGTCCCCTTCTTCATCAGGTGACTGTAGGGATGGCACTTGCCGGAGATGTTGACTTAGAGTTTGACACCTGTTTAGGCATCTGCATCGCTACAACTGAGATATCGCTTGGAGCTACTCATCATTTGCCCCTATCGATTTGGACAAAGTTGGCTTAGTAGATAGGGTTAGGACTCTGTCGACTAAGACTTTTGACTTTATAAGCCGTAAGGGTCTCATAAAGGATTTTCTCCCTACGAGTCGTGAGGATCCGACCCTAGACTATGACTCAGTGACCAAGTTGACCGAACCTTCTTATAAGACCGACTTTTGGATTGTCTGAGTTGCGTACCTCATTGCCACTCCTACTTTTACCCTTTTCTCCAGGACACCCCGTATTATTACGAACGTCCACTTCCATTGGACAAAACCATCGTATGGTTATATACGAACTCGAAGGAATTTATTCGAGAATGGTTTCCGGTTCTGGAGAAAACGAATAAGGACTATTCAGTTGTCTTTTCCTTTTACCTTCTCTCAGGTTGCGAGTACTCCTTGGTTTAGGAGATAGTACACCTATTACGCAAATTGGACAGTCTTCTTCCAAACCATAGGCAGGTGCCGACCGGTAGGGAATGAAGAAAACCAATTAGCCTAACGATGGTGTACAGAAGGTATTGTGTAAAGACAAATAAAGGGATTAGAAGGAGGGCAAAGTAAATTGCGATTGCTATTCACGACCAAACCAAGTATTTCATTACCACTCCCACTTCACTTTTGTATTTTTCCAGGACACTCCGTATCACTACGAAAATCCACAGTTTATTGGATATTCCATCGTATGGTTATATACGAACTCGAAAGGAACTTGTTCCAGTTCGGGGATGGATTCTGGTTCAGGAGAAATAGGAATAAGGTTTATTCAGGTGTCTTTTATCTTCACCTTTTCTCGCATTGCGAGTGTTCCTAGGATTAGGACAGTATACTCATTATGCTTATTGGATAGTCTTCTTACAAATCATAGGCTGGTGCCGAACGGTAGGGAAGGAAGAAAACCATTTAGCCTAAGAGGGTGTACAGAAGGTAATGACTAAAGACATATGAAAGGATTTGGAGAGATGGCAAAGAAATATACGGTTACAGTTGTGAATCTGGATAATGGAAGAGGCATTACTAGGAATACCCGGATACCTCTACGAAACATTTCAATGTTTCAGTTTCACTGTGTACTGTTAAAAGAAAACCGATTTCCCAATTAGACACTTGCTCCAGGGTATGTATTTACCAGGTATGATTCTCACATCTGTATGGTTATACAGATAATGAGTGGGAGTAAGTTATTGGGAATTAGGTGATCATCCTCATTATATCGGAATTCGTTGTAATTGGTGATATTTGAGGAAGTCACCTGGATTGTTTGCCGGACGGCAAATATTTGGTTTTGAAAAAAACGTTGTTATGCACCAATTTCAAATTGATATATCTGTACGTCTATTTTTATAGAGTGAGATATACCTTTTTGAAATTATGTCGATGACATTTACCTATATCAGTGGATGGTTAGGTAAGGAGTATTAAACAACGGTGTAATTCTTCTTAACCATAAGTACAGTTTTCAACCTACAACACACAGGGAGTGGGTTATTAGACTCAAGGGACTTGTACAGAGTATTGTATATTGTCCAGTGTCCATTAGGACAGAGGGGATGGTCCTCGTACTATATTCGGTTTACTTATGACGTCTCTAGTTCTTAGACAGGTGTTTCGTAGAAACACAAGGTCCGAGTTTTGAGAAGTTATGGGTATAAGAGTAAAGTAGAGAACCAGGTATTGCAAGTATCAGGATTCTTCAAGGTGATCGAAGATGTAGATACTTGTGTATGGTATTCAGTTGATTGTAATGATTAAGAGAACTTGCTTCTCTTTCAGGTTACTCATAATTGGAATCATTTCTAAGTTGAGTAACGCTGATCGGCCTCTCTCCATTTACTTGACATGCACTGGAGACAGCTGCATGATTTGAATCTGGTTCAATTAAATCAGTGCCTCTGTTTCTATATTGGATATAGAACAGTTCATATCTTGACATTGTTAAGGTACGGGGAGTTGTCCGGCTTATGCTTAAAACCAGACTCCGGATAACTCAAGGCACGTTTTTGTAATGGCTGTTTGTGGGTTGACCCAGGCTATGACGAGGGTTGATATTCTACCATCTGGAAGATCAATAGTGATATTGTTCTTGACTCGCCACAGTTTTAAATAAAAATGGATTTTTTCAGAAAACAGTAGTGGGAGCATGGTAGAACTGGAAGTGATTCCAGAACCGCAGACGATTACGGAAAATTTGATAAGAACCTAAAGATTCAATCTGTATTGACATTCCATTAGCCACTCCGCAGATATGGTGGATAACCTCAGGCACCCGAGAGGTACTCCGGTAGCTCAAGGACGGTGACAGGGAGGTTCTTGTTTACCCAGACTTGCCATTGCTGTTGTTCCAGATTGTGAGACCCGGCAGGAGGATGAGTATAGCGTCGTTCTAAACTACCTTTAGAAGTGTACGTCTATATGATTCTGCCAGAGGGTTGTCGTAGTCAGTGGGAGCAACGGAAGCATTGGTGGACAGGAGGCTTATGTCTATTTATAGACTAAAGCAGATATAGCGGAGATAGATCATCTATTTCTGATGTGACAGTCATAGGTTTGACTTCATCAGAATAGGGGATGGATCTGTTAAGAAGGTAGTTGGGTGTGATGTCCTGGTATTAGGATGACATACACAGAGTGGGAAATGAAATTCCTATACTACGGTCGGTTATACATTGGTTGTCACACAGTAGTTTCTCCACCTAAGGCTAGGATATTATATCAGACATTCTGGTTACTAGATCTATGGTTTTAGATCTAGATTTGGGAAGTGTCCCAATCTGGGTACTTAGACAGCATTCTACAGGTGTTTTAGAATGGACGACTCCATGCACGGTAGTGTACCTGCAGGTGGTGGAGTCACCCTCTCTGAAGGTGTCTTATAGACTAAAGGGGAGAGGGATGTGCGTGATTGGCAGATCACTTGCTTAGGCAATTGAGTCAATCATGAGATGTCAAGTACCACACCAGATGTTGTTTTTACAGAAGGTGCAATAAGATGATATTGATCCAATCTTGGAGAAACATTCGGAAGCAGTTTTAGAACATAAGTGAATGTTCTAGGGATATGATAACAACAGCCTCATTCGGTAGACAGTTATCATCCCAGGCTTCCAAGGTGACCTGGATGACAGAGTGACTGTCAGAGTTGTAGTTTTCCCTCTGACGAGGGGCAGTGTTTTGGACAAGTGATCCAAGCGAACACTGAGGGAGGTATTGCGCGGGATACTGATTAATTTCAGTTGTCGATACAGTCTAAGAAGTTTGGATTTAGAGTTCATTTATGAGCTAGGTCCCGTCAGACATCCAGACACATTCTAAGACAGGTATTGCTCATTTCGGGAGATGGGTTTCTCCGCGAACTTGAGATTTAGAGAGACATAGAAAGAAATATCAAAGCGGATCCACTCACTGAGGCTATTCCTCGAACGCAATAGTTTCGCAAACGGGTTTTGTGAGACTGACTAGTAGAGGAGTTGGGTGTTCGGTATCACACGGGCTGTGAGTATGCGACATCGCAATAATTAGTCTTGAGTGCAAGTGGGAGATTGTTGGAGATAATGCCCTCAGAGTCAATTATTGGATCACAGGCACGTGATTGCAATGATTGAGAGAGAACCTATCCCGGTAGGACAGTCTTACTCAAGATGATAGTATGCTATCTGGTTTATCTTTATCATCGTGTACTGCTTTAGGTGACCTTACTGGTCGCTATTGCACGTTGATAGATCCCGTAGGATTCTTGCTTGACTGCCAGCAGTATGAGGGCGATCATATACGTGGGAGCTGGGGTCTATAAGCACATCCTTAAAAGGTCCCTAGTCGTGGGAGTTTCGAGACAGGGCATCGATTCTCCAGAGTAGACTAGTGTATACAGTCGAGACCCCGACGAGGGGCGGTGGCCGGTCTCACAAGCCACTGATGTCAGTTGGTTCATCTAAGATGTATACAGGTGCTCATTGGGTTATGAGTACACCGGACATGACTCGCCGGGAACATGCTAGTTGGTCTTATACCTGACGTCAGATAGCAGTTCCCTGGTGACATGTGTACAGGTTAGTTCATCGACCTGAGATCGTCATTTGTCTCGTGTGAGTTCCCACTGTACTTTGATTACTACCCTACCACGCTCAAAGGAGACGTGCAAACAGGTTTTAGTTGGGTACAGTCCCGAGCCATATGGAAGCAGTGAGCGGATCTGCAGGGGTTCGTCTCTCCCAGTATTGGGGGTGAGGTCGCGCTGTGTCTAGGAGAGCCCTTACGCGAAGTCCTTAGCCAAGGCAGAAGATTTACTGGTAGGTATTCCAGTAGTATTTCAGGGTGTTCTGGGCTACACTCCGATACGACTTGTACCGCTTTCGGGGGTCTGACTTTTACCAACCCCCTAGGCCCGCCATGCGATGCTCATAGACAAACGGACCGGACTGTACGGATATTGTCACTGACAGGCTCAGTAGGGTGTCAGGATGAGTTCGCTCATCGACGTCCCTTTTAGTCAATAGCTGGTAGCCCGTCACGTATGGCTAATACCTCTGACGTGCTAGTGGTTAAATCCACAGCCATAGTATTGACGAGTCTTTAGAGTCCCCCACAAACAGTTACTCAAGTTTCGGGCGAAACGCTGTAGAGGCCGTATGGAGATATGGCAGGGTTCGATCAGATACGTGCGGTATAGCACGGATCATGATCGGACGGAAAATACTAGCGGGCTTTGGTTTAAGCCGGATCCTAGTATTGTACAGTGTAGATTTTGTCTCATTGCATTTGTATTCGGTCGAAATACAAATGCGGGTATGTATATACAGTAGCGGGGTTTTCCTGTAATTTATTACGGGATCAGTTTTTTGGAGTTGCCAGTTCGCTTTCCGTTTCGGCCATATTTCTTTGTATCTTTCATTGGCCGAAAATTGGTGGAGGAGGGCTTATTTGCAATTGTGCAAATCAGCATTTGTGGAGGGTGGTCTTTGCATATTGTTGTATCATGATGATTCTCCCACCCTTGACTTTTTGACTTCATCATTGCTTGACTTTCTTATTCATCATGGTTTACTTTTTGGAGTCATCATGCTTGATGATGATGTTTGGTGATGATGGAGGGTTATGGTTGATGGAGTGTTTGGATTAGTTTGTGATCATTTCTTTTGTTAACGATAACCCTTTCTCTCTCTTGATTATTGTGTGACACCCATATTCATTTGGCCAATCTCTCTCCTCTCACTCTCTCCTTGCCATGGCCGGCCAAGTAGTAGGGCTGTCCCAAAATTTTGGTGGTGGGAAATTTGTTCTTTTGTATTGCATAAAATCCATTTAGCTCCCTCTCCAAAACTCTATTCCTCCACCTTCTCAAAAGGCAACTTCTAGTAACCCCAAGAGACAAATAGTTCTACAGTTAACCTACAGTATTCTTGGGCACGTCGACTCGCCAACTTCGTGCCCGAGTTGCCTCGGTCCAGAGGTGGGAGCCCGTAAAAGAACCCGGCGATGTGGTGCCCGTTCCGACGAGGAGGTGAAGACCGGAGATTCCACGGGGATATCAGGACGACGACGAGAAGACCGAAGGACACGGATCGCTTGGTATATCTCTCTACCCGTTCTTTAGTTAGCTAGAATTAGATTAATGGCCCGATCCGGGAATTTTGTGCGCGGTGGTGCCGGTTCAAAAGTTAAAGTAAAACACCATTTCCGCATTTTGGCCTCGCTTAGACGGCCGGGGCGCCGCGTGCACTTACACAAGAAGGTGAAGTTAATCATCCGGATTATTGCTCTTATCACCGAGCAATAGGACATCCTATCGAAGACTGCTTCACCTTCAAAGACTGGGTAGAAGACCGGTATCAGCAAGGCAAGTTCGCTTTATCCAGGAGTTGGAGGGTAACCCCACCACAGAAGCATGAACCGAAAGCCACGTATACAGCTAGAGAAGAACCGGATCAACGTCGGTCTTGGAAGCGATCTCGTACCTGTCATGTGATAACGATATCAGGAGAAGGAATATACGAAGATATGACTGATCTCCCCTGGTGCTTCGAAAACAATGATGACGAGGTGATCGTCGAGCACCGGCGCCAAAAGAGCTGGAAGATGGGATACATACTACTGCAGATAACCTCAGAAAAATCGACTTGGGAACGACAAACGACCCACGGCCGACGTTCGTCAGTGAGCTGTTGTCTGAAGAAAAAGTGGCTACGCTCAAAGACGTGCTCATGCAGTATAAAGATTGCTTCGCATGGAACTATTCAGAGATGCCCGGATTGGATCCAGAAATAGCCGTCCACAAATTGGCGATATCTCCGGACGTCAAGCCGATCAAACAAGCACCGAGAAGAATGCGGCTCGAGTTTGAGATGAGCATCAATGCCGAGGTCAAGAAGCTAATCGACTCCGGCTTCATCCAAGAGGTTCAATATCCTGATTGGATCGCCAACATTGTCCCGGTGATAAAGAAAAATGGGACGGTGCGCATATGTGTGGACTTTCGGGATCTCAACAAAGCTTGCCCAAAGGACGACTTTCCAGTACCGGTCACTGAGCTGATGATAGATAATACGTCCACTCACGAAGTTTTCTCCTTCATGGACAGCTCGTCAGGATACAATCAGATAAAGATGTATCCCGAGGACCAGAAGCATACCGCTTTCCGGACCCCTTTGGGCATATTCTGCTACAGGGTGATGCCTTTCGGTCTAAAGAACGCCGGTGCTACCTATCAGAGGGCCATGACGAAGATCTTCGATGACCTCGTACATGAAATCGTCGAATACTATATCGACGACCTCGTAATTAAAAGCAAATCATACGAGAAACATTTAGAGCATCTGAAAATCGTGTTTCAGCTCCTTCGGAAATACAACTTGAAGATGAACCCACTCAAATGCGCGTTCGGAATTTCCTCGGGCAAATTCCTAGGATTCATCGTACGACATCGAGGTATCGAGATAGACCCGTCGAAGATCAAAGCGATCATAGAAATGCCTCCGCCAAAAACTCTCAAGCAACTGCGGTCTCTCCAAGGAAAGCTCGCGTATATCCGGCGATTTATAGCCAATCTCTCCGGCAAGTGCCGTCCTTACAGTCACCTAATGAAGAAGGGGACCCCGTTCATCTAGGATCGCAAATGCCAAAGCGCACTAGACGAAATCAAGCAATACCTGCAGAATCCGCCAGTACTGGCCGCTCCCGTTAAAGGAAAACCTCTCGTCCTGTATACAACAGCCCTCGAAGGTTCCTTAGGCACGCTGTGGGCACAAGAGAAGGACCAAGGGAAGGAGAGAGCCCTCTACTATTTGAGTCGAGTTCTCCTGGGGGCAGAAAACAACTACTCCCCCATTGAAAAACACTGCCTGGCGTTGATCTTCGCGATAACGAAACTCAGACACTATGCGTTAGCACATGAGGTCCATCTCATATAGCCTTTGACATCAAATATTTGATGTCAAAGGCTATATTAACAGGGCGGCTCGCTAAATGGGCCCTGCTCTTGATGGAGTTCTCGATAACTTATCGTCCTCTCAAGACAGTGAAAGGCCAGGCCATCGCCGACTTTCTCGCTGAGCATCCGATACCTGCCGACTCTCCCTTGAACTGCGAATTGCCAGACAAACATGCGTTTGACACAATCGACGGGGAGAAAAGAGAGAATGATACCCAATGGGAACTCTATTTCGATGGAGTATCTTTCATGAAGAAGCGCAAACAAAGCACCCCCATAATCAAATCAGGGGTAGGCCTCATCTTCGTGACTCCACAAGGAGAGATAATGCGCTTTGCCTTCTCCTTAACAGAACCGAGAACGAACAATGAAGCCGAATATGAAGCTTTAATAGTAGGTCTTGAGATCGCCGTCGACATGGGAATTGAGAACCTCCTCATCTACGGAGACTCCCAGCTGATCATTAGTCAAGTAAATGACGACTATCAAACGTGCAAGCTTGAGTTAGTGAAGTACGGCGAGAGAGTACAGCAACTGCTAATTCGAATCCCTTCCTACACCCTGGAAAGCATACCGCGTGCAGAAAATAGCAAGGCGGATGCACTAGCCATGCTCGCTAAAGAATTGGCTGACGAGGACCTCGATGACGTGAGGATCATTGTGCAAAGCCGTCGGGTTCTTGCACCGGCAGAAATATCTCTAGAGTCGTCCGAAGAAAAGGAGCGACCGAGCAAGCGACCCTACAAATAAAAGACCAGGAAAAGGCTAAGGATTGGAGAGAAGTCTTTATAGACTACTTCAAATCCCGTCGAACACCTGAAGATGCGTCGTCAAGACATCAATTCATGAAACGAGCTCTATCCTTCGCCTTTGTCAATGATACACTGTATAAGAGATCATTTGATTCTCTGTGGCTAAGATGCCTGGGGATTGAAGAGGCAAGGAGAGTCGTCCAAGAAACTCACGACGGACTCTGCGGTTCTCACCAAGCCGGGCCGAAGATGAAACTAAAGATCAAGAGGATGGGCCACTATTGGCCCACGATGATCCAAGACTGCCTAGAATATGCGAAGCAGTGCCACTCGTGCCAGATTCACGGGGACTTTATCCACCAGCATCCCAATCCGTTACATCCAACAGTGGCCAGCCAGCCATTCGAAATGTGGGGAACTAACATAATCGGGCCCATCGATCCAGTATCGTCCAGAGGACATCGGTTCATACTGGCAACAATCGATTACTTCTCCAAGTGGGCAGAAGCAGTATCACTAAGAGAAGTGAAGACGGAGAATATCCTCCATTTCTTCAAGACACACGTCATTTACCGGTTCGGCACTCCGCGACGGATTATCTCCGATAACGGGCCAGCCTATAGAAGCCATAAAATCAGCCGCTTTGCGCAACAGCATAACATAGACTGGAGATACTCTTCGGTCTATAATCCCCGAGCTAACGGTCTAGCTGAGGCTTTTAACAAGACCTTGACAAAGATCGTGAAAAATACGGTGTCTCGAAATAAGAGGGATTGGCACTAGAGATTGCATGAAGCTCTCTAAGTGTATCGAACTACGTTCAAAACAGCTGCGAACACAACGCCGTATGCATTGGTATTCGGCACAGAAGCGGTACTCCCCCTCGAGATAGAGTTGCCCTCCTTATGAGTGGCAGTTCATTACGAGCTAACGGACGAAGAGAATGCTCACCTTCGGCTTGCGAAACTCGACGCCCTTGATGATGCCCGGCTCATGGTGCAACAAAACCTGGAGGCTTATAAAGCAAAGATGACGCGCTCATACGAAAGATTGACTAGGCCGAGAGCATTCCGCCAAGGCGAACTCGTGCTAGTGGTCAAGAGACCTATGATCCCTAATCGTGCTAAGCGGGGGAAATTCGAGCCGAACTATGAAGGCCCGTATATCATAGACAAAATTTACCAGGATGGAGCCTATCTACTCATAGACATGCATGGTGAAAGACCTTTCAGGCCAATAAACGGTCGCTTCCTAAAAAAATACTATGCCTGACGAGTCACGACCTAGGTCAACGATAGATAACGACGCTTATGTCCGCTCGCTATCTTCCTAAGCCCAACTCTATAAGTAGTAGCCGGCTTCTTTTTCTCGGACCGAAACGTCCTTAAACTAACGATGGACCACCATGTCCTTAAACTGGTAATCGACCGCAATGTCCCTAAACTAAACAATAGAGCCCAAATGCTCTCTTGTTGGATCTAAACGATCCTGTTAAGTTGATCTTAGTCCAAAATTAGACTAACGTATCCTTAACAAACATTTAAGTTAATCTTAGTCCCAAATGAGACTAACCCAACCTCCAAACCCAAATCTAAGAAAAGTACGGATTTGTACTAATCCACGCCCTACGGGCGACAACATAAATTAGTCTCAGTATACAATCCACGGGCAACTAAAAACAAAACAAACACCCACAACACGAAGTGACCATCTGGAGAAGGAGAAAATGGTTACCACGATACGGTAGCGTAATTAACTGCAGGGGCTTGCGCCTGCAGGGAAGAGCGTCCCCACAATCAAAAAACCCCTCAACGAGGGGGAATCGGACGAAGTCTGCTACATCGGCCGCATCCGTTTAAACCTTCGATATACGGTGTCATAAATCAACTTGGCATTTTCGGAGAGGTGGACGGATAGTACCAATTAGCATCTGCCCTCGAAATTCAGGCAAGATGGACCTGCGTGGTCGCGTCTCCGTGTTTCGGCGGGGAACAAACGCCATCTATACCATCTTCTTGCCCCGAGGTACCGCACCGGGTCCACCATGTACCCGCAGACGGTGCATCCTCCTCCTCGAATCGGGTATATGATACAACTCAAGATCCGAGAAAACACATGGTGGACGCCATACACATCATATCACTAGAAAACCGTAAATTTCTATTTTTAAATTGATAATAGGTTATAAAATTCTTGCGGTTTTCCCCAAAATCCAGAAATCTCATATATACCGAAATCCTCGAGAAGAATCACAATATGTAAACATGTCGGTGATGATGTATGTCAATGATACGATAGTATATACCATGCGAAGTACGGCCAAAAGCTATGTATGAATCATGATGCAATGAGGTTGTAGGGTGTTTTTCGTCACCCCATTGAGATGGGAATACGCGCGCGCTTGTCAGGCGTGCTACAGATTCCCCCTACCTAGGGTAGGCGGGGGTTTATTGATTGTGGGGATCCGAATCTCCGGCAGCCGCGGACTAAGCTGTCGTTAATTACCCCTCGCCTTTGGGGCGAGGGAACCTCCGATTAACGGGTTAAACTGGTCATGTGAATTCAATGTGCAGTGTTACGTTTTGGAAGGGTTTTGGATATATCGAGGGCCCCACAGAGTTTTTACGGGGGTCCCGCTACCCGGATAGCCGGCCGGGGGTCAAGGGGGCTAGCAGCCCCCTTGCGGGGTGCGGAGCAGCGTCCCGTTAGAAATTTTTTTCTAACAGGGACAGTGTCGTGGAGTATGTGTGTGTGTGTGTGTATATGTATATATACATATATATAAAAAAAGGGAAAGGGCATCCAAAGGATGCGTGGGAAAAAGCGCCAGCGCTTTGGGCGCTCGGGCGCTAGCGCTCTGAGCGCTAGCGCCCCACGTGCCAAGCACGTGGGTGCTCGGGCGCTAGCGCTTTGGGCGCTAGCGCTCTGAGCGCAAGAGCGCTAGCGCCCAACGTGCCAGGCACGTGGGCGTTCGGGCGCTAGCGCTTTGAGCGCAAGGGCGCTAGCGCCTCACGTGCCAGACACGCGGGTGCTCGGGAGGCAAAAGGGACTTGGTCCCTGCAATGAGAGCTGTACTCCTAGAAAGGAGCGCTTATTATATTGTATATATATGAGGTGTTAAACTCCTAAAATATTTTGGAGCTGATGAAGGGGGCTTTTCCCCTTGAGCCCTGGATCTTCCCCAAAGTGGGGGTTTCTGGAGTTGGGTCTCTTTCTTCTTCCTGTCGTTTGGCCGGATCTTGGAGAAAGAGGGTGAGATTTAAAGATCTCCCTTTTTTGAGATCTAATGGAAGATCTGAGTTCCCCTTTGTGGGTTTTGTGGTGAAAAACTATTTAGTTTTATAAAAAGAAGAGTAAAACTCTTGATTTAATTCAAAAGAAAGAAGAAGCTTTTAGAACCTTGATGAAGGAGAAGATCATAGATCTTGATGTTTTTTGGGAGAGAGAAAAAAGTTGTTAAGATATTTCGTTATCTTTGCCTTTATAGGCTATACACTTTACATATAGCCCCCTGGGTTTCACAAAATGGCATTTTGCCCATCCCATGGCTCATGAGCCATTTCTTTTTGCACATAAGCCATGGGCTTTACAAAAATTTGGCTTTATGCCCATTTCCTTACATTTATTCATAAAATAAAATGAAAGAAATACAACAAAATTTTTATTTTGGCATGGGGGGATGGTCGGCCGCTTCATGTTCGGACTTGACCTGGGCATGGGCCCACTTGATCCGGGCTTGGGCCCACTTGGCTTGGGGTTGACCTTGACTTTGACTTGGTCAATCGGGGTGCAATTTTCGACCCCAACAAAGGTATGTATATATGACTAAAAATCCTATGTATCCATCCCGATGAAGAGAATATACAAGTACAAGTCCACAGATCATATATGATGCAAATGCACAGATACCGATTCTAAACAAGTTCTATAGTGTTCGTGACATAGCAATTTCCAATGGCGTATGTGTTCACATGAATTGTGCACGTGCGGCATGGACCAATGGTAATGGTGCAAGTGTCCTATAAGATAATATCATATATATATAAGATGATGCAATGATATGAGATGAATGACTAAGAGACTATGCATATAAATACAAGCACTACTAGTAATCCTAACTATCGGGCGCCTCACGCCATCCAGACGATCCCACATAGATGTGTATATCTACTCACCGGGATGCCTCGGCTAATATGACTCGATCTCAGCCTTGCCATTTCCGCACCACATCCGACGCCTCTACACCCAATCCTAGAATCGCATACAAGTAAATAAAAGGATAGATATATAAATAGTCGCGGACACAAACGATACAATCAACCACGCGCACTAACTAGACGCGCACGCACTTGGTGCACAAGACGCGCACGCGCTCGCGACAACGCCACAAACCGCAACTAGGGTCGCTAAACGTGACAACCACCAAGCCTAGAACCCAACCGCACATTCACAACACATTAAATATTTTAGAGAATAGGTTATAGATCATTCCAACCTCAAACTTACTTAAAATCGATTTAATCCAAAAATCTAGTAAGCATCACTTAACCATTTTAGTGCAAAACTATATGTTTTAACAAAACTAGTGGCCACAATATTCATTTAATATCTTAATTAGGCTACCCAATTATTAACTAAATTTTAACCTCACCTATTTACATTAAACTTGAAATAAATTTGCATAAACACATTATTAAGATAATTTAAGAGTTAGGATCATCAAGTTATCAACTAGATTATATTTTTCAAGTCTTAAGATATTAAACTACACATTATAACCATAATCAAGTGATAAAATGTCACGATCCGGAAATGGCACGTGACTAGCACTTGAATCATATGAAGTCTATAGGGCTCCATCTAATTCAAGTAAGCCAAAAGCCCAGAAATCTAAAACCATTTTAGAGAAATGTTTTTGTAAAATAAGCCGAATATGCATTTTAAAATCACAAGTCTTTTCTGAAAATTTCGGCAGAGTTTCCTTTGTAAATACTGGCCCCAAACGGGGTACAACATGAATGATATATGTACAATGATAAAAGACGTCCCCAAGCGGGAGCTAGCTCTTCGTCAATCGACGGTCACAACCACGCAAACAATATAATATACAATGCCGAAGGGCGGGGATCAAAACTCAAAAGGAAACTCAAAATATCAAGAAAACCATAATAATACAACGCGCGACTCTAAGGTCATAGAATAACACACTGGTTTTCTAAGTCTGAAATAAATACAAGTCTGGTTGATAGAATTTTACTAGATACAACTGAAAATAATTAAGTACAATGGTGGTCATGATGCAAGTGAACTCACCTACCAAACTAATCACCCAGAAAGGAAGCAGTGTGCCAGAAAGCTGCAATGAAACCTGTACGGCAACACCTGCAAGAAACTGTGGCACAACGGGGGTGAGTTGCCAACTCGTGAGTAGAAAATATCACAGAGCAGAAATCGTATGTATGACTCAATCCTAGGTCAAACGATCAGTAATATGTATATCCTTAATATGATAAAGTCTGAAGCATGATAAGGTGGTAAGGGTAAACATCTATACATTAATGTAAAACCAAGTGCTCGTGTCAGTGCCTCAGGTAGTAACATATCATAAATATGAGGTAGGATCAATGTAATCAGTGCCAACTATAGCATGAAGTGTATAAGTATGTGGTTATCATCCAACTAAATAATCAATGCCTGTATGCATGTGGATCTCGTCCACGTGTCAACCAATGACACAGAAACATCATGCATGTAAATATCATAAAGCATATGCATGGAAGTATGAGGATATAAATCAACGTGTGTCCCTCGCGACATATCAAAATCATGGAACTTGAGTGTCCAGCATCGAAACTCGAAACATCATGAAACCCGTGCCCAGCATCGGCACGTAAATCCTCATATATCTGGTTCCGTCAGTCCGGATCGACCCACGGGCTCCGTCAGTCCGGATCGGCCCATATCATCTCTCGCCTCCGGTCAGTATCCTTCGGATATCCGCCGAGCCCAAATACTATCACCGGAAGGTAGTGGTCCCTCTGCCAAGCTCATCGTCATCCACACGAAATCTCTCTCTCGCCCCGGGGTACCATACCGAGTCCACCATGTACACGCAAACGGATCATCCACCTCCTCGAATCGGATTTCACATGTCACACGTCTCAGAACCGAGAAAACGCATGGTGGACGCACTGAAACATCATATCAAGAGAAACCGGGTTTTTAAAACAGTACATGCTTTCTTTTGAAATAGCCACAGTTCTAAAATCCAGAAATCTCATGAAAACAGCATATCCCAATGCGTATAATCATAAAGTATGATGTATGCGACATATAACAGAAATGTAAGCATATCTGTATATCATGCAACATGGAACAGTAATATGCACATATCGAGGGAAACCGCTCTTTTAAAGTGAATCCAGTTTTAAAATATATCTTGCGGTTCCCAAATCTCCAAAATCAATCCAGAATTATCTATGTATGTGCAAATACGTATGTATGCAAGTATGTGTGTACAATATGCGTGTACGCAAGTATGAGTGTATAATAAGTATGTACGCAAGTATGTCGTGCAAGGAGTCATATCCTGATGCAACAGTCCTACTGTGTAGAGACATAGCAATTATCGATGATGAAGTGTGTGAGCCGGCAAGCAGGTGTACGTGGAACATACGCATCATCTATAATGGTGCTGGTGTCCTGACAGCATGGGTTTAATATAACAATAAACACATTTAAACATGCAATGCGATGCGAATAGCAAGAATATGCGGAAAATGAATAATAAACACAACAATGAAGAATCTATATATATATATATATATATATATATATCATACAATTTTGCCATTTGAAATAACACGAATCGTGGTGTTTAGAAAAATAAGGGCTACAGTGTTTTTAAGAAAAGATGCGTCTTTTGAAAATATCCGTAGAATCTCTTGACCTGTCTTTAAAATACTCACGATTCGTTAGTTTTGAAATAGGTATGACTCGGGTCTAGTCTAACATCTACTAAGTACTACAGAACTAAACGAACAGTCTAACCGAAAGGGTAAGGGAAACCACCTAAATCTGAGTCGATATACATCTAAATATAATAGTCGGTGATCCCGCCTTAATAGTATCACATACGATACAATATACAATATGACATTCTCGAGTCAAGAGTGCGGATCTATCATCAATATATAGCTCGTACGTAAATCCGTCATACGGCATCCCAAATCTGAGTACGGGTCGAATCTAACATTTATCTCATCAATTATCTGGTATCCTTATCATCATATCTCATGAACTGGGGGTACTGATCTAAGTCTAGTACAAACTGATACCATCGATATATATGTAAATGAGTGTGTAAAACACACGTCCAAAGGCCCGCTAAATTCTCATGTCGTATCTCATAATACTAACCGCATCATATCACCGATCTCATGGCACCATGCCCAATCTCATCGACTCATCTCCAAATACCATATACAATCCTCATCATCCATGTGTAGGTATACGTGTGTATATATATACATAATCACATACCTATGTGTGTGTGTATATATGTATTTATCCCCAAATATGCATAAGTATAACAAGCATGCATGTGGGGGGGGTGTAAACCTATTCTAGGGTTCGTGACTAAGAAACTATACTAGTTCACTTCTAATAACCTTAATCTAACCATTGAACACCTAATCATATCTTGAATATCCATGTCTCACATAAAAGATATTATATATATATAGTATATATATAGCATACTATACATCGAACTGCGGGGGTGCTATACGCTATCCACCCGACTTCCCCCGTAGATATAATCTACTCACCTTGATCTTGCTTGCTGATGTCGATGTCGCCATCCTCTCCTTCATCGTCTCGAATTATCGTGGGGGTACCTACACATTATAACGTATCGTGCCGCATTAAAATCCAAATCAAAGCCAAAATGACACACGAAACTCACATAAGTCAAGACCTATGGTTAGCTCTCGCAAATCAACCCGATATCACTCGATATAGACGTACAAACGTCAAGGGATCGAGATAAAACACAAACACTAAAATCCAGAAAACTAAAATACGCAAAACCATAATTCGAATCAAAACAGCAACTTGAGAAAGCGGTCCCAGATTTTGATTAAGGTAAAAACAATGCTCCAAAACAATACTGGAGTGATGTATATAGGGTATAAGAGCTATGAAAGCAACCAGGACCCCACCCCTCACCAAGTGGCCGAGCCCCTCCCCCTAAATTCCGAGCTCGCCGGCCCTGGGAGCTCCTCTGTGGTTCGTATTGCTACAGGGGGTTCTTAGGGTCAATTCTAGTCTGCAGGGGTTGTTTGCTCATCTCGTAATTTTCCCATGTCATCCCAGATTTTCCTGCACACTTAAATACCTCACAAACCGACATGAAAGTTCTGTAATTCCGTATTTTGGGTTTCAGTTGGGCTTGGTCTCGATTTCTATCATTAAGGGGGGGTCTAAGGTCACCAATAAGGCTCAAGTTCACCAACACAACTCAAATAAAATCCTAACCCTCTCTAGAATTTTCCAAAGTGCACAAAACTACACGAAATCGATTTTAAACTTGCATAGAGGTTTAAGCAATAGAAATACTACACTAATTGTGAAATGGTTACCTCACTTAGCACTCATGAATCCCCTACAACACCAAAATATGATTTTTCTTTGTCCAAAGTGTAGCTAGAGGGCTTGTGCACATTTTTTGTGAAGAGGAGATGAGGTTTTGAGATTGTTTTAATGGTGTTTTATGAAGGTTGAAGATGGTGGAGGAGAGGGTGCTGCCATGGGCTGAAGAAGGAGGGAAAAGATGAAGGAAAATGATGGAGGAGAGAATGGCTAAGTCAACTAAACCCTCACCCTCTCCCACTTTCTCTCATGCACATCCCTCATTATCTTATTCATTTCTTTTTCTTTGTTTTGTTTTGTTTTCCTTTTTTTTTCTCTTCTCACAAAACCAAAGCTATAAGTGAAAAATGAAGAGAAAGCCATGTAGGAAAATGTAACGCAAGTGTAAAAATGATATGGTGCATGTTTTGCACAAAACAAGCTTAATGCGCGATTAGCGATATTTAATCGCGATTAGCACTAAATAGCGTATAATTAATCATAAAAACTTATAATTTGCATAATTCACATAAAACACCCTCTTTTTAGCAATTTTCATAATTTTCCAAATTTTTTCCCAATTTATCGGTATTTAATTATACCGTCTTATTAAAATATTCAATATTTTATTATTTAATTATAAAAATTCTCAAAAATAATATATATTTTTTTGAAATGTTACATAAAACCCTAACTTGAACCTAAATCCTTCCTTTGAAAATTTCAAATTTGCAATTAGAACCATTTTAATACTTAATTAATTTATATTCAAGTAATTAGCTAACAAAGCAACCATAAGGTTAAGACTTATACCTCACTTGCAAAATCTTGCCTCCCAAAATACCATCTTGCTCTAAGATCCAAACTAGATTTGAACAAAGAATAATGGGTAAAGGTTAAATGACGAATTAGTGAGGTTTTTGTTTGGATTTGAAATTTATGGATTTTTGAGGTGGAATTGAGGTGGTGAAATGGGGGAGCTGCTGCAGGAAAGTGCTCGGCCAAGTGAGGAAAGTGTGGGTGTTGGTGTGGGTGTGTGAGCCAAGTCAAGAAAATAAGCCCATACCTCAATTATTAAACACCATGCCTCTTTATCTCTTCATTTTCCAATTTTCTTTTATTTTCTTGTGAGTTGTGAGATGTTTGCAAGTGAGAAGAAGTAGAATGGGGGGCTGCAGATTTCGGCCAGCCAAGGGGGGGTGTGGGGGTGAGGGAAACAATGAACACCATACCCCAAGTCAACATGCACCATACCTCTTTGTTTATTATATTCTTTTAAATTTTCCTTTCTATTTAACCTTAGATTTCTCTAGAACCATGGAAAACAAATGTAGAAAGAATAAGCATGTTATAAACTATGTTCTAAGTGGTCATGGTTCACTAATGAATGATTAACTCATTCTCATGTGTAATTAACACTAATTTAGTGTATAAGTGTAATATTAAAATAATAATTAAAAATAAATAATTAAGGGAAATATTCAAGTAAACTAGAAATTAATAGGTGACTAATTAAGTATCAATACTAGCCATTACATAATTAAAATATGTATATTTAAGTCTATGTGGAAAAATAATTATATCTTGGTTTTTACGGAAAACACGTATTATCAATAATTAATACGTAACTAACCTAATCAAATTTTTAGTACGTTACAATCTTCCCCCTTAAAGAAATTCGGTCTCCGAATTTAAAATCTAACTACGCGTACCCTCGAAGAGATGGGGATATTTCTCTCTCATCTCGTCCTCGTCTTCCCACGTGACCTTTTCGCTGTTCGGCCACGCCAAAGAATCTTTACGGACGGTATGACCCTCAGTTTCTCCACCTATCGATCTAGAATGACTATCGGCTGCTCTGTGAAAGAAAATTTTGTGCTCTAACTGGATTGTAACTACTGTGTATCTTAGATACATTATAAAAACATTTTATAATTTTTTTTCGAGGTCAAAACAATTATTTTACTGCTTATATTGGTAGAAAACACTTTAAAAAAATATTTTTCCATGTTTAAAATAAATTAATTTGATTTTAGGAATTTTTAGGAATTTTTGGGAATTTTTAAGAATTTAAATGTTTTTTTTATCGAAGGGAAATTTTTTTATAACCGATGAGAAGATCTATTTTAGACCAAATTTAGTTGCAAAAGATATAAAATATCGAAATACATTTTATATAATTTTTTCAGATTTTAAAAATATTTTTACTATTTTAAAATAATTTCTAGAAGCCAAAACAATAATTTTTAAAACATTTTTAAATAATAAAAAAATATTTTATTGGTTGAAAAAGATGTAAAATATCAAAATACATTTTATATAATTTTTTCCGATTTTTAAAAATATTTTTACTATTTTTAAATAATTTCTAGAAGACAAAAAAACAATTTTTAAAGATTTCTAAATAATAAAAAATAATTTTATTTTATTTTATTAAGCTAAAATAAATCTGGACCGTCAGATTTAAAAATCAACGGCCCAGATCTTGCCGACAGATTTTTATTATAATATATATATAAATATATTATTTAAATATATATATATATATATAGATATATCTGCCTTTAATCTGGACCGTCAGATCAAGATCCAAGAGTCAAAAATTATCCACAACAACTCCCGCCACTGTTCACACGTGAAAACCGTGGGCCGTCGGATCTGACCAAATCAACGGTCAGATCTGATCGGCTACTGTAGCAAAATATTTTTTTAATCCCAGAAATCCCTATAAATAGCCCTGAACTTCTAAAATCCACCATAAAATATATGTTCGACACAAAATTCTGAAAATATTTTCAGAGCTTCCTCTTTGAGTTCTCTACACTCTGGAATAAGTCTCAAAGGTAGAAAAATTCTCGGATTCAAGATATTTATTTTCTCGTACAACCCGACGTTCACCGAATTTTATTTTTCTAGATTATTTCAGGTAAGATCTCTCAACACTTGACCCCTTGTTATCTTCATCATGAAAATATCTATCTGTGAAAAATATATTAGGACCTAATTATGAATATTTAACTGTATTAACTATTTTTGGAGTATGATGATTAAAAATCAATATTAAACTATAATAATATAACGAATTTTTAGCAGTTATCATTCATGATAAAATCACGGGATAACAAACAGCTATGAATTCATGCTTGGACATATTTAACTAAGTCATAAGACAACTATCATGACCGGGACAACTTTTGCCGGAATAAATGTAATTATTTTACGGTTTAATAAAACTTATCGATAATTAGTTTATTAATTATTAAAATATGGAAAAAAATTATATTAAATTATATATATTGTTTTTATCAAAAATAAAATTAGTGGTAAACATTTAAAACCATATTTTCGCTAATTTGGGTATTTCACAACAAATACCATGCTATGTAATTTTTATTTCACTTTTACGTTTAAATATCATAAACTTTACATACGATATCTTTTATCATATTTGTTTATATTACCTTTAGAAAACTTACGAGATAATGACCTACCTCTCACAACACACATCTTGATATAGCACGATTGCTTGAAAACAATATTTTGGGACAAATATGAATTTACATTTTAATACCATTAAATTCCATACAAGTTCAATATTGCAAATAAATACCATATATTATGAAATTAGGATTTATTCACTAGAATTGACACATTGATAAAATATACATCAATGAAAACTCTAAATACGATAAATAAATACTTGAGGTTTATTTTGAAAATATATATAAATTATTTTTACATAAAACCCCCTCAAGTTTTATAAATTACAATAAGGACCCTAGTAAGCATAGGTTTAAGCGGGACCAATCTCTTGAGCCTCAGCGAGCCGGAGAAGTGGGTGCTTGCCTATTTAAGGTAGACAAATTAACAACGGTGTTATCAACACGGTAATCGTCTTTGAAAAAGACACAAATCCTACCGCCCATGTGCAGCGGTTACCGATAACATCAAAACAATCAGGACTTTAATTTTCTTTTCTAATTGTCTGACTCAGACCGAGTCTCATTATAATCTGACTTGAATATGATTCAAGTACAATCTACAATCTATAATCTACAATCTACAATATTCTGATTCAACACGAATCCCTGAATTCAATCTATTCAATACATTCAATCTGCATTGACTGTACCGAACCATGGATATACATCCATTTACATGATTCTCCAGATATTCCATTTGCATGATTAAACAGTTACATCCGTTTACTGATATCATGGTTTTGGTCAGTCATCCAACTATACAATCTATACAATACAATACAACAATACAATCAAAACACTACGGGGTTTAAGGGGTAGACTGGTACGGAAAGTGTTAAAAGTGGCATGAGACAGTAAGATTAAGACACCTAATCTATATTCCGTTGCTGTTGTACCGTGGCCCAACGGTTCCTTATACATTCCGTTTGCCCTGGTCTCTAGCATATAGAGACCCCTCTCGTATACACTGGCATTCTTCTGTACCAAGCTACAAACAACAGCGTTAACACAACATTATATCAATATATTACAGCTTTAAAAGATATCTTCTTATTCTGTCTATTTTATTTCTCTCTTATCTTTGGGACTTACCTAGCGACCTGTTCGCTGACGACATTATCTTTCTTTCTTCTTTGAATGTCGTCAGGTGATCTGGACACTTCGGAGATCGAGCCCACTGCTGAAGACTTGGACCAGTTCAGTGAAAACCCTGAGCTCTAGTCATTGTACACTTTCCATTCAGTGCTTTCCATTTTTGTTATGCCATTGTTTAGGTATCGCTTTATTCCATGTATTTACTTTTCCATATACTGTAAAAGAATGTTAATGAATAAAATTGCTGATATATTTTGTCTCTTGTGCATTTTATTTATGTTGCTTAGACACGCTTAGCATATTTACTTCAAAGTAAATACGTAGCGGGCCCGTCGCGTCCCCTTCGCCGTACACCGGGAAGCGGGGCATGACAGGTTTTGTTGGTGGCCCATGCAGGTCAGAGCTGTATAGAACCCTACTATGTAGTTCTGTTCTGCATGAACAACCTAAGCAATATAACACAAGAACCAGCAACTAAAAACATTCTTTACAATTCATGTTCCTTGAATCTTATCATTTCATGTACTTGAATCTATCCTAACCTAAATTTTTCTTCAAGGTTATGGATTCACCAAACAACACCAGCACCAACGTCAACAACACTCCACCTCCACTAACCACTGTGCCTACTATTACTGCACCACCCACCGAGCAAACAATGCTATTTGAGGCGATTCGCGGCCTTCTTGAGGGACAACAACAACTTCTGAACCGTCCCGAGACTGACGCACCTGGAGTAAAGCAATTCAGGGCTTTACACCCCAAGTAGTTCTCTGGTAAAGGAAGCCCACTTGAAGCTGAGGAATGGGCACAAAGCATCGAAGACGATCTGGCAGCAGCTCAAATGCCATACATCGCTTGGGTCCGTGTGGCAAAGCTACAGCTCACGGATAATGCTCGCAACTGGTGGAAGGCAGAAGAAAGCCGTCTGGTACAGCCTATTGAATGGAAGACTTTTCGCGAGAAGTTCGACGCGAAATACTTCCCTGTGACTGCCAAGTTTGCCATGGAGCAGCAGTTTATTCATCTACAACAGGGTTCAATGTGGGACAAATCAGTAGATGAATACGACGCTGAATTCACCATGTTAAGCCGATTCGCGGCACACTTGATACCGACGGACGAGATCAGAGCCCGTCGCTTTCAACAAGGACTGGACACGGAGATTCGGGCTGCTCTAGCCACGGGAAAATTTTTGACTCATGAGGATGCTCTGGAAGCTGCCCGCAGTTATGAGGCAGTGATAAAAGCAAGGGGTAGGCCTCAGTCTGCAGGAGTCAAGCGCCCTGCCAACCAGATGGCAGGTGGAGCCTTGTCCAGACCACCTTTTGTGCCAAGACGTCCTGGAGCACCAATCAACAGGCCCAGCCCAGCCTTTTGTAACTACTGCAAGAGAAATGGGCATCTGGCGAGAGATTGCCGTCGTGCGAACAACCTTTGCTTGATCTGCGGCTCAGCTGCTCATGGTATTGGGGCTTGTCCTCATAAACAAAACCCAGTTGCTGCACCCAGGCCAGCAAACAATTATCCACAGCGTCCAGCCATCCAAGCCCCTGCTCCAAGACCTGCACTCCCTGCACCACCCAGAGGACCACAAGATGCACCACCTCCTTGTCAGTTCCATCAAGCTCAAAGGAACGTTCCGAGGAATGCTCCTCAGGCCAGGAAGAATGTACCAAGGCGCCAGGCTTTCACGATGTCCGTGGAAGAAGCTGAGGCCACTGGCCAAGTCATCACTGGTAAACTTTTCTTTTCAAATTTTGCTTTTCTATCCTACTACTTAGTTACATATTTTCTATACCTAAAACAAATCCCACATACCTTAGGTACAATCTTAGTAACCTCAATCCCTGCACTTGCACTGTTTGATACTGGAGCATCACACTGTTTTATGTCGCAACGGTTTGTCCGAACCCATGCGATTCCAGTCTCACCGTTTGTATCCAGCTGGAATGTCAGTTCAGGAAATGGCGTTCTAAAGGCAACTATGGGATACAGTTTGTGTCCAGTCGTCGTCTGCAGTCGAGAGTTTTATGCTGACTTCAAAGTGCTGGACATACCAAACTTCGATGTGGTTCTAGGAATGGATTGGCTTGGAACTTTTTATGCTACCATCGACTGTCGTCAAAGGAGGGTAGTATTCGAGATTCCAGACCATCCGGTCTTCTATTTCAAAAGCGGAGACCGTACATTGGAGCCAAGTACCTACAAAGCAAAGCCAAGAGAAGCAGTTGTTGCAGCAGCTCAAGCGGAGGAAGAATCAAGACCAGATGTGGTTCGAGAGTTCGATGATGTATTTCCTGACGATATATCAGGTTTGCCTCCCGATCGAGCTCTTGAATTCAGTATTGATTTAGTACCAGGAGCACAACCAGTGATCAAAGCACCCTATCGTTTAAGTCCGGAAGGTTTGAAGGAAATCCGAACACAGTTGGACGAATTACTGGCGAAAGGATGGATTCGTCCCAGTACTTCAAGTTGGTGATCACCTGTATTACTTGTGAAGAAGAAAGAAGGTTCATATAGAATGTGCATCGATTACAGAGCCTTGAACGAAGTCACTATAAAGAACAAGTATCCACTCCCGCGCATCGATGATTTATTCGATCAGCTAAGTGGATCTTGTGTTTTCTCTAAATTAGATTTTCGTTCAGGTTATCATCAAGTGAAGGTCAAGGAAGCTGATATTCACAAAACGGCTTTCGGAACTCGCTATGGACATTACGAATTTCTAGTGATGCCATTTGGAGTGACCAACGCACCCTCAATATTCATGAACCTTATGAATCAAGTTTTCCGGGAGTACTTAGACAGGTTTGTTGTCATCTTCATCGACGACATCCTGGTGTATTCTAAAAGTCGGAAAGAACATGCAGAACATCTACGAATTGTCCTGGAAACTCTTCGACAACATCAGCTTTATTCCAAGTACAGCAAGTGCGAGTTTTGGCTAAATCAAGTTGGTTTTCTTGGACATATCGTATCAGGAGAAGGAATCTCTGTGGATCCAGCGAAAGTTTCGGCAGTTAGCGAATGGCCTACACCAAAGTTAGTGAAGGATATTCGAAGTTTCTTGGGTTTAGCTGGATATTACAGAAGATTTATTGAAGGCTTTTCGAAAATAGCAACACCCCTGACCAAGCTTACACGTAAAGATGAAGAATTTGTGTGGTCAGAAGCATGCGAACAAGCTTTCGTAGAACTCAAGTCAAAGTTGATATCAGCGCCTATTCTCATCATACCGGATCAATCTGGAGGATTCGAAGTGCATTGCGATGCATCCGGTAAGGGATTAGGATGTGTTCTACATCAGCACAGTAAAGTTGTGGCTTATGCTTCAAGACAGCTGAAGATTCATGAGCGCAATTATCCGACGCATGATCTGGAGTTGGCAGCCGTCATCTTTGCTCTCAAGATTTGGCGCCATTATTTACTTGGTGAACGAGTGAACATCTACACAGATCATAAAAGTCTGAAGTACGTGTTTACCCAAAAGGAGTTGAATATGCGGCAGAGAAGATGGTTAGAACTCATGGCGGACTTTGACATCGACTTGCAATATCACCCAGAAAAGGTGAACGTAGTACCTGATGCTCTTAGTCGCCAACCATTATCGATGAATCTCACCGCTCAGTGGAAACTTCAGCAAGACTTGCATCAGATGGAGATTGAAGTAGTCATGCCAGGTAATGCTTCAAATTTGATGAATCTACAAGTTCAATCAACCATTGTCAATCAGATCAAAGCAGCTCAAGCAAGTGATGCTAAGTTGCAAAGGATCAGAGAACAAGTGGAGAATGGACTCAGAACAGACTTCATCATCCATGAAGACGGATCTTTGAGATACGGCAGCAGATTATGTGTACCAAAAGGTCCTGTTCGGGAAGAGTTAATGAAAAAAGCTCACAGCTTTCCATACTCAGTACACCCTGGAGGTACTAAGATGTACAAAGATCTATGTCAGAATTATTGGTGGCATGGAATGAAGCGTGAAGTAGCCAGAAGCGTCGCAAAATGCTTGGTGTGTCAGCAAGTATAGGCTGAACATCACAGGACTGCTGGATTACTTCAACCATTACCAATCCCAGAATGGAAGTGGCAACACATCACGATGGACTTTATGACTGCTCTTCCTCGCAGCACAAAGGGTAACGATGCGGTATGGGTTATTGTGGATCGACTCACAAAGTCGGCTCACTTCATCCCATTTCGAGTTGGCCAATCAACTGAGACACTAGCAAAGAAGTACATGGAGGTAATAATCTAATTAAGATTTAAACTCTTCATAATGTACTATCTCTGATACCAATGAACTCATACAGGAAATTGTGAGACTTCATGGAGTACCGGTCTGCATTGTCTCCGATCGTGACACCAGGTTCCGATCGCAATTTTGGCAGAGTCTGCAAGCGAGCTTGGGAACAAGTCTGAACTTCAGCACGGCTTATCATCCACAAACAGATGGTCAGTCGGAACGAACTATTCAGATCTTGGAGGATATGCCCAAAGCATGTATGCTAGACTTCAAAGGATCGTGGGAAGATCACCTGCATCTTGTGGAGTTCGCGTACAATAACAGCTACCAAGCAAGCATAGGAATGGCACCTTTTGCAGCATTGTATAGAAGGAAGTGTCGATCATCATTAAGTTGGGACGACATCGGAGATAGGGAACTTCTTGGACCAGAGATGATAGTTGCGACCGTTGATGTGGTTCGTACTATCAGGGAAAGAATGCGCATAGCCCAAGATCGACAGAAACACTGGGCTGATGCAAAGAGACGACACATGGAGTTCCAGCCAGGAGACCATGTATTCCTGAAGATATCTCCGAACCGTGGAGTGATCCGATTTGGAAGACGGGGTAAATTGAGTCCGAGATATATTGGACCGTTCGACATACTCGAACGAGTCGGTGAAGTGGCATACCGCTTAGCGCTTCCGCCCTCATTGGAAGGAGTGCATAATGTGTTCCACATATCCCAACTCAGAGGTATGTGAGTGATCCCAGCCATGTTCTTGATCATTCCAAGCTCACTATACAGCCCGACTTATCTTGTGAGCAACAGCCTGTGGAGATCCTGGACAAGAAAGTGAAGACTCTTCGGAACAAGGAGGTTAACTTGGTCCGAGTGATGTGGAGGAAAGACACTCCGGGAGAGTCCACTTGGGAAAGGGAAGCCGACATGCGTGCAAGATACCCTTTCTTATTTATAAATTAGTTCTTATATAATTGTAAATTTCGAGGACGAAATTTTTCTAAGGAGGGTAGATTGTAACGACTGTGTATCTTAGATACATTATAGAAACATTTTATAATTTTTTTTTGAGGTCAAAACAATTATTTTACTGCTTATATTGGTAGAAAACACTTTAAAAAAATATTTTTCCATGTTTAAAATAAATTAATATGATTTTAGGAATTTTTAGGAATTTTTGGGAATTTTTAAGAATTTAAATGTTTTTTTTATCGAAGGGAAATTTTTTTATAACCGATGAGAAGATCTATTATAGACCAAATTTAGTTGCAAAAGATATAAAATATCGAAATACATTTTATATAATTTTTTCAGATTTTTAAAATATTTTTACTATTTTAAAATAATTTCTAGAAGCCAACAATAATTTTTAAAACATTTTTAAATAATAAAAAAATATTTTATTGGTTGAAAAAGATGTAAAATATCAAAATACATTTTATATAATTTTTTCCGATTTTTTAAAATATTTTTACTATTTTAAAATAATTTCTAGAAGACAAAAAAACAATTTTTAAAGATTTTTAAATAATAAAAAATAATTTTATTTTATTTTATTAAGCTAAAATAAATCTGGACCGTCAGATTTAAAAATCAACGGCCCAGATCTTGCCGACAGATTTTTATTATAATATATATATATATATATATTATTTAAATATATATATATATATATAGAGATATATCTGCCTTTAATCTGGACCGTCAGATCAAGATCTAACAGTCAAAAATTATCCACAACAACTCCCGCCATTGTTCACACGTGAAAACCGCGGGCCGTCGGATCTGACCAAATCAACGGTCAGATCTGATCGGCTGCTGTAGCAAAATATTTTTTTAATCACAGAAATCCCTATAAATAGCCCTGAACTTCTAAAATTCACCATAAAATATCTGTTCGACACAAAATTCTGAAAAAATTTCCAGAGCTTCCTCTTTGAGTTCTCTACACTCTGGAATAAGTCTCAAACGTAGAAAAATTCTCGGATTCAAGATATTTATTTTCTCGTACAACCCGTAATTCACCGAATTTTATTTTTCTAGATTATTTCAGATAAGATCTCTCAACACTTGACCCCTTATTATCTTCATCATCAAAATATCTATCTGTGAAAAATATATCAGGACCTAATTATGAATATTTAACTGTATTAACTATTTTTGGAGTATGTTGATTAAAAATCAATATTAAACTATAATAATATAACGAATTTTTAGCAGTTATCATTCATGATAAAATCACGGGATAACAAACAACTATGAATTCATGCTTGGACATATTTAACTAAGTCATAAGACAACTATCATGACCGGGACAACTTTTGCCGGAATAAATGTAATTATTTTACGGTTTAATAAAACTTATCGATAATTAGTTTATTAATTATTAAAATATGGAAAAAAATTATATTAAATTATATATATTGTTTTTATCAAAAATAAAATTAGTGGTAAACATTTAAAACCATATTTTCGCTAATTTGGGTATTTCACAACAAATACCATGCTATGTAATTTTTATTTCACTTTTACATTTAAATACCATAAACTTTACATACGATATCTTTTATCATATTTGTTTATATTACCTTTAGAAAACTTACGAGATAATGACCTATCTCTCATAACACACATCTTGATATAGCACGATTGCTTGAAAACAATATTTTGGGACAAATATGAATTTACATTTTAATACTATTAAATTCCATACAAGTTGAATATTGCAAATAAATACCATATATTATGAAATTAGGATTTATTCACTAGAATTGACACATTGATAAAATATACATCAATGAAAACTCTAAATACGATAAATAAATACTTGAGGTTTATTTTGAAAATATATATAAATTATTTTTACATAAAACCCCCTCAAGTTTTATAAATTACAATAAGAACCCTAGTAAGTATAGGTTTAAGCGGGACCAATCTCTTGAGCCTCAGCGAGCCGGAAAAGTGGGTGCTTGCCTATTTAAGGTAGACAACTTAACAACGGTGTTATCAATACGGTAATCGTCTTTGAAAAAGACACAAATCCTGCCGCCCATGTGCAGCGGTTACCGATAACATCAAAACAATCAGGACTTCAATTTTCTTTTCTAATTGTCTGACTCAGACCGAGTCTCATTATAATCTGACTTGAATATGATTCAAGTACAATCTACAATCTATAATCTACAATCTACAATATTCTGATTCAACACGAATCCCTGTATTCAATCTATTCAATACATTCAATCTACATTGACTGTACCGAACCATGGATATACATCCATTTACATTATTCTCCAGATATTCTATTTGCATGATTAAACAGTTACATCCGTTTACTGATATCATGGTTTTGGTCAGTCATCCAACTATACAATCTATACAATACAATACAACAATACAATCAAAACACTACGGGGTTTAAGGGGTAGACTGATACGGAAGGTGTTAAAAGTGGCACGAGACAGTAAGATTAAGACACCTAATCTATATTCCGTTGCTGTTGTACCGTGGCCCAACGGTTCCTTGTACATTCCGTTTGCCCTGGTCTCTAGCATATAGAGACCCCTCTTGTATACACTGGCATTCTTCTGTATCAAGCTACAAACAACAGCGTTAACACAACATTGTATCAATATATTACAGCTTTAAAAGATATCTTCTTATTCTGTCTATTCTATTTCTCTCTTATCTTTGGGACTTACCGAGCGACCTGTTCGCTGACGACATTCTCTTTCTTTCTTCTTTGAATGTCGTCAGGTGATCTGGACACTTCGGAGATCGAGCCCACTGCTGAAGACTTGGACCAGTTCAGTGAAAACCCCGAGCTCTAGTCATTGTACACTTTCCATTCAGTGCTTTCCATTTTTGTTATGCCATTGTTTAGGCATCGCTTTATTCCATGTATTTACTTTTCCATATACTGTAAAAGAATGTTAATGAATAAAGTTGCTGATATATTTTGTCTCTTGTGCATTTTATTTATGTTGCTTAGACACGCTTAGCATATTTACTTCAAAGTAAATACGTAGCGGGCCCGTCGCGTCCCCTTCGCCGTACACCGGGAAGCGGGGCGTGACATGGATCGTCTGATATTGTATCGCGTGAGAGGGGTCTTGAAGGTACTTGCGAAGCATCGATACATGGAACACGGGGTGAATATCTGGAAAGCTGGGTGGAAGAGCCAAACGATAAGCAACTGTGCCGACACACTCGAGAATCTCTAAGGGACCTACATATCTAGGACTAAACTTCCCTTTCTTTTCGCATCTCAACTCGCCCTTCATCGGAGAAACCCTCAAGAAAACATGATAGCTTACTGTAAACTCCAGTCTGCGCTGACGTCGGTCTGCATTAGATTTTTGCCTGCTCTGGGATGCTCTCATCCTATCCCAAATCAACTGAATCTTTTCGGTCATCTCCTGCACAATCTGTGGTCCCAAAATACTGCTCTCACTGATCTCTGTCCAACAAACTGGTGATCGACATTTCCTCCCATATAATATCTCGAAGGGTGCCATCTGAATCTTCTCCTGGAAGCTGTTGTTATAGGAAAACTCTATCAAGGGCAAGTGGCGATCCCAACTTCCACGAAATCTAGAACGCAAGCTCGGAGTATGTCCTTAAGAGTCTGAATGGTCCGCTCTGATTGACCGTCGGTCTGCGGAAGAAAATTGCACTGAAACTCAATTGGTGCCCAAAATCTCCTGAAGTTTCTACAATAGCCGGCTGGTGAACTGGGTGCCTCTGTCAGACACAATACAAGTCGGAACTCCATATAGTCGTATAATCTCATCAACATATGTCTGAGCATACTGAACGAATCCGAAAGTGGTCTTTATTGGTAGAAAGTGAGCTGCTTCCGTCAATCGGTCTACGATCACTCAAATAAAGTCATACTCTCCACTGGTCCTAGGTAGACCCACGATACAATCCATAGAAATCTATTCCCATTTCCACTCCGGAATAGGCAAAGGTTGTAATTCTCCTGCTGGCCTCTGATGCTCATCCTTGATTTTGCTGACAAGTCAGCATCCCGAAACAAAATCTGTGACATCTCTCTTCATCCTTTCATACCAGTAGACTTCTCTCAAATCATAATAAATCTTGGTGAAACCCAGATGAGTACTATATACTGACTGATGCTCCTCCTCTAAGATCTCGTGTCTCAATCCCTCAGAATCTGGCACACATAGTCGAGTCCTAAATCGTAATACCCCTTAATCATCGATCACTAACTCTGAATCTTTGCCCTGTCCAACTTGCTCCATGATCCTTAACAACGAACGTCATCGGACTATGCCTCACAGATATGATCAATTAACCGTGGATGTCACGGACATAGACAAGTTGTCCCGTGGTCGACGTAAACTCGAACTGTACTCGGCTGTCACAAGGAATCTGCTAATCAGCCATCGACTGTCTCTGAACTGTGCTTAAACAACAAAAGCTTCCTCCGGGCCTCCTACTCAAAGCATCTGCCATAACATTCGCCTTTGTAACATTTCAGAAAATATAAAATATTATTTTTGGAATTTAATGTTAAAATAATATATTTCGCGAAAACTACCCGATTTGCGAAATTGAGGTTTTCGTAAAATGGTATAAATATATACCAATATTTATGAAATAATTGGAGATTAAAATGATTTATTCATTTAAATATATATTTATTGGATTTGGCATTTTTTATAATTAATTATATGCAGTTTAAAATTTAACCCGATTAGTGCATTACTAATCGCGATTAAGCTAAATCCGTGTTTCTACATTTTTCCATGGCTAATGCACCATGTCATGTTGCATTTTGTTGCATGTTGTTGCATTTTGTTATTTTATTGGTGTTATGTGTATTATTGTGAGAAAAAGAGAAAAGGGTTAAAAAGAGAATGATTGGAGAGAGAGTGTGTATGAGAAATGAGTTGAGAGAGGGTGAGAATAAGAGAGAGGGGAGGGGGCAGCCATTCATTCATCCCCTATTTGTTTTTCTCTTCATCTTCCTCCACCTTCACCCCCAAGAATCATCTCCAAATCTTCATCAAAACCCTACACCCTTTTCATTAAAGTTGACCCCCACCTCATCCTCAACACTTTGGACCAATCAAAGTTGAATTTTGGAGACTTTGGGAAGCTAGGGTTTTTCTTGAGTTGCCCAAATGAGGTATATCTTCTTCCATTTAGTTTAGTTTGACTTTTCTTGTATTCTAGTTTAGTTTAGAATATGATTTGGTTAGGGTATGTGATGTTTAGAAATTTTAAGAGAAGGGTTGGGTGATTTTGTGGACTTGTGAGATTTAGTGGCTGTCTACAGACCTTAGTGTTGATTGTATGCCCAAAAACAGAGAATACGGATTTAGGAAATTCACCTGTGTCAGTTTTGTGAGGTATTGTGTGCCTATAGGGAATCTGGGATGACCTGAGCTATTTACGAGAAAATCTAGCAACTCCAGAAACCTATTTAAGACACTAGGAGACCACCTTGAGAAGACGGACCCCAACGGAGCCTACAAGGCCGAGCAGGCCGGATTTTCAGGTAATGTGGCCGGCCAAATTTTGGTAATTGGTGTCTAGGTTGGTTCAGTAGCTTACATACTCCATATACAACTCCCTATACTTGCTAGTTTTGTTCCAATTGACCTGAGCCAAAATCTGGGAGCATATTGGGGTGTTTTTGGTTATGTTTTCCGATGTTAGGATTATTGGTTTTGATATTTGGATTTGTATTTGATTTTTGGGCATTTGTACGTCGACAACAAGGGTTGTTTGGTTGTTTTTGCATGCGTAAGCTATAAGTTTTAACCTATAAGCACACCGTGTGCCGTATTGGTTTTCCGGATTTGATTTTAATAGCATTGCGATTGTGTGTTGAATTGTAAGTACCTTCGCATGGATTCCGAGACGACGAAGCATATCGACTACAGCTGAACAAGGAGCTCCGCAGGTGAGTAGATCTATATCTACGGGGCAAGTCGGGTGGATAGCGTCTAGCACCTCCGTAAATTTTGATGGAAACCGATATATAGGATATGGTTAGAGAAACCTATTTTATGAACCTATGGATGTGATTAAAGGTTTAGTGTGACATGATATGAAAGAATGATGTCTCGGATTGATACATATATAAGGATATAATAAGTGAACGTGTATCACGATATATAGATAGGTAGTGCACGAGAATAAGTATGAGATTTAGAGTAGCATGACATGAGATTTATAAGACAGGATATATATATTTAAATGACTTGATGTGGGATATAAATGTGACGAAAATAATATACGATGTGATATGATGACTTGATTGATATGTCGGTATACGGATGCGAGTTGATATGAGAGGATTGATACCTTTGCCGGTCCCCTGATATAAGATTGTTATGGATGCGACCTGGGATATAGGTATATAGATATATATAATGTTGTGAATCATGAGTGATATGCCGTACGAGACGTTAGGTCCGTACTCTCAGTGTCATATAGGTTGATAGGATCCCTAATGGTTTAATGCCGCCGTACGATGATTTACCGTACTTGATGAGTTTTATGATGATTGATCCATACTCTTAACTAGAGGATGCCGTACGATAGATTATACCGTACGTGATATTGTGAGGCTAGATGTCGATTGATAGATTCACCGACTCGGTCATGTTAGATACGTATACCTTATAGTATTTAGCTGACGATGTACTTTATGCTACGTTCATGTCATTCTCATTACATTACGTATACCTGTGCTGGTACACATACACCATTATCGATGATGCGTATGTTACACTTACTCAGATTGGCCGGCTCACACACTTCATCATCGATAATTGCTATGTCACTTACACAGTAGAATTGCTGCATCATGATATGACTTATTGCATGATTTACTTGCTATGTGTTAGTTATATGTATGCCCTAGAGGCCATTACTGTACATTGGATGTATATTGTAGTGGATGCTGGGACATATATAGGGAGGACTTTCTTGCTCGACATGATAGTATGCTATCTGGTTGCTCTTTACCTTAACATGTACACTGATTGTCTCTCTATTACATGTTGGTAAAGCCCTCAGGATGTGTACTTGACTACCTGAACTATGATGCGGATCATACTAGTGGGGACATGGTAGTCCATAAGTACATCCTTGAAGGTCCCTAGTCGTGGGTGTATCGAGACAGGGCATCGATATACCAGAGTAGACTAGCGTATACCTTCTCGACCCATACAGATGGGCGATGGATGATCCCATATCCATTGGTGTTTGACATTAGAGACGATATACGGGTGCTCAGTGGAGACTGGGTACACTGGACGGACTCGCCGAGAACTCCCAGATGGTATTATACCTTACGTCAGATGGCAGTTCTCTGGTGACACTGGTACAGAGTAGTCTGTTGACCCGAGATCGTCATAGAGTCTTGTGTGGTTCCCACTGTGCTTTGATTTCCATCTTACCACGTCCAAGAGGGCGTGCAAAATGGTGGTTTTTGGGTACAGTCCCGAATCACATGGAGGCAATGAGCGATAGGAGGGGATTCGTCTCTCCCGGTATAGGGAGTTGATGTTGCGCTGTGTTCGATTGGCTATAACCGGAAATCCCTGGCCAGGGTTGCTGAGATTTACTGGTAAGTGTTACCAGTAGTTTCTCGAATTGTTATAGACCTCATATCGACACGACTTATCGAGCTATTGGGGTCTGACTTTTACCACCCCTAGGCGAGATATGCGACATATCAGACGAACAGACCGGACTGTACGGTAAGTGTTACTGGTTGGATTCACAGGAGTGTGAGCAGGCTTGCTCGTCGATCTTCTGATCGCTCAATACCCGGGTGGCCGTTACGTTTAGCAGACCGCTTGCGGCTTGTGGATGCTTGATATGATCATCATCTGCTGCCGGCGTATTGACGAGTCTTTAGAGTCCTACACAGAGCTTTCCTGGCTCAAGCGAAACGAAATAGGAGCGCATATGAGATATGTGCGGGACCGAGAATGATACCAGTATATGATACTGTATTCGATTCTCGCGATTTGTGATATTGATCGGTTATATGCGATATAGCCGGGTTATCGGATCAAGTGTTGATTCGATAAGTTGTTACTGTTGATATTAGTCGGTTATATGCGATATGACCGGATTATTAAATCAAGTGTTGATTTAATGATTTAATTTATAATTATATATTTGATATATTACTTTACATTAACTAGTATCGGTTCACTTTAAATGGATATTCTCACTCGGATGTGCACATTGTATATGTGATATATTTTTGTGCACTTGATTGTATCGTGTTTGATGATACATGTATGCTAGGGTTTTTGTGTAAAGATCAAACCATGGTTACATGTTAATGGTTAGGGTTTTGTTTTATTCACTTATTTATTTATCTATTGATTTTTGGAAAATGAAAGGCATGAAAAGAAAATGGTGGCTTAATTTGTATTCTAGTTGAAGCTTCATGAAGCTTTGACCTAAGTGACCATTTTTGTCTCATGCTTAACCCTAACCATTCCCACTAATCCTAGTTTAGTCTCTACACTTGACCATGGTTGGTAGATGATAAGGATTATTATTATTTTCATTTTACTTAATACTTATCATAACATTTTCTTCTTCTTCTTCTTCATCTTCAACATGAAGAAACCTTGGACCATCAATGGTGATTGATGAAAAAGAGTGAGAAATCCAATTCTAAAGTCTACCCACTTCCTATTTCTTCATCCTCTATCTCTTGCCAAGTAGTAGAGTGTGTTCTCTTCACAAGTTTCGTGACTTGGTGAAGTTGGAGCTTGATCTAGCGATGCCTCGACGTAGATCATCTTCGGCATCGTCGTCGATGACTTAGCCCGCTTTTTCTCCGATGAAGCCGACGTTAGAGCCCAAGATCCGATTTGTACAGCGATGAGACATCATCGCGGAGCCATGGAGGTGGAGAACCGGATCTACAAAGGTTGTATTTCCGTTCTTTTAGTTTAGTTGTAAACTAGTTGCTTTGGTCGCCTAGATTTCTAGTTAACGATCCGTAGTCTAGGGTTTCTCGGCACCGTAAATTTTGAAATTGGCATGGTTGATGCCTTGTGAGACCTCTTGAGAGTGCCTAGGAACCCTACAGTGGTATCAGAGCCTAGCTAGAGCCTTAGGCGATGCGTAGACGAAGTTTGAAACCCGAACGAACCCGAAACCCTAACACAAACATGCTCTCTGGACTTTTTCCAAAATCTGGAGTTTTTCGATATTAAAAATATGCAGAAAAATCTGCAGGAAATTCTAAGGGTTTCTGTAAAATTCGTGTGCCTAATTCCATCAATGTGCCGCGGTTCCGCGGCACGAGCATGGCTCGTGCGGCGGTTCCGCGGCCGTTTTGTCTTATGTGGCATCGAATTTTGTACAGTAATTCATAATTTGCAGTGCTGGTTTTCCTGGGAATTTTTAATATTTTTTCAAGAGTTGAATTTTCTGGGTTGTTTTGGGGATTCGAATGTTCGATCGGATTATCAAATTTTGTCTGTGTGGTTTTCCGGGTAATTTTTAGAATATGTTAAAAAGTTCGACCGGATATAAATACCCAATTTTTTCCCTGTCGGGAATTTTCCAAGTGTTGGATTTTTCCGTAGTTTAACGACGTTCTAAGTAGTGCAAGTAACGCGATGGACCCTCTAGAAGACAACAAACCTTAACTCGATTATGTGACCGTCTTGAACTGCCCTTTGAACCTTCGGGTTTGGGGCGGTACGGCGTGCCACGTGTGAGGCGTTGGCTTGACCCTTCTACGGCTGGACCGTTGGTACTGAGGCACGAAGTGAATGTCTTTGAACTTATTTCATGAGCTGAGCTATTTCGGGAAAACTTGGGTGTTCGATTATTCGATCGAAAAGTTTAACATTTTCTATCTTATTCGGAATGGGATACAATAATTGGAATTCACAAGTAGTTATGAGATAACTGAATGAATGTTATAAACATAGCAGTTTAGTCTCACTTGATCGGTTGCCACGGAATTTTGATGTGATCAAAAGTCCGTCGCAATCACGTAGCGTACGCGGATACTCGCCGGGTAAACTTAATAGACAGCCTCACTCCATAGCCCCGACCAAGTGACTGTAGGAGAACCCCGTCGCCGAAAGCATCCGTCCGGATGCTCGCGGTAGCGGTGTTCCGCCTTGGTGCACTTCGTCGACGGTATCGGGGGTGCAGCCGTCTACTGAAGTTTGCGACGAGCATTCGATCAGGATGTTGGGAATCTTGTTGAATTACCCGACTTGATATTGAAAAGAGTTTTCGATTTTGAGACTAAAATACGGGGTTTATAATTGTTAGGCATGTGATGTCTAAGTAATTCATTTGGTCAGGCATGCGATGTCTGAGGTGGTTGCGGATTCCAACTGTTGTAGTTTTACACTTTCTTTTCTGTGACCGTAAGTGTAATATGTGATATCGCCGGTTTCGTTGCTATATGTTAACGACAATTGGGATGCGCATATTTACTTACGTTGATGACATGTGATGTTATGTGTTGCTGGATATGTTATATTGGATCGTCGTGTTTGAATAGCCGGGGGTTTTTATGTGAGATGAGTGTTTTTCATTTTCATTCATGTAAAAACTTGTATGTAATATTCTTTTATTGGGGCACTTCCAGGTTGCGGAAGTTGTCACCTTTTGTATATTATTTACTTTTCCGCACTAGGATAGACCCAAGGAGGAGGGCACAAGTAATCGGGTTCTAGGGTCCAGTGGGAGACCAACTCGAGGAGTCGAGTCCGGGTCTCGTAACTCTAGAATTGGTAGGGTTGCTTGCCGCTCTCGTAGGGGTCTAGGGGTGTGGGTTTGGCTATTCATCGCGACCGTGGAATCCGTGTTTTATACTGGCTCGTATTGAAAACACGGACGTCCTAGTATATCCAATGTTTTATATGTTTCTTCTGCTGCGATATCTGTGATGTGATCATGTGATGTTCTGTGATGGATACAGTATATAGTATATATGATATATTATATAGGCGTTACTTATGTTTTACACCCGCGCTAGCCCTGCCCCGCTCTGCCGTTAGTTACCTAACCTAACGGTGCACGAGGGTACATCGAGGCGAATGCGGATGGCATAAGTGTACGTCGTATTTATCTGTGATGTTTATGTACTTAAATGATGGGACTTCATTAATATGATTAATGAAATAAAATAAACCTAAGATGTTGTAGAATCGAATTTCAAAATAAAACAGGTAGCTACAGTTCTTGCTTTGCACAGCGGTATATATGATATATCCTGCACCTTATTCGATGAGGAAAGGACCGAGATCCCTTCACCGGGAGTGACTCCTTTAGCAATAACTGGCAGATGCTACAACCCTCGGTTTGTCTTTTGATTGCTTTTAAGAGTTTTTGCTTTGCACAGTGATATATATAATATATCCCGCACCTCATTCGACGAGGAAAGGACCGACGATCCCTTCACCGGGAGTGACTCCTTTAGCAAAACTAGAAAAGCCTCAAAAGCACTCCATTTTAAAATCATTTGATTCTACAACGATATCAAGTTCTTTACGCAATAGGTTTTCAGAAAAACCTGTCGTAGCCCTCCGTCATTTCAAATAAGTATTAGTTAGTATTCGTGCTACGTTTGTTGACTATGTTAAGGCGTAGTGTGCGGTAGCTAATTAGTGCTTATCTGCATAAGCATATGATGTGATTGGATTAGGGTAGTCGTGCGACTTTGTTGACTATGTTAAGGGTCGTGCGGGTGGGTTTAATTCAATCGGGAAATGACGGGTTGAACTTGACTAGCACTTATGATTTGTTGACTATGTTAAGGTCATATAATTGCTAGGGGCAAAATTTTATCGGGAATTTCAAGTGTTGAAATTTGCAATGAGATTGCATACCTTCTATGAGATAGTTGGATCCCGATACCCGCTGCGAGTAAGAGTTACTCCTGGGAGAGTTTTACACATTACAATTAGCCGATCAAGTAGGTGTCTAGAAAGGTGTTAACGAGGTTACGCCTCTGGGAAAACGAGGTTTACATTAATTAGGTTCGTGCGAGAGCACGGGGGACCTCCCTCAAAGTACCGACACTGGCCTGGCTGAAAGATTGGCGAACTTGTAGTGTGTAATTAATCCCGGCTAGTCTTTCCTTTTAGGGTTTGAAGGAAGATTTGATAAAAAGCAGTGGGAGCCATCCTGATTAGATAAAATAATAACCAATCTATTCTTGCAAGAGCATACGCTGAGTGTTTTCTTCTCTCTCTCTCCAGGTAGCGACCATATCACGCCTTAATCAAGATAATAATACGGAATATTGACCGAACCCGCTTGTTATACTGAGCTGGGGAACGTTGGTCCCGCTCCAACTTATAATTGTTATAAGACAGAGCAGGAAATTGGGGAATACCAGATTTCCCGTGCCGCCCAAACGAAGAGAGTGCATGTTGATGCATCATCTTCGGGTGTGTTCATTACAAAGAACTGTTTCTCAGTATTCTTTACGTCCTGGGTATGTGATACCAGATCAGGATCCCAGATATGTAATCTATTACATAGGGCTACAAAAAGGTAGAAAAACTGAGAACGGGTGATAAGTTTCATGAGGCAGAAAACGGGGCAAGTGTTGCAGCCAAGTCTGTTGGTCACTGTCACCCTGTATTACCAGAATACATTGATTCTGAACGAATGTTATTAGATACCGAACCTGATATACAAAATCATATCAGTCTCTTTATCAGTAAAGAAATGATAAAATTTTGTATTGTTGGATAATGTTTTGAACATTTCCTATATCAAAAGTTGATCGGTTCAGGCACGTTATCTAAAAGCATTGATGTTCTAAATCAAACTACAGTTCTTAGTATACAGAACACACACAAGAGGAAGAGTTCAGAAATGAACGAATCCTTCTTGAGGTATTGTAGACTAGGTCATATCAATGCGACCCGACTAGCTAAGTTACATTTTAGATGCATATTTAAAACAGTTTGAATCTACATCTTGTGAAACTTGCCAGTCATGTCACAGAGATAAGATGACCACAGCTCTGTTTATTGGAAACAGAAAAAGAGTTATTAAACTCTTGGGATGATACATGTTGATGTATGTAAGGTCCCCTGTCTACACATGCCAAGACCGGTTCTTTATACTTCATTAAATTCTCTAATGATCTCTTTTGATTCAGACATATGTTCCTGTTGAAACACAAGTCAGAACCTTTTGAGATATTCACAGAATATAAGTTAGAAGTAGAGAACCAAAATACGGGTATAAGTATTATGTCCTTTGATAAGATCGAGGAGGAGAATACTTGAGCACGGAAATCCTGGATTATTCTAAAGGAGAATGAGATTCTCTCTCAGCATTACTCCTCTGTATACACCATAGCACGATGGTATATCGGGACGGAGCAATAACACCTGATATGATAAGGTGTGCTCTATGATGAGTACTACTGAGTTACCTATTTCCTTTTGGGAGTTATGCGCTTGAGAAGCTGCATACCTATTGAATAGGGTTCGATTCAAATCAGTTGCCTACCACTTCATATTTGATATGATAAGGGAAGAGCCCATCTCTTAAGTTAGTTAAGATTTGGGGTTGTCCAGCCTATGTCTGAAAAGCAAAATCCGGACAAGCTCGAGGCAAGGTCTGTTATGTAGAACTGGAAATGTTCCAGCTATACAAACTACAGCTGATGATTTGATAGAACCAAAGGATTCAATAGTTACCAACGAACCTCAGCCTCTCCGCCGATCTAGTAGGGTTCCTCACCCACCTGAGAGATACTTCGGTTTCTCTATGACAGTGGGAGCGAGGATTGCATCATGAGATGATGACCCAACTAGTTTCGAGCTGGCCATCAGGAGTGGGACTCTGTAAGAATGGCTGGATGCTTAGAGATCTGAGATGGAATCCATGTACACCAACAAAGTATGGACTTTGGTTGCTATATCTGAAGGGTTAAATCCCCATCAGGAGCAAGTATATCTTGAGAAGATTACTTGGTGTAGATGGAAAAGTTGAGACTTTCAAAGCTAGACTTGTTAAAGCTTTTCGTCATCGACCAGGCGTGGATGATGATGAAACCTTTTCAAGTAGCTATGCTTAAGTCCATCCAGATCCTACTTACCACGGCTACATACCATGACTACGTTATCTGGCGGTTGGGTGCCATGATTGCTTTTCTAAATGATGTTTTAGAAGAGGACGTCTATAAGTACACAGCCAGAGGGCTTCGTAGACAGTGGGAGCAGCGGAAACGTGTGCAAGATGCTTTATAGGATAAAGCAGACATCGCGGAGTTGGAACATCTGTTTTGATGAAGTAGTCAAAGAGTTTGATATCATCAAAATGGTAGATGAACCTTGTATAAACAAAAAGGTAGTAGGGAGTATGGTGATGATCCTCGTAGAGTACGTGGATGACATACTCTTGATAAAAAAGGAGTTTCCTATGCTACGCTCGGTCAATCTCCGCTTATCACAATGATTCTCCATATAGGATCAAAGTGATACCTCCTAAATCCTGGGTTTTGGATCTATGAGATAGATCTAATTGGATGTTAGGATTCTCACTAGATGTAGTGAGATGGTATCAGTTAATACCGGGGAGAATCACTGGAAGTGTTCCAGGCTGATAAAGACAACTGAGTGTCAGTCACAGACATTGTCTATACCCTCAGTAAAGGGACGGTATGTTGGAAGAGTTCCAAGCTAAATACCGTGGCATACTAGACGATAAAGGCAGGATACATCGCTACTTAAGATGCTACCAAAGAGGCAGTCTGGGTGTATATTGGTTCATGAGATGAACTACGTTCCTACCATTGTGAGACAATGGAGTTGTGGCTTATGCCAAGGAACGGCGGTCCCATCAGTGATCCAGACATATTCTAAGGCAGTGTCACCTGATCATGGAGATGGTTGATCTCCAGGGTGATCGAGGTTAGGAGAGCAGACTCAGAGGATAACACGGCGGATCCACTCACGAAGGCCTATTCCCAGAGAGAGACTTTTAAGGGATGGTTGAGTATGAGATACTACAACCACTGCTACAGATGGCCCTAGTGCAAGTGGGAGATTGTTAGTTATATGTATGCCCTAGAGACCATTACTGTACATTGGATGTATATTGTAGTGGATGCTGGGACATATATAGGGAGGACTTTCTTGCTCGACATGATAGTATGCTATCTGGTTGCTCTTTACCTTAACATGTACACTGATTGTCTCTCTATTACATGTTGGTAAAGCCCTCAGGATGTGTACTTGACTACCTGAACTATGATGCGGATCATACTAGTGGGGACATGGTAGTCCATAAGTACATCCTTGAAGGTCCCTAGTCGTGGGTGTATCGAGACAGGGCATCGATATACCAGAGTAGACTAGCGTATACCATCTCGACCCATACAGATGGGCGATGGATGATCCCATATCCATTGGTGTTTGACATCAGAGACGATATACGGGTGCTCAGTGGAGACTAGGTACACTGGACGGACTCGCCGAGAACTCCCAGATGGTATTATACCTTACGTCAGATGGCAGTTCTCTGGTGACACTGGTACAGAGTAGTCTGTTGACCCGAGATCGTCATAGAGTCTTGTGTGGTTCCCACTGTGCTTTGATTTCCATCTTACCACGTCCAAGAGGGCGTGCAAAACGGTGGTTTTTGGGTACCGTCCCGAATCACATGGAGGCAATGAGCGATAGGAGGGGATTCGTCTCTCCCGGTATAGGGAGTTGATGTTGCGCTGTGTTCGATTGGCTATAACCGGAAATCCCTGGCCAGGGTTGCTGAGATTTACTGGTAAGTGTTACCAGTAGTTTCTCGAATTGTTATAGACCTCATATCGACACGACTTATCGAGCTATTGGGGTCTGACTTTTACCACCCCTAGGCGAGATATGCGACATATCAGACGAACAGACCGGACTGTACGGTAAGTGTTACTGGTTGGATTCACAGGAGTGTGAGCGGGCTTGCTCGTCGATCTTCTGATCGCTCAATACCCGGGTGGCCGTTACGTTTAGCAGACCGCTTGCGGCTTGTGGATGCTTGATATGATCATCATCTGCTGCCGGCGTATTGACGAGTCTTTAGAGTCCTACACAGAGGTTTCCTGGCTCAAGCGAAACGAAATAGGAGCGCATATGAGATATGTGCGGGACCGAGAATGATACCAGTATGTGATACTGTATTCGATTCTCGCGATTTGTGACATTGATCGGTTATATGCGATATAGCCGGGTTATCGGATCAAGTGTTGATTCGATAAGTTGTTACTGTTGATATTAGTCGGTTATATGCGATATGACCGGATCATTAAATCAACTGTTGATTTAATGATTTAATGTATAATTATATATTTGATATATTACTTTACATTAACTAGTATCGGTTCACTTTAAATGGATATTCTCACTCGGATGTGCACATTGTATATGTGATATACTTTTGTGCACTTGATTGTATCGTGTTTGATGATACATGTATGCTAGGGTTTTTGTGTAAAGATCAAACCATGGTTACATGTTAATGGTTAGGGTTTTGTTTTATTCACTTATTTATTTATCTATTGATTTTTGGAAAATGAAAGGCATGAAAAGAAAATGGTGGCTTAATTTGTATTCTAGTTGAAGCTTCATGAAGCTTTGACCTAAGTGACCATTTTTGTCTCATGCTTAACCCTAACCATTCCCACTAACCCTAGTTTAGTCTCTACACTTGACCATGGTTGGTAGATGATAAGGATTATTATTATTTTCATTTTACTTAATACTTATCATAACATTTTCTTCTTCTTCTTCTTCATCTTCAACATGAAGAAACCTTGGACCATCAATGGTGATTGATGAAAAAGAGTGAGAAATCCAATTCTAAAGTGTACCCACTTCCTATTTCTTCATCCTCTACCTCTTGCCAAGTAGTAGAGTGTGTTCTCTTCACAAGTTTCGTGACTTGGTGAAGTTGGAGCTTGATCTAGCGATGCCTCGACGTAGATCATCTTCGGCATCGTCGTCGATGACCTAGCCCGCTTTTTCTCCGATGAAGCCGACACTAGAGCCCAAGATCCGATTTGTACAGCGAGGAGACATCATCGCGGAGCCATGGAGGTGGAGAACCGGATCTACAAAGGTTGTATTTCCGTTCTTTTAGTTTAGTTGTAAACTAGTTGCTTTGGTCGCCTAGATTTCTAGTTAACGATCCGTAGTCTAGGGTTTCTCGGCACCGTAAATTTTGAAATTGGTATGGTTGATGCCTTGTGAGACCTCTTGAGAGTGCCTAGGAACCCTACACTATGTTCACATCACTGTTCTATGTTGCATGATATACGGATATGCTTACATTCTGTTATATGTCGCATACATCATGCTTTATGATTATACGCATTGAGATATGCTGTTTTCGTGAGATTTCTGGATTTGAGAACCGTGTTTATTTCAAAAGAAAGTATGTATTGTTTTAAAAACCCGGTTTATCTTGATATGATATTTCAGTGCGTCCACCATGCGTTTTCTCGGTTCTGAGACGTGAGATATGTGAAACCCGATTCGAGGAGTTGGATGATCCGCTTGCGGGTTCATGGTGGACCCGGTATGGTATCATGGGGCAAGAAAGGGATATCGCGCAGTAGACGATGAGCCTAGTAGAGGGACTACTATCTACCGGTGATTGGTTGGACCTGGCGGTTATCCGGAGGATACTGACCGGAGTCGAGAGATGGATATGGGCCAATCCGTTCTGCCGGAGCCCGAGGGCCGATCCAGGCAGACGGAGCCCGTGGGCCGATCCGGACTGACGGAGCCCGAGATATGATGATTTACGTGTCGATGCTGGACATGGATTTCATGATATTTCGAGTGTCGATGTTGGACACTCAGATTCCATGATTTTGATGTGTCGTTGATGGACACACGGATTGATATCCTCATATTTACATACATATGCTTTCATGATATTTACATGCATGATGTTGTTGTGTCATTGGTGGACACGTGGATGTTATCCACATGCTGATAGGCATTGATTATATTGTTGGCACACATGCATATACGGTTACCCTAGATATCATAGTATTGCCTTTATGATATAGTTGACCTAGGAATCGTTGTTTTATTCGAATTCTACCTGATGATGTTTTCTACTCACGAGTTGGCAACTCACCCCCGTTGTGCCACAGTTCTTGCAGGTTGACTGTATAGATCAGTAGCGGCATCGCTGGCACACAGCTTGCTTTCGGGTGACTTGCTTTGGTAGGTGGTACATGTTGGATCGTACCACTCTTGTATTTACTATTCCGTTGTATCTAGTTAACTCCATCAATCAGAAACTAGTATTTGTATATGTAGTAAGACTTAGCAAGACTTGTAGTTGCGAGACTTAGAGCGAGGATTTATGTTCGCTTGGTGGGTTTGATGTCTTGCTTTATATTATCTTTTTGATGTTGATCTTCGCCGTTGGGCGTCGTATACTTATATTGTGAGTTGCGTGGTTGTGATTCCGCCGGTTGGCGAAGAGCTAGCTCCCGCTTGGGGATGTCTTTATTATTATTATGTATATGTGGTTTTGGATCAAAATATACAAAGGAGGTGCTGCCCAAATTTTTAAAAGACGAAACATGTTTTTCAACTAGTAAATCCACTTGCATTTTTATGTTCCATTGTTTATGTATCTAAGAAAACTTTAGATTTCACCATACCTTTATTTCAAAACTTTACCTCTTTTATTTTCTTTAAAAAGGGTTTAGATTTCTGGGCTTCGGCTTACTTGAATTACGTTACGCCCGTAGACGTGGCGTAATTTAAGTGCCGGTCACGAGCTAATATTTTCGGGTCGTGACAAAGTTGGTATCAGAGCGCTAGGTTTAACCTTGGTTCGAGTTTAGGTTTGACTATATGGAGTCTAGGGTGTAATCTATTTCGGAATCTAGGCTTGACCTTACGGAACTTAGACTTGAACAGGGGGGTATTAGACCTGAACTTTCGTTTCATAAGCTGGCCATGGTTGATGGAGTAGGTAGCTTGAGTAGAGTGACGTACCGTACGTATGTTCCGCGGCATATTTACGATACGATACTCCACTTAAGAAACCTTAGGATGTACATATTTTGAGATCTGTGATTCTCTTCGTTCTCTTGATCATACATCCATTTGAGATTCTTAATTCTATTCGTTTCTATGATCATACTCTCATTGATTCTGTTCCTCTTTATAATCATGCATCCATTCTGGATCTGTTGATTGCTTTCATTCCTTTGATCTATTTTCATCGATACATGCTTGAGGTTCCTGTCACCATGGTTTGAGCGCAGATTTAGCTGCTGCTAGTGATGTAGTCAGGGCGAGCTCGTCATGGACGAGGACTGACCATCGTATTTTCTGGTGACATGGGAACGTCTCGATGTAGTATTTGTGTTGTGACCTCTTGTTTGAGGCGAGTGGTCAGTTTTGCACCGGATGATCGGGCCATTGCTAGAGGCTACCAGTTGTGAAAGGACTGTTGATGTACAGCCTACCTCAGAGATTGTGATATCGTCTACCGTGCAGACAGATGGCCCAGTTGTTGCTGAGATTGATGAGATGTCGCTTCCAGAGCTTACGAGCTGAGATCGCTGGAGCTTTCAGGCAGAGATGCGACAGATGATGGCTAGTCTATCTTGAGTTGAGAGACGAAGATGATTCGTCAGATTTGATGCGCCGACGCAGGCCCAGTTGAGTTGAAGATTTCCAGTGCGGGGAATCTTATTCAGATCTAGAGTAGATCGATCTAAAGATGACGTTGTTCGTTGGATGATCCGATAGGAGATCAGTAAGTGGACAGCTTCAGATAAAGGACCTCACCCAGATGCTTTGTGAGTCGATCAAGGGCGGACGAGTATTGAGTACTCCTCCGATGGTTGGGACAAGTTCTCGAGGACGTGTTCGGCTAGATATCTTCTACAGAGTGATGAAGATACCGAGTTCGTGATTTCGAGTCCGTGTGAGAGATTCCGGATTGACTGTAACCGAGAACAATTGCAGTACGCAGATAGCATGACGTGACGTCGAAATGGACGATAACAAAGACGAGTGGAACAAGAGGTTCGTGCGAGATGTTAACGAGCTGTTGTTACTCCCCCTTGAGATTAGAGATCCGATATGTATACATAGGCGTTGGGATACAGCCAGTTCCCGAGAAAATGCTGTGCTGAGAACGCAGATGTCCAGAAAACGAGAAAAGATTAGGAAAGAGTACCAGCCTCCGTATAGTTCGGCATAGGCGAGATCGGAAGAGATCTTGAGCAGGTTCCTTCCAGGACACAGCTGCGAAAGGATTTGCACCAAGGATCAGTTGTGTCATGTGTATTCAGAGGGCCAGAGACCGACGTCAGTGACGTGCTGCTTTACGAGTGGTCATGCAAATTGGCCGAGAAATGACCAGAGGAGTGCCAGAGCGGAATCGTTTCCGCTAGTACACCTGACCGGGCCAATGAGCCGAAAGATTGCGAGATTGGTAATCCACAGAGAAAATGAGGACCCAGAGACAGAGGACGTCAGACCGTGGGCAGGGGGCAAGCAGATGTTCTTGCTCTGCCAGTTTTGGTCATACCGACATTTTTCGACATTGTAGGAGGTGTACCTCAATGTCGTTTGTTGCGATTTGCGTTTATGATCCGAGTATCACGTTTATATCGCTTGGATTTTGAGTTTTGATGATTGAGTTTCATGATATTGTCGTCGTGCACCATGGCTGCACCTACTGGGTATTTACATTTTGTACATAATATTGCACTTGAGATATGCTGTATACACCGTTGTGTTGATTTATGATTTGTGCACATTTATTGCACTTGAGATCGGTTTTGTGCCTTGGCTGCACGTGTTTATGATTTCGTAGATTTCATACAGTTGATTTGATTTGTGCATGTGGTACGCACTCGATTTGATTTTGCACTCGGTATAGCTCACATGTGTTTGCAGTGCATTGATACGTGTTTTGTGCACGCAGTTGCATACGTTTATGGTTTTATACACCTTGGTACACTCGGTATTGCTTTTTATACGATTTAAGTTATTGATGAGTTTCCGTGCATTTTTTTGCACTAGATTGGTATTTCGTGCACTGGATGCACCGGATTTGTACGCCGTGCACTGGATGCACTGTATTTGTATTTCGTGCACTGGATGCACTGGAGTTGTATTTCGTACATTTGTTGCACCAGATGGGTATTTCGTGTATTAGTTGCCCTAAATTTATACTCCGTACCTTGGTTACACCCGATTTATGTCTTGAGCATTTGTTTTACCGGATTTATGTTTTTGTGCGCGTTGCCCCTGACATTCGTTTTCGTGCATGCTACTGCACTAGATACTTTTTACGGACCTGACGCTCTTGGGTTGGATTTTTGCACATATTAGACGCTTGATATTGGATTTTGTGCATATCGGATGCACTTGAGTGAGATTTTGCTCGTGCATGTTTGATGCCCTTGATTTAGATTTTTATCCGTGCATATTGGATGCGATTTCATTCGTGCATGTTGGATGCACTTGACTTAAATTTTATTCGTGGATGTGGGATGCACTTGATTTCGATTTCATTCATGCATGACGGATGCATTTGATTTGGATTTACGCGCATGTTGGGCGCATGATATGAGATGTGATTTTGTGCACACCTGATACACTCGATTGGGATTTTCGTTCGTGCATGTTAGTTGCACTGGATTGAGATTTTCGTGCACTATAGATGCACTAGTTGTTGTTGTCATGCACACCAGTTGCATTTGACAGATACTTTCGTGCACACCCGTTACACTTAGCTTGATTCGTGCACATTCGTAGCCCTTGTATTTGGATTTGATTTCCGTCCGCACCGGACGCACGTGATTGTTGGATAAGCCTTTTTAGACTGATTTTGCTCTTGAGCACTTGTTTTCGTGATGGGTACTATATTATATAGTGTCCGAACAGGATTGATTTGAGGACAGTACCTAAGTACTTTGTATGCATTAAAAGTTTACCAAGAGGTTTTAAAAAAGGAGCTATAGTCTCGCTATTTTCTACGTGTCCGCGAGCGGCACGAACGTTTATAAAGGAAAACCTTTTAGGATATTTTAAAAAGTACGGGACGTATATTTGAACAAAACATATACGAACATATATTTATTACTTTACAAATGAGCGTCCGTCACTTGTGCCGTAAGTTACGCATTACACGGTGATTCAGAAAAGATTTTGCATGCGTTTTATTCCGTTTTAAGAGATTTTTCCAAGAATGCGTACTATATACATATTATAGTATTTGACTAGTGTATATTGGATTTCAGTAGTGGATTTCGAGATCTGTATCTCCATTGTAACTCCGATGATTGCGTGACGCTTGACGGAGTTCGATTTTGAGTTCATACTCGTTTTCAGGCGCACGCGATGCGCTGTGGTATTTCTGTATCTTCCGAGATTTCGGAGCCCCGTTGATTTGAGCTGATTATTGAAATGTTTTAGCATTTGGGGGTTTAAATTTAAATTCGGGGATCGAATTTATTTAAGGGGGGAAGATTGTAATATTTCAGAAAATATAAAATATTATTTTTGGAATTTAATGTTAAAATAATATATTTCGCGAAAACTACCCGATTTGCGAAATTGAGGTTTTCATAAAATGGTATAAATATATACCAATATTTATGAAATAATTGGAGATTAAAATGATTTATTCATTTAAATATATATTTATTGGATTTTGCATTTTTTATAATTAATTATATGCAGTTTAAAATTTAACCCGATTAGTGCACTACTAATCGCGAATAAGCCAAATATGTGTTTCTACATTTTTCCATGGTTAGTGCACCATGCCATGTTGCATTTTGTTGCATGCTGTTTCATGATGTTGCATTTGTGTTGTTTTATTGGTGTTATGTGTATTATTATGAGAAAAAGAGAAAAGGGTTAAAAAGAGAATGACTGGAGAGAAAGAGAGTGAGAAATGAGTTGAGAGAGGGTGAGAATAAGAGAGAGAGAGAGGGCAGCCATTCATTCATCCCCCATTTGTTTTTCTCATCATCTTCCTCCACCTTCACCCCCAAGAATCATCTCCAAATCTTCATTAAAACCCTACACCCTCTCCATTAAAGTTGATCCCCACCTCATCCACAACATTTTAGACCAATCAAAGTTGAATTTTGGAGACTTTGGGAAGTTAGGGTTTTTCTTGAGTCGCCCAAATGAGATATATCTTCTTCCATTTAGTTTAGTTTGAGTGTTCTTGTATTCTAGTTTAGTTTAGAATGTGATTTGGTTAGAGTATGTGATGTTTAGAAATTTCAAGAGAAGGGTTGGGTGATTTTGTGGACTTGTGAGATTTAGTGGTTGTCTACAGACCTTAGTATTGATTGTATGCCCAAAAACAGAGAATACAGATTTAGGAAATTCACCCGTGTCGGTTTTGTGAGCTATTGTGTGCCTACAGGGAATCTGGGATGACCTGGGCTATTTACGAGGAAATCTAGCAACTCCAGACCTATTTAAGACACTGGGAGACCACCCTGAGAAGACGGACCGCAACGGAGCCTACAGGGCCGAGCAGGCCGGATTTTCAGGTAATGTGGCCGACCAAATTTTGGTAATTGGTGTCTAGGTTGGTTCAGTAGCTCACATACTCCATATACAACTCCCTATACTTTCTAGTTTTGTTCCAATTGACCTGAGCCAAAATCTGGGAGCACATTGGGGTGTTTTTGGTTATGTTTTCTGATATTAGGATTATTGGTTTTGATATTTGGATTTGTATTTGATTTTTGGGCGTTTGTACGTCGACAACAAGGGTTGTTTGGTTGTTTTTGCATGCGTAGGCTATAAGTTTTAACCTATGAGCGCATCGTGTACCGTATTGGTTTTCCGGATTTGATTTTAATAGCATTGCGATTGTTTGTTGAATTGTAGGTACCTTCGTGTGGATTCCGAGACGACGAAGCACATCGACTACGGCTGAACAAGGAGTTCCGCATGTGAGTAGATCTATATCTACGGGGGAAGTCGGGTGGATGGCGTATAGCACCCCCGCAAATTTTGATGGAAACCGATATATAGGATATGGTTAGAGAAACCTATTATAGGAACCTATGGATGTGATTAAAGATTTATTGTGACATGATATGAAAGAAATGATGTCTCGGATTGATACATATATAAGGATATAATAAGTGAACGTGAATCACGATATATAGATAGGTGGTGCACGAGAATAAGTATGAGATTTAGAGTAGCATGACATGAGATTTATAAGATAGGATATATATATGTAAATAACTTGATGTGGGATATAAATGTGATGAAAATAATATACGATGTGATATGATGACTTGATTGATATGTCGGTATACGGATGCGAGTCGATATGAGAGGATTGATACCTTTGTCGGTCCCTTGATATGAGATTGTTATGGATACGACCTGGGATATAGGTATATAGATATATATAATGTTGTGAATCATGAGTGATATGTCGTACGAGACGTTAGGTCCATACCCTCAGCGTCATATAGGTTGATAGGATCTCTAATGGTTTAATGTCGTCGTACGATGATTTACCGTACGTGATGAGTTTTATGATGATTGATCCATACCCTTGACTAGAGAATGCCGTACGATAGATTATACCGTACGTGATGTTGTGAGGCTGGATGCCGATTAATAGATTCATCGACTCGGTAATGTTAGATACGTATACCTTATAGCATTTAGCTGACGATGTACTTTATGCTACGTTCATGTCATTCTCATTGCATTACACATACCTGTGCTTGTACACCTATACCATTATCGATGATGCGTATGTTACACTTATACAGATTAGCCTGCTCACAGACTTCATCATCGATAATTGCCATGCCACTTACACAGTAGAATTGCTGCATCATGATATGACTCCTTGCATGATTTACTTGCTATGTTCACATCACTGTTCCATGTTGCATGATATACAGATATTCTTACATTCTGTTATATGTCGCATACATCATGCTTTATGATTATACGCATTGAGATATGCTATTTTCGTGAGATTTCTGGATTTGAGAACCGTGGTTATTTCAAAAGAAAGCATGTATCTTTAAAAACCCGGTTTCTCTTGATATGATATTTCAGTGCGTCCACCATGCGTTTTCTCGGTTCTGAGACGTGTGATATGTGAAACCTGATTCGAGGAGTTGGATGATCCGTTTACGGGTTTATGGTGGACCCGGTAAGGTATCCCGGGGCAAGAAAGGGATGTCGCGCAGTAGACGATGAGCCTGACAGAGGGACTACTACCTACCAGTGATTGGTTGAACCTGGCGGTTATTCGGAGGATACCGACCGGAGTCGAGAGATGGATATGGGCCGATCCGTTCTGCCGGAGCCCGAGGGCCGATCCGGACATACGAAGCCCGTGGGCCGATCCGGATTGACGGAGCCCGAGATATGATGATTTACATGTCGATGTTGGACACGGGTTTCATGATATTTCGAGTGTCGATGTTGGACACTCAGGTTCCATGATTTTGATGTGTTATTGATAGACACACTGATTGATATCCTCAAATTTACATACATATGCTTTCATGATATTTACATGCATGATGTTGTTGTGTAATTGGTGGACATGTGGATGTTATCCATATGCCGATAGGCATTGATTGTATTGTTGGCACACATGCAGATACGGTCACCCTAGATATCATAGTATTGCTTTTATGATATAGTTTACCTAGAAATCGTTGTTTTATACGATTTTTACCTGATGATGTTTTCTACTCACGAGTTAGCAACTCACCCCCGTTGTGCCACAGTTCTTACAGGTTGACCGTATGGATCAGTAGCGGCATCGTTGGCACACAGCTTGCTTTCAGGTGACTTGCTTTGGTAGGTGGTACATGTTGGATCGTACCACTCTTGTATTTACTTTTCCGTTGTATCTAGTTAACTCTATCAATCAGAAACTAGTATTTGTATATGTAGTAAGACTTAGCAAGACTTAGTAAGACTTGTAGTTGCGAGACTTAGAGCGAAGGTTTATGTTCCCTTGGTGGGTTTGATGTCTTGCTTTATATTATCTTTTTGATGTTGATCTTCACCGTTGGGCGTCGTATACTTATATTGTGAGTTGCGTGGTTGTGATTCCGCCGGTTGGCGAAGAGCTAGCTCCCGTTTGGGGATGCCTTTATTATTATTATGTCTATATGGTTTTGGATCAAAATATACAAAGGAGGTGCTGCCCAAATTTTTAAAAGACGAAACATGTTTTTCAACTAGTAAATCCACTTGCATTTTTATGTTCCATTGTTTATGTATCTAAGAAAACTTTTGATTTCACCATACCTTTATTTCAAAACTCCACCTCTTTTATTTTCTTTAAAGAGGGTTTAGATTTCTGGGCTTCGGCATACTTGAATTACGTTACGCCTGTAGACGTGGCGTGATTTCAGTGCCGGTCATGAGCTAATATTTTCAGGTCGTGACAGCCTTGCCCGGACGATAAAGAATCTCGCAGTTCTAATCTTTCACTAGCTCCATCCAACGGCGCTGTCTCAATTTCAAATCTCGCTACTGAAAGATGTATTTTAAGCTTCTTGTGGTCCATAAATATCTAGCACGACTCGTCGTATAAGTAGTGTCTCCAAAACTTAAGTGTAAAAATCACCGCAGCCTTCTATAAATCATGAGTGGGATAGTTCTGCTCGTGCTTCTTCAACTGCTGAGAAGCATCGCAATAAACAACAACACCGCCTGATCCTGAAGGCAAAGATAATACTGGCGCTATAGTCAAACGAGTCTTCAACTGCTGAAATCTCTGCTCGAATAGCTCAGTCCAAAGAAAAGGAACTCCCTTCCGGGTCAATCTGGTCAACGTTGCAGCTATATGCGAAAAATCCTGTACGAAATATCAATAGTATCCGTCCAAACCTAAAATGCTGCGAACCTCCATCACTGATACAGGTAAAGGCCAGTGCTGAACGGCCTCGATCTTCTTCGGTTCCATACTTACCATCTCTCGTAACTACGTGTCCCAAGAAGTCCACACTATCCAACCAGAAAACATACGTGGATAATTTAGCGAATAGCTGGTGCTCTCTCAAGGTCTGCAACGAAATCCTCAATTACTGCTTAGGCTTCTCTCGGCTCCGGAAGTATATTAAGGTGTCATCAATCAACACAATGATAACTGATCGAGAAACGGCCTGAATATACGGTTCATCCAATCCATAAACGCTGCTGGGGCATTGGTGCGCTCGAACGACACCACCAAGACTCATAACGCCCGTAACGTGTGAAAAGCAGTTTTCGGAATATCATCCTCTCGAACCCGCAACTAATGGTAACCCGACCACTAGTCAATCTTCGAGAAATGCCCCGCGCCCTGGAGCTGATCGAAAAAATTGTCAATGCAAAGAAGGGGATATTTTTTCCGCACAGTTACTTGATTCAACTGACGATCATCGATGCACCAACACAACTACCGTCTTTTTTCTTGACGAACAGAACATGAGCTCCCCAAAGTGACGCACTCGGATGAACAAGCCCTTTATCCAACAAATCTTGCAACCGATCCTCCAGTTCTTTAAACTCCGCCGAACCCATCCGATATGGCGGTATAGAAAAAGGCTCCGTGCCGGAAATCAAGTCAAAGCAGAACTCAATATCGCGCTCTGGCGACAAACCAAGCAACTCGTCAGGAAAACTTCTTGAAATTCCTTCACAATCAGGACCTGATCCAACGGGATCTCTGCGGCTCTAACATCACAAACATACGATAAGAATCCCTGACATCCTTTCCTCAAGAACGGAGTAGCACGAAGAGAAGAAATCAAATTGGGAAAGGCGACACTACGGTCTCCCCGAAAACAAGAACCGGCTCACCCGAAAAACTAAATCTTACTGCCTTCTCACGGTAGTCCACGGATGCATAACACGTGGCTAACCAATTCATGCTCAGAAGAACTTCGAAGTCAAACATATCGAGAAGAATCAAATTGACAGAAAAATCCCTATCTCCGATACGAACAAAACAAATGCGAACGAAAAACATTTCGAGCGACAGAAGACTCGCCTACTGGAGTAATAACAAAGATCAAGCAAGGACTACTATCGGCTAAACCTCGATACAAAATATGTGGATACCATTTCAAATGACACCAGAAAGAAATACGCATCGGAAGAAAACACCAAAAGAATACTTGTCACAACGGCGTCGATCTAACCGTCTCTGAGTTGGCATACCGGTATAAATCCGCTTTGGTCCAGAAACGACTAAAGTCTCAGAAATGCCCTCCTCCAACTGTAAGGTCGCGTCCATAGCAGCAGCGTAAGTGTCAAAATGCTAGGTGCTGATGGCAAGAAATAACTGCATGTTCAATCACCACACAAATCTCTTTATCCGCTTCTCTTCAGTGTCCACCAGGTAAGGAGCATATCGGACTGCTGAGTAAACTAAATGTCGTACTCGGATACTATCATACCTGGAGTCTTGCGCAAAGACTCAAAACTATGAGCTCGGACATCTCGAATGCTCTTCGGAAGGAAACAAGCAAGAAATACAGCTGTGAACTCATCCTAAGTCATAGGAAGTAGATATGCAGCTCGGCCTCTCTCAATTGACTCGTACCACGTCTGAGCCAGACCCTCTAGACGAAAACTCGCAAGCTCAATCCACATCTCGTCAGAACATCTCTGTGAAAAACAAATCCTAACCATCCTGTCGAGAATTATCTACGGATCCTCCGCTGCATCTGTGCCGGTAAAAACTGGAGGCTTCAGCCTCAAAAACTCCTGTAAGGATACGGAAATAATCTCGGTAACAACAGAAACAGCTTCCTGAGCAGCAGGTACAATCACAGTCCCCGCAGTAGGAGGGACATCATCGGCTCTCAGAGCTCGGCTAGCCTCAACTAACAATCCAACCATCTGTCATAAGTCCTGAATACTCAACTCCAACCTAGCTATCTAGCCTGGAAAATACGAACCAATCTGTCCCTAAGAGGTAGGCGTACCGCCCTGATCTGTCCTCGTCACAAATGAGCCTACTCTAATCTCATCTCTGGCGGCAGCTCTCTGGCCCTCGTAGTCTCCTGCGGCATAGTGGCTGAAACAAGAAACATGATTTATAAGAGCATTGCGATCGAATCAAAGGATTTCCGGAATCAAGGAAGGAAATACAAGCAAATATATATCCTAAGACCACTTAGGCGGAGTACCGTATCGTAAGTATGCCGCGGAGCATACACACGCTACGTCACTCTGCTTAAGTCACCTACTCCATCTACCAAGGGCCATCCTACACTCAGAAAGGTAAAACATATCGCTCTGATACCAACTTTGTCACGACCCGAAGGTACGGAATGTGACTGGTACTTAAATTACGAAATGTCTAAAGACGTAACGTAATCTAAGTAATCCAAAACCCAGAAAACTAAACCGTTTAACAATTAGAGTGAAGGAAAACTTGTTTTAAAGCAAGTGGTTTTAACAAATAAGTGCCATTAAACATTTAAAAGCAACATCATATTTTCCCGAAAATTTCGGCAGAGTCTCCTTTGTAAATACTGGCCCCCAAACGGGTACAACACATGAAAATACATAAATAATGAATAAAGGCATCCCAAGCGAGAGCTAGCTCTTCGCCAATGGCGGAATCACAACCGCATGCAATATGTATATCAAAGATGCGAAATAAGCATATGAAAGCAAGAAATGACACGTCGGCTCAAATGAGCATCGACACCAAACACCACAAATACAAGTCTCACCATCTAGTCCAATATACAAGGGTAGATGGAGTATACTAGATACAAATAATAATATAAGATGGAACAAAAGTATCCTCGCAACCCACCAATGAGCAAAGCTGCAAATCGATGCAATGGAGCAAAAGAGGAAGTACGTCCGCCGCTACTGCGGTGACGGTTCAAACCTGCAAGATATTGTGGCACAACGGGGGTGAGTTGCCAACTCGTGAGTAGTAAGTAACATCTAATAAGGCTATCGTAAGCATGCACGCAAATGCGTCTCAACCTATGCATATCGATATGATACGATGTACCAACATGAATGCAACATCAATGCATAATCAAAACGAAACCTGAACAAGTCTGGTATGAGAAAATCTTTGTTCTTATCTTAGAAAAACCTCTGTGCAATAAACTGAAGTATCATCAACGAAATCAACAGAAAATCCGTGTCAAGCATCGACACAATATATATATCCCAATATCTCAATGTCTCGATATCTTTATATCTCAATGTCTCAATATCTCAATGTCTCAATATCTCAATATCTCGGGCTCCGTCAGTCCGGATCGACCCATATCATCAAATCTCATGACTACGTTGGTATCCTCTGGAAATCCGCCGCGTCAAACATAACCGGTCGGTAGTGCTCTCCTTCCGGGCTCAATGCCATCTATGCAATCTTCTTACCCCGAGGTACCGCACCGGGTCCACCATGTACTCGCAGACGGTGCATCCCCCTCCTCGAATCGGGTATATGAACAACTCAAGAACCGAGAAAACACATGGTGGACGCCACACACATCATATCACTAGAAAAACACAAATTTCTATTTTAAAATGATAATAGGTTATAAAATTCTTGCGGTTTTCCCCAAAATCCAGAAATCTCATATATACGGAAATCCTCGAGAAGAATCACAATATGTAAACATGTCGGTGATGATGGATGTCTATGATACGATAGTATATGCCATGCGAAGTACGGCCAGAAGCTATGCATGAATCATGATGCAATGAGGTATGTACATATGACTAACAATCCTACGTATCCATCCTGATGAAGAGAATATACAAGTACAAGTCCACAGATCATATATGATGCAAATGCACAGATACCGATTCTAAACAAATTCTATAGTGTTCGTGACATAGCAATTTCCAATGGCGTGTGTGTTCACATGAATAGTGCACGTGCGGCATGGACCAATGGTAATGGTGCAAGTGTCCTATAAGATAATATTATATATATATATATATATATAAGATGATGCAATGCAATGAGATAAATGACTAGGAGACTACGCATATAAATACAGGCACTACTAGTAATCCTAACTATCGGGCGCCTCGCGCCATCCAGATGATCCCCCATAGATGTGTACATCTACTCACCGGGACGCCTCGGCTAATATAATCCGATCTCAGCCTTGCCTTTTCCGCGCAACATCCGACACCTCTGCACCCAATCTTAAAATCACACACAAGTAAATAAGATGATAGATATATAAATAGTCGCAGACACAAACGATACAATCAACCACGCGCACTAACTAGACGCACACGCACTTGGTGCACAAAACGCACTCGCGACAACGCCACAAACCGTAGCTAGGGTCGCTAAACGTGACAACCACCAAGTCTAGAACCCAACCGCACATTCACAGCACATTAAATATTTTAGGGAATAGGTTATAGATCATTCCAACCTCAAACTTACTTAAAATCGATTTAATCCAAAAACCTAGTAAGCATCACTTAACCATTTTAGTGCAAAACTATATGTTTTAACAAAACTAGTGGCCACAATATTCATTTAATATCTTAATTAGGCTACCCAATTATTAACTAAATTTTAATCTCACCTATTTACATTAAACTTGAAATAAATTTGCATAAACACATTATTAAGATAATTTAAGAGTTAGGATCATCAAGTTAGCAACTAGATTATATTTTTCAAGTCTTAAGATGTTAAACTACACATTATAACCATAATCACGTGATAAAACCCTAACTTGAACCTAAATCCTTCTCTTGAAATTTTCAAACTTGCAATTAGAACCATTTTAATACTTAATTAATTTAGATTCAAGTAATTAGCTAACAAAGCAACTATAAGGTTAAGACTTATACCTCATAAATTTTGAGATCAAACTTGCAAAATCTTGGCCTCCCAAAATGCCATCATGCTCCTAGATCCAAGCGAGATTTGAACAAAGAATAATGGGTAAAAGTTAAATGAAGAATTAGTGAGCTTTTTGTTTGGATTTTTGATGGAAATTTGTGGATTTTTGAGGTGGAATTGAGGTGGTGAAATGGGGGAGCTGCTGCAGGAAAGTGTTCGGCCAAGTGTGTGCGTGCGCGCTGCGCGCGTGCGCCAAGTCAAGAAAATAAACCCATACCTCAATTATTAAACACCATGCCTCTTTATCTCTTCATTTTCCATTTTTCTTTTATTTTCTTGTGAGTTGTGAAATGTTTGCAAGTGAGAAGAAGTAGAATGGGGGGCTGCAGATTTCGGCCAGCTAAGAGAGTGTGTGGGGGGGAGGGTGAGGGAAACAATGAACACCATACCCGAAATCAACATGCACCATACCTCTTTGTTTATTATATTCTTTTAAATTTTCTTTTCTATTTAACCTTAGATTTCTCTAGAACCATGGAAAACAAATGTAGAAAGAATAAGCACGTTATAAACTAAGTTCTAAGTGGTCATGGTTCACTAATGAATGATTAACCCATTCTCATGTGTAATTAATACTAATTTAGTGTATAAGTGCAAGATTAAAATAATAATTAAAAATAAATAATTAAGGGAAATATTCAAGTAAACTAGAAATTAATAAGTGACTAATTAAGTATCAATACTAGCCATTACATAGTTAAAATATGTATATTTAAGTCTATGTGGAAAAATAATTATATGTTAGTTTTTACGGAAAACACGTATTATCAATAATTAATACGTAACTAACCTAATCGAATTTTTAGAACGTTACACCAGCATCCACATGTCAAACATGCGAGGCGCTGGCGTCTGGCGTCCAGCGCCCGCGTGCTGGGCACATGAGGTGCTGACACTCACACGTCCTTTGGACGCTATTACCCCTCTCTTTTTTATACATATACACACTCCACAACACTTTCCCCGTTAGAAAAATTTGTAACGGGGCGTTGCCCCGCACCCCGCAAGAGGGCTGCTAGTCCCCTTAACCCCCACCCCACTATCCGGGTAGCGGGATCCCCGTAAACTCTGCGAGGCCCCGATATATCCAAAACCCCTCAAGACACATATACGCACACTGCACATTGAGTTTGCATGACCAGTTTGACCCGTCAATCGGAGGTTCTCTCGCTCCAAAGGCGAAGGGTAATTAACGGCAGCTTAATAAACGACCGCCGGAGTTTCGGATCCTCACAATCAATAAACTCCCGACTATCCTAGACAGTGGGAATCTGTAATATGCCTGACAAGCGACGCGTATTCACATCTCAATAGGGTGACGAAAAACACACCACAGACACCTCATTTTTGGTTTATCCATTTATTCATTTAAATGGAAAATGAGGTGTAAAGGTAGTGAGATATGAATGGTGAGAACCATGCTTGAATAGTGTCGACAAATGAATTGTATATTCATTTGTGCAAACTATTCAAGCATGGTTGCTATATTTTATTTGCAAAATCCTTTTATACAAAACCATGCTTGATATTTTCTCTCACATTATTTAGTTCATTCTCACCATTTGCTTCTCTCTCCTCACTTGCTCTTGTCTTGAGCTCCTCCTTCATCTTCCTTCCTACCCTTTCATAAGTTGAGAATCAAGGTTGGAAGCGAGATAGAAAAATACTAAAACAACTCACTACATCTCTAAACTTCCTAGTGTAGCAAGCTAGGAATTTTAGTTGCTCCACTTGATTTTTAGTGTGGACCTAAAGCCATGAACTACATCCCTTGGGTGGATCATTTTCGACGGAAGAAGACCGGCGGTCAAGCTCGATCAAGAAGATCCCAAGAAGCTAAGGAAGAGGAGATGAAGACCGAAGGACTCGATATCATGGTATAACCCTCTTCCATAGTAGTTAAAAACTCTATGTAGTTTTCTAGTTCAAGTGTTTGGATTCGATTCTAGGATTTGTAGTTTCTAGCGCCTCTAGAATTTTTTGTTTTTCGTTCCGCATCAAAACCCCAATATGGTATCAGAGCCACCCAAACATATTAACTAGTTTGTTACGACATTTAAATTCCGACGTTTTCATCGCGCAAATATTGCTGACGAAAACAGTCTCAAAAATCCAAGTTTTAGCATGTTTGCACTTCCCGTGGGCTTACGGTTTGGACTGAGAAGCCGTGTGGAGTTGCTTGGGTACCCCCGGGGTCTCCCCGTGGGGAGTTGCTTGGGTACCCCACGAGGCCACCACAAGGTGGCCTTAGGGGGGTGGCCTCGTGGGGTGGGGACCCGAGCACTACCCCATACAGGTAGTCTCGGGTCTGCCTACCTCCCCAGGCCCTCTCATGGTGGCCTCAGGGGGTGGGTACCCTCCTAACCTCCCCGAGCGACAGTTAATTTTGAGTACTTCGACGCAGCGAAGGTTCGGGCGAGTTTCGAGTTCGTTTCGACTCCCGGATTGGCTTAAAACGATGAATTTTTTGGACTTAGTGAACTGTTTTTTCCGGTTTTGGAAAACTTGTTTTGTTTGCTATTTGTGCGTGGAATTTTATTGTCGTGGTTTTCGTTACTTGCTTCTGTGATGCGTTTATGTGTTGTTTAACGTCTTCTAATCGCTATACGTCAATTAGAAGGGGTTACACGCATCTTGTTTATCTGTGATGTTGTTTGTGATTTCTTTATGATGGTTTCGACGGATTGTCGTGATGGATAGCCTTTAGTGCAATATTTGTTGTACAGTTTTGATTCATTTGTATATTCTTTATTGCGGGGTGAGCGTCCGACATGTGGACTGCCGTTTTTGTCTCGTTGTATATTCTTTTATTAGGGCACGACCGGGTTGAGGTTAATGTCACCGTTGTATATATTATTTCTTTTCTGTACTGGGATTACCCCGTGGCGAAGTGCTTGAGTAGCCGGGTTCTAGAGAACAAGGGCCTCCATCTCATGGCGTTGAGACCGGTGTGCCTTACTCTAGAATTGACAGGCTATTCGCCGCACTCGTAGAGGGTATAAGATGACCCTGTTGGGGTAAAAAATTACACCCCGGTTGACCAAGTCAAAGTCGAAGTCAACCCCAAGTCAGGTGGGCCCAAGCCCAGGCCAAGTGGGCCCATGCCCATGTCGAGCCCCGCGGCCAGCCTCCCCTATGCTAAAATGAAAATTATGTAATAAATAAATTTGATGTAATTTTCATACATGAATGTAAGAAAAATGGGCATAAAGCCAAATTTTTGTAAAACTCATGGCTCATGTGCAAAATAAATGAGCACATGAAGTATGGGATGGGCAAAATGCCATTTTGTAAAGTCTAAGGGGCTATATGTAAATTTGTAAGCCTATAAAAGGCAACATGATGATGAAATGAAAAAAAATCATTCTCCCTAAAAATTAGGTTTTCTGTGCTTCCTCTATGCTCAAGGTTCTAAACCTTCTTCCTTTTTTTGAATTAAATCAAGAGTTCCACTCTTGCTTTTCCAAAAAAAAAATAGTTTTTCACCACAAAACCCTTTAAGAGGAACGCTGATCTTCCATCAAATCTTCAAAAGAGGAGATTTTTAAAATCTCACCTTCTTTTCTCTAAGATCTAGCCAATGGAGAAGAGGAAGAAGGAGACCCACCTCCAAAAACCCCATTTTGGGGAAGATCCAGGGCTCAAGAGAGAAGAAAGGGGTCCCCTTTCATCAGCTCCAAAAATATCTTAGGAGTTTAACTCCTCAAATATATATATATATATATATATATATAATAATAATAATAATAATAATAATAATAAATCTTTCTTTTTGGGAGTACAACTCCCAGTGCAGGGGCAAGCCCCTTTGTCCTCTTTGTCAGGAGTTCAACTCCAAAAGTCAATCGGAAGTACAACTCCCAATGTCGGGGCTAAGCCCCTTTTCCTGCTGGCGCCCAGCGCCCGCGTGCAAGGCACGTGAGGCGCTCACGCTCACGCGTTCTTTAGACGCTATTTTCCCTTTTTCTTTATATACATACATACTCTGCGGGGCCTCCGATATATCCAAAACCTCTCAATGCACAACACACGCACACTGCACGTTGAGTTCGCATGACCAGTTTGACCCGTCAATCGGAAGTTCTCTCTCTCCAAAGGCGAGGGGTAATTAATGGCAGCTTAGTCCGCAACTGCCGGAGATTCGGATCCCCACAATTAATAAACCCCCGCCTACCCTAGGCAGGGGGAATCTGTAGTACGCCTGACAAGCAACTCGTATTCTCATCTCAATGGGGTGACGAAAAACACCCTACAGATTCTGGCCGTCCTGTGGGACATATCTTTCCTCCCATATTTCGGGTTAAACGTTCTTGCGAACTCAATCAGCATATATGTATCGATTGCCTGTACTGAAATTATACTTCTTTGTGCAGGTAAACGGTTTCAAATTGCAATCTTCGGACATGGCAAGAATGTCTCCAAGGACAAGCTCAGCTCTCGACACAGCTCCCATCTCCTACACGATGAAGATGGACTCCAGGACGGTCCTCCCGGCCAGTCTTGGACGACAGTGGGAGGAGCCGCTGCTACAGTTCGGCTCTATTCTGTTCGTGCCAGCTAACGCCATCCCTGCTCCTCAAGCCCCGGTGACTGATAAACCGGCCTCAAAAGGGAAAAGGCCAAATGTCATGGTCGCAAAGGCACCTCGGCCCACATACAAATCCATTTCCGCACGACTCTCCGTTGCTCCAGCTCGGGGCAAGGCCATCAACACCAACAAAGCAATAAGGCACACCGGGCAAGCTCCAATGGTGCCTCTTACAACTGCTCGATCGGGTGTTTTCTCTAAGCTCTTTGTCAATCGACTCACGATGGCTTCCTGGATAACGGATGCCCGCCAAGCCCTCAAAATCGAGAGGCTAAAACAGAAAAGGCTCAGATACAGAGCCAACAAAAGTACTAGGGCTCCTTCTAATCTGAACTTTGTGGGGGTTCCGAGAGCGCGGTCACCCCGCAACAATAGCTGAATCGGCTGTAAGGCTCTCTAACTCTTTCGAACCGCTGAAATTGGTTAAGAAGAATGCCATAACCGCAAGAGTCAAGAAAACTGTGATCCGGACCGTGCCACCCAAGGGCCCATCTAGGCCAACCGTCTTCAATCGCCCGTTCTCTCCCGAAGAAGAAGGGCCACAACAATGGTCCAAAAAATCAGCCGCCAAAGATAAAGAGATGGCTAGATATGTGGTTCACACTGTCTACATGGCGGGCACACGCAGCAAGAGCAAGGACGGGGCCACCATTTCTCAGATCCAATCCGGTATGAATGTGGCCGTCACTTCCTAAGACCAGCATCCTCCGGAAGGTAATGAAAATCTTCCCAGTGAGGATGATAAGCAGAGAGATCCCTCGGTTCATGAAGAGTCAGGCTCGTAAAGTGAAGAGGAGTCAATCTTCCATCCCAATAACGTAGAGCATCAACTTCTCCAAGAGCTCCGAAAACAGCTTAGAAGTAAAGACAAGGAGATAACCAAACTTTACTCCAAAATTGACGACTTGACAAATGTCATGATGCAGCTCACGGCCCAAGTTGCCTCTCTGCCATCCAATCAAGCGTAGGTTTCTGCTCATGAATCGGGAAACGGTGTCCCGAGACAGCCGACGCCTATTCCCTCAAATCCAAAGGTCAGCGGACCCTATCTCGGGAAATGTCTTGGCTACTGATGATAGCAGCCTGCTAACTCAAGATCAAATCATGGATTTGGTTGCCAACAAAGTCAAAATATTGGTAGTCGAAGCCGAAGCGCAAAAAGATGTTAGCAGTAGCGGGCGACCATATCCTGCTCAGTATGATCTGGTAGAATTTCCTAGCGGCTATGTCATCCCTAAATTCGGAAGATTTGATGGGACGGGAAATGCAAATCAACACATCGCCCATTTTAAAGCCTCATACGGGAATACTGGGGGCAATAATGCACTTCTCCTCCGCCAGTTCGTTAATAGCTTAACCGATGTCGCTTTCGATTGGTACGCGAGCATACCAGATGGCTCTGTTTCTACTTTCGTCTAAATGGAATCTCTGTTTCGACAAAGGTTCATGAGTATCAGCGATAAGATCACCATTGCTGACCTCGTAAGGACCAAACCAAAGAACAACGAAAGCATCATGGATTTTATAACCCGATGGCGCAATCTCTCCGTCAAATGTGAACCGCCGATAGAGCAGGACCAATCTGTCAGCCTCCTCGTCGGAAATCTCAATAATTGGATGGTCTTGTTTCGATGCACGGCGGGTCTCAAAACATTCCAAGAGCTGACCAGGAAAGTTCAGATGTTGGAGCGCTCAAAGCAGGAGTCCTCCTCTGATTCCCAAAATAATAATAGGTCGTGGAGGAACCGAAAGGACGATAATCGCAAAAGCGGAAATTCCGACGATGCTGAATCTTTTAACGCTTTGACTAACCGAAATAAGCGAGGGATGAGCGGGCCTAATGCCAACCGGGATTGGAAGCCAATGCTCGGAGAGGGAGGAGAATCTCTACTGAAAGAGAGGCTGGATAAGGTCTATTCCGTCAGAAGGGACAAAGTCCGTAAAATATTCAAAGGCGCCCTAAGAAACGGTCTACAATTGCTAGAATCAAAAAGACCGCAAGAAGCGAATATGACCGACGATCCCAAATATTGGCTCTATCACAGAGTGATAAGTCATGCCATTGAGGACTGTTTCGTCTTCAAAGATTGGGTCGAAAAGCAATAAAAGGCAGGAGAGATAGAACTGTCTAAAGGCGTGTTAACAAACAGTCAAGCTGCGACTGCCAATTTCATACAAATGGAGACCGAAGTCCTTTGAGAACCTGATTCTCTCAGACATCTGCCTTTCTCTAAAAAGAGCAGACCACCACTTCGTTAAACTGGGATCAAACGACCCCTAAGTCATTAAATCGGGAGTGTAAAAAAATATGTGTAAATAAAAAAATGTGTAAATAAAATAAGAAGAAAAAAAAGAAAAGCCGAAATGATGGGGCAACTCGCAATAAAAATCAGCGAGTAAATTAAAGATAAAAAATAAATCCGAAATGATGGGGCAACGGCGAATAAATAGCCGAAATGATAGGGCATTCGCGACCTTCGCGACGAGAAAAGCTGAAATGATAGAGCAATCGCGGCACAAAAAAATTCCAAATGGCGAATGATGAGTCACTCCTGATACCATATTCCAGTGCAGCAATGCAGACGCCAACTAAATTCCAAGTTCCCAAATGGTGAATGATGAGTCACTCCTGATACCATATTCTAATGCAGCGATGCAGACGCCAACCAAATTCCATGTTCCTAAATGGCGAATGATGAGTCTCTCCTGGTACTATATTCCAGTGCAACAATGCAGACGCCAACCAAAATCCAAAGCCCCAAATGGCGTATGATGAGTCGCTCCTAGTACCATATTCCAGTGCAGCGATGCAGACGCCAACCAAAATATCAAATCCCTGGATGTCCCAACGGTGAATGATGAGTTGCATATGGTACCATATTCCAGTGTAGCGATGCAGACGCCAACCAAAATCCAATTTTCCAAAATTCTCCCAGCCCTACGGTTGGTCTCCAAGATAACTACCATACACAATCCACGGGCTCAAATAATTCTCATCACACCCATACCCCATCGCAATCACCAGTCCAGCGGCCGGTCTCCGCCATCGGAATTATGCTCCATTTGGGAAGATCCACTCATGTGTCCTCACGATTCATGAAGAGAACAAAACTTACGGGATCCTCACGACTCGTAAGAAAACACCTTTGTGGGATACTTACGACTCACAAAGGAAAAACACACTTAGGAGTCCCCACGACTCCTAAGGAGAAAGAACACCTACGAGATCCTTTCGACTCGTAGGGAGAAAATGCTTTTATGGGACCCTTACGGCTCATAAAATTGAAAAGCCTTAGGTGATAGAGACCTAAACCTGTCTCCTAAGCCATCGCTCCCTAACAGGTAAAGGCAAATGATGAATTGCTCTTGGCACCTGTGCTTCAGTGTTAGCAACGCTGATGCCGACCCCAACCCCAAAATTCCAAACTTTCGACCCAATAGACCCCTAAGTCTTTAAACTGGGAACAGATGACATCTAAGTCGTTAAACTGGGAACATAAGACCCCTAAGTCTTTAAACTAAGAACATATGACCTCTAAGTCGTTAAAATGGGAACAGATGACCCCTAAGTCGTTAAACTGGGAACGAGGGAAATCTCCTCATGGCAAATGACGATTCTCTCCTGGTACCATATTCCAGTGTAGCGATGCTGATGCCAAACCAAAACCAAAATCCCCAAATCCTCTCATGGCAGATGATGATTCGCTCCTGGTACCATATTCCAGTGTAGCGATGCTGATGTCAGCCCAAATCATATCAAGTCAGCAAGACAGCCAACAACCTTCCTTGCGGAATCAAGCTCCAACTCGTAAACAAGTCAAATCCCGACATCGCAGAAAGCGAAGCAAGTCAAATCAAAGCACCGACCGTCAACGTCGCTAAAAGGGCAGTATCGACCGTCCAAGTCGCTAAAAGGGCAGTATCGACCGTCCACGTCGCTAAAAGGGCAGCACCGACTGTCCACGTCGTAAAAAGGGCAGCACCGACCGTCCAAGTCGCTAAAAGGGCAGCATCGACCGTCCACATCGCTAAAAGGGAAGTATCGACCGTCCACGACGCAAAAAGGGCAGCATCGACCGTCCAAGTTGCAAAAAGGGCAGCAATGACCTCCTCGTCGAAATTATGCTCCGCCTTAGAATCAAGTCAACCAGACACTCCATGCCGAGGAAACGTCAACCAGCGACACTCCGTGCTGGGGATACGTTGAATAGACACTCCGCCTCGGGGGCATGTCAACCACCGACACTCCGTCTTGGAGACATGTCAAGTATCGACCGTCCATGTCGTAAAAAGGGCAGTGCCAGCTTCCCCAAAAGCAGGAACCAAATCAAGTCGCCTCCACGTGAAAGAAAATTCATCAATTTCATGCACACGACCCACATATGTGGTGTGCATTTATTGATGGGTGGCACTTTGTTGGGGTCAAAAATTACATCCCGGCTGACCAAGTCGAAGTTGAAGTCAACCCTAAGCCAGGTGGGCCTAAGCCCAGGCCAAGTGGGCCCCATGCCCAAGTCGAGCCCTGCGGCCAGCCCCTCCCCCCATGCCAAAATGAAAATTATGTAATAAATAATTTTGATGTAATTTTCATACATGAATGTAAGAAAAAAGGGCATAAAGCTAAATTTTTCTAAAGCCCATGGCTCATGTACAAAAGAAATGAGCACATGAGGCATGAGATGAGTAAAATGTCATTTTGTTAAGCCCAAGGGGTTATATGTAAATTTGTAAGGCTATAAAAGGCAACATGATAATGAAATGAACAAAAAAAATCCATTCTCCCCAAAAATTAGGTTTTCTGTGCCTCCTTCTCTTTGCTCAAGGTTCTAAAACTTCTTTTTTTTTTTGAATTAAACCAAGAGTTCCACTCTTGTTCTTCCAAAAAGAAATAGTTTTCACCACAAAACCCTCGAAGGGGAACGCGGATCTTCCATCAAATCTCCAAAAGATGAGATTTTTAAAATCTCGCTCTCTTTTCTCCAAGATCCAGCCAATAGAGAGAAGGAAGAAAGAGACCCACCTTCAAAAACCCCACTTTGGGGAAGATCCAGGGCTCAAGAAAGAAGAAAGGGGTCCCCTTTCATCAGCTCTAAAAATATCTTAGGAGTTTAACTCCTCAATATATATATATATATATATAAAATAAATCTTTCTTTTTGGCAGTACAACTCCCAGTGCAGGGGCTAAGCCCCTTTGTCCTCTTTATCAGGAGTTCAACTCTAAAAGTCAATCGGGAGTACAACTCCCAGTGTAGGGGCTAAGCACCTTTTCCTGCTGACGCCCAGCGCCCGCGTTCCAAGCACGTTGGGCGCTGGCGCCCAATACCCAGCACGTGGGGCCCACGTGCTAGGCACGTAAGGCGCTGGCGCTCACACGTCCTTTGGACGCTATTTTTCCTTTTTCTTTACATACATACACACTTCCCCCGTTAGAAAAAATTTCTAACGGAGCGCTGTCCCGCACCCCGCAAGGGGGCTGCTAGCCCTCTTGACCCCCAGCCCGCTATTCGGATAGCGGGACCCTTGTAAACTCTGCGAGGCCCCGATATATCGAAAACCCCTCAATGCACAACAGACGCATACTGAACATTGAGTTCGCATGACCAGTTTGAACCGTCAATCGGAGGTTCTCTCACTCCAAAAGCGAGGGGTAATTAACGACAACTTAGTCCGCGGCTGCCGGAGATTCGGATCTCCAGAATCAATAAACCCCCGCCAACCCTAGGCAGGGGGAATCTGTAGTACGCTTGACAAGCAACGCGTATTCCCATCTCAATGAGGTGACGAAAAATACCCTACAGACCCACGGTGGAGTGCTCAAGTTACTAGATTCCGTGAACTGCTTGGTGACCCATTCACTTCGTTGATTGGAGTTGCTTCGCTTCCGGGTTTGGCGAGTAACTTGCCGCACTCGTAGGGGTCTTGGTTATATATTGTGCAGGCTATCTACACGACCGAGAAACGTTGAGTTTCATTTGCGGCTCAAATGAAACTTGGGCTCCTAAATTATCCGATTTTCCATATTGCTTATCGCTTTTCTGTGATATTGCTTATATCATGCCTGAGATGACTATATATTTATATATAGATAAATAAATGCTGTATATGTTTTTGCATCCACGCTAGTCCAGCCCTGCTCTGCCGTCAGTTAAGTAACCTAACGGTGCATGACGGGGCCCCGTGGCGAATACGAATGGCATATACGTACATTCTATTTTCGTTCTTTTCTGATGTGATAGGTATTAATTGATGGGACCATATTAATTTTGATTAATGTAAGGAAAAATAAACCTAAAAGATGTCGGAACAAATTTTTGAAAAAACTATAGTCGTGTTCATTTGCTTTGCATAGAGATATTCAGTCATGAATATCCCGTACCTCATTCGAGGGGGCAAGAGCCTAGATCTTTTCACCGGGAGTGATTTCTGGAGCAAAAATTTATGTTATTATAGATTACTTGGTTTCTTCAAAACCAATAGTTTTCAATAAACCACTTCTTTTCAAAACTGCTCGGTTCCTTCAACGATATTAAGTTCATTACTGTAAAGGTTTTCACCAAAAGCCAGCTATAGGCCTCCATCGTTTCCTATGAGTAGTGCGTATTTATGCTGCACTTTTTGACTTAGTCAAGGCGTGGTGAACAGTAGCTAAGTAGTGCTTGTTTGTTACATGTGTTCTGATTGGTTAGGACAGTTGTATGGCCTTGTTGACTCAGTTAATGACTCGTGTAGGTGGGTTTAATGCAATCAAGCTAATGACGGGCTGAACTTGAGTAGGATCTTTTGATTTGTTGACCCAGTCAAGGTCACTAGGGTCTTAGGGGAAAAAACCACATCGGGAATTTCAAATATATAGGAAACTTGCTGGTGTTGCATACCTTCTGAAGTGTGGTGACTAGAGTGGCTCCATCTAGGTTATCACGCGATGATAGTTGGATCTCGATTCCACTGATGGGTAGGATTACTCTTGGGAGATATTTTTCACTTCACAATTAGCTAACTGTTCACACCAGAATATTACATTTAATACCGTCCATTCTTCTGCTCGTTTGTATATAGGTAGGTGCTTTTTAGTCGTGTTTGCTACATGATTACAAGTTACAGGTTTCCCGTCCAGAATAACGCAAATCACGCAAAATCTCTACAGTTATGACAAAATCAAGAACATCCGCCAAAAACAGATAAAATCCGGGTTCCGGTCATCCGCACCCGTCAAGTGCCGCTTACCAGCACAAGGGACAAAATCCAGCAGCGGTCATTCATTTCTGGGACAAGCACAGAGCATGAGGGAGGCAGCACAAAGATCAAGGGGAACACGGAGCTCGAGGGAAATCAAGGCCAAAAAGATAAAAAGAGTAACCATTTTGGACTGTTGGAAATCTGAAGACATTTTGGAATTATTTTGCAAAGATGAACCTGCCAAATAGAAGAACAAAGCAACACGATGAAGCACAAGAAAAACGGCATATCAATTCTTCAAATCGACCGCCGAATCGCGGTTAAAGGATGGAATAGGCAGCGGATCCGCGGCGCCGTCATCGTATCTCGTGACCAGTTTTCTGGGGTGTTTTTGTAATTGTATATGGGCTCAGAATATGATCATAGGGTTTCACTCCTCTGCCTATATATACTCCAGAATTGAGCCAAGTGAGGATGTTTTTCCTTTCCTTAGATTAGTGTAGTTTAATGTAGTTTTCTTCTTCTTCATCATCTATTCTCTATTAAAATTATAGTGAAAGATTTTTGAGTGGAAAATTAATGAAGATGAGGGTTTTTTATATCTTGTATTTTTAATTTCTTGCATTTTATTTTGAATTCTTAACTTAACTTTTATTACTTGTTTGTTAAAGTAGTCGTTGATTTTATTGTTCTTCTTCTTTTCTAATCTTTATTTTCAAGCCATTATATTCAATGAAGTCTCTTGCTTAGATGAGAGCCCAAGTAGTTAGCTTGTTATCTCTTATTAAAACCGTATTTTTCCAATTTTTCTTCTCTTCTTTCTTGTTTCATTTTTCTTTTAATGTATGAGGGATGGAAAAATTTCTTGTGCTTCTCTTCACCAAACAACTTAAATGAATCTAGACCAAACAAACACAACCCCTTCCTTAGGCGCGCTATGAGTGGTAGATACCCGCGACCTAAGTCGAGAATTCCTTTAGGCGCACTACAACGTGACATATAGTTGTGACCTAATTGGAGCCTTAGTTGTGAATATTTAGCGTAGGGTTGGAGATAAGGGTATGGAACGGACGGACAAGGGGCACTAGAAATGGATTTAGTGTTGGAAAGATTTCTTAAACTCGCAAATCCCATTCTTATGTCCTCATAATCCTCGCTACTTCCGATTATCCCGACTTCATTTCAAGAATGGTAAAAGACAAGCACAAGACTAATCCTAATTCTACTAACCAACCCTAATCCTAACAAGTTCTTTTGAATATAAAATACAAACATTTAGGATAGAATTGAACAAACATATACATTCTTTAATTGACTCGTCTAAAATAAGAACGGAAACACACCATCTCTTCGTGGATCGACCCGTACTCAACCGGCTAGCTAAAAGACAGTGGCTGACCAAGTATGGATTAAAACAGGTACGCGGAGTTGGAACATCTGTTTTGATGAGACAATCAAGGAATTTGACTTCATCAAAAATGAGAATGGGCCTTGCATCTATAAGAAGATTATAGGAAGAACTGTCGTATTCCTAGTCTTGTACGTGGACGAAATTCTCTTGATAAGAAATGACATTCATATGCTACAATCGATCAAGTTGTTCTTGTCACAAAGGTTCTCCATGAAAGACCTGGGTGATGAATCCTGCATTCTAGGAATTAAACTATAGAGATAGATCCAAGAGATTATTGGGACTTCCACAGTCCAGGTACATAGAGTCCATACTAAATAGATTTAGTATGGAAGATTCCAAGCGCGGTAATATACCCGCTTTGCACGGAATCACCCTCTCCAAAGAGATGTCTCCCAAGACTGATGAGGAGAGAGTTCGCATGAGTATTATACCTTAGGCTTCGGTGGTAGGATCTATAATGTATGCGATACTATGTACTAGACCAGATTAACTGACGCACTTAGCGTGGTGAGCCGATATCAGTCAAACCCAGGGGAGAACTACTGGCCAGCGGTGAAGAACATTCTTAAGTACCTGAGAATGACTAAGGAACTGTTCTTGGTGTACGGTAATGGGGACTTACAGGTGGAGTCCTTTATCGACTCAAGCTTCCAAAATGACAAGGATGGTAACAAGTCTATCTTGGGTTTTGTGTTTACTCTCAATGGAGAGGCGGTCTGTTGGAAGAGCTCCAAACAGGACACCGTCGCAGACTCGACGATGAAGGCTGAATATATTTCTGCCAACAATGCCGCAAAAGAAATGGTCTGGACAAAGAAGTTCATTACTGAATTTGAGATGGTTCCGTCCATTGTTGATCCAATATCTTTGTATTACGACAACAATGAGGCTATGGTTTTAGCGAAGAAACCACGGTCCCATCAGATATTCAGACACGTCTTGAGACGGTATCACCTGATCAGGGAGATCGTTGATCGCCGGGAGATCGAGGTGTGAAGATTAGACATAAAAGAGAACACGGAGGATCCATTCACCAAGGCCCTCCCTCAAACATAGTTCGAGGAACCACTTGAGATGTTGGGTATGCGATACGCCAACAACTGGCCCTAGAGCAGACACTGGGTACTCGGTACACAATATATGACCTTAATGCAAGTGGGAGATTGTTGGATATGTATACCCTAGAGGCCATTATTGTTTATGTATATATAGTGGATGCTTGGACATATGTACATGACAATCTTGCTTGATATGATAATATACTATTTGGTTTGTTTTTATCTTAACATGTGTATATGTTTTACTTGTTATTACGTATCATTAATACATATTGATAAAACCCGTAGGATTATTGCTTGACAACCAGCGTTATGATGGTGATCATACATGTAGAAGCTGGGTAATCCATAAGCATATCCTTAAATGTCCATAGTCATATGAGTATCGAGACTGGGTATCGATGTTCCGGAATAAACTGGTGTATACGTTTTTAGGACACGGCAAGAGACGATGGTTAGTCCCACAGCCATTGGTCTTTCGCACCTAAGATCGTATATAGGTGCTCACTAGGGGTGAGCACACTGGACGGACTCGCTGAGAACTTCTAAATTGTACCATACCTATCGTCAGATAGCAGCTCTCAGGCGACATGGGTACAGGTTATTCTTTAGACCTAAGATCATCATTTGTCTCGTGTGAGTTCCCACTGTACTTAGATCACTACCCTATTACGGCTATACCGAGTCGTGCAAACAGATTTTAGTTGGGTACAGTCCCGAACCACATGGAGGCAGTGAGCGATTGTTGTGGATTCGTCTCTCCCGGTATAGGGAGTTGATATCGGACTGTGGTCGGTTGGCCAGCAACATAAGACCTTGGTCTAGACAGTTGGGATTTACTGATAGTTAGATCAGTAGTTTCCCGGATTTGTCTTAATCCACATCGGTATGAATTATCGGGTTATTAGGGTCTGACGTTTACCACCCCCTAGACTCGGTATGCGATACTTTTAGACGAAGAGATCGAACTGTATGGAGATTGTCACAGATAGGCTCGGTAGGGCTTCGGATAAGCTTGCTCGTCGGCCTTCCTTTTCGATAGATACTCGAGTAGCCGTTACGTACAGCTAGTGCCGCTGACGTGCTTGTGGTTATGAATTTATCCAGTAACTCACAGTTGACGTACTGTCGATTCTTTAGAGTCCCACACAGAGGCTTTTCCTGGTTCAGGCGAAATGATGTAGTGGCTGTATTTTGATACGAGCAGAATTCCGGTCAAATAAGTGTACTAGCTACCCGGACTTTTGATCGGACTGTTGATAATACTAGCCGGCTTAGGATTAAGCCGGATTATTAAATCAGATATTGATTTAATAATTTACATATATATTTCGATATGTATATTCTAATATTATGTTCATTGTATTATTCTATATCTTTGGGTATTGGTATTTTGATACGAATACGGGTATGTATATATGGTAGAGTGTATTCCGTATTTATACGGAAAACATTCTAAAAGGTAGACACCCTATTTTTTGTTTATCAATTTATTCATTTAAATGGAAAATGAAGTGTAAAGGTAGTGAGGTGAGAATGGTAAGAACCATGCTTGAGTAGTGTTGATAAATGAATTGTGCAAACTAAATTCATTTGTGCAAACTATTCAAGAATGATTACTATATTTTATTTGCAAAAACCTTTTATACAAAACCATGCTTGATATTTTCTCTCACATGATTTAGTTCATTCTCACCATTTGCTTCTCCCTCCTCACTTGCTCTTGTCATGAGCTCCTCCTTCGTCTTCCTCCCTACCATCTCATGAGTTGAGAATCAAGGGTGGAAGAGAGATAGAAAAACACTAGAACAACTCACTATATCTCTAGACTTTCTAGAGTAGCAAGTTAGGAATTTTAGTTGCTCCACTAATTTTTAGTATGGAGTTAGAGCCATGAACCACATCCTTCGAGTGGATCATCTTCGACGGAGGAACCGACGGTCATTCTCGATCAAGGAGCTAAGGAAGAGAAGATGAAGACCGAAGGACTCGATCTCATGGTATAACCCTCTTCCATGGTAGTTAAAAACTCAATGTAGTTTTCTAGTTCATGTGTTTGAATTCGATTCTAGAGTTTGTAGTTTCTAGCGTCTCTAGAATTTTTTGTTTTTCGTTCCGCATACGCCGCGGTTGTGGAAGCTAAGGCGCTAGAAACCCCAACAATTTATTAAAAGTTACAGGCAACTTAGTAGATGTTACAGGGAAGCAACTTATGAATATATGAACTCTTTATAGGTGATGGACTCTTTTGTCAAGTTGGTAGATAAGTTGATAAAGTTTTTGGCCTCTCCCGCAGTGGTACCTCCATTTGCCTTTGTGAGGCCATGGATAATGGTGATGCCTACTCATCTTATCCGGTTATCCTGATTACATTCATCAATTTATTAACAAGTTAAATACTTGTGGCAGGACATGATTGTTGATCCGGATGAATCCAGAAAGGTGCACATGAATCAACATGCATGGAACATATATGTTGATGATACATAGCAGTCCCCCAGTACTCGCATCATGACCCCGAAATGTCATATCGGGCATTGGACGTTACTCGTTATAGACTTTCCCGCAAAGAAATTATGTCATTATTCTTCACCGAGGCACGCCCCCCATTGGGAGCAACGGGCTAGGCTATACTTGTCGTTCTTTTATCATTTTAGGGCGAACAAATTTGACGAGTATGGGGGTTACAATGAATTTCAATTTACCGTTGTCTTTTGCCCGATACAAGGAAATCGGTAAGCAGTATTTCCTTTACAAGTTTTTTTTAAAAATTTCTGATTGTTAAGGGTTATAATGGTATGCGTTTGTTAACGTTGTCGGTTAACAGTGATAATTGCGGTATCTTCGTGTACCTATTCATCAAGGCATTAATCGAGAGTCGACGGATTCCGGATGCCCTGGAGGGAAAAACGTCGGAGCAACGGCGTCTGGTACTTACGGCCCAAATTCTATTGGCGAACGAGCGAGAAACGGCTTTATATTGTTTCAATTTTTGTATTTATCTATTTGTATTCATCTATTTGTATTTAGCCGATATTCGCCGATATTATTACTTGTTTTGAGTGAGGATGGTAAATTGCTTATATATTACTGGTTTGTCTAATGAATGTTAAAAATTGTTGACGTGTTTACTTTAATATCGCCGATATTTGCCGATACTGTGATATGAATGATATTTTTGTTGATGTTATCTATTTTATATAGCCGATATTGGCTGGTGTTGTGACATGAATGATATTTTTGTTGACGTTATCTGTTTTATATAGCCGATATTAGCCGGTGTTGTGATATGAATTATATTTTTGTTGATGTTATCTGTTTTATATAGCTGATATTGGTCGGTGCTGTGATATGAATGATTTTTTTTGGCGTTATCTGTTTTATATAGCCGATATTGGCCGATACTATGATATGAATGATATTTTTGTTGATGTTATCAATTTTATATAGCTGCCGTTACAGACAATTTATTAGAGGTTACAGGAAATTGCTTAGAAGTTACAGGTAACTGCTTACAAGTTATAAGCAACTGATCCAGACGTCCGGAACAAATTTTTTGTACTGAAGACGCTGTGGAAGATGTCGCCAATTCAAAATATGTACTGCTTAGAATTTACAGGCAACTGATCCAGACGTCTGGAATAAATTTTTTGTACTGAAGACGTCTATGGAAGACGACTCCATTTCAAAATATGTACATCTTAGAAGTTACAGACAACTGCTTATAAGTTACTGGCAACTGATCCAGACGTCTGTTCCAGACATCTCGAATGGATTTTTTTTGTACTGCAGACGTCTGTGGAAGACGTCTCCAGTTCAAAATAGCAACTGGTTAGAAATTACAGGCAACTGCTTACAAGTTTTAGGATATTGCTTACAAATTACAAGCAACTGTGTAGAAGTTACAGGCAAAATATGTCTCTGGAAATTGCCTTCAAAGACGTCTGGTATTTTAAACTAGACGACTGCATAGGCAGTTTTTTTAAACGATCAGATGAAATCTGATCGTTCTATTTCCTCTAATCTTATCTTAACCGTCCATGACCCCTATGTATATAAAATTGTCCCCCAAATTCACAATAACTCTAGACGTCTATCTCTCTCACTCGTTCCCTTTTTCCCTTACTCCTCAAAACTCAAAAACCCTAGAAACCTTCCAAAATTTCATAAATTTCTTCACAAAAATTCTCATAGCTCCAAAGAAGGATAAGGGCATTGCTGCAAAATCATCCTTGAAGAAGAGAAAGGGTCTATCAACCGAGAAATCTCAAGAAGCCAACTTCTTTCTCAACGATGATTGTAAAACGAGGTTTCAGTCTTTAATCTCTAAACTCGTTCACACTGGTTTTATTACCTTGTTTAGAGATTTAACTGAATTTGATTTTCAAGACATTTTTGAAAGGCAGGGTTAGATGCCTTTCTTGACTCTAGATTGTCCAACTTACGACAAAACTATAAAATTATTTATGCAAATCTCACTGGTATAAATGAAGATCCCACCAAACTAAAAATCAAAGTTTGTAGCACCACTTTCAATTTTACTCCGGGAACCCTTGTTAGGGCTTTAAACATTCTCAATGAGGGTGCCAATATTTACTCTAACACTTTGAGCGATTATGAGAATTCAGAAACCCTTGATAAGAAAAAGGCTTCAATGCTTTTGCATGGTCGAGATAACCCCCATCGTTTTGCAAATCAAAAAGCCAAAACCCTAACCAAGCATGCTGGAGTTTTTGCCAATCTTCTTGGCCACGTTGTTGTCCATGAGTCCGGAAGCAGGAACACACTATATGGATGCCACAAGCTCATAACTTATTGTATTCTCGCGAGCATTCCAGTAAATCTTCATTTCTTCCTCATTCATAGCATGTAGGAAGTATTAGGTGGACATGGTGATTTATATTATGGACGCGCTTTACTAAACTGTTAGAATATCGCAACGTCGATCTGCGTGGATCATCGGATAAAGTAAGTCCCGATGTCGATTTCGGAGTAAGGAATGTTAGCTTGATGAAGTTGGCTTCTTCGACTCTACAAGAACCAAAGTCCTTCCGTACTCCCCAGATTCCCATTGATGCTCTTACTCAAGCAGCTCCTCAAGACTTCGACTATCAAGGATTGGAAAACTGGATTGTGGATCGGATTACGGGGCATCTGAATCATCATCTTGATTATCACATGCAATATCTTTACTGCAAAAGTCAAATTCCCTCTCCGCCACCATTCGGAAGTACTCAAGATCCACAAAATCCGGAAGAACAACCATGATTATCGGATTGCTTATGTATTAGTTATTATTTTGTTATCTATCATTGTGAAGTCTATAACCTAAGGCTTAGTTGTTGTTGTTGTATGAAGTCTGTAATCTCTATCATATTTCTGTTATTATTATGAATTGGTTCATTACGCTTCATATCATGCTTGAATTATTCATTTGTTATACTCTATTCATGTATATTCTTATGTTCAAATGAAATTTCAACATCAAAATTGAGTCGTACTGTAGACGTCTAGTACAGACGTCTGCTTAAGAAATTTTTGAAAACTATACGTCTTGTACAGACGTTTGGTGAAGGAAATTTTCATTTTCAAATCTCTATTTCTATTTCATAGACGGCTAAAAAGACGTTTCCTTATAAATTTTTGAACTGTAGACGTCTAGTACAGACGTCTACTAAAGGAAATTTTCAAAATTTCAGTTTCTGTTTTTAACAGGAGACGTCTGGGGCAACTGCCTAGAAGTTACATGTAACTTATCAGAAGTTACATACAATTTATCAGAAATTACAGGCAGACGCCTAGATGTTACTGGAAACTGCAAATAAAGGGATTCATAAAACAATTTATAAATTTCATTTAGATGCATACTTAACTAATAAAAAATTTTACAGCAAAATTATAACGAATATCATAATGTTTTAGTACAAAACGTCCACGAAAATTGACGGTGGATACATAAACATAAAACAAAATACTGACATGTAGCTATTTTAATCTTAATCGATCGGAACGGTGCATGTCGCTCTATTGTGACCATCGTTGCTATACCTACCGCAATTCATCTTTCTCTTTAAAACATCCATGTTATTTACGCACCTCGTAGGGGGCCTTCCCGGCCATTTTCTCGTCAAAAGAAGTTGGATCTTAATGTTCTCTTCTATATCCGTTGGCTTATCAAATGTAGTTATTGGGTAAATTGTATTCGCGTAACTCTCCGTGAAATATTCGATCGTCAAGAAAGGGTCACAGTAGTTATAGATTGATTGTCTCAAGAAATTGATAACAGCATAAGCATGCCTACAAGGAATCCTAGTAACATCCCATTCTCGACATGTACATGGGCGAGCCGACACATTGATCCGAACAGTTTTAATGTCAAACACCTCATGATGCTCCGTATCAGCTTGATGAACAGGAAAAAAAACCTCTAGCGGCGTCCAATTTTTGTTCAGAATGTCCTCCGAATTGGGATATAACACTCCAGTCCACTTTTCGGCTTTTTCTTATCGATTATTGAAGCAATCCATCAAACATACTCTTAGGTGGTCCACGATTTGAAGAATAGGAAAAGTGTGGGCCTCACATAGCATGTAGGAAGTATTAGGTGGACATGGTGATTTATATTATGGACGCGCTTTACTAAACTGTTAGAATATCGCAACGTCGATCTGCGTGGATCATCGGATAAAGTAAGTCCCGATGTCGATTTCGGAGTAAGGAATGTTAGCTTGATGAAGTTGGCTTCTTCGACTCTACAAGAACCAAAGTCCTTCCTGTAGGGTTCCTAGGCACTCTAATGAGGTCTCACAAGGCATCAACCATGCCAATTTCAAATTTTACGGGTGCCGAGAAACCTTAATACGGATCGTTGGCTAGATATATAGGCGAAAACTAGAACTAGTAAACTACTTTACTAAGAGTAAACGGAAATACAACCTTTGTAGATCCGGTTCTCCACCTCCATGGCTCCGAGATGAAGTTTCCTCACTGTACTAATCGGATCTTGGGCTCTAGCGTCGGCTTCATCGGAGAAAGGACGGGCTAGGTCATCGACTACGATGCCGAAGATGATCTACGTCGAGGCATCACTAGATCAAGCTCCACCTTCACCAAGCCATGAAAACTTATGAAGGAAACACCCTATACTACTTGGCAAGAGGTAGAGGATGAAGAAATAGGAAGTGGGTTCACTTTAGAATTGGATTTCTCACTCTTTTTCATCAATCACCATTGATGGAGGCAAGCTTCTTCATCTTGAAGAAGAAGAAGAAGATGATATTATGATAAGTATATTTCAAAAAGAAAATAAAATGAATACTTATCATAATCCAACCATGGTCAAGTGTAGAGACTGAACTAGGGTTAAGTGGAATGGTTAGGGTTAAGCATGAGACAAAATGGTGACTTAATCAAAGTTTCATGAAGCTTCAATAACAAACAAAGAAAGCCACCATTTTCTCTTTATCATTTTCTTTTGTCAAAATGAACAAAAGAAATAAATAAATAAATAAGTAAATAAACCAAAACCCTAACCACTCATATAACCATGGTTTAATCTTTACACAAACTCAAGTAAGCATGTATCATCAAACATGATACAAACTTGTGCACAAAAGTATATCACATATACAACTTGCACAATACAAGTGAGAAAATCCTTTTAAAGTGAACCAATATTAGTTAATGCAAAGTAATATATCAAATATATAATTATGCATTAAATCATTAAATCAACGCTTGATTTAACGATCTGGTCATATCGCATATAACCGACTAATATCCAATGTATCGGCTTATCGAATCAATCGTTGATTCGATAACTAGGTTATATCACATACAACCATTCGATACATTCATCGCGAGAATGGAATACGGTATCACATACACGCATTATTCTCGGTCCCGCATATATATCATATGCGCTCCTATTTCGTTTCGCTTGAGCCAGGAAACCTCTGTGTAGGACTCTAAAGACTCGTCAATACGCCGGCAGCAGGTGATGATCATATCAAACACCCACAAGCCGCAAGCGGTCTGCTAAACGTAACAGCCACCCGGGTATTAAGCGATCAGAAGATCGACGAGTAAGCCCGCTCACACTCCTGTGAATCCAACCAGTAACACTTACCGTACAGTCCGGTCTGATCGTCTGATATGTCGCATATTTCGCCTAGGGGTGGTAAACGTCAGACCCCAATAGCTCGATAAGTCGTGTCGATATGAGGTCTATAACAATTCGAGATACTACTGGTAACACTTACCAGTAAATCTCAGCAACCCTGGCCAGGGATTTCCGGTTATAGCCAATCGAACACAGCGCAACATCAACCCCCTATACCGGGAGAGACGAATCCCCTCCTATCGCTCATTGCCTCCATGTGACTCGGGACTGTACCCAAAAACCACCGTTTTGCACGCCCTCTTGGACGTGGTAAGATGGAAATCAAAGCACAGTGGGAACCACACAAGACTCTATGACGATCTCGGGTCAACAGACTACTCTGTACCAGTGTCACCAGAGAACTGCCATCTGACGTAAGGTATAATACCATCTGGGAGTTCTCGGCGAGTCCGTCCAGTGTACCCAGTCTCCACTGAGCACCCGTATATCATCTCTGATGTCAAACACCAATGGATATGGGATCGTCCATCGCCCATCTGTATGGGTCGAGAAGGTATACTCTAGTCTACACTGGTATATCGATGCCCCGTCTCGATACACCCACGACTAGGGACCTTGAAGGATGCACTTATGGACTACCATGTCCCCACTAGTATGATCTGCATCATAGTCCAGGTAGTCAAGTACACATCCTAAGGGCTTTACCAACATGTGACAGAGAGACAATCAGTGTACACGTTAAGGTAAAGATTAACCAGATAGCATACTATCATGTCGAGCAAGAAAGTCCTCCCTATATATGTCCCAGCATCCACTACAATATACATCATATGTATAGCAATGGCCTCTAGGGCATACATATAACTAACAATCTCCCACTTGCACTAGGGCCATCTGATAGCAGTGGTTGTAGTATCTCATACTCAACCATCCCATAAAAGTCTCTCTCTGGGAAAAGGCCTTTGTGAGTGGATCCGCCGTGTTGTCCTCTGAGTCTACTCTCCTAACCTCGATCACCCTGGAGATCATCTATCTCCATGATCAGGTGATACTGCCTTAGAATATGTCTGGATCACTGATGGGACGGACGTTCCTTGGCATAAGCCACAACTCCATTGTCACACAATGGGAGGAACTAAGTTCATCTCATGAACTAATATACACCCAGACTGTCTCTTTGGTAGCATCTTAAGTAGCGATGTATCCAGCCTTTATCGTCTAGTATGCCACGGTATCTAGCTTGGAACTCTTCCAACATACCGTCCCTTTTTCGAGGGTAAAGACAATGCCTGCGACTGACATTCAGTCGTCTTTATCAACCTGGAACCCTTCCAGTGATTCTCCCCAGGATCGATTGATACCATCTCACTACAACTAGTGAGAATCCTAACATCCAATTAGATCTATCTCATAGATCCAAACCCAAGATTTAGGAGGTATCACTTTGATCCTTTATGGAGAATCATTGTGATAAGCGGGGATTGACCGAGCGTAGCATAGGAAACTCCTTTCTTATCAAGAGTATGGCATCCACGTACTCTACGAGGATCATCACCATACTCCCTACTACCCTTTTGTTTATACAAGGTTCATCTACCATTTTGATGATATCAAACTCTTTGACTAACACATCAAAACAGATGTTCCAACTCCGCGATACCTGCTTTATCCTATAAAGCATCTTGTACACGTTTCCGCTGCTCCCACTGTCTACGAAGCCCTCTGGCTGTGTACTTATAGACGTCCCCTTCTAAAACATCATTTAGAAAAGCAGTCATGGCACCCAACCGCCAGATATCGTAGTCATGGTATGTAGCCATGGCAAGTAGGATCTGGATGGACTTAAGCATAGCCACTTGAAAAGGTTTCATCATTATCCACGCCTGGTCGATGACGAAAAGCTTTAACAAGTCTAGCTTTGAAAGTCTCAACTTTTCCATCTACACCAAGTAATCTTCTCAAGATATACTTGCTCCTGATGGGGATTTAACCCTTCAGATATAGCAACCAAAGTCCATACTTTTTTGGTGTACATGGATTCCATCTCAGATCGCTAAGCATCCAGCCATTCTTACAGAGTCCCACTCCTGATGGCCAGCTCGAAACTAGTTGGGTCATCATCTCATGATGCAATCCTCGCTCCCACTGTCATAGAGTAACCGAAGTATCTCTCAGGCGGGTGAGGAACCTCACTAGATCGGCGGAGAGGCTGAGGTTCGTTGGTAACTATTGAATCCTTTGGTTCTATCAAATCATCTGCTGTAGTTTGTATAGCTGGAACCTTTCCAGTTCTACATTACAGACCTTGCCTCGAGCTTGTCCAGATATTGCTTTTCAGACATAGGCTGGACAACCCCAAATCTTAACTAACTTAAGAGATGGGCTCTTCCCTTATCATATCAAATATGAAGTGGTAAGCAACTGATTTGATTTGAACCCTATTCAATAGGTATGCAGCTTCTCAAGTGCATAACTCCCAAAAGAAAACAGGTAACTCAGTATTACTCATCATAGAGCACACCTTATCATATAGGGTGAGATTGCTCCGTCCCGATATACCATCGTGCTATGGTGTATACGGAGGAGTAATGCTGAGAGAGAATCTCATTCTCCTTTAGAATAGTCCATGAATTCCGTGCTCAAGTATTCTCCTCCCTGATCACATCAAAGGACATAATACTTATACCCTTATTGGTTCCCTACTTATATTCTGTGAATATCTCAAAAGGTTCGGACTTGTGTTTCAACAGGAACATATGTCTGAATCTAAAGAGATCATCAGAGAATGTAATGAAGTACAAGGAACCGGTCTTGGCATGTGTAGACAGGGGACCTTACATACATCAACATGTATCATCCCAAGAGTTCATTAACTCTTTCTCTGTTTCCAATAAACAGGGCTATGGTCATCTAATCTTTGTGACATGACTGGCAAGTTTCACAAGATGTAAATTCAACTGATTTAAATATGCATCTAAAATATAACTTCAGCCAGTCGGGTCGCATTGATATGACCTAGTCTACAATGCCTCAAGAAGGATTCGTTCATATCTGAACTCTTCCTCTTGTGTGTGTTCCGTATACAAAAGAACTGTAGTTTGATTTAGAACATCAATGCTTTTAGATAACGTGCCTGAACCGATCAACTTTTGATATAGGAAATGTTCAAAACATTATCCAACAATACAAAATTTTATCATTTCTTTACTAATAAAGAGACTGATATGATTTTGTATATCAGGTTCGGTATCTAATAACATTCGTTCAGAATCAATGCATTTGGAATACAGGGTGACAGTGACCAACAGACTTGGCTGCAACACTTGCCCCGTTTTCTGCCTCATGAAACTTATCACCCGTTCTCAGTTCTCTACCTTTCTGTAGCCCTATGTAACAGATTACATATCTGGGATCCTGATCTGGTATCAGATACCCAGGACGTAAAGGATACTGAGAAACAGTTCTCTGTAATGAACACACCCGAAGATGATGCATCAACATGCATTTTCTTCGTTTGGGCGGCACGGGAAATCTGGTATTCCCCAATTTCCTGCTCTGTCTTATAACAATTATAAGTTGGAGTGGGACCAACGTTCCCCAGCTCAGTATAACAAGCGGGTTCGGTCAAATATCCGTATTATTATCTTGATTAAGGCGTGATATGGTCGCTACCTGGAGAGAGAGAGAGAAGAAAACACTCAGCGTGCGCTCTTGCAAGATCAGATTGGTTATTATTTTATCTAATCAGGATGGCTCCCACTGTTTTTATCAAATCTTCCTTCAAACCCTAAAAGGAAAGACTAGCCGGGATTAATTACACACTACAAGTTCGCCAATCTTTCAGCCAGGCCAGTGTCGGTACTTTGAGGGAGGTCCCCCGTGCTTTCGCACGAACCTAATTACAGTAAACCTCGTTTTCCCAGAGGCGCAACCCCGTTGACACCTTTCTAGACACCTACTTGATCGGCTAATTGTAATGTGTAAAACTCTCCCAGGAGTAACAATTACTCGCAGCGGGTATCGGGATCCAACTATCTCATAGAAGGTATGCAATCTCATTGCAAATTTCAACACTTGAAATTCCCGATAATATTTTGCCCCTAACCTCCTATGACCTTGACAAAGGCCAACAAACCATAGGATGCTAGTCAAGTTCAACCCGTCATTTCCTGATTGAATCAAACCCACCCGCACGACCCTTGACAAAGGCCAACAAGGTCGCACGACTACCCTAACCCAATCTGCATCATATGCATAAGCAGATAAGCACCAGTTAGCTACCGCACACTGCGCCTTGACAAAGGCCAACAAACGCAGCACGAATACTAACTACTACTTATCTGAAATGACGGAGGGCTACGACAGGTTTTTCTGAAAACCTATTGCGTAATGAACTTGATATCGTTGTAGAATTGAATGATTTTAAAATGGAGTGTTTTTGAGGCTTTTCTAGTTTTGCTAAAGGAGTCACTCCCGGTGAAGGGATCTCGGTCCTTTCCTCATCGAATAAGGTGCAGGATATATCACATATACCTCTGTGCAAAGCAAGAACTGTAGCTACATGTTTTATTTTTGAAATTCGAATCTACAACATCTTTAGGTTTCTTTTATTTCATTAATCACATTAATGAAGTCTCATCATTTAAATACCTAAACATCACAGATAAATACGACGTACATTTATGCCATCCGCATTCGCCTCGATGTCCCCTCGTGCACCGTTAGGTTAGGTAACTAACGGCAGAGCGGGGCAGGGCTAGCGCGGGTGTAAAACATAAGTAACGCCTATATAATATATCATATATACTATATACAGTATTTATCACAGAATATATCACATGATCACATCACAGATATCGCAGCAGAAGAATCATATGAAGTATTGGATATACTAGGACGTCCGTGTTTTCAATACGAGCCAGTATAAAACACGGATTCCACGGTCGTGATGAATAGCCAAACCCACACCCCTAGACCCCTACGAGAGCGGCAAACAACCCTACCAATTCTAGAGTTAGGAGACCCGGACTCGACTCCTCGAGTTGGTCTCCCACTGGACCCTAGAACCCGGTTACCTGTGCCCTCCTCCTTGGGTCTATCCTAGTGCAGAAAAGGAAATAATATACAAAGGGTGACATCTTCCGCAACCTGGAAGTGCCCCAATAAAAGAATATTACATACAAGTTTTTACATGAATGAAAATGAAAAACACTCGTCTCACATAAAAAACCCCGGCTATTCAAACACGACGATCCAATATAACATATCTAGCAACACATAACATCACATGTCATCAACGTAAGTAAATATGTCCATCCTAATTTTCGTTGACATATAGCAACGAAACCGGCGATATCACATATTACACTTACGGTCACAGAAAAGAAAGTGTAAAACTACAACAGTTGAAATCCGCAACCTCCATAGACATCGCATGCCTAATCAAATGAATTCCTTAGACATCTTATGCCTAACAATTATAAACCCCGCATTTTAGTCTCAAAATCGAAAACACTTTTCAATATTAATTCGGGCAATTCAACAAGATTCCCGACATCCTGATCGAATGCTCGTCGCAAACTTCAATAGGCGGCCGCACCCCCGACGCCGTCGACGAAGTGCACCAAGGCGGAACACCGCTGCCGCGAGCACCCGAACGGATGCTTTCGGCGACGGGGTTCTCCTACAGTCACTTGGTCGGGGCTATGGAGTGAGGCTGTCTATTAAGTTTACCCGGCGAGTATCCGCGTACGCTACGTGATTGCGACGGACTTTTGATAGCATCAAAATTCCGTGGCAACCGATCAAGTGAGACTAAACCGCTAGATTTATAACATTCATTCAGTTATCTCATAACTACTTGTGAATTTCAATTATTGTATCACATTCCAGATAAACAGAAAATGTTAAACTTTCCGATCGAACAGTCGAACACCCAAGTTTTCCCGAAACAGCTCAACTCATGAAATAAGTTCAAAAACATTCACTTCGTGCCTCAGTACTAACGGTCCAGCCGTAGAAGGGTCAAGCCAACGCCTCACATGTGGCACGCCGTACTACCCAAAACCCTAAGGTTCAAAGGGCAGTTCAAGACGGTCACATAATCGAGTTAAGGTTTGTTGTCTTCTAGAGGGACCATCGCGTTACTTGCACTACTTAGAACGTCTTTAAACCTCGGAAAAATCCAACACTTGGAAATTTTCCGGCAGGGGAAAGATTGGGTATTTATATCCGGTCGAACTTTTTAACATATTCAAAAATTATCCGGAAAGACACACAGACAAAATTTGATAATCCGATCGAACATTCGAATCCCCAAAACAACCCAGAAAATTCAACTCTTGAAAAAATATTAAAAATTCCCAGGAAAACCAGCACTTGAAACTAAGAATTACTGTGCAAAATACATTATATAATGAGGCCGTACGGCCGCGGAACCGCCGCACGAGCCATGCTCGTGCCGCGGAACCGCGGCGACTTTGTGGAATTGGGCTGTCGAATTTCACAGTAACTCTTAGATATTCCTGCTGATTTTTCTGCATATTTTTAATATCGAAAAACTCCAGATTTTGGAAAAAGTCCAGAGAGCATGTTTGTGTTAGGGTTTCGGGTTCGTTCGGGTTTCAAACTTCGTCTACGCATCGCCTAAGACTCTAGTTAGGCTCTGATACCACTGTAGGGTTCCTAGGCACTCTAATGAGGTCTCACAAGGCATCAACCATGCCAATTTCAAATTTTACGGGTGCCGAGAAACCCTAATACAGATCGTTGGCTAGATATATAGGCGAAAACTAGAACTAGTAAACTACTTTACTAAGAGTAAACGGAAATACAACCTTTGTAGATCCGGTTCTCCACCTCCATGGCTCCGAGATGAAGTTTCCTCGCTGTACTAATCGGATCTTGGGCTCTAGCGTCGGCTTCATCGGAGAAAGGACGGGCTAGGTCATCGACTACGATGCCAAAGATGATCTACGTCGAGGCATCACTAGATCAAGCTCCACCTTCACCAAGCCATGAAAAATTGTGAAGGAAACACCCTATACTACTTGGCAAGAGGTAGAGGATGAAGAAATAGGAAGTGGGTTTACTTTAGAATTGGATTTCTCACTCTTTTTCATCAATCACCATTGATGGAGGCAAGCTTCTTCATCTTGAAGAAGAAGAAGAAGAAGATGATATTATGATAAGTATATTTCAAAAAGAAAATAAAATGAATACTTATCATAATCCAACCATGGTCAAGTGTAGAGACTGAACTAGGGTTAAGTGGAATGGTTAGGGTTAAGCATGAGACAAAATGGTGACTTAGTCAAAGCTTCATGAAGCTTCAATATCAAACAAAGAAAGCCACCATTTTCTCTTTATCATTTTCTTTTGTCAAAATGAACAAAAGAAATAAATAAATGAATAAGTAAATAAACCAAAACCCTAACCACTCATATAACCATGGTTTAATCTTTACACAAACTCAAGTAAGCATGTATCATCAAACATGATACAAACTTGTGCACAAAAGTATATCACATATACAACTTGCACAATACAAGTGAGAAAATCCTTTTAAAGTGAACCAATATTAGTTAATGCAAAGTAATATATCAAATATATAATTATGCATTAAATCATTAAATCAACGCTTGATTTAACGATCCGGTCATATCGCATATAACCGACTAATATCCAATGTATCGGCTTATCGAATCAATCGTTGATTCGATAACTAGGTTATATCACATACAACCATTCGATACATTCATCGCGAGAATGGAATACGGTATCACATACACGCATTATTCTCGGTCCCGCACATATCTCATATGCGCTCCTATTTCGTTTCGCTTGAGCCAGGAAACCTCTGTGTAGGACTCTAAAGACTTGTCAATATGCCGGCAGCAGGTGATGATCATATCAAACACCCACAAGCCGCAAGCGGTCTGCTAAACGTAACGGCGGCGCCAACGGGTCCCTCAGCAGCTACCTTTTACGCATGCCCCCTCGCGAGGACTACAACCCGCCGGAACACCTTCCGGTCTCGGGACACCCTGGGGGTAAGAGCCTATGCTTCACCACACTGTCACACAGTGAGAACCCCCCATAGGTCAACATCCAATGCCTAGTAGCTCTGATACCAGTGTCACCAGAGAACTGCCATCTGACGTAAGGTATAATACCATCTGGGAGTTCTCGGCGAGTCCGTCCAGTGTACCCAGTCTCCACTGAGCACCCGTATATCATCTCTGATGTCAAACACCAATGGATATGGGATCATCCATCGCCCATCTGTATGGGTCGAGAAGGTATACGCTAGTCTACACTGGTATATCGATGCCCCGTCTTGATACACCCACGACTAGGGACCTTGAAGGATGCACTTATGGACTACCATGTCCCCACTAGTATGATCTGCATCATAGTCCAGGTAGTCAAGTACACATCCTAAGGGCTTTACCAACATGTGACAGAGAGACAATCAGTGTACAAGTTAAGGTAAAGATTAACCAGATAGCATACTATCATGTCGAGCAAGAAAGTCCTCCCTATATATGTCCCAGCATCCACTACAATATACATCCTATGTATCGCAATGGCCTCTAGGGCATACATATAACTAACACTTCCGTACTCCCCAAATTCCCATTGATGCTCTTACTCAAGCAGCTCCTCAAGACTTCGACTATCAAGGATTGGAAAATTGGATTGTGGATCGGATTACGGGGCATCTGAATCATCATCTTGATTATCACATGCAATATCTTTACTGCAAAAGTCAAATTCCCCCTCCGCCACCATTCAGAAGTACTCAAGATCCATAAAATCCGGAAGAACAACCATGATTATCGGATTACTTATGTATTAGTTATTATTTTGTTATCTATCATTGTGAAGTCTGTAACCTAAGGCTTGGTTGTTGTTGTTGTTTGAAGTCTGTAATCTCTATCATATTTCTGTTATTATTATGAATTGGTTCATTACGCTTCATATCATGCTTGAATTATTCATTTGTTATACTCTATTCATGTATATTCTTATGTTCAAATGAAATTTCAACATCAAAATTGAGTCGTACTGTAGACGTCTGCTTAAGAAATTTTTGAAAACTATACGTCTTGTACAGACGTTTGGTGAAGGAAATTTTCATTTTCAAATCTCTATTTCTATTTCATAGACGGCTAAAAAGACGTTTCCGTATAAATTTTTGAACTGTAGACGTCTAGTACAGACGTCTACTAAAGGAAATTTTCAAAATTTCAGTTTCTGTTTTTAACAGGAGACGTCTGGGGCAACGGCCTAGAAATTACATGTAACTTATCAGAAGTTACATACAACTTATCAGAAGTTACAGGCAGACGCCTAGATGTTACTGGAAACTGCAAATAAAGGGATTCATAAAACAATTTATAAATTTCATTTAGATGCATACTTAACCAATAAAAAATTTTACAGCAAAATTATAACGAATATCATAATGTTTTAGTACAAAACGTCCACGAAAATTGACGGTGGATACATAAACATAAAACAAAATACTGACATGTAGCTATTTTAATCTTAATCGATCGGAACGGTGCATGTCGCTCTATTGTGACCATCGTTGCCATACCTACCGCAATTCATCTTTCTCTTTGAAACATCCATGTTATTTACGCACCTCGTAGGGGGCCTTCCCGGCCATTTTCTCGTCAAAAGAAGTTGGATCTTAATGTTCTCTTCTATATCCGTTGGCTTATCAAATGTAGTTATTGGGTAAATTGTATTCGCGTAAGTCTCCGTGAAATATTCGATCGTCAAGAAAGGGTCACAGTAGTTATAGATTGATTGTCTCAAGAAATTGATAACAGCACAAGCATGCCTACAAGGAATCCTAGTAACATCCCATTCTCGACATGTACATAGGCGAGCCGACACATTGATCCGAACAGTTTTAATGTCAAACACCTCATGATGCTCCGTATCAGCTTGATGAACAGGAAAAAAAACTCTAGCGGCGTCCAATTTTTGTTCAGAATGTCCTCCGAATTGGGATATAACACTCCAGTCCACTTTTCGGCTTTTTCTTATCGACTATTGAAGCAATTCATCAAACATACCCTTAGGTGGTCCACGATTTGAAGAATAGGAAAAGTGTGGGCCTCACATATCTAGTTATTATTTGATTCAGCAACATTTGATGTAACATGATCGTGCCTGCAATCAACAAACATATAAATAGATATTACGGACAACTTTAATAGGCGTTATATACAACTTATTAGAAGTTACAAGCAGCTTATTAGATGTTACAGGCAAACTACCTTGAGGTTACAAGCAAGTCGGTGGATGTTACAGGCAACTTAATAATTATAATCAAGTTAATAGATGTTACATGCAACTTAGTAGAAATTACATGCAACTGGTTAGAAGTTACAGGCAACTGCTATGATATTATACATATCTATGTCAATCATGTTCATAACCAAATCAGATATATTGAGAAGCAAGAATTAAGATTGTACCTTATTCCAAGGAAGTCACAATTAGCCCAATATTGAGGATTGTAATGTTTAACCATTGCATTGTAGGCAACTATCGATTCCTCCTTCAATAGGTTCATTTTCCCCAAGAACTCAACCGTCGTGCATTGGTAACATGATGTCTCCATCAGTTGCGTGCAAGTTTCGGCTTCCAAATTCTTTATACCAAACTTCTTAAGCCTATTTTTAAAATTCCGCTTCAAGTGAAGAATGCAAAATGAATGCAATGCAATGGGAAAGCACATTCTAACCGCTTCTTTGATTCCCTTGTCGGAGTCTGATACAAAAACAAGGGTATGCGGTGGATGGTAGGCCCTGGGACCATCAAACTACACGGCCCTCAACTGACCTAAAAACCATATCCAACCATGTCCAATTAGTGATGTTCTTTTGATCGCAAATAGTGAAAACTAACTGAAACAAACAATTGTTTCCGTCATAAGCAGTCGCCGTCAACAGAAGGCCTTTTGCCATGTCTTGATGAATGTTCCATCAAGAAACATGAGAGGTCGGCAAACATCTAAATACCCGTCAATACAAGCACCATAGCTAACAAATAGCTTCATGAATCTGTCATCCACTGATTTGTCGATACTAATTACGTTCTCGGGATTGGTTTCCATGCACTTATTTTGATACCACCTCAAAGAGTCATAAGAATAATGATAATTGCTGAAGATGGTCTCTTATGCCAATTCTCTTACATTCCACACAACATCGTATAAAATCTTCATCCCGAACTTTTGATGGAAGTCCTTCTTAGTCTCGATTGGCCGATAGTCCGGTCATGACCTCAAAACATCTATAAGCATGCCGGCTATCAATTTCTTTGTGGCCTGAGGATGTCCATCGCTTGAAATTTCTCCGGAAAATGTGTGCGTCGGGTAGATCATTTTAGAGCTCATAGAGAGTTGCTCAAACATGGCAAACATGCAAATCTTAGTGTAACTTAACATTAAAATAATCAACAATTTGAAAAAACGATAATTACACTTTTACATTAACAACGTATATGTTAACTCTATACCTCCGAGTATAAGGCGGTGCATGCAATCTCCATTGGCATTCTTTATCATTTTGGGAACAAGGCTCTGTTGCTCTCAAGCCATCGTTCTTAATATAGTTGAAGTTGAATTATTTCTCAATAGCAAATTGGCAAAAAGCCGTCCTCATTTCGTAAGAACCCTTGAATATTTGAGATGTGTCTTGAATTGCGTCATGCCATGCAACCGGGATATTGTTCCTCATTATTTGATCATCTTCGCTCACCGGAGGCTAGCTTGATTCCAACTCAAGTACTCGATCATACACAATTGCTGGAGCGGAGGAACATGATGCGTGTTGACTGTTACACAAAAAATGTTTACAGGTTACGGACAACTGCTTAGAAGTCATAGGCAACTGAAGTTACAGGCAAATGGTTAGAAAACCACAGCAGACATCTGTCCCAGACGTTTGAAACAAATTTTTTGTACTGCAGACGTCTGTGGCAAACGTTTTCAGTTCAAAATATGCCTCTGGAATTGGACTTTAGGGACGTCTGGTTCTAAGAACCAGACATCTCCATTTCAAATCTTGTCTCTGGAAATTGACTTTGGAAACGTCTGGTATTTGAAACCAGACGTCTGCAGGGGCGTAGAAGTTTCAGGCAACCGTTTACAAATTGCAGGCAACTGTCTTGTATATTATTTTAAGCAAAAATCAAGTCAAATAAAGATCAAACTTGCTTATAATGACTTGAGAATTAACATAAACTTGCATATAGATGACCTTCTCGTTCGTTTCTTGATGGATGCAGGCCATATTTATGCAGTCATCTTCATGTATCATCCTAATCTCATGCTCTATATATTTCTCCATTTTATAAGAAAATTTCAACTTCTCAACCAGCATATCGAGACGAAAAGAGATTGTTCCTTTCAGTTCAAACCATGTTGTCGCCTCCGAGATTGTCAAGACCATACCTTTACCATTTGGTCCCTTCACAAAACACATTAATTTTTAAGTTTTGACCATCATCAATTAGCGAGATAGTGACCGAAGACTTAGTTTGTTGGGTGTAGTAAATGAAAGTGGAGTAAATTAGAGAAAATAATAGATAATGGAGAGAATGAATGGGATAATTCTTGTTATGTTGGCAATATAGGTCTTTTGCGGGGAAAGCGGTGCATTTGGAGGGAAAATGGCTAGTTAAGAACACTTAATGCTCAGTTCCTTAAGGAAAAATCAACAAAACACAATTAGGTATAGAAGTTACAGACAACTGCTTACATGTTACAGTCAACTCAACTACAGATTTTTTTAAAAATAAATGGCAGATGTCTTCTTATACTTGCGCACATGGGCCACAGGTGACAGTTTTGGGATATATCAGTATACACAAAGATTATTATTTCAAGGAAAAATTGACGAAGGGTTTTCAACATGTTCAGAAAGCCCCGGGGCTTTCGACCTCTTTTTTCTTAGGCAGGTTTTTTTTCAATAGTTTACCCTTTAATAAAAGTGTGGAAACTTTGAGGGGGAGGGGGAGGCTGAGGGAGGCGGGGTTGGTTGAAGCAGTTGAATTGCTTAATGCATGCAATGTCCTTGTCAATGGTTTGGATAAGTACAGTAGCTGCTGCTGCTAGATGAGAAAGGATGAACCAACACCAACTACTTGCTATTTTGCATCCTTTCTTCTTTCTTTCTTTTCACTATTTAGTTCATTCAACAAAAAGTTACTAGGGATTTTGTGAATTATTCAATTTTTTATATAGGTAATATCTACTTATCAGTTCCCTAGACACGGGATCTAACATGTGAGAGTTATGAAAGAATTTATGGTTACCATTTGAGAGGCATATCTAATACACTTATGGGTTAATATGAAAGAGATCGACGAGTAAATTCTATGAGTATACTCTTAGAAATGTTGTCGGACATTTTTCGGAATAAACCATATCTAGTATTCATTCAGTATTCTTTTTTGTGTATATATGAATTTAAACTCATTTTAGGTACTTATTATTATAACTGAGGAAACCCAAACCTAAAAATGGGTTGGTATTATTTATTGGTTCTGAATGTACTTAAGAATATTAAGATCCAGTTATGTCTCGTTTATAACAATAAGTCCTTGCCTTGTCCTGGGCCATTATTTCAAGGCCAGATATCTGGGCCAAACCCAAGGATCATAGTGCCTATTCTTTTTCAGGCTCTGCAAAGAACAATCTTGCAAGTTGATCAAATTTCTCATGGAATCTTTCCCCACAAATATCGCCGCGGCCGAGTGCTATTAAACGAACCCAACAAACCAAGCATGGCCTTATTCGGCATGAACTCGAGCATAGCCGAAACTGAGCACAAGCTCGGCTCTAGTTTGCAAGAAGCTTGAGTTGTTCAGCTTGTGAAAAAAGCTTGACTTATTTACTGTATTTTTTGGCGCGGCTCACTTATCTTAATTTGGACTCTGCTTGCTTAACACATGTAGGGCTCGTTTAAACCTCGTTTAGGCTCATTTTAAAAACCAATTCTAGTACAAGATATGCTATTAATATCTTTATCTTATATAGAATTACAAATGTGAATACATAAAACAAAATTACATTTATACTTGATGCTTAAAAAAATTTGCATAAAAATGCAAGCCTCATCAAACAATAATATACTAGCTTTTGGCATAGAAAATTGCATTCCCTTAGCAATTTAACAATTTTGAAACATATAACATAGGGAAAAGTAATTCGATCCACTTTTGGTGTCAGCAAGCAATATCCATATAGATTAAAGTAATTCAAAAAGTTAATAATTGACTAATAAAGGATAACTAGGAAGTTCTGCACTTTATAGGCAAGGTTTATTAATTGCACCCCCTTAGTCTACTAGCATGTATGAGCCCTAAATGTTTAGCCAAGCCTTAAACGAGCCGAGATTGAACACAAGTCGAGCTCGAGTCTATCCATGTTTGCGTTTGTTTGTTATTTCATCGGAACTTAGATTTTTGTTCAAGCTCGACTCATTTAATTGTTGAACGAGCTCGAATGAGTATTTAAACAATCAATCCTGAACCAAGCTTCGAGCTTTGAGATTTTCTAAAATTCCTCATTGGCGGCCGTCGCCGTCGATAACAGCGACCGTATCAGCCATCAGATGTCGTTCTTCATCGTCGATCGCTATTGTCTTATCATTGCTGCCCTACGTTGCTCGCCGTGACCACTCTCCATCACTAACCGATCCCTGCTTTCGTCAATGGCCATCGCCAATCGTTGCCTCCGAATGCCAGCTCTCGCTGCCCCAGCCACTCCATCCTGCCCAGTCGTCAATCGTGACTCTCCATTGCCCACCGCCAACCACCGCCATACTCCGTCGTCATTTTCTTAGTCAGGTTTTACCATCACGGCATTTGCTAATCAACAACCAATGTTGTTAATTCCAGTTGCATATATATATATATATATATATATATATATATATATATATAAACCCCTTTTGGAAACTTTATTAACAATCAAAAATTACAAGTTTGAAGTTTGAAATCCAAACCATGTGAATCCATAGTTTCTAAAACTGTAATCATGTCTCCAAAAGTGACCTCAAGTTTTGAGAGTTTCAACAAAAACTTGAGACTATATGCCAAAACTATATTAAGTAATCGAGACCTTTCTTTTCCTATTATTTTCATGATATTATGGTATCTAGCTTACATTACAGATCAAAAGAATATAAACATTTGAGCCTTCTGTTTTATCTCACCGTTAGATGCTGATTTAATAGCATGTGATAGCATAAAAGAAATAATAGCATGGACCTGTATCCATGGTTTAGATACTATTGCTTCTAGTATTATTCAAATACTAATCGTAAATGTTATTAATATATAAAGAAAATAGTTTTCAATAACAAACTGTTAAGATTTATAAATACAAACTATTGAACTTAAATATACAATTACCACTATTAAATCTTTAACTATCACCATTTAGAGGTGCTTGGTATATGAAATGGAACTAAAGATTACCAAAAATCTCCATATTCTCGGACATATGATGCCCAAGCCCAAGCAACTAATTCCAAGGAATTTAAAATTAACGTGCTTGATAGATTTTAAATATCTCGGTACAGTAATATATGTATGCGCAACGGCCGCAACAGCCAATGGCGATGAGCGGCCGACGTTGGCCGCAGCGGGTCGAGGCCGGCCCCATGTGATGGCTGGAGCCAAGGATAGGTTGGGGGGGGGGACCAAGGAAATTGAGCAGCAATCAACGGCCGAAGATGCACATAAATACTTTTCCTATTCACTTCAACTCGTACTGTACCCTAGATACAAAACACTGGGTTAAAAAGTATTGAAATGCTGAAAATAGGTTTTTTTTTTAGAAATAGGATGATTAGATATTAAAATTAGTAAAATAATATAATTTAAATTATAATTACGAGAATAGGACGGTTTGGATTGGATAGGGTTACAAGTCGGGTTCCAGAAACCCGCTCTTCATATTTAAAAGATAAAGGACGGGTTATGAGAACTGACCTACACACACATTGACCCCCATCTCCCAATCCCTCCCACCCCCAACCCCACCAGGACGACCCGTCCTCTCCCTTTCAATAGGGAGGGAGGGTTCCAAGAACCCACCCCCCCTTCTGAAGAGGGAGGGGTTTTGGGAACCGGAGGGTTTTAGGAACTCTCCTCTCTCTTTAGAAAAGGGTGGGTGGGTGGGGGGTTAGGAACCTGCCCTCCCTATTGAAATGGATAGTATGGGTTCTGGGAACCCGCCCTTTTAAAATTTTAAATTTAAAATAAAAATATTATTAAATTAAAAAATAATTTATTAAATCGGGTTCCAAAAACCGGCAATTCTGGATAGAGCGGGTTTTTGTAATATGATTTCGCACAAATATTGGATAAAATTGTTGTTATTGTTACTGACGTGGAGATAAGTGTTATTACTGATTATATAGAAGAAATTCAATAGTTAAATCATACTATAAATATGAATCTTGTATACACTTCGGTAAAAAAATGAATCCATTAAAAGAATTGGGGATAGGTTAATTGTATAATTTTAATTTGGGTGTCTTTTAATTTAGGGATAAGTTAATTGTATAATTTTAATTTGGGTGTGAAAGACGTCAAATTCTTTTAATGGATTCATTTTATTACTAAAGTGTATACAAGATTCATATTTATAGTATGATCTATGTATTGAATTCTTTCTATATAAACAGTAATAACATGTATCTCCACGTCGGTAACAATAACAACAATCTTATCCAATATTTGTGCGAAATCGGGTTCCAAGAACCCGCTCTATCCGGCATTGGCGGTTTTTGAAACCAGATTAAATAAATTATTTTTTTAATTTAATAATATTTTTATTTTAAATTTTAAATTTTAATTTTAAGAGGGCTCTTTAGAGGGGGTGGGGGGCGGGTTCCCGCCCTTCCCATTGAAAGGGGAGGGTAGGTTTCTAGAACCCGCCGTCCATGGCGGGATGGAATGGTAGGGGTTGGGGGATGGGATGGGTGTTGGGGTCAAAATTTGCACCTCCCGTTGACCGAGTCAAGTCAAGGTCAACCCCAAACCAGGTGGGCCAAAGCCCAGGTCAGACGGGCCCATGCCCAAGTCGAGCCCGCGGCCAGCCTCCTTCATGCCAAAATATAGATCATGTAACAAATAATTTTTATGTAATTTTTTATGCATGAATGTATGCAAAATGGGCATAAATCCAAATTTTTGTAAAGCCCATGGCTTATGTGCAAAAATAAATGCCACATGAGCCATGGGATGGGCAAAATGGCATTTTGTAAAGCCCAAGGGGCTATATGTAAACATGTAAGCCTATATAAGGCAACATGATGATGAATAAAGCATATACTTTTCACTCTCTCAAAAACCTAGGGTTTGTACCTCTTTCCCTTTTCTGAAGATTTCAAACCTTCTTCTTTCTTTTGAATTAAATCAAGAGTTTTACTCTTCCTTTTCCAAAACTAAATAGTTTTTCACCACAAAACCCACAAAGGGGAACTTGGATCTGTCATTAGATCTCAAAAAGAAGAGATTTTTAAAATCTCACATCTCTTGATCTTCAAGATCCGGCCAAACAACAGGAGGAAGGAGACCCATCTCTAGAAACCCCACTTTGGGGAAGAACTAGGGCTCAAAGGGAGAAGCCCTTCATCAGCTTCAAAACATCTTAGGAGTTTAACTCCTCATATATATATATATATATATATACAGAATAATAAGTGCTCCTTTCTGGGAGTACAACTCCCATTGCAGGGACCAGGTCCCTTTTGCTGCTCGAGCGCCCATGTGCTGACACGTGGTGCGCTAGCGCTCTTGCGCCCAGAGCGCTAGCGCCAAAAGCGCTAGTGCTCGAGCGCCCACGTGGCGCGCTAGCGCTCAAAGCGTTAGCGTTCTTGCGTCCAGAGCGCTAGCGCCCGAGCGCCCACGTGCTGACACGTGGCGAGTTAGCGCTCAGTGCGCTAGCGCTCTTGCGCTCAGAGCGCTAGCGCCCAGAGCCCCCACGTGCTGACACGTGGCGCGCTAGCGCTCTTGCGCTCAGAGCGCTAGCGCTCGAGCGCCAATGTGCTGACACGTGGCGCGCTAGCGTTCAGTGCACTAGCGCTCTTGCGCTCAGAGCGCTAGCGCCCAAAGCGCTAGCGTCCAAAGCGCTAGTGTTCTAGCGCCCATGTGCTGACACGTGGCATGCTAGCGTCCGAGCGCCCACGTGCTGACACGTGGTGTGCTAGCGCTCTTGCGCTCAAAACGCTGGCGCTGGCCCCATGCATCCTCTGGATGTCTTTTCCCCTTTTATATATATATATATATATATATATATATACACACACACACATATATACACACACACATACTCCACGACACTGTCCCTATTAGAAAAAAATTTCTAACGGGGCGCTGCCCCGCACCCCGTAAGGGGGCTGCTAGCCCCCTTGACCCCTAGCCCGCTATCCGGGTAGCGGGATCCCGGTAAAAACTCTGCGTGGCTCCCGACATATCCAAAACCCCCTTTCAAAACACATCACATGCACACTGCACATTGAGTTCACATGACCAGTTTAACCCGTCAATCGGAGGTTCCCTCACTCCAAAGGCGAGGGGTAATTAACGGCAGTTTAGTCCACGGCTGCCGGAGATTCGGATCCCCACAATCATTAAACCCTGGCCTACCCTAGGCAGGGGGAATCTGTAGTACGCCTGACAAGCGCGCGCGTATTCCCATCTCAATGGGGTGACGAAAAACACCCTACAGATTCTGGCACGCCCGGTGGGACCTACCTCTCCTCCCATATTTCGGGTTAAATGTTCATGCGAACTCAATCAATATACATATCTATATTTATATTAAAATAATGCTCTTTCATGCAGGTTTTCAAGCAATCACTTCTCAACAATGTCTCTAAAAATGAACCCAGCTCTCAACACGGCTCTCGTCTCCTATAAAATGAAGATAGACTCCAGGACGGTCCTCCCGGCAAGTCTCGGACGACAATGGGAAGAGCCGCCGCTACCATTCGGCTCTATTCTATTCATGTCAGCTAACGCCATCCCAGCTCCTCAAGCTCCGGTGGCAGACAAAATGGTCTCGAAAGGTAAGAGGCCAAATGTGGTGGTCTCGAAGGCGCCCCAACCCAAAAGCAAGTCGGTGTTTGAACGAATCTTCTTGGCCCCAGCTGGGGGCAAGGCCATCAACACCAACAAAGCAATAGGGCGTCTCGAGCATGCTCTGACGATGCCCCTAACAACTGCTCAATTGGGTATGTTCTCTAAGCTCCCCATCACTCAGCCTATGGCGGTTTCTCAGAGAGCAGAAGCCTGCCAAGCACTCAAGGCAGAGAAGCTGAGGCAGAAGCGGCTCAGATACAGAGCCAACAAAAGGGCTAGGGCTCCGGCCATGTTAAAATTTGTGAATTTCCAAAGTCCGGACCGCTCCGCGAGACCAGCTGCCAGTGATGAAAGGATGGATGAATGTGTTATTCACACCGTCTATATAGTGGGCGCTCGTCCCAGCGACAACCTTCGCAGCAAAAGCAAGGATGGGGCCACCACATCTCAAATCCAACCTGGTGTGCACATAGCTGTCACCTCTCAAGACCAGCACCCTCCAGAGGGTGATGAAAATCCTCCCAGTGAGGCTGATAGGCAGAGAGAGCCCTCAGTTAATGAGGTGTCGGGCTCAGAAAGCGAAGATGAGCCAACTTTCCATCCTAAGTCTGCAGAGCAGCAACTTCTTCAAGAGCTCTGAAAACAGCTCAGAAGCAAAGACAAGGAGATGGCTAAGCTCTACTCAAAAATTGACGACTTGACAAATGTCGTCTTACAGCTCACGGCCCAACTTGCCTCTCAGTCGCCCAATCAGGCACAGGGCTCTCATGAACCGGGAAACGGTGTCCCGAAACAGCCGACGCCCATTCCCTCAAATCCAAAAGTGGACGGACCGCATGAAAATCAGTCGCATCCTATCTCAGGAAATGTCTTGGCTGCCGATGACAGTAGCCCGCTAACTCAAGATCAAATTATGGATTTGGTTGCCAGCAAAGTCAAAACATTGGTGGTCGAAGCCGAAGCGCAAAAAGATATCAGCAGTAGTGGGAGACCATATCCTGCTCAGTATGATCTGGTAGAATTTCCTAGCGGCTATGTCATCCCCAAATTCGGAAGATTCGATGGGACGGGAAATGCGAATCAGCACATCGCCCACTTTAAAGCCTCATGCGGGATTACTGGGGGCAATGACGCTCTTCTCCTCCGCCAGTTCGTTAATAGCTTGACCGATATTGCTTTCGACTGGTATGCGAGCATACCGGATGGCTCCGTTACTACTTTCGTCCAAATGGAATCTTTGTTTCGACAAAGGTTCATGAGCGTCAACGATAAGATCACCATTGCCGAGCTCGTAAGGACCAAGCCCAAGAACAACGAAAGCAGCATGGATTTTATAATCCGATGGCGCAATCTCTCCGTCAAGTGCGAACCGCCGATAGAGCAAGACTAATCTGTCAATCTCCTCGTCGGAAATCTTAACAATTGGATGGCCCCATTTCTATGCACCGCGGGTCTCAAAACATTCCAAGAGCTGACCAGGAAAGTCCAGATGTTGGAACGCTCAAAGCAGGAGTCCTCCTCTGACTCCCAAAATAACAATAGGTCCTGGAGAAACCGAAAGGACGATAATCGCAAAGGCGGAAATCCCGACGATTCTGAGTCTTTCAACACTTCGGCTAACCGAAATAAGCGAGGGATAAGCGGGCCTAGTGCCAACCAGCCTCGAAAGCCAGTGTTCGGAGGGGGGGAGAATCTCCACTGAAAGAGAAGCTGGACAAGGTCTATTCCTTCAGAAGGGACAAAATCCGTAAAATATTCAAAGACGCCCTGAGGAACGGTCTACAACTGCCAGAGTCAAAAAGACCGCAGGAAGAGAATATGACGGACGACCCCAAATACTGCCCCTATCACAGAGTGATAGGTCATGTCATTGAGGACTGCTTCGTCTTCAAAGATTGGGTCGAAAAGCAATACAAGGCAGGAGAGATAGAACTGTCCAAAGGCGTGTTAATAAACAGTCAAGTTGCAACCGCCAATTTTACACAAACGAAGACCGAAGTTCTTCGCAAAACCGATTCTCTCAGACATCTGCCTTTCTCTGAAAACAATCGACCATCAAGTCTTTAAACTGGGAATAACCGACCTCTAAGTCGTTAAACTGGGAATGTAAAATATATATATATATATATATGTAAATAAACAAAAAAATGTGTAAATAAAAGAGAAATAAAGAAAAGCTGAAATGATGGGGCAACTGACAATAAAAATCAGCGAGTAAAATAAAGATAAAAATAAAGCCGAAATGATGGGGCAACTCGTAATAAAAATCAACGAGTAAAATAAAGATGAAAATAAAGCCGAAATGATTGGGCAACCGCGAATAAAAACCGAAATGATAGGGCAATCGCGATCTTCGCGATAAGAAAAGCTGAAATGATAGAGCAATCGCGGTAAAAAAAACAACAAAAACAAAAACAAAACAAATAAAACAAAGGCGAATGATGAGTCGTTCCTGGTATCATATTCCAGTGCAGCGATGCAGACGCCAACAAAAATTCAAATTTTCAAAATTCTCCCAGCCCTATGGCCAGTCCCCAAATTGACTGCCGTATACAATCCATGGGCTCAAATAATTCTCGTCATGCCCATGTCCCACTGTAATCACCAGTTACACGGCTGGTCTCCGCCCTTGGAATTATGGTCCATTGAGAAGACCCACTCATGTATCCTCACGATACATGAGGAGAACAAACCTTTGTGGGATCCTTACGACTCATAAAGGAAAACACACTTAGGAGTCCTCACTACTCCTAAGGAGAAAATACACCTGCGGGATCCTTACGACTCGTAGGGAGAAAATGCTTTTATAGGACCCTCACAGCCCATAAAATTGAAAAGCCTTAGGTGATAGGGATCTAAACCTGTCTCCTAAGCCATCACTCCCTAATCTCCAAGCGGCAAATGATGAGTCGCTCCTGGTACCATATTCCAGTGCAGCGATGCAGACGCCAACCAATCTCAATCCCTAAATGGCGAATGATGGGTCGCTCCTGGTACCATATTCCAGTGCAGCGATGCAGATACCAACCAAATTCCAAATTCCAATTCCCAAGTGGCGAATGATGAGTCGCTCCTGGTACCATATTCTAGTGCAGCGATGCAGACGCCAACCAAGTTCCATACTCCAACGGCGAATGATGAGTCGCTCCTGGTACCATATTCCAGTGCAGCGATGCAGACGCCGACAAAGTCTCGAAATTTTCCGGCCCTACGGTCTGGATCATACATCCTGCAAAACCGTATACAATCCACGGGCGTAAAACAATCCCAATCTCTCCCAAGTCCTACCGGCGAGACCACATTCAAAGTCCCACCGGCGATGGAAAAAAAGAAGAAAAAAATATTAAAAAAGGGTATGTCCACAAGCAAAATGGGCACGGATGAAAAGCCGAAAGGGCTCCGTGAGTAAAAACAGCAGGACTGCCGGCGAGCTTGTAAGAACCCGAAATGGCGCAAACTCGTAAAAAGGAGATGAAATGTATTCACAAAGTCCTCTCTACTTTGTGAGGAGAAAATTCCCGCGTGAGATCCTTACGACTCACAAAGGAGCAACACACTTGGGAGTCCCCACGACTCCTAAGGAGAAAATACACCTACGGGATCCTTACGACCCATAGGGAGAAAATGCTTTATGAGACCCTTACGGCTCACAAAATTGAAAAGTCTTAGGTGATAGGGACCTAAAACCTGTCTTCTAAGCCATCGCTTCCTGATAAACAAGCGCAAATAATGATTTGCTCCTGGTACCATATTTCAGTGTAGCGATGCTGATGCCAAGCAAAAACCAATTTCCAAATCCTCCCGGGGCAAATGATGAGTTGCTCCTGGTATTATTCCAGTGCAGCAATGCAGATGCCAAACCAAAACCAAAATCCTCAAATCCACTCATGGCAAATGATGATTCGCTCCTGGTACCATATTCCAGTGTAGCGATGTTGATGTCAACCCAAATCAAATCAAACCAACAACCTCTGCGGCGGAATCATGCTCCGTCCCAGAATTTACCCCGTGTCGAAATCATGCTTCGCCTCGGGATATCTATCTTCCCTGCCGGAATTATGCTCCCCTCGGAATCAAATCAACCAACCAACTCTGCGTCGGAATCATACTGTTCCCCTCCGAAAGACGGCGCGACGCAGGGACGTCTTGCCTGAAATTCGGGGTAGATACTAATTGGTGCTATCCGTCTACCTCTCCGAAGATGCCAAGTTGATTTATGGCACCATGTATCGAAGGTTTAAACGGATGCGTCCGATGTAGCAGACTTCGTCAGATTCCCCCTCGCTTGAGGGGTTTTTGATTGTGGGGACGCTCTTCCCTGCAGGCGCAAGCCCCTGCAGTTAATTACGCTACCACATTGCGGTAACAACTTTCTCCTTCTCCAGATGATCACTTCGTGTCGTGTGTGTTTGTTTTGTGTTTGGTTGCCCGTGGATTGTATACGGAGACTGAGTTATGTCGTCGCCCTTAGGACGTGGACTAGTCCAAATCCGTATTATCTTAGATTTGGGTTTGGGGGTTATGTTTAAGGATACGTTAGCCTCATTTGAGACTAAGATCGACTTAAACGTTTGTTAAGGATACGTTAGTCTAGTTTTAGACTAAGATCAACTTAACGGGATCTCTTAGATCCAACAAGAGAGTAATTAAGGGAGCCCTGTTGTCTAGTTTAGTGATATTGCGGTCAATAGGTAGTTTAAGGACATTGCGGTCCAATGTTAGTTTTAAGACGTTGCGGTCAAGGTTAAGTACATCATAGTCCGAGGATTTAAGGACTCCACAGTCCGGCATTAGTTTTAAAACGTCCCGGTCAAGGTTAAGGACATCATAGTCCGTTGTTAGTTTTAAGACATCCCGGTCAAGGTTAAGGACATCATAGTCCGAGGATTTAAGGACTCCACAGTCCGGCGTTAGTTTTAAGACATCACGGTCAAGATTAAGGACATCATAGTCTATGAGTTTAAGGACCCCACAGTCCGTATCAATGTGTGGTTGTTGGGACCCATCACCTCTTTGAAGACGTTGAGGAATTACAACGCCAAGTACCAAAGGAGTGAAGAGATGTACCCTTAAACCAAGGTAGATTAAATAATCTTTGGCCCAATTTAGAACCCGGACCAATTAATTATATTATGAGCCCATTAGCCTAGTTAAGTTTGAATTGAGGACTTACGGCCAGCTTGGGCTAAGTCCAATCATGTTAGAATATTGGCCCTCTGTTGGTTCATTGAAGGAGAGCGTTTGCCTCTAGAGACTTAGCCAATTGGGCTAAAGCTAGTGTTAAACACTAGAGACCAACAGTGTTGAACACCGGGAATAAGATTAGCAAGTCAGTGTTAAACACTAAAAGATAATCAGTGTTGAACACTAGCAACAGGGCTTTCAAATTAGTGTTAGACACTAAAGCAAATCAGTGTTAAACACTGGCAACAGAGATTTCAAATTAGTGTTAAACACTAAAGCAAATCAGTGTTAAATACTGGGAACAGAGTTTTCCAAATTAGTGTTAAACACTAAGAAAATCAGTGTTAAACACTGGAAATGGAGTTTTCAAACTAGTGTTAAACACTAAGGAAATCAGTGTTAAACACTGGGAACAAATCATCAGTCTGATGTTAAATATTGTCAGAGAAAAGATCACGTGGGAGCACGTGATGGCATCCAAAAGGTGGGGCCAGATCCCCTTCATTTTGTTCTACAGATAAGTGTTTAACACTTTTAATTCTGAAAGCCATCACGTGTGGGCACGTGATGGGGGCTCACGCTTTGATCTGTTAGAATGTTCATTAGGGGTCACGTGGTGACACGTGTGGGCGCCCCAGAGCTTCTTTTCTTTTGCTTTTTCTTTGTGTGCTTTGGGGGTCACGTGGAGCACGTGGGGCGTTGCCTCAAAGTTCTTCTCTGTGGATATTTACAGGGGGCGCGTGGTAGCACGTGACCCTGTTTCTTTGCCGGTTTGAAGATGTGTTTATCTTTTTAAGAATTAAATTTTTCATAGGATTAAACCCTAGTAATAACTTTTAGAGGAATTAAATTCCCACTTTCTTTTAAAGAATTATATTCTCAGATAGGGTTAAACCCTAATTTCTTTTCTGTAGGAATTAAATTCCCCATATATGTAAAGAATTAAATTCTGGCATAGGGTGAAACCCTAATTTCTTTTTTTTAAGGGAATTATATTCCTGTGAGTTTTAGAGAATTAAGTTCTCAATTAGGATTAAACCCTGGTTCTGTCCATTTTTAAGAAATTAAATTCCTATAATATAGGGTTAAACCCTAATTTTATCTTAAAGAAATTAAATTCCTATAATTCTGTGAGAATTAAATTCTCAAAACTCAGTTCCTTCTCTGTGTTTTAGATCTGCATGGCAGGATCTCAACCCAATGAGAATTAAATTCTCAATTCATGGGGAGATATGCACTTTGCAAATCCTCCACCAGAGAACGAACTAAGTTCTTTTCTTTATATAAGAGTTAAACTCTTTTGATAATTAAATTCTCTTTTGAAGCCTCTCTTTTCTTACCTAGGGTTTTTCTTTTGCAGAGAATCAAATTCTTCCTTCTGAATTTTCAAGATTCCAAGGCTCTATCTCTCTCTCTCTATCTGTGTGTGTATATATAACTCTCTCTTTTGGCTCCTATTTATAGGAGAAGGAAAAGAATCAATCTGTTTTAGTGAATTTTTTATTGAAATATTTGATTTGTTTATTGAGAGACTTGATTTATCTTCCTCATTAATCTGGGCCTTTAGATTATTAGGTGAATTTTATTCACCATTGGATTTTAAATCCAAAGATATCTCTTTGATATTTCGGTGAGATTTAGGGGGAAATCTTTCCATGTCCAAGATTTTTCCATAAATTGATGATGTTTAATCACCTTCAGATTCTTGATCCAACGGTTTCAGATAATTCTTCTCCTTTTTGGAAAGATTTGAATGATCTCTTCTCAAAACTTAATTCTGTTAACGAATAAGGCTTTTAAAGCCGGTCACGTGTGGGCACGTGACCCCTGGAATTGGCTTCTCTTCTTCTGCGCTCTGTTCTCTGGCCGCTGCTTAACCATCACGTGCCAACACGTGACCACTGGTCACGTGTGAGCACGTGATGCCTCTTCTGAAGCCTTTTCCTGATTTATCAGGGAACAAATACCCCTACAGCGTTGTTCTCACGTGTCTGCACGTGAGTACAACGCTGTCACTTTTATGACCGTCGGATCTGCCTTGGGAGTAGGGTAGATGAAACATTTTCCATCCCATCCTATAAATGCCCATGTCCTTTCAGAAGAGCCTTCACTTTTGCTCATCTTTCTTCTTTGATAACTTTTCTTCTTGAGAATTTAATTCTCGTTTCCAGAGCTTAGTTTTCTGCCTCAAACTTTTTCTAGAGTTTAACTCTGTTTCAAGAAGACCCTTTCTTCAGGTGAAGATATTTGAACGATCGGAGAACTTTCCCAGCAACCACCACGGGATTTTAAATTCAGATCAAGGGTTTTTCCCTTTGACAAGAACACACATTTCTTTTTGTTTTAAGTTCTTCCACAAGAACAGAAACCCATCTAATTTTCAAACTGTAGATCTCTTAGGGTCTCTTTAACCCTTAGGGAGATAATGGTGTCGGTTGTCCCTTCCATGAAATTTAAATCCATCCTCAAGGAGCTCTGGCTCTGGAACAACAAACTTCTAGGAATTTAATTCCCTTTTTTAAGAAGGAAATTAATTCCTATGAGGAACTAAGTTCTTCCCATGGGGACTTCATGGGTTTTCTTTGCCCTGAGTTCTCTTTCTCAACCGGGAGGAAGAAGTTTGTAATGAATTTTCATGATCATTATTTCAAGTATCACGAATGCCCATTTGTATGATCTTGATGAGATCATTTCTTACGGGAATATCCGTGCACTGGGCCACAGCCAGAACCAGGAGTTCACCAACGCTCAATGTGCTGAGATCATGAGCCGCTTCGATGAGTACAATGGTCGGCTACTCCCTCGCCGCTCTTCTCTTTTGAGACTCATCGTGCTAGCGATCTAGGAGGCGCTCCCTCTCTTCTGCACCGGCATGCCGCTCAGGGCATTGGACGCCGCCGAGGATAAGGTACATTCGGTGTACTTGATGAGCCTAATCTCGAAGAGGAAGCGAGACAACCTCATTGATCTCTTGCACCAGGCTTTTCAGCAGTCGGCCATACTAGCTGCCTATCGGAGGGTAGAAGACATTCGTGAGGACCCCGACGCTTGTGACCGCGAGAGAAAACATACTCAGATAGTTCGAAATGCTTGGAGGATCTTGGACAAAGCCACGTTTGAGTTTCTCAATCCGTGCCCCGCGTCCGAGGTCTTGCCGTTGTAATCGTTTTTCCCCTTTTTTTATTTTATATGAACTTTTTAAAGTATGAATGATAAGTTTTATCGTGCCCTTCTGTGTTTGCATGCCTTTTTTGCGGAATTTTGTCATTTTTGCTATTGTTGTTGCTGATGTGTTTAGTGTGTAAAGCACCATTTCACTTTTCAGTACACGTCAAGTTTGGTGCTCACGCGCTCCGCACGTGGGGTCCCTTTGATGGGGCTGTTTAGTTTTTCATGCCATTGTTTACCCCAATCAGAGGAAAGCTCTGTTCAAATTCCAAGGTGGGAAAAGAAGCAATGTTTCTGTTTTCCTCCAATCAGAGCAAAGCTCTATCTTGAAAATTAAAGTTAAAATAAATGAAGCAACGCTTCAAATCTCGGGCGCAACGCGCCACGTGTCAGGCGCTGATACGTCAGCACAACGCCCAAGGCAGCGCGCCCAACCAGAGCAAAGCTCTATTTAAAACAAAATTAAAGGATGCAACGCTTCAGTTGCGCAAGCGCTGCGCTGCGCGACACATGTCAGCGCAGATGCGCTAGCGCAGTTGCGCTGCGCGACACATGTCAGCGCAGTTGCGTTGCGCTGTGCGCTGCGCGACACGTGTCACGCGCTGGGGCATTTGCGCCAAACAGAATTAAGATTTTAAAGAAATCTTTCTGTTCTTGTTAAAACAAGAAGATTTTCTTCTGTAAAACAGAAGCCCTTGGATCAAAGATCCAACGGTGGGGAAAATTCCCCAAATCACTCAGAGAAAGATCTCTTTAACAAATTTAACTAATTTATGGGCACTATAAAAAGGACCCTAGACCTCAATTCAAAGGTATCAACATTTGTGAGAAATCAAGAACTTCAAACAGAGAAAACTCTGAAGAAATTTCAAGAAAAAGGTAAAAACCTTCATAAAATAGAAGAAATTTCTTCTAATAGATCATTGATCTAAGAACAAGATCAATGATCTTCACATAATAGACAGTGCTTTGCACTTTTTATGAACCACTGGTTCTTTAAAAACAAGAAAAACAAGAAATACTTGTTTTCTTTGATTCTAATTAAATCACAGAAAACAAACAGTGCTTTGCACTTTGTCATGAACCATTGGTTCTAAAAAGATTCTCAAATTATAGTGCCTTGCACTTGCAAACTGCGCTGTTGCGCTCCTGGATTGGCGCAAGCCACCAGAAAGCGCCACGTGTCAGCATCTGAACCATCTGTGCTATGCGCTTTTGAAATAGAGCCTTACTCTCTGGAATTGGCGGAACTCACCAAAGCGCGACGCGTGTCAGCAGCGCAAGCGCAGCGCATTGGCGCAGCGCACTACGCTTGCGTGGCACGTGTCAACACCACAAGCGCTTGCGCTCTCTGATTGGCGTAAAGCGCCTGAAAAATCCAATGCATTTCCTAAAGGGCCAGGCCTAAATCAAAAAGACCTAGTAGGCCTAATTAAATTGCAAAGCAATAAATGGGCAGAGCCCAGGTAAAATTGATGCTCTGCATCTTTTATAAAAGGGCAGAGCCCAAGTAAAATTGATGCTCTGTATCATTCATAAATGAGCAGAGCCCAAAATAAACTGATGCTCTGCATCCTTTATGGGCAGAGCCCAACCAAAAATAGAAAATAATGCAATGCATTATTTAAAAATGGGCCAAGTCCTAGTACAGGCCAAAAACAAATAAAAGTATCGAGCATTTTTCAATTGGACTTAGCCCAATTGTAGCCGTAAGTCCTCAAATCAAATTGGCTGAGCAAAATTGCTCTCCTAAATCAATTTACCTCCGGTTCGAGGGTACATCTCTGAACTCCTCTGACACCTATCGTTGTAATCCTTCAACGACGTCAGAGAGGTGACGGGTCCCGACGACCACACATTAATACGGACTGCGGGGTCCTTAAACTCGTGGACCGAAACGTCCTTAAACTAATATCGGACCGAAACGTCCTTAAACTAATATCGGACCGAAACGTTCTCAAACTAATGTCAGACCGAAACGTCCTTAAACTAATAATGGACCACCACGTCCCTAAACTGGCGATGGACCACCATGTCCCTAAACTGGAATATGGACCGCAATGTCCTTAAACTACCAATGGACCGCAATGTCCCTAAACTACCTATGGACCACTACGTCCCTAAACTGGAACAATAGAGCTCCCAAATGCTCTTTTGTCGGATCTAAACGATCCCGTTTAAGTTGATCTTAGCCTCAAATATGGCTAACGTATCCTTAAACATTCAAACAAACTTTAGTCCCAAATTGGACTATAAGACCCCCAATCAACTTTGGTTCAAGGGTACATCTCCGAACTCCTCTGACACATGTCGTTGTAATTCTTCAACATCGACAGAGAGGTGACGGGTCCCGACGGCCATATATTAAATGGACCACTACATCCTTAAACTGGAAATGGATCTAGACAATCCCGTTAAGTTGATCTTAGTCTCAAATCAGACTAACGTATCCTTAACGAATGTTTAAGTTGATCTTAGTCTCAAATGCGGCTAACGTATCCTTAAACTAAAAACACCAAACCCAAATCTAAGTAAATACGGATTTGGACTAATCCACGTCCTACGGGTGACGGCATTACTCAGTCTCCGTATACAATCCACTGGCAACCACAAACAAAACAAACACCCACGACACGAAGTGAAATTCTGGAGAAAGAGAAAGTTGGGGCTTGCGCCTGCAGGGAAGAGCGTCCCCACAATCAAAAACCCCTCAAGCGAGGGGGAATCTGACGAAGTCTGCTACATCGGCTGCATCCGTCTAAACCTCCAATACATGGTGCCATAAATCAACTTGGCATCTTCGGAGAGGTAGACGGATAAAACCATATAGTATCTGCCCCGAACTCAGGCTAGACGTCCTCACGTCGTCGCCTTCTTTCGGAGGGGAACAACCATATTCTCTGTGTACAGCATTTAATGCTAAAAAGGAGCCTTGGAAATAGTCCCATCTCCTTGATTTCCAATGCTTTCCCTATTTTTTGGGTCTCAGAAATAGTCCCGCTATGCAGGATTCTCCGTGCACAGCATTTAATGCCCCTTTTTATAACCTGAGGCTATGGCCTTCTTTTTCTTTTCACAGAGAAATTTATTCTTAATTTAGTGCAATTTATCTTGAGGAAACAACTGGGTGCCATGGCCTGCAACCGCCGTCATGCTCGTCGACAGTTATGGGAAGTGCCTATCGAGGAGATGATTCCTCGCTTTGCCGCACGATGGTGGATCCCCTCCTTACCGATGATGAATGCGACTCAGCGGCATATGAACTCTCGATCTGTAGGGGGTCCTCCCTCCCAATGGGCTCCCTCTGGCTCCGGATGATTCTTGCTGCCGTGCTTGCCGACGTCCCTCCTCACCCGGCGGAGATGACCCTGGCGATGCTTGACGCGGATGAAGAAAAGTTCGAGGGTTTTCACGAGGCGTGCCTGATTACTCAGGCTTTGAAAGATCGCTCAGTTCACCTATTGAGCCAAATAAGAGCTCGGCGGGCTGTTATGTCTGCTTTTGCGGACGAACATGGGGCCAATCGGTGGGGAGCAACTTCTCGCGAGAACCGTCGCTTTGATGTATTGGAGAAAGCAGAGAGAGAGATGGAGAATTTTGTTCTTTGTTTTGTTAACCTTTGTGCTACCGATCCTTTGTTTGGTGAGCTTTTCCCGCTAGCGTAGTATATTCAAATTAGTTTTCGCATGCTTTATATTGAATTTTTATGTGTGTTGGGTACTCGTATGTATGTCTTGCTTGCATAAATGAGCTTTGTGTTCTCCCCATGAGAACTTTCTTTAATTGCGAACACTATCATCATGTTGCATGCTCATCAGAGCTTCGGGTATTATTTCTTTTCGGATATTCATATAGTTGCGAATGCATGCTTGATTGGAAAAAAAAATTTTGTTGCTTCCCATACCAGATGATGTGCGCATGTTTGAGATCGACTATTGCTATCGACCGGGGGCTTGTTTATATAGTCTTGAGCGTACACGTCCTGTTTCAAAGGCTGTGGTCGTGAAAGCGGGCTTGCGTGGTCTGATAAAGCGATGTGTGGCGAACATGGTGTCGTGCGAGAAGAGGCTGGGCCGCAAATTCTCGGATAGGGAGCTGGCCTCTAAGGCGCTGAGCGAGCTCCAAACCAGTCTTACAGCCAAAGCCAATAAAGCTTATGAACTCTGGCGAGTACTTCAAGAGTCTATCAGAGAGGTGGTGGCTCTTGATAAAGCTACCGTTTTCACTCGCGAAAGGGTCGAGGCTCACAAGGCTACTGAGAAAGAGCTCGAAGGCCGGCTCACCTCATATCAGGCCCAACAGGCTCAAGCGGAGGTCCGTCTTCTAGCGATCCTGAATCATGAAGCTGTGGCCCAGCAAAAGAAGGATGAGCTAGCAAAATTGCTAAATCGCCCGCCGGCTTGAAAACTTGTATCTTTTCCTTTTTTCTTCTTTTGTACATACTCCTGAATGAGAGTATATATTTTTTGTTCCTTCACGAATTGTACTTTGTATCCATTTTGGTTTATGAATAAAAGACATATTTTTCTTCTCAATGGTGTGTCTCCTTTTTTATTGAATGTGTTCTGCGGACAATTTATCTTGGTCTCTTTGCAGGGCAGCGATGGCCAAGGATTCAGGGTTAAGATCTGCCTCCTAAGACTTTTGAGCTTTACGAGCTGTGAGGGTCTCATAAAGAGTTTTTCTCCCTACAGGTCGAGAGGATCATGTAAGTGTAAGTTCTCCTTAAGAATCGTGGGGATTCTTAAGCGGGTTTTCCCTTGGGAGTCGTAAGGATCTCACAAGAGAGTTTTTCTTCCCTACAGGTCATGAGGACCCGTAAGTGCTGGGTGCGGCCACCCTTATCCGTATTTCACGGGGTCAGGGGTTGTTTTGGGATGTTTTCCAAGGTACCGTAGTTTAAAGACATCGCGGTCAAGGTTAAGGACCTCATAGTCCATGGGTTTAAGGACTCCACAGTCCAATGTTAGTTTTAAGACATCACGGTCAAGGTTAAGGACATCATAGTCCGTGGATTTAAGGACTCCACAGTCCGACATTAGTTTTAAGACATCACGGTCAAGGTTAAGGACATCATAGTCCGTGGATTTAAGGACTCCACAGTCCAATATTAGTTTTAAGACATCACGGTCAAGGTTAAGGACATCATAGTCCGTGGATTTAAGGACTCCACAGTCCAATATTAGTTTTAAGACATCACGGTCAAGGTTAAGGACATCATAGTTTGTGGATTTAAGGACTCCACAGTCCAATGTGTGATTACCGGGACCCGTCACCTCTTTGAAGACGTTGAGGGATTACAACGACAAATATCAAAGGAGTGAAGAGATGTACCCTTGAACCAAGGTAAAATCAGTCTTGAATCATGGTGGTTGATTGTTAGTTTTAAGACATTACGGTCGAGGTTAAGGACATCATAGTCCGTGGATTTTAAGGACTCCACAGTCCAGTGTTTGCTCTGGATGCTTCACACGGGTTCACTGCTGTGCTTGGCGAGGACCAGGCTCCGCTCTGGGCGTTTTTCGCGGGGTCAAAGAGTGACGTTATCCGCGTTCCACGTGACCAGGAATTTTGGTCTAGATGCTTCACACGGGTTCACTGCCGTGTTTGGGGAGGACTAGGCTCCGCACTGGACGTTTTCCACGGGGTCAAAGAGTGACGTTATCCGCGTTCCACGTGACTAGGAATTTTGCACTAAATGCTTCACACGGTTTCACTGCCGTGTTTGGCGAGGACTAGGCTCCGCTCTGGATGCTTCACACGGGTTCACTGCCATGCTCTGCGAGGACCAGGATCCGCTATGGACGTTTTCCACGGGGTCAAAGAGTGACGTTATCCGCGTTCCACGTGACCAGGAATTTTGCTCTGGATGCTTTCCACGGGTTCACTGCCATGTTCTGCGAGGACCAGGCTCCGCTCTGGACGTTTTCAACGGGGTCAAAGAGTGACGTTATCCGCATTCCACATGACCAGGAATTTTGCTCTGGATGCTTTCCACGGGTTCACTGCCGTGTTCTGCGAAGACCAGGCTCCGCTCTGGACGTTTTCCATGGTGTCAAAGAGTGACGTTATTCGCGTTCCACGTGACCAGGATTTTGTTGATTATATCCGCATTTCACGGGGTGGGGATTTGACTCTTGGTGATATGTATATCGCCGAGCCATGAAACTGGGAGTTGCCGCTGTTCCTCTTTGCTTGATGTTGTGTCCGCTGCAACGAGACGAACGTCGAGATGATCTTTAGGCTATCTGCGACTCATCGAGATTTGGCTTCTTCTTCTGATGAAACCTGATGGGGAGGAGTATGATCTCTTCTTTGTTTGCGCTCCAGGATTGTATACAGGGATTGATGTATCACCTGTAGGACAAAAATTTCATTTTTATTTTATTTCTTTTTCCGCGATGCTCTATCATTTCAGCTTTTATATCGCGAAGGTCGCGATTGCCCCATCATTTCGGCTATTTTTTCGCGGTGCCCAATCATGTCGGCTATTTATTTTATTTTTTTTACTCGCTGCTTTTTATTGCGAGTTGCCCAATCATTTCGGCTATTTTTCATGCATACATTTTTACTTGCTGCTTTTTATTGTAAGTTGCCCCATCATTTCGGCTATCTCATATGCACTTTTAACTCGCTGATTTTTTATCGCGAGTGTAGAACTTGGCGTCTGGTGCTAATCTCAGTATCAGCATCGCTACAACTGGAATATTGCCAGGAGCGAATCATCATTTGCCATGAAAGGACTTGGAATTTGACACCGTTTCAGGCATCAGCATCGCTACAACTGGGATATTGCCAGGAGCGAATCATCATTTGCCTCTGTCGATGTTGAACAAAGATGGCTTAATAAACAGGGTTAGGGTCCTGTCGACCAAGGCTTTTAACTTCATGAGCCGTAAGGGTCTCACAAAGGTATTTCTCCCTACAAGTCGTGAGGATCTCGTAGGTGTGTTTTCTCTTTGGGAATCGTGAGGATTCCTAAGTGCGTGTTCCCCTGTAAGTCGTAAGGACCTTAGAAAAGGGTTTTTTCCTTATAAGTTGAGAGGACTTACAAGGGTTGTTTACCATGTGAGCATATCCCTAGTCGCTGGTGGGACTTTGTTAGGGAAATGTTTATTCGCGGCCGTGGATTGTATACAAGGGTCAGTATGAGCCTCTTGTAGGGCAATATTGAAGGTTGTGGGGGGGGTTGCTTAAGAACAGGTTCAGGTTTCTGTAACTTAAGACTTTCAAATCTTATGAGCCGTGAGGGTCCCATAAGAGAGTTCTCTTTACGAGTCGTGAGGATCTCGCAAGTGTAATTTCTCCTTAGGAATCGTGAGGACTCCTAAGTGTGTTGCTCCCTTGTGAGTCGTAAGGTTCTCACGCGGGTGGTTTCTCCTTACAAGGTCGTAAGGACCCTGCAAGTGTCCTTTAATGAGGTTGCGCCCTTTCGAGTTTTCACAAACACTCGCCGGTAGCCCTGCTGTTTTTACTCACGGAGCCCTTTCGGGTTTTCATTCGTGCCATTTCGCTTACGGACATACCGTTTTTATTTTTATTATTATTTTTATTCTATTTTTATTCTATTTTTTTATCGGCTTTGAGATGCTGCAATCCACCGTAGTTTATCGACATCTCGGTCAACAACCAGTTTTAGGACATAGTGGTCCGTCGTTAGTTTAAGGACGTTTCGGTCCGTCGTTAGTTTAAGAACGTTTCGGTCCGTTGTTAGTTTAAGAACGTTTCGGTCCGTTGTTAAAGAAGGCCGGTTACTACTTATAGAGTTCGGGCTTAGGAAGATAGCGAGCGGACATGGTCATCGTCATCTATCATTGACCTAGGCCTCAACCCGTCAAGCGTAGTATTTCTTCAGGAAACGACCGTTTATTGGCCTGAAAGGTCTTTCACCGTGCATATCCATGAGTAGATACGCTCCGCCCTGGTTGACCTTGTCTATGATGTACGGCCCTTCATAGTTCGGCTCGAATTTTCCCCGCTTGGTGCGATTGGGGATCATAGGTCTTTTGACCACTAGCACGAGTTCGCCTTGGCGGAATGTCCTCGACCTGGTCAATCTTTCATATGAGCGCATCATCTTTGCTTTATAAGCCTCCAGATTTTGTTGCGCTATGAGCCGGGTTTCATCAAGGGCGTCAAGCTCCTTAAGCCGAAGGTGAGCATTTTCTTCGTCCGTCAGCTCGTAGTGGACTGCCACTCGTAGAGAGGGTAGCTCTATCTCGAGGGGGAGTACCGCTTCCATACCGAATACCAACGCGTATGGCGTTGTGTTCGTGGCCATCTTGAACGTAGTCCGATACGCCCAAAGAGCTTCTTGCAGTCTCTCGTGCCAGTCCTTTTTGTTTTGGGACACCGTCTTCTTCACGATCTTTGTCAAGGTTTTGTTGAAAGCCTCAGCTAGACCGTTAGCTCGCGGATTATAAACTGAGGAATATCTTCAGTCTATGTTGTGTTGCTGCACGAAGCGACTAATCTTGTGGCTTCTGTAGGCTGGACCGTTATCGGAGATGATCCGTCGCAGAGTTCTAAACCGATAAATGACGTGCGTCTTGAAGAAATGGAGAATATTCTCCGTCTTCATTTCCCTTAACGGTACTGCTTCTGCCCACTTGGAGAAGTAATCGGTGGTCGCTAGGATGAAACGATGTCCCCTGGACGATGCCGGTTCAATGGGGCCGATTATGTCAGTCTCCCACATTTCGAACGGCCAGCTAACCACCGTTGGATGTAGTGGATTTGGGTGCTGATGGATAAAGTCTCCATGAATCTGGCACGAGTGGCACTGCTTCGCATATTCGAGGCAGTCCTGAATCATCGTGGGCCAATAGTAGCCCATTCGTTTAATCTTCAACTTCATCTTCGGGCCTGCTTGGTGAGAACCGCAGAGTCCGTCGTGAACTTCCTGAACGACTCTTTTCGCTTCGTCAGGTCCCAGGCATCTCAACCATAGAGAGTCAAATGACATCTTGTATAAAGTATCATTGATGAAGGCGAAAGACAGAGCTCGTTTCATAAGCTGATGTCTTGAGGACGCATCTTCAGGCGTTCGACGGGATTTGAAGTAGTCTATGAAGACTTCTCTCCAATCTTCAGCCTTCTCTTGGTCCTTTATTTGCATAGCCATTTGCTCGGTTGCTTCCTTTTCTTCAGATGATTCCGGAGATATTTCTGCCGGTGTGAAGACCCGACGGCTTTGTACCATAATTCTGACGTCATCGAGGTTCTCATCAGCCAGTTCTTTAGCCAGCTTAGCTAACGCGTCTGCCTTGCTATTTTCCGCACGCGGTATGTTTTCCAGCATGTAGGAGGGAATTTGAGCCAGCAATCGCTGTACTCCCTCGCCATACTTCACCAGCTCTGGCTTGCATGTCTGGTAGTTGCCGTTTACTTGACTAACGACCAGTTGGGAATCTCCGTATATGAGGAGGTTTTCAATTCCCATGTCGATGGCGATCTCAAGGCCTGCTATCAAAGCTTCGTACTCGGCTTCATTGTTAGTCCTCGGCTCTGTTAAGGAGAAAGCAAAGCGCATTATTCCTCCTTGTGGAGTTACGAATACGAGGCCTACCCCCGATTTGATTATAGGGGTGCTTTGTTTGTGCTTCTTCATGGAAGACGCTCCATCAAAATAGAGTTCCCACCGGGTACCACTTCCGTTGATCGTGTCAAACGCATGTTCGTCTGGCAGCTCGCAATTCAAAGGAGAGTCAGCAGGTATTGGATGCTCAGCGAGAAAGTCGGCGATGGCTTGGCCTTTCACTGCCTTAAGAGGCTGATAGGTTATTGAAAACTCTATCAAGAGTAGGGCCCATTTAGCGAGCCTCCCTGTCAATATGGCCTTCGACATCAGATATTTGAGGGGGTCCATCTTTGATATAAGACGGACTTCATACGCCAACGCATAGTGCCGGAGTTTCATTATCGCGAAGATCAACGCCAGGCAGTGCTTTTCGATGGGGGAATAATTGCTTTTTGCCCCCAGTAGGACTCGACTTAAATAGTAGAGCACTCTCTCCTTCCCTTGGTCGTTCTCTTGTGCCCATAATGCGCCTAAGGAACCTTCGAGGGCTGTGGTATAAAGAATAAGAGGTTTTCCCTTGACTGGAGCAGCTAACACCGGCGGGTTCTGCAGGTACTGCTTGATCTCGTCCAGTGCGCCTTGGCATTTGTGATCCCAGACGAACGGGGTTCCCTTCTTTATCAGGTGACTGTAAGGGCGGCACTTGCCTGAAAGATTGGCTATAAATCGCCGGATGTACGCGAGCTTCCCCTGGAAAGACCGCAATTGTTTGAGAGTCCTTGGCGGTGGCATTTCCATGATCGCCTTGATTTTCGACGGATCTATCTCGATACCCTGGTGCCAGACAATGAACCCTAGGAACTTGCCTGAGGATACCCCGAACGCCCATTTGAGGGGGTTCATCTTCAAGTTGTATTGCCGAAGGCGTTGAAATACGGTCTTCAGATGCTCTAAATGCTCCTCGTACGATTTACTTTTCACCACGAGATCGTCGATATAACATTCGACGATTTCATGTATGAGGTCATCGAAAATCTTCGTCATGGCCCTCTGATAGGTGGCACCGGCGTTCTTTAAACCGAAGGGCATAACTTTGTGGCAGAATATACCCAGAGGAGTCCGGAAAGCGATGTGCTTCTGGTCTTCGGGATGCATTTTTATCTGATTGTATCCTGATGAGCCGTCCATGAAGGAGAAAACTTCGTGAGTGGACGTATTATCTATCATCAGCTCGGTAACCGGCACTGGGAAATCGTCCTTCGGGCAAGCTTTATTGAGATCCCGGAAGTCCACGCATATGCGCACTGTCCCATTTTTCTTCATTACCGGGACGATGTTAGCGATCCAGTCAGGATATTGAACTTCTTGAATAAACCTAGAATCAATCAGCTTCTTGACTTCGGCGTTGATGCTCATCTCAAGTTCGAGCCGCATTCTTCTTGGCGCCTGTTTGACTGGCTTAACGTCCGGAGATATCGCCAATTTATGCACAGCAATTTCTGGATTTAGTCCTGGCATTTCGGAATAGTTCCATGCGAAGCAATCCATATGCCGCATAAGCACGTCTCTTAACGCAGTCGCCCTTTCTTCAGATAGCAGCTCGCTGACGAATGTCGGTCGCGGGTCGTTTGCTGTCCCCAACTCAATCTTCTTGAGGTTATCTGCAGTAATATGTATGCCATCTTCCAGCACTTTCGGCGCTGGCAGTTGTTCTGAGATTACCTCGTCATCGCTGTTTTCGAAGCACCAGGAAAGGTCATCCATATTCTTGGGCTCTCTTTTTGATATTGTTATCATATGACAGGTACGAACTCGCTTCCAAGACCGATGTGGATCTGGTTCTACTCTTATGGCTTTGGGTTCGTGTTTTTGTGGTGGCGTTACCCTCCAGCTGCTGGACAGAGCAAACCTGCCTTGCTGATATTGATCTTCGACCCAGTTCTTGAAGGTGAAGCAATCCTCAATAGGGTGTCCTATGGCTCGGTGATAAGAGCAATAGCCCGGATGAGAGATCTCGTTAGCTTGCTCAAGGTGGTTAGACTCCGGAAGTGTAATCATTCGATGTTTTAAAGCGAGATCAAGTATCTTCTTCGTCTTGTCTTGAGGGAAAGAATATGCTCGACTCATCTTCTTCATGAGGGACAAATCCGGACCGCGCAATTCCAGATCACATGACTCTTTGATCCCGCGTTGTCGTTGTCGAATCCCTTTTCCGCTCTTTGACTTATTTCTGCCTCTGTGTCGGGCCTTTTGCACAGCAGGTTGACAGGGAGGAGTATTTTTGTCTTTTGCAGCCTGTTGAAGAAGACGTTGCATCCTGGTTTTCTCGTAAATGGCCATTTCGCGATTATGGTCGTCCCGAGCTTTTTGACCCGCTTTCCTGATAAGGTTGTCCATTCGCTCTTCAAATGACGGATTCGGCATTTTGATTGCGGGATCTAGTTTTGATAAGGGGTCTGCGTTTTCTGACAGGGCATCCTCTTCTTCGTCGAAGTTATATATGGCGTAGCTACCGTGGACTCGTTCCCGTTTCCCGGATCTTACATACCCAAGCCCAAGCGTTTCCATTCTCCCGTTGGGCAATTTGCGCTGAGTCCCAGGGACATCCCAAATCCTGTTGTAGAACCGAGCTTGTCGAATAGTCTGTTTTAAGGGTACTCTTTGGCGCTTCAACAGCCTTTTCAGTCCGTTCGTATAATATCTGGGAAAACGGATGGGTTGGATCCTGTCAAGTGTAGAATCCGCGCCGTGCCAGATTTCTTTCTCCACTCTTGTTTCCGTAGATTGGTAGAATAGGATCGCCTTTTCACCTTTTCACTTGGGAGGGACGTAAAACGTCTGCAGGTCTTGCACATTGTAAGCTTCAAGCGCGTCAAGATCTTTGTAGTGCTCCCGCGGAATCATGGTGATTTGCAAACTCTGATCATCACCAGGGAATTCTTGTATTGGCGGCCGATTGGAGAACACATCATTAATCTCATCTTCCGAATCGCTTTCGAAGATTAATATGGGGGCGGACGGTCCCGGGTTGCTGCGTCGAGACGACCCAGCGTAAACTATCTCTTCCTCTTCTTCGGTATCACTCCCGAAAACAGGAATGGTGGCGGCGGCTTCGTTCTTCGGTTTGCGACACCTCTCCGTGTCCTCGAAATCTGGCAAAAAGTACTTTGCATCTTCGTATTTGCGGACTTCGTTCACAGAGAATGGGTTCAGCTCGCCTGTCACGGTGTACTCGAGACCATCCTTGAAATACTTCATACACTAATGTTGCGTAGAAGGGATGATGTTGTACTCGTATAACCAAGGACGACCGAGCAAGGCGTTGTAGCAGGTCTTGGTATCAATGACGTGAAACTTAATGTCTGTGACGAGTAGTCCAAAGCGTAATGTTAGTATTGTTAGTTGTATGTATGCCCTAGAGGCCAGTATTGTACAGATGATGTATATTATATTGGATGCTTGGACATATATAGAGATGACTTTCTTGCTCGATATGATAGTATGCTATTTGGTTGCTCTTTATCTTAACATGTACACTAGTCTCTTTAACCTGTCTTATAGTTACATGTTGGTAAAGCCCTTAGGATGTGTACTTGACTACCTGGACTATGATGCAGATCATACTAGTGGGGACATGGTAGTCCATAAGTACATCCTTCAAGGTCCCTAGTCGTGGGTGTATCGAGACAGGGCATCGATATACCAGTGTAGACTAGCGTATACGCTTCTCGACCCATGAGATGGGCGATGGATGATCCCATATCCATTGGTGTTTGACATCAGAGATGGTATACGGGTGTTCAGTGGAGACTGGGTACACTGGACGGACTCGCCGAGAACTCCCAGATGGTATTATACCTCACGTCAGATGGCAGTTCTCAGGTGACACTTGTACAGGTTAGTCTGTAGACCCGAGATCGTCATAGAGTCTTGTGTGATTCCCACTGTGCTTTGATCTCCACCTTACCACGTCCATGAGGGCGTGCAAAACGGTGGTCTTTGGGTACAGTCCCGAGTCACATGGAGGCAATGAGCGATAGGAGGGGTTTCGTCTCTCCCGGTATTGGGGGTTGATGTTGCGCAGTGCTCGATTGGCCGTAACAGGGAAGTCCCTGGCCAGGGCTGATCAGAGATTTGCTGGTAAGTGTTACCAGTAGTTTCTCGACCCGTTATGAGCCTCACATCGGCATGACTTATCGGTTATTGGGGTCTGACGTATACCACCCCTAGACTTGATATGCGACATATTATACGAACAGACCGGACTGTACGGTAAGTGTTACTGGTTGGATTCACAGGAGTGTGAGCGGGCTAGCTCGTCGATCTTCTGATCGCTCAATACCCGGATGGCCGTTACGTTTAGCAGACCGCTTGCGGCTTGTGGGTGCTTGATATGATCATCATCTGCTACCGGCGTATTGACGAGTCTTTAGAGTCCCACACAGAGGTTTCCTGGCTCAAGCGAAACGAAATAGGAGCGCATATGAGATATGTGCAGGACTGAGAATAATGCGTGTATGGGATACCGTATTTCATTCTCGCGATGAATGTATCGAATGGTTATATGCGATATAACCTAGATATCGAATCAAGGATTGATTCGATAAGCCGATACATTGGATACTAGTCGGTTATATGCGATATGACCGGATCATTAAATCAAGTGTTGATTTAATGATTTAATGTATAATTATATATTTGATATATTACATTGCATTAACTAGTATTGGTTCATTTTATATGGATTTTCTCACTTGATGTGCAAGAAGTATATGTGATATACTTTTGTGCACATATTTGTATCATGTTTGATGATACTTGATCACTTTGTTAAGTGTAAAGAATTAAAACCATGGTTAAGTGTTGATTAGGGTTTTGCATATTCATTTATTTATTTATTTATTTATTTGAAAAGGATTATGATGAGAATGGTGGCTTTCTTTGTTTTAAGTTGAAGCTTCATGAAGCTTTGACTTTTGTAACCATTCTTGTCATCATGCTTAACCCTAACCCTCTCAAGTAACCATGGTCTATTCTCTACACTTAACCTTAGTTAGTGAATGATAAGTATTGATTTATTTTTTATTTATCAAAACACTTATCATATTTCTAGCTTCATCTTCTTCTTCATCTAAAAGAGAGAAAGCTTGATGCCATCAATGGCATCTTGAGTTCCAAAGTGAGAAATCCAATTCTAAAGTGAACCCACCTCCTATTTCTTCACCCTCTACCTCTTGCCAAGTTGTTTTGGGTGTTTTCTTCACAAGTTTCTCAACTTGGTGAAGTTGGAGCTTGAACTTGTGCAACCTCGACATAGATCATCTTTGGCACGAAGCCGACGACCCATTCCGCTCATTTCTTCGATGAAGCCGATGCGAGAGTCCGAGATCCAACTAGGACAGCGAGAGGACGCCTATGTGGAGCTTAGGAAATGGAGAAACGGATCTACAAAGGTTGTAGTCTCTCTCTTTTAGTTAAAGTGTTAACTAGATTTGTATTTCGCCTAGAATTCTAGTCTACGATCCGTATTAGGGTTTCTCGGCACCCATAAAATTTAAAATTGGCATGGCTGATGCCTTTTGAGACCTCTATTGCGTGCCTAGGAACCCTACAGTGGTATCAGAACCTAGCTAGAGCCTTAGGCGAAGTCTAGACGACGTTTGAAATCCGAACGAACCGAAACCCTAGAATTTTCATGCTCTCTGGACTTTTTTCAAATTCTGGGATTTTCCTGAATTAAAAATATGCAGAAAACTCAGCAGGGAATTGTAAGAATTACTGTGAAGCCCGTACCCATAATTCCTCCATAGTGCGGCGGAACCGCGGCAGAAGCATGGCTTCTGCGGCGGTTCCGCGGCCAATTGATGACGTCACCTTCCTATTTTTGCACAGTAATTCCTCTTTCACAGTTCTGAATTTTCTGGGAATTTTTAATTTGACTCAAGAGCTAAGTGTTCTGGAGTTGTATTGAGAATCGTAGATTCGATCGGATTGTTAAACTTCGTCTATATGTTTTTCCGGATAATTTTTTGATATGTTAAAAAGTTCGACCGGATATGAATACCCAACTTTTCCCCTGCCGGAAAATATCCAAGTGTTGGATTTTTGCATGGTTTAAGGACATTCTAAGTAGTGCAAGTAACGCGATGGTCCCTCTAGAAGACAACAAACCTTAACTCGATTATGTGACCGTCTTGAACTGCCCTTTGAACCTTCGGGTTTGGGGCAGTACGGCGTGCCACATGTGAGGCGTTGGCTTGACCCTTCTACGGCTGGACCGTTGGTACTGAGGCATGAAATGAATGTCTTTGAACTTATTTCATGAGTTGATCGGTTTCGGGAAAACTTGGGTGTTCGAATGTTCGATCGGAAAGTTTAATATTTTCTGTTTATCCGGAATGGGATACAATAATTGGAATTCACAAACAGTTATGAGATAACTGAATGAATATTATAAATCTAGCGGTTTAGTTTCATTTGATATTGAAAAGAGTTTTCGATAATGAGACTAAAATGCGGGATTTATAGCTGTTAGGCATGTGATGTCTAAGTATTTCATTTGATTAGGCATGCGATGTCTAAAGAGGTTGCGGATTCCAACTGTTGTAGTTTTACACTTTCTTTTCTGTGACCGTAAGTGTAATATGTGATATCGCCGGTTTCGTTGCTATATGTCAACGACAATTGGGATGCGCATATTTACTTACGTTGATGACATGTGATGTTATGTGTTGCTGGATATGTTATATTGGATTGTCGTGTTTGAATAACCGGGGTTTTTTATGTGAGATGAGTGTTTTTCATTTTCATTCATGTAAAAACTTGTATATAATATTCTTTTATTTGGGGCACTTCCAGGTTGCGGAAGTTGTCACCTTTTGTATATTATTTACTTTTCCGCATTAGGATAGACCCAAGGAGGGGAGCACAAGTAACCGGGTTCTGGGGTCCAGAGGGAGACCAACTCGAGGAGTCGAGTCCGGGTCTCCTAACCCTAGAATTGGTAGGGTCGCTTGCCGCTCTCGTAGGGGTCTAGGGGTGTGGGATTGGCTATTCATCACGACCGTGGAATCCGTGTTTTATACTGGCTCGTATTGAAAACACGGACGTCCTAGTATATCCAATGTTTCATATGTTTCTTCTGCTGCGATATCTGTGATGTAATCATGTGATGTTCTGTGCTAGATACAGTATACAGTATATATGATATATTATATAGACGTTACTTATGTTTTGCACCCGCACTAGCCCTGCCCTGCTCTGTCGTTAGTTACCTAACCTAACGGTGCACGAGGGGACATCGAGGCGAATGCGGATGGCATAAGTGTACGTCGTATTTATCTGTGATGTTTAGGTATTTAAATGATGGGACTTCATTAATGTGATTAATGAAAGAAAAGAAACCAAAAGATGTTGTAGAATCAAATTTTAAACAAAACAGGTAGCTACAGTTCTTGCTTTGCACAGCGGTATATATGATATGCCCTGCACCTTATTCGATGAGGAAAGGACCGAGATCCCTTCACCGAGAGTGACTCCTTTAGCAATAACTGGCAGATGCTACACACTCGGTTTGTTTTTGATAGCTTCTATAGTTTCTGCTTTGCACAGTGATATATATGATATATCCTGCACCTCATCCGACGAGGAAAGGGCCGACGATCCCTTCACCGGGAGTGACCCCTTTAGCAAAACTAGAAAAGCCTCAAAATCACTCCATTTCAAAACTTCATTTGATTCTACAACGATATCAAGTTCATTACGCTCATGGTTTTTATGAAAAACCTGCGTAGCCCTCCGTCATTTCAGATAAGTACTAGTTAGTATTCGTGCTGCGGTAGTTTGGCCTCCGTCAAGGCGCAGTGTACGGTAGCTAACTAGTGCTTATCTGCTTGCATATGATGCGATTGGATTAGGGTATTCGTACGGCGTTATTTGGCCTCCGTCAAGGGTCGTGCGGGTGGGTTTAATTCAATCAGGAAATGACGGGTTGAACTTGACTAGCGGACTATGGGTTGTTTGGCCTCCGTCAAGGTCATAGGACGCTAGGGGCAAAATATTATCGAGAATTTCAAGTGTTGAAATTTGCAATGAGATTGCATACCTTCTATGAGATAGTTGGATCCCGATATCCACTGCGAGTAAGAGTTACTCCTGGGAGAGTTTTACACATTGCAATTAGCTGATCAAGTAGGTGTCTAGAAAGGTGTCAACGGGGTTACGCCTCTGGGAAAACGAGGTTTTCATTAATTAGGTTCGTGCGAAAGCACGGGGGACCTCCCTCAAAGTACCGACACTGGCTTGGCTGAAAGATTGGCGAACTTGTAGTGTGTAATTAATCCCGGCTAATCTTTCCTTTTAAGGTTTGAAGGAAGATTTGATAAAAAGCAGTGGGAGCCATCCTGATTAGATAAGATAATAATCAATCTGATCTTGCACGAGCATACGCTAAAGTGTTTTCTTCTCTCTCTCTCCAGGTAGCGACCATTTCATGCCCTAATGAAGATAATAATATGGATGTATTGACCGAACCCGCATGTTATACTGTGCAGGGGAACGTTGAACCCGTTCTATCTTATAAGTGTTATAAGAATGAACAGGAAACAGGAGAATATCTGGATTCTCAAGCCGCCCAAAAGAACATGCATGTTGATGCATCTTCTACAGGTGTGTTAGTTATTGAGAACTGTTTCTCAGTTCACCCTACGTCCTGGGTATTAGATACCGGATCAGGATCCCACATATGTAAACAGTTACATGGGCTACGAAAAGGTAGAGAACTGGGAAAAGGTGATCATTCCGTTCAAGTTGGGAATGGGGCAAATGTTGCAGCCAAAGCAGTTGGCGAATATCACCTTGTATTACCAAGTGGTGATACACTGATTCTAAATGAATGCTATTATATACCGAACATGATGTGCAACATTATATCAGTTTCTTTATTAAGTAAAGAAGGATATAATTTTGTATTACAGGGTAATGTTATGAACATATTCCTAGATCAAAAGTTGGTTGCATCAGGCTCGTTGTATAATGGCATATTCATTCTCAATCAAAATACAGTCCTCAATTTACAAAACACACACAAGAGGAAGAGTTCTGAACTGAACGAATCTTTCTTGTGGCATTGTAGACTGGATCACATCAATGTGACACGACTTGCTAAGTTGCATAAGGATGGATATTTAAATTCATTTGAATTTTCATCTTATGACACTTGCCAGTCATGTCTCAAAGGCAAGATGACCAAAACTCCGTTTACAGGACACGGAGAAAGAGTTACCGAACTCTTGGGACTAATACATAGTGATGTATGCGGTCCCATGTCTACACATGCCAGGGATGGTTCTTCATACTTCATTACATTCACTGACGATCTCTCTAGATTCGGATATGTGTTCCTGATGAAACACAAATCAGAAGCTTTTGAGAAATTTAGAGAATATAAACAAGAAGTAGAGAACCAAACGGGTAAAAGTATTAAGATCCTTCGATCTGATCGAGGAGGAGAATACTTAAGTAACGAATTCAGAGATTATCTAAAAGAGAATGGGATTCTCTCTCAGCTTACTCCTCCTTATACACCACAGCACAACGGTGTATCGGAGCGGAGAAATCGCACCCTATTAGATATGGTGCGCTCTATGATGAGTACAGCTGAGTTACCTATTTCCTTTTGGGGATATGCACTGGAGACTGCTGCATACCTACTGAATAGAGTTCCGACCAAATCAGTGCCTACCACTCCATATGAGATATGGAATGGCAAGAGACCATGTCTTAATTTTATTCAGATATGGGGTTGTCCGGCCTATGTTAAAACACAAAATCCGGACAAGTTCGAGGCAAGGTCTGTTCTATGTAAGTTTGTTGGATATCCCAAACATTCGCGAGGGTATATCTTCTACCACTCCGAGGAACAAAAAGTGTTTGTTTCTCGACATGCCACTTTCTTAGAAAAAAGTTTTCTTATGAAACAGATAAGTGGCATTGAGGTAGAACTGGAAGAGGTTCCAGCGACACAAACTATAACAGAAGACTTGGTAGAACCAAAGAATTCAGTAGAACTCGACGAACCCCAGCCTCTCCGCCGATCTAGTAGGGTTTCTCGTCCACCAGAGAGATACTACGGTTTTCTCATTGACGGTGGAAGCGAGGATTGCATCATGGAGGATGATGACCCAACTAGCTTCGAGCAGGCCATCACGAGTAGGGACTCAGTGAAATGGCTGGATGCTATGCGGTCCGAGATGGAATCCATGTACACCAACAAAGTATGGACTTTGGACGTTGCTCCTGAAGGGGTAAAACCCATTGGGAGCAAGTGGATCTTCAAGAAGAAACTTGGTGTAGATGGGAAAGTGGAGACTTTCAAAGCTAGACTTGTTGCAAAAGGTTTTCGCCAAAGACCAGGTATGGACTATGACGAAACCTTTTCTCCAGTGGCTATGCTTAAATCCATCCGGATCATGCTTGTCATCGCTGCATACCATGATTACGAAATCTGGCAAATGGATGTTAAGACCGCCTTTCTAAATGGTGATTTAGAAGAGTGCGTGTACATGACTCAGCCAGAGGGCTTCGTAGACAGTGGGAGCAGCGGCAAGGTGTGCAAGCTGCTTAAATCCATTTATGGATTAAAGCAAGCATCGCGGAGTTGGAACATCTTCTTTGACGTCGTTATCAAAGAGTTTGATTTCGTCAAAAACCCAGATGAACCTTGTATCTACAGGAAGGTAGCAGAGAGTAAGGTTGTCTTCCTCGTATTGTACGTGGACGACATACTCTTGATAGGAAATGACATTCTTATGCTGCATTCGGTCAAGCTCTTCTTATTACAAAGATTCTCGATGAAAGATCTTGGTGATGCCTCCTGCATATTGGGAATCAGGATCTATAGAGATAGATCCAAACGGATATTGGGATTGTCCCAATCCAGGTACATTGACACCATACTAAAGAGGTTTAGTATGGAAGAATCCAAGCGTGGGAACTTGCCCACGATCTCTGGAGTCACTCTCTCCAAAGAGATGTCTCCCAAGACTGATTTGGAGAGAGTTCGCATGCAAGGGATACCCTATGCTTCGGCTGTAGGCTCTATCATGTATGCGATGCTATGTACCAGACCCGATGTAGCATACTCACTAAGTATAGTGAGCAGGTATCAAGCTGATCCTGAAGAGAGTCACTGGACAGCTGTGAAGAGCATTCTCAAGTACTTACGAAGGACTAAAGAGATGCTCTTGGTGTATGGTAACGGAGAACTCCAAGTGGAGTCCTTTACCGATTCGAGCTTCCAGAGTGATAAGGACGACTCTAAGTCGCAGTCGGGCTTTGTCTTTACCCTTTACGGAGGGGCGGTTAGCTGGAAGAGTTCCAAGCAGGAAACCGTGGCAGACTCGACGATGGAGGCTGAATACATCGCTGCCAACGATGCTGCCAAAGAGGCTGTCTGGATCAAGAAGTTCATTACTGAACTTGGAGTGGTTCCATCCATTGAGCATCCAATACCTTTGTATTGCGATAGCAATGGAGCGGTGGCTTTGGCCAAGGAACCTAGGTCCCATCAGCGATCCAGGCATATTCTGAGGCGGTATCACCTGATCCAGGAGATAGTTGATCGCCGGGAGATCGAGGTCAGGAGGGTTGACACGAAGGACAACACGGCGGATCCACTCACGAAGGCCATTCCCCAGATACAGTTTGAGAGACTCTTCGGGATGCTCGGTATGCGATACTACAGCAGCTGGCCCTAGTGCAAGTGGGAGATTGTTAGTTGTATGTATGCCCTAGAGGCCAGTATTGTACAGATGATGTATATTATATTGGATGCTTGGACATATATAGAGATGACTTTCTTGCTCGATATGATAGTATGCTATTTGGTTGCTCTTTATCTTAACATGTACACTAGTCTCTTTAACCTGTCTTATAGTTACATGTTGGTAAAGCCCTTAGGATGTGTACTTGACTACCTGGACTATGATGCAGATCATACTAGTGGGGACATGGTAGTCCATAAGTACATCCTTCAAGGTCCCTAGTCGTGGGTGTATCGAGACAGGGCATCGATATACCAGTGTAGACTAGCGTATACGCTTCTCGACCTATGAGATGGGCGATGGATGATCTTATATCCATTGGTGTTTGACATCAGAGATGGTATACGGGTGCTCAATGGAGACTGGGTACACTGGACGGACTCGCCGAGAACTCCCAGATGGTATTATACCTCACGTCAGATGGCAGTTCTCAGGTGACACTTGTACAGGTTAGTCTGTAGACCCGAGATCGTCATAGAGTCTTGTGTGATTCCCACTGTGCTTTGATCTCCACCTTACCACGTCCATGAGGGCGTGCAAAACGGTGGTCTTTGGGTACAGTCCCGAGTCACATGGAGGCAATGAGCGATAGGAGGGGTTTCGTCTCTCCCGGTATTAGGGGTTGATGTTGCGCAGTGCTCGATTGGCCGTAACAGGGAAGTCCCTGGCCAGGGATGATCAGAGATTTGCTGGTAAGTGTTACCAGTAGTTTCTCGACCCGTTATGAGCCTCACATCGGCATGACTTATCGGTTATTGGGGTCTGACGTATACCACCCCTAGACTTGATATGCGACATATTATACGAACAGACCGGACTGTACGGTAAGTGTTACTGGTTGGATTCACAGGAGTGTGAGCGGGCTAGCTCGTCGATCTTCTGATCGCTCAATACCCGGATGGCCGTTACGTTTAGCAGACCGCTTGCGGCTTGTGGGTGCTTGATATGATCATCATCTGCTACCGGCGTATTGACGAGTCTTTAGAGTCCTACACAGAGGTTTTCTGGCTCAAGCGAAACGAAATAGGAGCGCATATGAGATATGTGCAGGACCGAGAATAATGCGTGTATGGGATACCGTATTTCATTCTCGCGATGAATGTATCGAATGGTTATATGCGATATAACCTAGATATCGAATCAAGGATTGATTCGATAAGCCGATACATTGGATACTAGTCGGTTATATGCGATATGACCGGATCGTTAAATCAAGTGTTGATTTAATGATTTAATGTATAATTATATATTTGATATATTACATTGCATTAACTAGTATTGGTTCACTTTATATGGATTTTCTCACTTGATGTGCAAGAAGTATATGTGATATACTTTTGTGCACATATTTGTATCATGTTTGATGATACTTGATCACTTTGTTAAGTGTAAAGAATTAAAACCATGGTTATGTGTTGATTAGGGTTTTTCATATTTATTTATTTATTTATTTATTTATTTGAAAAGGATTATGATGAGAATGGTGGCTTTCTTTGTTTTAAGTTGAAGCTTCATGAAGCTTTGACTTTTGTAACCATTCTTATCATCATGCTTAACCCTAACCCTCTCAAGTAACCATGGTCTATTCTCTACACTTAACCTTAGTTAGTGAATGATAAGTATTGATTTATTTTTCATTTATCAAAACACTTATCATATTTCTAGCTTCATCTTCTTCTTCATCTAAAAGAGAGAAAGCTTGATGCCATCAATGGCATCTTGAGTTCCAAAGTGAGAAATCCAATTCTAAAGTGAACCCACCTCCTATTTCTTCACCCTCTACCTCTTGCCAAGTTGTTTTGGGTGTTTTCTTCACAAGTTTCTCAACTTGGTGAAGTTGGAGCTTGAACTTGTGCAACCTCGACGTAGATCATCTTCGGCACGAAGCCGACGACCCATTCCGCTCATTTCTTCGATGAAGCCGATGCGAGAGTCCGAGATCCAACTAGGACAGCGAGAGGACGCCTACGTGGAGCTTAGAAAGTGGAGAAACGGATCTACAAAGGTTGTAGTCTCTCTCCTTTAGTTAAAGTGTTAACTAGATTTGTATTTCGCCTAGAATTCTAGTCTACGATCCGTATTAGGGTTTCTCGGCACCCATAAAATTTAAAATTGGCATGGTTGATGCCTTGTGAGACCTCTATTGCGTGCCTAGGAACCCTACAAGTATCACCGATCCGAGAGTCCGTGATGACTGAGAATCGAAACCGGAGATGGTAATTTTATCACGAGCGAGGTGCTGAACGCTCATGCAGATTTCCTTCAACACCCGAACATTAAAGAGACTGACGGAGGATCCATTATCAACCAGGATTTTGCCTATCTTGATATCGTAGCAGTATCAAGAGACGTATAGGGGACGGTTGTGGTCGCACGTCCCTAGGAGAAGGTCTTCATCACCGAACGTGACATCGGCTGTGCGCACTTCTTCCAGTTCATCCTTCATCCTTTCTTCGGCGAGGAAGACTTGGAATTGCTCGGGCACTTGCAGCGCCTTGATTAATGAATCTCTCGCTTCTTTTGATAATAAGAGGGCGTCGAGAATGCTGAGCTGAGAGGGTAGCTTTCTCAGGTGCGCTAGGACGTTGTAGTCCACCTTACTCTTCTTAGGCGGGTCCTTGGCAGTCAGCTCTTTCATAACTTGGTCATCTAAGGCGATATCCTCAGCGACCTTTTCCTTTCCCTTATCTTTTCTAGTTGCGGGTCCGAGATTCTTTTCCGGGAGCGTGCGATTGCGCAGCTGAATGTTTTCGCAGGCCTCTGGTTCTTCCTCTTTCCATAAGATGGATTCTTTAAAGAGAGGGCCCGGAGCTATTCCCTAGTCAGAATCGCTCCCGAATGTGAGCACTTGCGATCCCCCGGCGTTGACCGTGTAACAGTTACCGGTAGTTCTTTTGTGTCCTTCGGTCGTACTTCTCTGCTCCCGACGAGTTCTGCGTTTCATTCGCTTAAAATATTGTCGATGAGCAACATATCCCAGCCACCATGTCTTAAAAGCGTCGCACTCCTCAGTGGGGTGTGAAATCTTCCGATAATATGAGCAGTAATTAGGGTGCCTCTCCGCCCCATTGAGCGTGTTTTCTTCCGAGGATGGTAGTTTCATTCCTATTGACATGGCTTTGGCAAACCTTTTCCTCGGCTTGAATATGTTTTTATCCGCGTCGGGTGTCTTTCGATCTGGCGGGAGTGCTTCGACTCTTTCGTTTAGTCGTCTATGTTTGGCTCCTTCTGATGCGGCTATCTCACGCTCCCGATCGGCTTTACTTTTCAAACGAATCTCGTCTAGAAAGGCGTCGATCATTTCGTCTGTCGGCCACACAAGCTCCGGTTCAGGCTCTGCCCCCACTTTCTTAGTGCCAGGAGTTTTTTCATCGTCCGTAAACGAGTGGGAGATCACATTACAACTCGCCATGTATCCCTCGGATTCATCCGACGAGCTCTCTCCGTTATCTTCCTCCTGAAAGAAGTGGTTGAGGAACTCTTGGAGTGTGATGGGAGTTCACGCCTTTTGATTGTACTCCTCCAGCGCGTCAATCTGTTTCTGCAAGTCCGTACGCTTGTTACCAGGCTTCACGGGCTTCTTAGATTTCTTCTTCTTTTTCTTTGAAGATTTCGACGGCTGGTTGTGAGTGCTCGGGCCATCACCACTGATCTTCGGAGTTGGGCGCGGCTTCAGCATCCCTTCAATGATCTGGGGTTCCAGCGGGTTCTTCCACCTGACTGCCGGGCATGTCTGGAGCTCATTCAGCATTTTTTTGGTTTTTGCTGAAAGCACGATTTCCCATGGAGCTTCTTCAATGAAAGAACAAGTTGCCCCCGGTGTGTCCGTCTTCTTAGGAGTGTGAGGTTGTGGCGGGTTCACTTTCCACTTCTCGGACAGCGCAAACTTGCCCTGTAGGTATTGATCTTCAATCCATCCTTTGAAGACGAAGCAATCCTCAATCGGATGGCTTACCGTTTGATGGTAAAGGCAGTAGTTGGGGTTATTCACCTCACTGGGTTGTGGCGGTCGCCTTGGATTTGGCAAGTTGATAAGCCTGTTGCGTACCGCCAGCTCGAATAGCCTCTTCATCTTATCCCGCGGGAATGAGTAGGGGCGCTTCATTTTCTCATTATAATACCGCCGTCTTTCTTCCAGTTGATCCGCCAGCTTTGGGGCACTGGGTTGCTGCTGAGCGTTCGCGACGAAGGTTGCCTTCCCTTTACCCTTGTCATTCCGAGGTTCCGGCTTCGGGGGAGGCGGTCTGTGACCCATCTGGTCCATCTGGGCCAACTTGTCGATCAAAGCCTGGAACGTGGTTGGCTTAAAGAACATCATGAACTATGAGATAGTTGCATGAGGATCTAGGGTACCCACGAACATGCCCACCACGGGCGCTTCCTCGATGCGTTGTTCGCATTTTGACCACAAGTTTCGCCAGCGTATAGCGTACTGGACCCACGTCTCACCTGGTTTCACCCTGGCATTAATCAATGCTGTTATCGGAGTGCGTTCGCTGGCGCTCGCGAATCACCGCGTAAATAGCAGCTCCATCTCCGCAAATATTTTGACGGAGTCGTTCGGGAGCTCAGAGTACCACTCGAACGCCGTTTCTGACAAGCTACCGACGAACTGGCGAAGCAACGATTTATCATCACCGCCAGTATTGCCACACAGAGCCCTGAACTGGGCAACATGTTCATGGGGATTGCAAGTCCCCTTATACACATGGAATTTCGGTATTGTATAGCCCGGCGGGTACTTGATCTGATCATACCTGCTCGGATATGGTCTCCCCGTCTTGACAACTTGACCGGCTGCCTCAGTTGCCTGGTGAACCTTGGAAATTGTCTCCTCCTTGGCTGTTGACAGAGCCGGTGGAGGATGTGATGTCTCTCCTCTATCATCTTCAAGGACGATCGGAGGATCTTCAGCAAGAGGATCCTGCTGGATCATCATACCCATCATATCCTGGAATAGAAGGGCCATTCGTTTTATATTGGCTGCTTGTTCCGCAGCCTCTTTATCCTTCTTTTCCAGTATCCTCCGAAGGAACTCGGCGTCGGTTTCTTACTCCTGGCGTTGATCCGAGGACGCTTCGAGGCTTTCTTTTGGCCCAGTGAGTGCGACCATCGCATTCATCATTTCTTGGAGCTTCTGCTGCTGCTCCTGGGCTTTAGTTATCGATCGCGTAAGCGGTCTATGGCCTATGGATATACGGCTGTCCTCTTTCCCAGAAGTCATATAAACGGTGTGCACCACCATGCCCCCAGAATTAGGGCGTTTAGGCTCACCGCCTTTGGCATTTGCCGTAGGCACGGGGATTTTCTCTGGCCTTCTTCTTTTGTGGGCCGTTGAAGTTGAGGGGGCCGTTGCAGCCGGCACCCTGGCGGTTGTCGTCCTTTGTTGTTTGACAGGACGTTTCTTTTCTTCCTGCACTTTCGCCCTTTTCTGTTGACGAGAGTGATCTTGGTCAATTACCGAGTCTTGAACCTTCCGCCAAACTTTATAAATTTTAGAGGACAGCCGTTGAGGGGGCTGTTCTAGCTTTGTTTCTGTAACTCTCTCTGCAGGTGGAGGAGATCTTTTTAGCGTAGCAGTCGGAGAGTTCTTACGTACCCTCCTTAGTGGTTCAAAACTGTTCCCAGTTGGAACAGCAGCATCAACTTCCACCATTGGAGCCGGTGGAGTTAGCCCTGGGGGGGAGTTGCCCCCAGCCTTCCTTATTCGGCGCCAGTGGCGACGTCAAGCGTGACGAGCCGTTGGGACTGGCTCGGTGATAGGGACAGCTTCGTCTTGCCCCCTGTCCGAATGAGGCGCTGCCGGTGCCAGCCTCTTAAAGACTGATGTTGTCTTTTGAGTGGCGATGTTTAATCTGTCAAAGACAGACCCTCGAGTAGGAGCAGGAGCCGGGATAGTCAACCTTGAAAAGACTGACTCCTTAACAGGAGAAGCCGCCTTGACGACTTCAGGAGCAGAGGTACCTGTCTTCCTCGGGACGGCCATTTCAGGGTTCATGGGCTTCTTGGCGGGCCCACCAGAGTTCTGGTTCATCCTGGTAAAGACCGAGGCTGCCGGCTTGACATTGGACGACCCGTTGAGAGGGGCTGTTGTAGCAGTGAGCCGATCGAAGACCGACTTCTTTTGCGCTTCCGGTGTGGGCACTGGAATGGTGAAGCTTGCAGGCGGGAGCATGGTCCCGAAGAACAGACCGGTGGTGGCCTGAGTCACCTGTTCCACTGGCATGGCAAGGATGGAGGCCGCTTGAGACCCATATGCTACACCTCCAGGTGAGGCGGAGCGTTTGTTGCACTTGCATTTCGAACAGCTCGAGTAGTTGCCAGCCATTGATCCTTTTGCTTTCTGCAGCAAACGAAACACCAAATCTTAGTACTTCGAAACCCAAGGGCAACCATTAGCGAACCGCGATTGGTTCGCGAATCACGACACACGAAGTGTGGAGTGGAAATAGGAAAAGGTCCCACCGGGCGTGCCAGAATCTGTTCCCCTACGAAAGACAGCGCGACGCAGGGACGTCTTGCCTGAAATTTAGGGCAGATGCTAATTGGTGCTATCCGTCTACCTCTCCGAAGATGCCAAGTTGATTTATGGCACCATGTATCGAAGGTTTAAACGGATGCGTCCGATGTAGCAGACTTCGTCAGATTCCCCCTCGCTTGAGGGGTTTTGATTGTGGGGACGATCTTCCCTGCAGGCGCAAGCCCCTGCAGTTAATTACGCTACCGCATTGCGGTAACAACTTTCTCCTTCTCCAGATGATCACTTCGTGTCGTGTGTGTTTGTTTTGTATTTGGTTGCCTGTGGATTGTCTACGGAGACTGGGTTATGTCGTCGCCCGTAGGGCGTGAACTAGTCCAAATCCGTATTATCTTAGATTTGGGTTTGGGGGTTATGTTTAAGGATACGTTAGCCTCATTTGAGACTAAGATCGACTTAAACGTTTGTTAAGGATACGTTAGTCTAGTTTTAGACTAAGATCAACTTAACGGGATCTTTTAGATCTAACAAGAGAGCAATTAAGGGAGCCCTGTTGTTTAGTTTAGTGACATTGCGGTCAATAGGTAGTTTAAGGACATTGCGGTCCAATGTTAGTTTTAAGACGTTGCTGTCAAGGTTAAGGACATCATAGTCCAAGGATTTAAGGACTCCACAGTCCGGCATTAGTTTTAAGACGTCCCGGTCAAGGTTAAGGACATCATAGTCTGTTGTTAGTTTTAAGACGTCCCGGTCAAGGTTAAGGACATCATAGTCCGTTGTTAGTTTTAAGACATCCCGGTCAAGGTTAAGGACATCATAGTCCGAGGATTTAAGGACTCCATAGTCCGACGTTAGTTTTAAGACATCACGGTCAAGATTAAGGACATCATAGTCCATGAGTTTAAGGACCCCACAGTCCGTATCAATGTGTGGTTGTCGGGACCCGTCACCTCTTTGAAGATGTTGATGAATTACAACGCCAAGTACCAAAGGAGTGAAGAGATGTACCCTTAAACCAAGGTAGATTAAATAATCTTTGGCCCAATTTAGAACCCAGACCAATTAATTATATTATGAGCCCATTAGCCCAGTTAAGTTTGAATTGAGGACTTACGGCCAGCTTGGGCTAAGTCCAATCATGTTAGAATATTGGCCCTCTGTTGGTTCATTGAAAGAGAGGGTTTGCCTCTAGAGACTTAGCCAATTGGGCTAAAACTAGTGTTAAACACCAGAGACCAACAGTGTTGAACACTGGGAATAAAATTAGCAAGTCAGTGTTAAACACTAAAAAATAATCAGTGTTGAACACTAGCAACAGGGCTTTCAAATTAGTGTTAGACACTAAAGCAAATCAGTGTTAAACACTAGCAACATGGCTTTCAAATTAGTGTTAGACACTAAGCAAATCAGTGTTAAACACTGACAACAGAGATTTCAAATTAGTGTTAAACACTTAAGCAAATCAGTGTTAAACACTGGGAACAGAGTTTTCCAAATTAGTGTTAAACACTAAGAAAATCAGTGTTAAACACTGGAAATGGAGTTTTCAAACTAGTGTTAAACACTAAGGAAATCAGTGTTAAACACTGGGAACAAATCATCAGACTGATGTTAAATATTGTCAGAGCAGAGATCACGTGGGAGCATATGATGGCATCCAAAAGGTGGGGCCAGATCCCCTTCATTTTGTTCTATAGATAAGTGTTTAACACTTTTAATTCTGAAAGCCATCACGTGTGGGCACGTGATGGGGGCTCACGCTTTGATCTGTTAGAATGTTCATTAGGGGTCATGTGGTGACACGTGAGGACGCCCCAGAGCTTCTTTTCTTTTGCTTTTTCTTTGTGTGCTTTGGGGGTCACGTGGAGCACGTGGGGCGTTGCCTCAAAGTTCTTCTCTGTGGATCTTTACAGGGGTCGCGTGGTAGCACGTGACCCTGTTTCTTTGCCGGTTTGAAGATGTGTTTATCTTTTTAAGAATTAAATTCTTCATAGGATTAAACCCTAGTAATAACTTTTAGAGAAATTAAATTCCCACTTTCTTTTAAAGAATTATATTCTCAGATAGGGTTAAATCCTAATTTCTTTTCTGTAGGAATTAAATTCCCCATATATGTAAAGAATTAAATTCTGGCATAGGGTGAAACCCTAATTTCTTTTTTTAAGGGAATTAAATTCCTGTGAGTTTTAGAGAATTAAGTTCTCAATTAGGGTTAAACCTTGGTTCTGTCCATTTTTAAGGAATTAAATTCCTATAATATAGGGTTCAACCCTAACTTTATCTCAAAGGAATTAAATTCCTATAATTCTGTGAGAATTAAATTCTCAAAACTCGGTTCCTTCTCTGTGTTTTAGATCTGCATGGCAGGATCTCAACCCAATGAGAATTAAATTCTCAATTCATGGGGAGATGTGCACTTTGCAGATCCTCCACCAGAGAAAGAACTAAGTTCTTTTCTCTATAAAAGAGTTAAACTCTTTTGAGAATTAAATTCTCTTTTGAAGCCTCTCTTTTCTTACCTAGGGTTTTTCTTTTGCAGAGAATCAAATTCTTCCTTCTGAATTTTCAAGATTCCAAAACTCTGTATCTCTCTCTCTCTATCTGTGTGTGTATATATAACTCTCTCCTTTGGCTCCTATTTATAGGAGAAGGAAAAGAATCAATCTGTTTTAGTGAATCTTTCATTGAAAGATTTGATTTGTTTATTGAGAGACTTGATTTATCTTCCTCATTAATCTGGGCCTTTAGATTATTAGGTGAATTTTATTCACCATTTGATTTTAAATCCAAAGATATCTCTTTGTTATTTTGGTGAGATTTAGGGGGAAATCTTTCCATGTCCAAGATTTTTCCATAAATTGGTGATGTTTAATCACCTTCAGATTCTTGAGCCAACGGTTTCAGATAATTCTTCTCCTTTTTGGAAAGATTTGAATGATCTCTCCTCAGAATTTAATTCTGTTAACGAATAAGGCTTTTAAAGCCGGTCACGTGTGGCCACGTGACCCCTGGTCACGTGTGGCCACGTGACCCCTGGTCACGTGTAGGCACGTGACCCCTGGAATGGGCTTCTCTTCTTCTGCGCTCTGTTCTCTGGCCGCTGCTTAACCATCACGTGCCAACACGTGACCACTGGTCACGTGTGAGCACATGATGCCTCTTCTGAAGCCTTTTCCTGATTTTTAATCAGGGAACACATACTTCGTCTCAGAGTGTACCCCGCGTCGAAATCAAGCTTCGCCTCGGAGTATTTGCCTTCCCTGTCGGAATTATGCTTGGCCTTCGAATCAACCTCTACATCGAAATTATGCTTCGGTCAGAATGTCTGCCACTCTTCGGAATGATGTTCCGAATCCTGGGATTATGCTCCGCTCTTCGGAATGATGCTCCGAATCCTGGAATTATGCTCCGCTCATCGGAATGATGCTCCGAATCCTGGAATCATGCTCCGCTCTTCGGAATGATGCTCCGAACCCTGGAATTATGCTCTGCAATTGGAATGATGCTCCGACTCTTCGCTCTTCGGAATGATGCTCCGATCCCTGGAATCTTGCTCCACTCTTTGGAATGATGCTCCGATCCCCGGAATCATGCTCCGCTCTTCGGAATGATGCTCCGAACCCCGGAATGATGCTCCGATCCTCCGGAATGATGCTCCGATCCTTGGAATTATGCTCCGCGCTTCGGAATGATGCTCCGATCTCTGGAATCATGCTCCGCCCTTCGGAATGATGCTTCGATCTTGGGATTCTGCTCCGCTCATCGGAATGATGCTCCGATCCCCGGGAATCATGCTCCCCGAGGGATACTCCGCCCCTGGAATGATGTCCCACCTCGAAGTCCAACTTCAAGATCCATCAATTTCATACACACAACTCAAATGTGCGGTGTGCATTTATTGATGGGGGGCACTTTGTTAGGGTGAAATTGTAAGTCGATGTACAACACCCCACGACTTGCGGGGAGGCGGAAAATTGAAAAACGATCTTGTTCTTTGCATAAATATCGACTAACCGAGAATCTTTGCTAAACTATAACTAACACGTATCATAGAAGTTAACAACTACTAAGAAAAGTGATTATACCTAATGAACCGTGTCCTTCGTCTTTTCGTTCTCCACGTCCTCTCCGGCCTTCTCTATGTAGTAGATGATCCACCCGAGGGCTTTACTTCAAGCTTCATCTCTAACTTGAGGTAACTAGGTTTCTTAAAGTGCTAATCTAAGTAACCTAGGTGATATAGAGAAGGGTTATGGATTAAGTAGTCTAATCTAATTCTTGGTCTCAACACATGAGAGGGGAGGATTAGGGTTTGAAGAGAGAGAGCTTGAGGAGAGAGAAAATGAGCAAGAGAATGAAATGAGATAATGATCTATCATAATATATATGAAGCATTATTATTTATCCATGAAAGAAAATAAAGGATTTAACAACCATGCTTCATAAATACAAATGGGTGATTCATCTCCATGAGTCATTAAGCATTTATGATGCATTAATGACATGGATGAATCACACAAATGAGTCACTAATCTCATTTAATGCATATGCCACCTTAACCCTCAAGTCACCATCTTCTAGAAGCTTCTCGTGAAATTACGAGAACGCCCCTCCTATCCGTGAAAACACGGAAAAACTTTAGACTGTATAAATCCAATAACCGGATACTAGAAACTGGCTTAAACCAAAGCCGGCTAGTAAAAACTGTCCGGATGTCGTACGTGCATAAACACACGTATGCGTCCGAACCCTTGTCGTAAAACCATACGACCTCTATATCGTTTCGCCTGGAGTAGGGAAACTCTCTGTGTGGGACTCTAATGACTCGAGTACTACGCTGGTAGTGGGTTTAACCACAGACCGCAAGCGGCACTAGCTGTACGTAACGGTCCCCAGGTAGATGTCGATAAGAAGGCCGATGAGAAAACCCATCTGAACTCCTACTGAGTCTGATGTGACAATCTCCGTACAGTCCGGTCTGTTCGTCTAAGACTATCGCATATCGGGCCTAGGGGGGAGGCAAGCGTCAGTCCCCTAATAGCGGTATAAGTCGTGTCGGAGTGAAGCCCATTACACCGTGAGAAACTACTGGAACCTACCAGCAAATCTCGCTTGCCCTGTCCAGGGACTTTGCGTAATGGCTCTCTGACACAGCGCGATATCAACTCCCAATACCGGGAGAGACGAATCCTGTCTAACTGCCACTGCCTCCAAGTGCTCGGGACTGCACCCAACTGCTGCCTGTTTGCACGACTCTTTTGAGCCGTGGTAGGGTAGCAATCTAAGAACAGTGGGACACACTCGAGGCGAAGTAGCAGTGTCAAGTCTGCGGACTATGTTGTACTCATGTCACCTGGGAATTGTTAACTGACGACTGGTATAAAACCAACCTACAGTTCCCTGCGAGTCCTGTCCGGTGTACCCGTAACCCAACGAGCACCTGTATACTATCTCCAGTACGACGTACTGACGGCTGTGGGACAGACCATCTCCCCAACTGGGATGAGAAGCGTACACACTAGTCTACTCCGGAGTATCGATGCCCTGTCTCGATAATCCAACGACTAGGGACCTGAACAAGGATGTGCTTGTAGACTACCCAGCCCCCACTAGTGTGACTGACATCACAACGCTGGTAGTCAAGCAAGATCCTAAGAGCTCTGTCAATACGTACTCACATATTAAGATAGAAAAACCAAGTAGCATACTACCATGTTTAGCAAGACTGTTATATACATGTGAATATCCCAAGTTTCTATTAAGTAATATACAAACTAGTATGATACAATAATGGCCCCTAGGGCATATACACTAACAATCTCCCACTTGCACTAGGGCCGTGTACTGGCATATCGAAGACCAATGATCTCGAGTAGCCTCTCGAACTGAATCTGAGGTAGGGCCTTTTTGAAAGGATCAGCAATGTTCTCTTCAGTAGCAACTCTCCGAACCTCGATCTCCCGACGATCAATGATCTCCCTGATCAGGTGATACCGCCTTAAGATGTGTCTGGACTTCTGATGGGACCTTAGTTCCTTCGCTAAAGCTATAGCTCCGTTGTTGTCGCAATACAGAGGTATTGGATCAACAATGGTAGGAACCACCTGAAGTTCTGTTAGGAACTTCTTCATCTAGACCGCTTCTTTTGCGGCATCGCAAGCAGCAATATACTCCGCTTCCATTGTCGAGTCAGCAACGGTGTCCTGCTTGGACCTCTTCCAGCACACCGCCCCTCCATTGAGGGTAAAGACATAACCCGACATGGACTTGGAATCGTCCTTATCACTCTGGAAGCCGGAATCAGCAAAGGCCTCCATCTTGAGGTCTTTTCCACCGTAAACCAAGAATGTCTCCTTAGTCCTCCTCAGATACTTGAGAATGTTTTTTACTGCTATCCAGTGCTCCTCCCCTGGGTCTGACTGATACCGGCTTACCACGCTCAGTGCGTAAGCTATATCTGGTTTGGTGCACAACATCGCATACATTACAGTGCCTACCACAGAAGCGTAGGGTATAATAGACATGCGTTCCCTTTCCAAATCAGTCTTGGGAGACATCTCTTTGGATAGGGTGATTCCGTGACAAGCCGGTAGATTACCGCGCTTAGAATCTTCTATACTGAATCTTTTCAGTACAGTGTCGATATACCTGGACTGCGAAAGTCCCAACATCCTCTTGGATCTATCACGATAGATCCGGATCCCCAGAATGTAAGAGGCATCACCCAGGTCTTTCATGGAGAACCTGTGTGACAAGAATCCTTTGACAGATTGTAGCATAGGAATGTCATTTTCTATTAATAGAATGCCATCCACGTACAAGACGAGGAATACTACAGTTCTTGCTACAACTTTACTATATATGCATGGTTCATCTGGATTTTTGATAAAGTCATATTCTTTGACTGTTTCATCAAAACAGATGTTCCAACTCCGCGATGCCTGCTTTAGTCTATAAATGGACTTAAGCAACTTGTATACTTTTCTGCTGCTCCCATTCTGATTGAAACCCTCTGGCTGATCCATATAGATGCACTCTTCTAAATTTCCATTCAGAAAAGCCGTCTTTACGTCCATCTGCCAGATTTCATAATCATGGAAGGCAGCAATAGTAAGAAGGACCCGAATGGATTTGAGCATAACCACTGGAGAAAAAGTTTCGTCATAGTCCAAACCAGGTCTTTGACGAAAACCCTTTGCAACAAGTCTAGCCTTATAGGTTTCCACCTGTCCATCTACACCAATCTTTTTCTTGAAGATCCATTTGCATCCTATGGGTTTTACCCCATCTGGAGCAAAGTCCAAAGTCCATACTTTGTTGGTGTACATGGACTCCATTTCGGTCCGCATTGCATCTAGCCATCGTACCGAGTCGCCGCTCTGGATGGCCTGCTGGAAGCTAGTAGGTTCATCATTATCTATGATGCAATCCTCTCTATCCCCATCTATGAGAAAACCGTAGTATCTCTCAGGTGGATGAGACGGCCTATTACTCCTGCGGAGGGGTGCGGGAATGTCCTGTTCTTCTTGAACTACTGGTTCTACCAAACTTTCAGTAGTAGTTTGTGGTTCTGGAATTTCTTCCAGTTCTATTTCGCTCCCACTTATTTCCTTTTCTAAAAACTGCTGTTCTAGAAAATGGGCATTACGAGAAACAAAAACCTTTTGTTCCTCTGCGTAATAGAAACAATATCCCTTGGAGTTCTTTGGATATCCCACAAACTTACACTGTACTGATCGTGCCTCGAGCTTGTCTACATACTGCTTTTTAACAAAACCTGGACATCCCCATATCTTCATATGCTGAAGATGGGGTTTCTTCCTATTCCACATCTGATATGGGGTGGTAGGCACAGTCTTGGTAGGAGCCCTGTTCAGAAGATATGCTGTTGAATCTAGTGCATAATCCCAGAAAGATCGCGGTAACTCAGCATTACTCATCATGGAACGTACCATATCCAATAGAGTTCGATTCCGTCTCTCCGATACACCGTTATGCTGTGGAGTGTATGGAGGAGTAAGCTGAGAGAGAATTCCTTTCTTTTTTAGGTAACCTAGAAACTCGGCACTTAAGTATTCACCACCTCGATCAGATCTTAGTGTCTTGATACTTTTGCCGGTTTGGTTTTCTACTTCATTCTTGTACTCTTGGAATTTCTCAAAAGTATCGGATTTATGTTTCATCGGATAAATGAATCCGTACCTTGAGTAATCATCCGTAAAAGTAATGAAATAGGAAAAACCACCTCTTGCATGTGTAGACATTGGACCACATACATCGCTGTGTATGAGTCCTATGAGCTCGCTCGCTCTTACTCTATGTCTAGTAAATGGAGTCTTTGTCATCTTTCCTTTGAGACAAGATTGACAAGTGGCATAAGTTTGATATTCGAACGAGTCCAAATATCCTTCTCTATGTAATTTAGTCAACCTTCTCTCATTGATGTGACCCAGTCTACAATACCATAAGAAAGCTTTATTTAAATCTGGAAACTTTCTTTTTAGTGTGTTCTGGACATTGAAAATTTGGAGTTGGTTTAAGACATATATACCGTTATCCAGTGTACCGGACCCAATCAAACTATGATTAAGGTGGATGTTAACAACATCACTTACAAACGTGAAATCATAACCTTTATTTGATAACAAGGAAACAGATATGATATTACACGTTAAGCTGGGTACACAAAAACAGTTATGTAAAACCAAAATGTGTCCACTCGTCAATCCCAGGACACTACTGGTACCGCAAACTTTTTCTTTCCCTTCGCTCCCACCTTACTAACACCTCCTCTAGGTTTGTTGGCGGCCTTCTTTTTCCTTCCTTTGGCCCTAGCCTTGGACCCGGAAGAAGAAGCACCGCTAACAAACATAGCGGGTGTTTCTCTTGCCTTCTGCAAGGTGCCCTCTGCACTCCTCAACATGTTAAGGAGTTCCGGAAGTTTAACTTCTTTTCTTTGAATGTTGAAGTTCAGAATAAACTGCGCGTAGGTGGAAGGAAGGGACTGGAGAATAAGGTCTGTATAGAGCTCATTATCCAAAGTCGTCCCAAGGTCTGCGAGCTCTTCTATATAGCCAATCATCTTTAGGACATGTTCTCCTACCGATGATCCGACGGCCAACCTCGCTCGAAACAAGTTCTTAGAGGTCTCGTATCTTGCTATATGAGATTGATCTCCATAAAGTTCCTTTGTATGGAGAAATATGGCATCAAGATCCATATCCTCGTGCCTCCTCTGATGTTCATTGTTCATCGAGGCAAGCACGATGTACTTGGCCTTCGCGCAATCATACTCTCAGGTTTTGCGGATTTCCTTATCCGTATTACTGGATTTGGGACCTGGGACTGCAGGTGCCTTAGCGGTGAGGACGTACCCTAATTTGTCATAGGTCAAAGCCATTTTGACATTCCGCAGCCAATCTTTATAGTTTGGCCCTGTCAGTATATTTTTCTCTAAAAGTAACTTAAGTCCAGTCATTTTCAGGGTCGCTGCAAGTAGGAGAGAGAGAAGAAACACTTTAGCTTGATGCTCTTGCAAGTTTAGAGTGGTTTTTAATTTATCTAAACTGGATGGCTCCCACTGTTTCTCGAATCCTTCCTCAAACCATAAAAGAAGAATTAGCTAGGACTATTCTCACTGTACAATACTTGCTTAACCGTTCAGCCAGACTGGTGTCGGTATTTCGAGGGAGGTTTTCCAACGCTTTTGCGAAGTTCCTTAATTAAATAACCTTTTTTCTCTGGGGGCGTAACCCCGCTGACACCTTTCTTGACACCTACTTAGTTTATAGCATTGATCGTTAAGTGACGAATCTCCTGATGAGTAGCATATACTCACAGTAGGATCGGGATCCAAATATCATCGTATGATAATGTTGAAGGAATCCTACCAACATTCATCAAACTCCAAATGGTATGCATCTCTTTGCAAATTTCAGTTTCTTTAGAAATTCCCGATATAAATTTTTGCCCCATGCTCTTATGACCTTGGCTTTGGTCAAAATGTCATAAGTCACATGTCAAGTTCTACCCGTCATTATCTTGTCAATTTGAACCCATCCGTACGTACCCCTGACTTTGGTCAAATGATAATACGACTGTCCCAAACTAACTCATCTATCTATGCAACAAATGAATACCCAGCAGCTACCAAACACTATGCCTTGACTTTGGCCAAAATGCATAGCTTGAATATTACTGAATACCCAAATGAAATGACGGAGGGCTACGAATGGTTTTGGCGAAACCGTGAACGTAGTGAACTTGATATGACCGAAGGAACCTGATAGCTTTTTAAAAAGAGTGGTTAAAGCTCCGCAATTAAAAATATCATCTGTTTTAAAATAACCGAGTGGTTTCTTTTAAATTGTTCCAACGATTCAACTTTTGGTTTATTTTCTTTGCATTAATAATAATGCGTCCCATCATTAACCTACATTGCAGAAAACAACGAAAATACAACGTCCTCTTATGCCATCCGCATTCGCCACTGGGTCCCGTCATCACCCGTTAGGTTACTTAACTAACGGCAGAGCGGGGGCTGGGCTAGCGCGGGTGTAAAACATAAGTGACGTCTAAATAGCTATCATATATAAATATTGTACATTCGTCAGACGCAATAATAGGCATTCCAGATCTCATATGAGCATTATTGGATTTGCAAGCAATCCGCGTTTGTTTAGAGCCTGCAACAAAAGACGGATTACACAGTTGTGATGAATAGCCATTACCCCACCCTAGACCCCTACGGGTACGGCAAACTACCCGCCAAATACCCGAAGTGAAGCGGTCTCCCTCAACAAAGTGAGTAGGCCACTAAACACTTCAAAGTACCCGGTAGTTTGTGCACCCCACCTTGGGTCTATCCTAAGAGCAAAAACAGTAAAATGAAATAATACAACGGTGACTACAACCGCAACCTGGATGTGCCCCGCAAAATAATATTACAACATATTACAATTTCTTTGAATGAATGAATATAACAACCCATCACAAACCCCCGCTAATGATCACAACAGTCCAATACAGTTCACATCCACAAACAGTAAAATCCATTACAGAAATGTGCAACCCCCTGCCAACCGACATACTAGCAGTTAGGGGAGCTTTACGAACACATTATACAAACACAGATATAATCAAATTAGCAAACATCATAAAATTTCGATCGAGCAAACACTTTAGATTCTACTTCAAAACTTCTCTGTGCACCTGAGATCTTAGCAGAAAATAAAATATCCCAGAAACATCACTATTAACACAGGAGAGTTACTGAAGAAATTTGGGCTGACTCGGCCCCAACGCGGCCACGGATCCGCGGCGGATCGCATGGATCCGCCGCGGTTCCGCGGTGAGTTTGCCGAGTCACGAGTCCAAATTTCTGCAGTAGCCCTATTATTCTCTGCTTGTAATTCTGAAGCTCCCTGAAAAATTTTTAGAGCCAGTTTTAAATTCGACAGAAACTGTGATAAATCGATGATTTATCTGGTTTTTTTTTGCTTTCGAAATTCTTACGACTTTGCTAATGAGTTAATTATTGTTTAGCGAGGCTCTGATACCACTGTAAGTCGATGTACAACACCCCACGACTTGCGGGGAGGCGGAAAATTGAAAAACGATCTTGTTCTTTGCATAAACATCGACTAACCGAGAATCTTTGCTAAACTATAACTAACAAGTATCATAGAAGTTAACAACTACTATGAAAAGTGATTACACCTAATGAACCGTGTCCTTCGTCTTTACGTTCTCCACGTCCTCTCCGGCCTTCTCTATGTAATAGATGATCCACCCGAGAGCTTTACTTCAAGCTTCACCTCTAACTTGAGATAACTAGGTTTCTTAAAGTGCTAATCTAAGTAACCTAGGTGATATAGAGAAGGGTTATGGATTAAGTAGTCTAATCTAATTCTTGGTCTCAACACATGAGAGGGGAGGATTAGAGTTTGAAGAGAGAGAGAGAGAGAGCTTGAGGAGAGAGAAAGTGAGCAAGAGAATGAAATGAGATAATGATCTATCATAATATATATGAAGCATTATTATTTATCCATAAAAGAAAATAAAGGATTTAACAACCATGCTTCATAAATACAAATGGGTGATTCATCTTCATGAGTCATTAAGCATTTATGATGCATTAATGGCATGGATGAATCACAAAAATGAGTCACTAATCTCATTTAATGCATATGCCACCTTAACCCTCAAGTCATCATCTTCTAGAAGCTTCTCGCGAAATTCCGAGAACGCCCCTCCTATCCGTGAAAACACGGAAAAACTTTAGACTGTATAAATCCAATAACCGGATACTAGAAACTGGCTTAAACCAAAGCCGGCTAGTAAAAACTGTCTGGATGTCGTACGTGCGTAAACACACGTATGCGTCCGAACCCTTGTCGTAAAACCATACGACCTCTATATCGTTTCGTCTGGAGTAGGGAAACTCTCTGTGTGGGACTCTAATGACTCGACTACTACGCTGGCAGTGGGTTTAACCACAGACCGCAAGCGGCACTAGTTGTACGTAACGGTCCCCAGGTAGAAGTCGATAAGAAAGCCGATGAAGAAACCCATCCGAACTCCTACTGAGTCTAATGTGACAATCTCCGTACAGTCCGGTCTGTTCGTCTAAGACTATCGCATATCGGGCCTAGGGGGCGGCAAGCGTCAGTCCCCTAATAGCGGTATAAGTCGTGTCGGAGTGAAGCCCATTACACTCTGAGAAACTACTGGAACCTACCAGCAAATCTCGCTTGCCCTGGCCAGGGACTTTGCGTAATGGCTCTCTGACACAGCGCGATATCAACTCCCAATACCGGGAGAGACGAATCATGTCTAACTGCCACTGCCTCTGAGTGCTCGGGACTGCACCCAATTGCTACCTGTTTGCACGGCTCCTTTGAGCCGTGGTAGGGTAGCAATCTAAGAACAGTGGGACACACTCGAGGCGAAGTAGCAGTGTCAAGTCTGCGGACTATGCTGTACTCATGTCACCTGGGAACTGTTAATTGACGACTGGTATAAAACCAACCTACAGTTCCCTGCGAGTCCTGTCCAGTGTACCCGTAACCCAACGAGCACCTGTATACTATCTCCAGTACGACGTACTGACGGCTGTGGGACAGACCATCTCCCCAACTGGGATGAGAAGCGTACACACTAGTCAACTCCGGAGTATCGATGCCCTGTCTCGATAATCCAACGACTAGGGACCTGAATAAGGATGTGCTTGTAGACTACCCAGCCCCCGCTAGTGTGACTGACATCACAACGCTGGTAGTCAAGCAAGATCCTAAGAGCTCTGTCAATACGTACTCACATATTAAGATAGAAAAACCAAGTAGCATACTACCATGTTTAGCAAGACTGTTATATACATGTGAATATCCCAAGCTTCCATTAAGTAATATACAAACTAGTATGATACAATAATGGCCCCTAGGGCATATACACCAACAAAAATTTGCACCCCCCGTTGACCGAGTCAAAGTCAAGGTCAACCCCAAGCCAGGTGGGCCCAAGCCCAGGTCAGGCGGACCCATGCCCAAGTCGAGCCCGCGGTCAGCCTCCTCCATGCCAAAATATATATCATGTAATAAATAATTTTTATGTAATTTTTATGCATGAATGTATGCAAAATGGGCATAAAGCCAAATTTTTGTAAAGCCCATGGCTTATGTGCAAAAATAAATGCCACATGAGCCATGGAATGGGCAAAATGACAATTTGTAAAGCCCAAGGGGCTATATGTAAATATGTAAGCCTATATAAGGCAACATGATGATGAATAAAGCATATACTTTTCACTCTCTCAAAAACCTAGGGTTTGTACCACTTTCCCCTTTCTGAAGGTTTCAAACCTTCTTCTTTCTTTTGAATTAAATCAAGAATTTTACTCTTCCTTTTCCAAAACTAAATAGTTTTTCACCACAAAACCCATAAAGGGAAACTTGGATCTGTCATTAGATCTCAAAAAGAAGAGATTTTTAAAATCTCACATCTCTTGATCTTCAAGATCCGGATAAACAACAGGAGGAAGAAGGAGACCCATCTCCAGAAACCCCACTTTGGGGAAGAACTAGGGCTCAAAGGGAGAAGCTCTTCATCAGCTTTAAAACATCTTAGGAGTTTAACTCCTCATATATATATATATATATATATATATATATACAGAATAATAAATGCTCCTTTTTGGAAGTACAACTCCCATTGCAGGGACCAAGTCCCTTTTGCTGCTCGAGCGCCCACGTGCTGACACATGGTGCGCTAGCGCTCTTGCGCTCAGAGCGCTAGCACCAAAAGCGCAAGCGCTCGAGCGTCCACGTGTCGACACGTGGCGCGCTTGCGTCCAAAGCGCTAGCACCCGAGCGCCCACATGCTGACACGTGGCGCGCTAGCGCTCAGTGCGCTAGCGCCCAAAGCGCTAGCGCCCGAACGCCCACGTGCTGACACGTGGCGCGCTAGCGTTCAGTGCGCTAGCGCTCTTGCGCTCAGAGCGCTAGCGCCTAAAACGCCATAGCGTCCACGTGCTGACACGTAGCGCGCTAGCGTCCGAGCGCCCACGTGCTGACACGTGGCGTGATAGCGCTCTTGCGCTGGCTCTGTCCCCACGCATCCTCTGGATGCCTTTTTCCCTTTTTTATATATATACATATGTATACATATATACACACACACATACTCCACGACACTGTCCCTGTTAGCAAAAAATTTCTAACGGGACGCTGCCCCGCACCCCGCTAGCCCCCTTGATCCCCATCCGGATAGCGGGACCCCCGTAAAAACTCTGCGTGGCTCCCGACATATCCAAAACCCCCTTTCAGAACACATCACACGCACACTGCACCTTGAGTTCGCATGACCAGTTTAACCCGTCAATCGAAGGTTCTCTCGCGCCAAAGGCGAGAGGTAATTAACGGCAGTTTAGTCCGCGGCTGCCGGAGATTCAAATCCCCACAATCATTAAACCCCGACCTACCTTAGGCAGGGGGAATCTATAGTACGCCTGATAAGCGCGCGCGTATTCCCATCTTAATGGGGTGACGAAAAACACCCTACAACAGGGTCGTTGTGTGAGTAGAGCGGATACTCATAATCCGTTCTTCACCTTTTAAATATTAAGAGCGAGTTTCTGAAACCCGCCTTCTAACCGTACCCAATTAAAACCGTCCTATTCTAATATTTATAATTTAAATTATATCATTTTACTAATTTTAATCACACTATTTGGGAAAAAAACACCGCTGAAATATCACCGTCGAGAGATTTCAGCTGAAGGGTAAACAATACAGAGAGATGCACAGATGTCACAAATCTACTTGATGTTCACGTGCACAACACCCAAGAACAACAATCCCTCTCCCACATGGGGAGATAACTTCGGAGCCAGTGAAAGGCATCCACAGTGAGTGGCTGCGAAACGCCAGCCTGCCAAAGCAAAAAGACCCATGTGATGCTGCATCGCTTTTCTACCAAACTCTCCACTCTCAATTTCAACTTTTTTTTCTTTTCTCCACCACTCTAGAACCCAACCACCACCAATCACATAGGGGCATCTTTTACTTTATTAAACATCCACTAATAATAGATATATAAAGCAATACTTAATTAATTTACACACTTGATAATACTTGAAGGAAACACAACAAGACACAGCATGATGATTAGAGATAAACAACTGATGAGATGGATGGCCTCTCAAGGTCTGCTCTTGAATGGAATTGCTCTGATCACAATCTGGTGGTAGACGGCAGCAAGCGCAGCACCAATGAACGGCCCTACCCAGAAAATCCACTGCACATATTTTATTTTATTTTTAAAAAATTGTTAGCACCAACCAAACAAGTAGAAATAAATTAGTTCTAGAAAGTAAGTAAAATGAAATAAAATATATCATTTTTACATGGTCACTCCAAGCATGATGCTTGTTGTAGATGATGGCAGCTCCGAGGCTCCTAGCAGGGTTGATGCCTGTCCCAGTGATGGGGATGGTGGCGAGATGCACAAGGAACACAGCGAATCCTATAGGCAAGGGAGCGAGGATCGGGACATGGGAGTCCCTAGCATTCCTCTTAGCATCAGTAGCAGAGAAAACAGTGTACACAAGAACAAAGGTGCCTATAATCTCAGCACCCAGCCCTGAGCCTTTTGTGTATCCAGGGGCCACGACATTGGCACCACCACCTTGGGTCTCGTATAATCCCTTTTGGTAGCCTTTCACGACACCGGCTCCGCATATGGCGCCAAGGCACTGCATCACCATGTAGAAGACGGCCCTTGTGAGGGACAGCTTCCTCGCCAGGAACAGCCCGAAGGTCACCGCTGGGTTGATGTGCCCGCCTGACCCATGATATACAGTCACGGATAATGAATTCAGTCGATTATAAACATTGAAACGGTTTTGATTGATTGATTGATTGATTGTTACCTGAGATGCCGGCGGTGCAGTAGACGAGAGCGAAGATCATGCCGCCGAAGGCCCAGGCGATGCCCTGGATGCCGACGGTGGAGCACTTGGAAGGGGACTTGACGACGCCCATGACGGTGAGGATGGTGATGTAGAGGAAGAGGAAGGTGGCCATGAACTCGGCGATGCCGGCCCTGTAGAAGGACCATGACTTGAGCTCGCCGGGCTCGAACAGGGGAGCTGGGGGTGGCTCCTTGTAGTCCTTGTCTGTTTGGGCTGAGGTCCCTATGGGCTGCCTCTCTGAGTACTTGTTGGCTCCTAGCTTCACATCCTCCTCTTTCCCTTCCATCTCCTCTCTCTCTCTCTCTCTCTCTCTCTCGACTAGAAAGTAAGAAAACAAATGGTTCGAGTGAGAACTAGGGGAGAGGGTGGGTGGTTGGTTTTATAGAGGAAGATGTTTGGTAAAGGGGTCTGTGGTGCAGAATAGATGAAGGAGGTAGAGTGATTAAGACTAATAATAAGTTAGTCATGATAATGAAAACAATTAAGAAAGAGAAAGCGAGAGAAAATAAAATTGGGTTAATGATGTGTAGGGGTTGGGGGATGATTCTGGAATGGAGAGATGTGGACAGGGATGGTGGGACAGGTCTTATCTGTTGTTTTGTATCAGCCTCATAGGGTTTGGCATTCTCATTTTATGTCCGACGATCAAGTTAGCTGATAAATTTGGACAGAGTAACGGCTTATTAGAATAAAATTGCGTTATCTGAGTCGTTTGAGAGAGAGTTTTTTTATAGTGATCGCATGGAGCGAGCTGGCGCGAGATTTTCGCCATCGGTTACACCCCAGACGTTACGCCTGCGTGATTGACGGAATCCCCCATTAATGATAAGATACGCTCGTTAATGGGGGATACGGCGGCGCGGAATGCGGGATGATGGGTGGCGGATATCTCGCACCTGAAGAGATACGCGGAGCCGTGGCAGAGGCGCTTAGGCTCTGCGTCCTTAGTTGCTCGGTAGAACTGAGAAGGCTTAGCTTGGCGGGAGGCTCGGAGACGAGCGGGAGGCAGAGGAAGCTCGGTTCTGTGATAGCTCGGAGGCGAGCAAGGACGTCTGAGGAAGCTCAGCGTATAGGAGGGCTCGGAGGCGAGCCAATGGTTATTTACATGGCGGGCATAGGAGTGTTCAAGGGTCCATCGGAGGTCGGGTTATGCCTCGGGATGATAACCCGGGGGACGCCTCCAATATGTGGTGCTTGTCCTGTTCCCGTGAGCCCCGGGACACGTCAGCTACCACATGTCATGATCTGAGGAGTTTCCACTTATGAGTATCATCATTAGCCCCCTACTCTCGTCCCGACCTATTTATGGGTTAGGTCGAGAGTGATCTGGAACGGTTTCCCGAGCTCAGCCTGTCGTCAAGAATTTGACAGCGCGGATTTCCGGGGCCACTTGGCGTAAGGCGGTTGCGTCGTTCAGATTTTTGAGCCCGCCCGTCGTATCCCGGGCGCTTGGATCTCTGCGCGTATCTTGGATGACGTCAGCGGATCGGGGGAAAGGATCGTGCATTTAAAGAGGAGTGCCGATTCGCTTGCACGTCTGTTGAGGCGCAGGCCACACGTCCGACGCGGATTGGCGGACGTGACAGGCTGTCGCTGTCGCCTGCGCCCGAAGGGACGTCTCCAATGGTCATTCGACACGTGGGACGTCGACAGCTGGCAAACGCGAAGCTTCGTTTTGGCGGGAAACGATCTGAGCCGTCAGATGCGTCCCCCAAGCAGTATAAATAGGGGTGGCATCCCCCTAGGGTTCATATTTTCACCACTATTTTCCTTTGCTGCGAGAGATTGCTCGGCGCTCCATCCTTTAGATTGGATCCTTCACGCTCTTTCCTCGGAGAATTCCTTCTTCCTTTGAATCAGGTAAGATGTCTTATTCTAAGGAGTTTGTTGAGATAGTTAGGATAGAGTCTAAGGAGTCTTCCACCTCTTCCCGAGAAGGTTCCCCTGCTGCTTCCTCATCGTCGAGCCCGTCCCGTAGAGTCAGGGTCACCCGCGTTGCTCGTCGCTAGGCGACGGCAAGGGCCCCCAAGGTGCGCATCGGGAACGCCCGCGATGCGCCCTCCATCTTAAGAAACGTGGATGAGCTTACTGAGATTCGGGCTTGTTGAGATCGAAATTTACATCCCGGTTGACCAAGTCAAAATCAAAGTCAACCCCAAGCCAAATGGGCCCAAGCCCAGGTCAAGTGGGTCAATGCCCGGGTCGAGCCCGAACATGGAGCGGCCGGCCTCCCTCCATGCCAAGATAAAAATTTCGTAATAAATAATTTTGTTGTATTTCTTTTATTTTATTTTATGAATAAATGTAAGAAAAATGGGCATAAAGCCAATTTTTTGTAAAGCCCATGGCTTATGTGCAAAAAGAAATGGCACATGAGCCATGGGATAGGCAAAATGCCATTTTGAAAAGCCCAAGGGGCTATATGTAAAGTGTATAGCCTATAAAGGCAAAGATAATGAAAATATCTCAACAAATTTTTCTCTCTCCAAAAGAACCAAGATCTGTGATCTTCTCCTTCCTCAAGGTTCCAAAACCTTCTTTATTTTTTGTATTAAATCAAGAGTTTAACTCTTCCTTTCCCAAAAATAAATAGTTTTTCACCATAAAACCCACGAAGGGGAGCTCGGATCTCCAATCAGATCTCGAAAAATGGGAGACTTTTTAAATTTCACCTCCCCCTTTTCTCCAAGATCACGCCTATCAAGAGAAGGAAGAAGGAGACCCATCTCCAAAAATCTAACCTTGGACAGATCCAAGGCTCAAAAGAAGAGCAATAAATCCTTAGGAGTTTAACTGCTTTCTAGATCTGTTGGAGTTCAACTCCATAAATTAGTTTCTGTTAGGAGTTCAACTCCAAAAACTTCTTGGGAGTTCAACTCCCCGGCCTAAGGGCTAAGCCCCTTCCTGCGGGTGTTTCCCATGGTCACGTGTGCGCCATGTGACCCCAGGGCGCTAGGGCGCCCAATGGTCACGTGACCCCAGGCGCTGAGGCGCCCAATGGTCGCGTGTGCGCCACGTGACCCCGGGCGCTGAGGCGCCCAATGGTCGCGTGTGCGCCACGTGACCCCGGGAACCATGCGCCTACATGCTACGCACGCGTCTTTAAAACGCTTTTTCCCTTCCTTTTTTTGTGCACTCCACACTAAATGTGTCTTCCCCGTTAGAAAAAAATTTCTAACGGGGCGCTGCCCCGCACCCCGCAAGGGGGCTGCTAGTCCCCTTGACCCCCAACCCGCTATCCGGGCAGCGGGACCCCCGTAAAAACTCTGTAGAGCCCCCCGATATATCCAAAACCCCTTTCAAAACACACGCACACCAACGCACTGCATATTGAGTTCGCATGACCAGTTTAACCCGTCAATCGGAGGTTCCTTCGCTCCAAATGCGAGGGGTAATTAACGCCAGCTTAGTTCGCGGCTGCCGGAGATTCGGATCCCCACAATCAATAAACCCCAGCCTACCTTAGGCAGGGGGAATCTGTACTGCGCATGACAAGCGCGTGCGTATTCCCGTCTCAATGGGGTGACGAAAAACACCCTACAGATTTTGGCACGCCCGGTGGGACTTTTCTCTCCTCTCATGTTTCGGGTTAAACATTCATATGAACTCAATCAATATACATATCAACCGCCTGTACTGAAATCATGCTTCTTTGTGCAGGGTTAACAAATTTCAAATTGCAATCTCCGGTCCCAGCAAAAATGTCTCCAAGGACAAGCTCAGCTCTTGACACAGCTCCCGTCTCCTACACGATGAAGATGGACTCCAGGACGGTCCTTCCGGCCAGTCTCGGGCGACAATAGGAGGAGGAGCCGCTACCATTTGGCTCTATTATGTTCGTATCACCCAGCGTCATCCCAGCTCCTCAAGCCCCGGTGACAGACAAACCGGTCTCGAAAGGCAAGAGGCCAAATGTGGTGGTCTTGAAGGCGCCCCAACTCAAACGTAAGTCGGTATTTGAGCGACTTTCCTTGGCCCCAGCTGGGAGCAAGGCCATCAACACCAGCAAAGCAACAAGGCATCTCGGGCAAGCTCCAGCGGCGCCTCTGACAACTGCTCGATTGGGTGTCTTCTCAAGCCTCCCCATCACTCAGCCTATGGCGGCTTCCCGAAGAGCAGAAGCCTGCCAAGCGCTCAAGGCAGAGAAGCTAAGGCAGAAAAGGCTCAGATACAAAGCCAACAAAAGGGCTAGGGCTCATACTAGGCTGAGCTTCATGAGGCTCCATGAACGGGGTTACCCCGCCAAAGATAAAGAGACGGCTGGATATGTGGTCTACACTGTCTACATGGTCAGGCATGAAGAAACGAACACTCCTATGCTTCACAGCCAGGGTGATGATATGGTGGACGCTACCCAACGTCAACTCGGTCTAAATGACGAAGAGATCGCTCAAGCCGATATGCCAAAAGAGCCTGGGGTTCCTGCGGAATCGAGCTCAGGCAATAAGGATGACCCGGTTGTCATAACGGGGACTGCAGAATAAGCATTATTCCGATGGCTTCAGAGGCAGCTTCAGAATAGGGATGAGAAGTTAGCCGAGGTACAGTCTAAGGTCAACGAATTGGCAAACGTCGCGGCAGATCTCGCGATCCAAGTCGCCCGATTGCAATTACAGCAAAATCAAATTTGGTTCATGAGCCAGGGACTGATACCCGGAGGCAGCCAACTGATACCCCCTTCAACCTAAGAGCGGAGCGCCTTCGCGAAAAACTGCCGCGATCAGCCTCCAGTCCTTCCGATGCATACACCGAAGGGGAATCACCTCTGAAAGAGAAGCTGGAAAAGTCTATTCCTTCAAAAGGGACAAAGTCCACAAGATATTCAGGGACGCCCTAAGAAACGGTCTACAACTGCCAGAGTCAAAAAGACCGCAGGAAGCGAATATGACCAACGACCCCAAATACTGCCCCTATCACAGAGTGATAGGTTATACCATTGAGGACTGCTTCGTCTTCAAAGATTGGGTCGAAAGGCAATACAAAACGGGAGAGATAAAACTGTCTAAAGGCGTGTTAGCAAACAGTCAAGCTACGACCGCCGATTTCATACAAATGGAGACCAAAGCCTTTCGGGAACCTAATCCCCGCAGACATGTGCCATTATCTGAAAAGGGCGAACCAAAGACTGATCGGCCTCAAGGACCAGCATCAGTGAGGGCACCTACTCTAATGGAGAGAAAGAAGATGGCGTACTCTTTCAGGAGGGATGAGGTCCGCAATATATTCGAGGAAGCCTTGAACAACGGTCTGCAATTGCCTATTCCAAAGAGGCCATATGAAATGAATATGACTGACAATCCCGTATACTGCCCATACCATAGAGTGGTGAGTCATACCATTGAAGACTGCTGTGTTTTCAAAGTTTGGGCAGAGGACCAATACAAGCTTGGAAAAACCTCACAATCCTCGGATGTATCGGCAAGCCACAGAGCTACGGTCATTAACACAGCTCCGCCAAGATCAAAATTCAAGGAGTTGGGATAAGCAAAGCTAACTACCATGTCGTTAAACTGGGAACAATTGACTACCACGTCATTAAACTGGGAACAGTCGACCTCTAAGTCGTTAAACTGGGAATGTAAAAAAATATATATATAACATATGTAAATAAACAAAAAATGTGTAAATAAAAGAAAAAATAAAGAAAAGCCGAAATGATGGGGCAACTCGTAATAAAAATCAGCAAGTAAAATAAAGATGAAAATAAAGCCGAAATAATGGGGCAACTCGCAATAAAAATCAGCGAGTAAAATAAAAATGAAAATAAAGCCGAAATGATGGGGAAACCGCGAATAAAAGCCGAAATGATAGGGCAATCGCGATCTTCGCGATAAGAAAAGCTGAAATGATAGAGCAATTGCGGTAAAAAAAAACAGCGAATGATGAGTCGGACCTGGTACCATATTCCAGTGCAGCGATGCAGGCGCCAACCAAAATCCAATTTCCCAAAATTCTTCCAGCCCTACGGCCAGTCCCCAAATTGACTACCGTATACAATCCACGGGCTCAAATAATTCTCATCATACCCATATCCCACCACAATCACCAGTTACACGGCTGGTCTCCGCCTTTAGAATTATGCTCCATTGAGAAGACCCATGTTTCCCCCAATCAGAGCAAAGCTCTGCTGGAAATTCAAAATTCAAATTTTGAAGCAACGCTTCAAATCCCGGGCGTAACGCGCCACGTGTCAGGCGCAGACACATCAGCGCAGCGCCCAAAGCAGCGCACCCAATCAGAGCAAAGCTCTATTTTAAGTAAAATTAAAGAAAGCAACGCTTCAGTTGCGCAAGCGCTGCCCTGCTTGACACGTGTCAGTGCAGATGCGCTAGCGCAGCTGCGCTGCGCTTTGCGCTGCACGACGCGTGTCAGCGCAGATGCGCTAGCGCAGTTGCGCTGTGCTTTGCGCTGCTTGACACGTGTCAGCGCAGATGCGCTGCGCTGTGCGCTGCTTGACACTGTCACGCGCTGGGGCGTTTGCGTCAAACAGAATTAAGATTTCAAAGAAATCTTTCTGTTCTTGTTAAAACAAGAAGATTTTCTTCTGTAAAGCAGAAGCCCTTGGATCAAAGATCCAACGGTGGGGAAAATTCCCCAAATCACTCAGAGAAAGATCTCTTTAACAAATTTATGGGCACTATATAAAGGCCCCTAGACCTCAATTCAAAGGCATCAACATTCTTGAAAAAAATCAAGAGCTTCAAACAGAGAGAACTCTGAAAAAATTTCAAGAAAAAGGTAAAAACCTTCACAAAATAGAATAAATTTCTTCTAATAGATCATTGATCTAAAAACAAGATCAATGATCTTCAGATAAAAAAAACAGTGCTTTGCACTTCTTATGAACCACTGGTTCTTTAAAACAAGAAGAACAAAATAAAGAATAGTGCTTTGCACTTTTTATGAACCTTTGGTTCTTGAAATAAAAAGAAAAACTTATTTTTCTTTGATCTAAATTAGATCAAGGAAACGAATAGTGCTTTGCACTTTTATGAACCATTGGTTCCTGAATCTAAAAAGATTCTTAAATCATAGTGCCTTGCATTTACAAACCGTGCTGTTGCGCTCTTCGATTGACGCAAGCCACCAGAGCGCGCCACATGTCAGCAGCGCAGGCGCAGCGCATTAGCGCAGCGCACTGCGCTTGCGCGACACGTGTCAGCGCCACAAGCACTTGCGCTCTCTGATTGGCGCAAAGCGCCTGATAAATGCAATGCATTTCCTAAAAGGGCCAGGCCCAAATCAAAAAGACCAAGCAGGCCTAATTAAATTGATACTCTGCATCATTTATAAATGGGCAAAACCCAAACAAAATAATAAAAAATGCTATGCATTTTAAAAGGGGCAGAGCCCAAATAAAGTAGATGCCTTGCATCATTCATAAATGAGCAGAGCCCAGAATAAATTGATGCTCTGCATCTTTTATGGGCAGAACCCAAACAAAAATGATAGAAAATAATGCAATGCATTATTTAAAAAGGGGCAAAGCCCTAGCGCAGGCCTAATAGGCCAAAGATTAAAAAAAAACATTGAACATTTTCAACTGGACTTAGCCCAATTTTGGCCGTAAGTCCTCAAATTAAATTGACTGAGCAAGATTGCTTTCTTAAATCAATTGACATCCGGTTCGAGGGTACATCTCCGAACTCCTCTGACGGCTCTCGTTGTAATCCTTCAACGACGTCAGGGAGGTGACTGGTCCCAACGACCACACATGAATATGGACTGCGGGGTCCTTAAACTCGTGGACTGAAAGTCCTTAAACTAATATTGGACCGAAACGTCCTTAAATTAATATTGGACCGAAACGTCCTTAAACTAATAGCGGACCGAAACCTCCTTAAACTAATGGCGGACCGAAACGTCCTTAAACTAATGATGGACCGAAACGTCCTTAAACTAATAATGGACCATCACGTCCCTAAACTGGTGATGGACCATCACGTCCCTAAACTGGAATATAGACCACCACGTCCCTAAACTAGCAATGGACCGCAACGTCCTTAAACTACCTATGGACCACTACGTTCCTAAACTGGAGCAATAGAGCTTCCAAATGCTCTTTTGCCGGATCTAAATGATCCCGTTTAAGTTGATCTTAGCCCCAAATACGGCTAACGTGTCCTTAAACATTCAAATGGACTATAAAAAATCCAAATCAACTCTGGTTCAAGGGTACATCTCTGAACTCCTCTGACATCCGTCGTTGTAATCCTTCAACGACGTCAGAGAGGTAACGAGTCCCGACGGCCATATATTAAATGGATCACCACGTTAAGTTGGTCTTAGTCTCAAATCAAACTAACGTATCCTTAACGAACGTTTAAGTTGATCTTAACCTCAATACGGCTAACGTATCCTTAAACTAAAAACAACAAACCCAAATCTAAGTAAATACGGATTTGGACTAATCCATGTCCTACGGGCGACGACATTACTCAGTCTCCGTATACAATCCACGGGCAACCCCAAACAAAACAAACACACACGACATGAAGTGAAATTCTGGAGAAGGAGAAAGTTGTTACCGCGATGCGGTAGCGTAATTAACTGCAGGGGCTTGCGCCTGCAGGGAAGAGCGTCCCCACAATCAAAAACCCCTCAAGCGAGGGGGAATCTGACGAAGTCTGCTACATCGGCCGCATCCGTCTAAACCTCCGATACACGGTGCCATAAATCAACTTGGCATCTTTGGAGAGGTGGACGTGCAAAACCAAATAGCATCTGCCCCGAATCTCAGCGTCAGGACCTCGCGGTCTTGTGTGCCGTCCATTCGGAGGGGAACAGATTCTGGCACGCCCGGTGGGACCTTTTCCTCTTTCCACTCCACATTTCATGTGTCGTCCTCGCGAACCAATCGCGGTTTGTTAAATGGTTGCCTTTGGATTTCAAGTTACTAAGATTTGGTCTTTTGCCTGGCGCAGAACTCAAGCATCAATGGCCTCTAACTGCACCAACTGCTCGAAGTGCCACTGCAACGGACGCTCTACCTCCCCCGGAGGTGTAGCATATAGGCCCCAAGCGGCTTCCTTCCTCGCTCTGCCAGTAGACCAGGTGACCCAGGCCACCACCGGCCTGTTTTTCGGGACCATGATCCCGCCTACAAGCTTCTCTATGCCAATACCTGCATTGGAAGTGAACAGGAAGTCGGTCTTCGACCGGCTCACTGCTACGACGGCCCCTGTCAACGGGTCGCCCACTACCAAACCAACAGCCTCTGTTTTCGCCAGGCTGGATCAGAACTCTAAATTGGCTGTCCCAAGGAAGGCAATAACTGCTGCTCCAAAAGTCGTCAAGGCGGCTTCCCCTGTCAAAGAGTCAGTCTTTTCAAGACTGACGATTCCTGCTCCTGCCCCTGCTCGAGGATCTCTCTTCGACAGGTTGAATATCATCCCTCAAAAGACAATTTCAGTCTTTAAGAGGTTAACACCGGCGGCGCCTCATTCAGACAGGGGGCAAAAAGAAGCTATCTCTATCTCCGAGCCAGTCCCAACGGCTCGTCGTGCTCGACGTCACCATTGGCGACGAGTGAGGAAGGCAGGGGGTAACTCCCTCTCAGGGCTAACTCCACCGGCTCCAGTGGTGGAAGTCAACGCTGCTGTTCCAACTGGGAACGGCTTTGAACTGCTGAGGAGGGTACGTAAGAACTCTCCAACAGCTACACTGAAAAGATCTCCTCCGCCCGTGGAGAGAGTTCCGGAAACAAAACAAGAACAGCCCCCTCAACGGCTGTCCTAAAAAATATACAAGGTTTGACGAAAGGTTCAAGACTCCGTGATCGACCCAGATCACTCTCGTCAACAAAAGATAACTAAGGTGCAAAAAGAAAAAGTCCGTCCTATTGAGCAGCAGAGGACAACAATCACCAGGGTGCCCACTGCAACGGCCCCTTCAACTTCAACGGCCCACAAAAGAAGGAGGCCGGAGAAAACCCCCGCGCCGGCGAAAAATATCAAAGATGGTGAACCCAAACGCCCTAAGTCAGGGGGCATTGTAGTTCATACCGTCTATGTGGCGTCTGGTAAAGAGGACAGTCGCATATCTACGGGTCATCGACCACTTACGCGATCAGTGACCAAGGCGCGGGAGCAGCAGTAGAAGCTCCAAGAGATGATGAACGCTATGGCCGCACTTACAGGGCCAAAAGAAAACCCTGAAACGTCCTCAGATGAACGCCATGAGGAAGAAACCGACGTCGAATTCCTTCGTCGAATATTGGAGAAGAAGGACAAAGAGGCTGCTGAACAAGCAGCCAACATACAGCGTATGTGCCTCCTCTTCCAAGACATGATAGGGATGATGATACAACAAGATTCTCCGGCCGAAGAGCCCCCGATCTTCCTTGGAGACGATAGGGGAGAGACATCAAATCCTCCACCAGCTCTGTTGACGGCTAAAGAGGATACAATCTCCAAAGCTGATTTAGATGAGTACATAGCCCAGCAAATACGGGCTCATCATGCGACTGAAGCAGCCGGCCAGGTCGTAAAAACGGGGCGGCCATATCCAAGTTGGTACGACCAAATCAAGTACCCGCCGGGTTACATAATTCCCAAGTTCCATGTCTACAAGGGATCGGGCAATCCTCACCAACATGTTGCCCAGTTCAAGGCACTCTACGGCAACACCGGCGGTGATGACAAGCTTTTGCTTCGCCAGTTTGTTGGAAGTTTATCAAATACGGCGTTCGAGTGGTACTCTGAGCTCCCGAATGACTCTATCAAGACCTTCGCAGAGATGGAGCCGTTGTTTACTCAGCGTTTTGCAAGCGCCAGTGAACGCACCCCGATGACGACACTGATTAACGCCAGGGTAAAACCAGGCGAGACATGGGTCCAATATGCTATACGATGGCGGAACTTATGGTCGAAGTGCGAGCAGCGCATTGAAGAAGCTCCCGCAGTGGGTATGTTTGTGGGAACCCTTGATCCGCAAGCAACCATCTCGCAATTTATGATGTTTTTCAAGCCGACTACCTTCCAGGCCTTGATTGACAAGCTAGCGCAGATGGATCAGATGGGCCATAAATCTCCTCTTCCAAAGCCGGACTCCCGAAATGACAAAGGGAAGGGAAAAGCGATCGTCGTCGCTAATGCTCAACAACAACCGAGCAACTCGAAGCCGGTTGTGCGTCAAAATAATATGCGCCCGGACGTAGACCTTGAGGAGAGGTTAGGGCGTCCTTACTCGTTTCCCCGAGATAAAACGAAAAGGTTATTCGAGCTGGCGTTGCGCAACCGACTCATAAATCTGCAGGATCCAAAACGCCCGTTACAACCAAGTGACGTCAACGAGCCCAACTACTGTCCTTATCATCGAGTACTGGGCCATCCGATCGAAGATTGCTACGTTTTCAAAAATTGGCTTGAAAACCAGTACCGACAGGGCAAATTCGCGTTATCTGACAAATGGAAGGTGAATCCCCCGCAGCCCCACACATCTAAAAGGACGAATATGCCGGGGGCAACATGCTCCGTCATCGAAAAAGCTCCTTGGGAGGTTGTACTATCAGCTAAGACAAAGAGAATGCTGAACGATTTTCAGATGTGCCCAGCGATCAAGTGGAAGAACCAGTTGGAACCGCAGGTCATTGAAGGGATGTTGAAACTACGTCCAACTCCAAAGACCGATGGTGGTGGCTCAAGCACTCGCAACCAGCCGTCAAAATCTTCGAAAAAGAAGAAGAAGAAATCTAAGAAGCCCGTGAAGCCTGGCGACAGGCGCACGGACTTGCAAAAACAAATTGACGTGCTGGAGGAATACAACCAGAAGGCACGGATTCCCGTTACATTTCAAGAGTTCCTCAATCACGTCTTTCAAGAGGAAAATGAGGGAGAAAGTTCATCTGATGAATCTGAAGAATGCGTAGCGAGCTGTCATGTGATTTCCTATTCGCTCATGAACGATGAGGAGACTTCTTATACTGAAACGCTGGGGGCAGATCCCTACCCAAAAATTCTGGGGCCATCAGATGAAGTAATTGACGCATTCCTTAATGAAGCTCGGTTGAAAAGTAAAGCTGATCGAGAACGCGAGACGGCTATATTTGAAAGGGCCAAGCGCCAGCGACTTGATGAAAGAGCTGAGACGATCCCGCTGGAGTAAAACACCTCCATTACCGATAAAAGCCAATTCAGGATGAGGAAGATGTTTGCTAAGGCCATATCAATGGGCATGAAGCTACCATCCTCCGAAGGAAACATCACCGGTGAAATAGAAATGCACCCCTCCTATTGCTTATATCATCAGAAGGTTTCGCACCCCACTCAAGAGTGCAAAGCTTTCGATAGATGGTGACAAGGATACGTTGCTCATCGACAACGCTTTAAACGGGAGAAGCGCAAAACTCGTCGGGAGCGGAAAAATACGACCGAAGAGCTTAAAAGAACTACCGGTGATTGTCGCATGGTTAACGCCGGGGGATCACAGGTGCCTACATTCGGGAGCGATTCTGATGAGGAGCTGGAGCTTGCCCCTCTCTTTAAATAATCCACTTCGGGAAAAGAAGAAAAGCCGAAGGTCTACGAAAATATCCGGCTACGTAACCGCACGCTGCCCGAAAAGAATCTCGGACCCTCAAATAAAAAAGATAAGGGAAAAGAGAAGGTCCCTGAAGATATCGTCTTAGATGACCAAGTTGTGGAGGAGCTAAGTGCCAAGGACCCTCCGAAGAGAAATAAGGTGGATTACAATGTCTTAGCGCATCTGAGGAAGCTACCCTCACAGCTCAGCATTCTTGACGCCCTTTTGTTATCAAACGAGGCGAGAGATTCATTGATTAAGGCACTACAGGATCCGGAGCAATTCCAAGCTTTCCTGGCCGAAGAAAAAATGAAGGATGAATTGGAGGAAGTGCACACGGCCGATGTCGCTTTTGGTGATGAAGACCTTCTCCTTGGGACGTGCGAACATAATCGCCCCCTCTATGTCTCAGGATACTGCCATGATATAAAGATAGGCAAAATCTTGATCGACAATGGATCCTCTGTTAACCTCCTCAATGTGCGGGTGTTAAAATAAATCTGCATGAGCGTCCAGCACCTTGCTCGGGACAAGATCACTATCTCCGGGTTTGACTCCCAGTCATCAAGAACTCTTGGGTCTGTGATACCGACGCTACGTTTCGGACTACTCGTCACGGATATTAAGTTCTACGTCATAGACGCCAAGACATGCTACAACGCTCTGCTCGGCCGACCGTGGTTACACGAGTACAACATCATCCCTTCTACACAACATCAGTGTATGAAGTATTCTAAGGATGGTCTCGAGTATACCGTGGCGGGAGAACTGAACCCGTTCTCTGTGAACGAGGTCCGCAAATATGAAGATGCCAAATACTTCTTACCGGATTTCGAAGACACAGAGAGGTGTCACAAGCCGGAGAATAAAGCTAATGCCACCATCCCTGTCTTCGGCAGTGATACCGAGGAGGAAGAGGAGATAGTTTATTCAGGTCCGCCCCAACACAACAAGCCAGGGCCATTCGCTCCTGCGTTGATCTTTGGTAGCGACTCGGAAGATGAGATCCATGCTGTATTCTTTGCTCGACCTTCAATACGAACGTTCACTGATGAAAAACAAAGTCTACAAATCGCCATGGTGCCGCTTAAGCACCATAAAGAATTGGATGCACTTAATATTTACAATATAGAAGAGCTGCAAACGTTCTATGTCCCTCCCAGACGAGAAAGCGAAAAAACAATTCTATTCTACCGCTCTGAAGAAACCAAAGTGGAGAAAGAAATCTGGCATGGCGCGGATCCTACGCTCGACAGACTTCAGCCTATTCGTCTTCCCAGATATTATACGGAAGGTTTGAAAAGGCTGCTGAAACGCCAGGGGATATCCTTCAAGCAGACCGTTCGAAAAGCCAAGTTCTATGACAAAGTCTGGAACGTTCCCGGGACTCAACGCAAACTGCCTAATGGGAGAATGGAGACAAAAGGACTTGGATACATCCGGTCAAAGAAACGAGAGCTACTAAACAGCTGCTATGTTATGTATGACTTCGATGAAGAAGCGGATGCTCAATGGGAAGACGCTAATCCTAAGACAGTGAAAGTTCCAGATGCAAAAGAGCCCAGTCCGTCGTTCGAAGAACAAATAGACAAGCTTATAAGGGAAGCAGGTCAGAAAGTCCGGGATGATCATAACCGCGAGATGGCCGTCTACGAGAGAGCCAAAACACAACACCTTCTCCAACAGGCCGTGAAAGATGAAAATGTTGCTCCTTGTCAACCTGTTATAAAGAAGGCTCGACGCAAAAGCAGAAATAAGTCGAAAGGCCAAAAAGGCGCTCAACAGCAACAAAGCAGGGCTAAGAAGCCACGCAAATGGGAGTCGAGCGTTATTAATCTATCCCTTATGAAGAAAATGGGTCGAGCATACTCGTTTCCGCGGGACAAGACGAAGAAGATACTTGACCTCGCTCTAAAATATAAGATGCTTACACTGCCGGAGTCTAAACACCTCGAACAAGCAAGCGAGGTCTCACACCCAGACTATTGCTCTTATCACCGAGTGATAGGACACCCTCTCGAGGACTGCTTCACATTCAAGAATTGGGTCGAAGATCAGTATCAGCTTGGCAAGTTCGCTCTGTCCGACAACTGGAGGGTAGCGCCGCCACAAAAGTACGAGCCCAAGGCCACGAAAGAAGAACCAGTTCCGCATTGGGATTGGAAGTGAATTCGTACTTGTCACGTGATAACGATATCAAGGGAAGAGCCCGAGAACATAGATGACCTTCCCTGGTGCTTCGAAAACAACAACGACGAGGTAATCTCAGGATTTCCACCAGCGCCAAAAGAGCAGGAAGATGGAATTCATACCACTGCAGATAACCTTAAGAAAATTAAGCTGGGAACGGCGAATGACCCACGACCAACATTCATCAGCGAGCTGTTATCTGAAGAAAGGGTAGCTGCGTTAAAAGACCTGCTTATGCAGCACAAAGATTGCTTCACATGGAACTATTCCGAAATGCCGGGACTAGATCCAGAAATTGCTGTGCACAAATTGGCGATATCTCCGAACGTCAAGCCGGTCAAACTGGCGCTGAGAAGAATGCGGCTCGAGCTTGAAATGAGTATCAATGCCGAGGTCAAGAAGCTGATCGACTCTGGCTTCATCCAGGAGGTTCAATACCCTGAATGGATCACCAACATTGTCCCGGTGATGAAGAAAAATGGGACGGTGCGCATATGCGTGGACTTCTGGGATCTTAATAAAGCTTGCCCGAAGGACGATTTCCCAGTGCCAGTCACCGAACTGATGATAGACAATACGTCTACTCACGAGGTTTTGTCCTTCATGGACGGCTCATCAGGATATAATCAGGTAAAAATGCATCCAGAAGACCAGAAGCACACCGCCTTCAGGACTCCTCTGGGAATATTCTGCTACAAGGTGATGCCCTTCGGTTTAAAGAATGCCGGTGCCACCTACCAAAGGGCCATGCCGAAGATCTTCGATGACCTTATACAAGAAATCGTCGAATGCTATATCGACGATCTCGTGGTTAAAAGCAAATCATACGAGGAACATCTCGAGCATCTGAAGACCGTATTTCAACGCCTTCGGCAATACAACTTGAAGATGAACCCTCTCAAGTGTGCATTCGGAGTTTCTTCGGGCAAATTCCTGGGATTCATCGTCCGACACCGGGGTATCGAAATAGATCCGTCAAAGATCAAGGCGATCATGGAGATGCCTCCGCCAAGGACTCTCAAACAGCTGCGGTCTCTCCAAGGAAAGCTCGCGTATATACGACGATTTATAGCTAACCTTTCAGGCAAGTGCCGTCCTTACAGCCACCTGATGAAGAAGGGAACCCCGTTCGTCTGGGACCAAAAATGCCAAAGCGCGCTAGACGAGATCAAACAATACCTGCAGAACCCGCCAGTGTTGGCTGCTCCGGTCAAGGAAAACCCCCTCATTCTTTATACAACCGCCATCGAAGGTTCCTTAGGCGCATTATGGGCACAAGAGAACGACCAAGGAAAGGAAAGAGCACTCTACTACTTAAGTCGAGTTCTGCTGGGGGCAGAAAGCAACTACTCCCCCATTGAAAAACACTGCCTGGCGTTGATCTTCGCGATAACAAAGCTCAGGCACTATGCGTTGGCGCATGAGGTCCGTCTCATTTCAAAGGTAGACCCTCTTAAGTATTTAATGTCAAAGGCTATATTGACGGGACGACTCGCTAAATGGGCCCTGCTCTTGATGGAGTTTTCGATAATGTATCAACCTCTCAAGACAGTGAAAGGCCAGGTCATCGCCGACTTCCTCGCTGAGCACCCGATACCTGCCGATTCTCCTCTAGATTGCGATTTGCCAGACGAACATGCGTTTGACGCGATCGACAGTGGTGATACCCAATGGGAACTTTATTTCGATGGAGCATCTTCCATGAAAAAGCGCAAACAAAGTACTCCTATAATCAAATCGGGGGTAGGCCTCATCTTCGTGACTCCACAAAGAGGGATAATGCGCGTCGCTTTTTCCTTAACAGAGCCGAGGATAAATAACGAAGCCGAATACGAAGCTTTGATAGCAGGCCTCGAGATCGCCATTGACATGGGAATTGAAAACCTCCTCATATACGGAGATTCTCAACTGGTCGTTAGTCAAGTAAACGGCGACTACCAAACGTGTAAACCGGAGTTGGTGAAGTACGGTGAAAAGGTGCAACAACTGTTGACCCAAATTCCCTCCTATATTTTGGAAAGCATACCGCGTGCGGAAAACAGCAAAGCGGACGCATTGGCCAAGCTCGCTAAAGAACTGGCTGATGAGAACCTCGATGACATAAGAATCGTGGTACAAAGCCGTCGGGTGCTTGCCCCAGCGGAAATATCTCCAGAATCATCCGAAGAAAAGGGAGCGATTGAGCAAATGGCTCTGCAAATAAAAGACCGGGAAAAGGCCGAGTATTGGAGGGAAGTCTTTATAGACTACTTCAAATACCGTCGAACGCCCGAAGATGCGTCCTCAAAACATCAGCTTATAAAACGAGCTCTATCTTTCGCCTTGGTCAATGATACTTTGTACAAGAGGTCATTTGATTCTCTGTGGCTGAGATGTCTCGGGCCTGACGAAGCGGAAAGAGTCATTCAGGAAATTCATGACGGACTCTGTGGTTCTCATCAAGCGGGCCTGAAGATGAAGTTGAAGATCAAACGGATGTGATACTACTGGCCCACGATGATTCAGGACTGCCTCGAATATGCGAAGCAATGCCACTCATGCCGAATCCATGGGGACTTCATCCATCAGCATCCAAATCCGCTACACCCGACGGTGGCTAGCTGGCCATTCGAAATGTGGGGAACTGACATAGTCGCCCCCATCGAACCAGTATCGTCCAGGGGACATCGTTTCATCCTGGCGACGACTGACTACTTCTCCAAATGGGCAGAAGCAGTACCATTGAGGGAAGTGAAGGCGGAGAATATCCTCCATTTCTTCAGGACGCACGTCATATATCGGTTTGGAACGCCAAGACGGATCATCTCCGATAACGGGCCAGCCTACAGAAGCCACAAGATCAGTCGCTTCGCACATCATCATAATATAGACTGGAGATATTCTTCAGTTTACAATTCGCGAGCTAATGGTCTAGCTGAAGCCTTCAACAAGACCCTGACGAAAATCATGAAAAAGACGGTGTCCCGAAATAAGAGAGACTGGCACGAAAGACTGCAAGAGGCTCTTTGAGCATATCGAACTACGTTCAAGACGGCCATGAACACAACGTCGTACGCGTTGGTATTTGGAACGGAAGCAGTACTCCCCCTCGAGATAGAGTTACCCTCTCTACGAGTGGCAGTCCACTACGAGCTGACGGACGAAGAAAATGCTCACCTTCGGCTTGAGGAGCTTGACCCCCTTGATGAAACTCGGCTCATAGCGTAACAAAATCTAGAAGCTTATAAAGCAAAGATGACGCGCTCATATGAAAGATTAACCCGACCGAGGACATTCCGCCAAGGCGAACTTGTGCTAGTAGTCAAAAGGCCTATGATCCCCAATCGCGCCAAGCGGGGAAAATTCGAGCCAAACTATGAAGGCCCGTACATCATAGACAAGGTCTACCAAGGTGGAGCCTATCTACTCATGGATATGCACGGTGAGAGGCCTTTCAGGCCAATAAATGGCCGCTTCCTAAAGAAATACTACGCTTAATGAGCCACAGCCTAGGTCAATGATAGATGACGACGACTATGTCCGCTCGCTATCTTCCTCAGCTCAAGCTTTATAAGCGGTAGCCGGCCTTCTCCATGACGGACCGAAACGTCCTTAAACTAATAGCGGACCGAGACGTCTTTAAACTATTACCGCAGCATCCTTAGGCTGACGAGATAAATAAAAAAAAAGAAAATAAAAAAAATGATAATGATAAAAACGGTATGTCCATAAGCAAAAAGGGCACGGATGAAAACCCGAAAGGGCTCCGTGAGTAAAAACAGCAGGGCTACCGGCGAGTGTTCGTGAAAACCCGAAAGGGCACGACCTCGTAAAAAAAAAGAGAAGAAGAAAATAAAATATATATATATATATATATATATATATATATATATATATATATATATATATATATATATATATATATAAAACAAAAACGGTATGTCCATAAGCAAAATGGGCACGGATGAAAACCTGAAAGGGTGCCGTGAGTAAAAACAGCAGGACTACCGGCGAGTGTTTGTGAAAACCCGAAAGGGCGCAACCTCGTTAAAAGACACTTATAGGGTCCTCTCGACCTTGTAAGGAGAAACCACCCGCGTGAGATCCTTACGACTCATAAGGGAACAACACACTTAGGGATCCCCACGATTCCTAAGGAGAAAATACACTTGCGAGATCCTCACGACTCGTAAGGAGAAATCTCTTATGGAACCCTCATGGCTCATAAGGGTTGAAAGTCTTAAGTTATAGAGACCTAAACCTGTGCTTAAGTAACCCCCACAACTTCCAATATTGCCCTGCAAGTGGTTCAATACTGACTCTTGTATACAATCCACGGGCGCGAATAAACATTTCCCTAACGAAGTCCTATCCGTGACTAGGGATATGTTCATATGACGAACGACCCTTGTAGGGCCTCTCGACTTACAAGGAGAAAACCCTCTTGTAGGATCCTTATGACTTATAAGAGAAAACGCGTTTAGGAACCCTCACGATTCCTAAGGAGAAAATACACCTGCAAGATCCTCACGACTTGTAGGGAGAAATACCTTTGTGAGACCCTTACGGCTCATGAAGTTAAAAGCCTTAGTCGACAGGACCTTAACCCTGTTTGCTAAGCCACCTTTGTTCAACATCAACGGAGGCAAATGATGATACGCTCCTGGCAATATCCCAGTTGTAGCGGTGTTGATGCCGAAATCGGTGTCTAAATTCAGATTTACGGCAAAAAAGCCAGTAGGCCGCACATGCATACGAAATAGCCGAAATGATGGGGCAACTTGCAAAAAAAAAACAGCAAGTAAAATGTATGCATGCAAAATAGCCGAAATGATGGGGCAACTTGCAACAACAAAAAAAAAACAGCAAGTAAAATGTATGCATGCAAAATAGCCGAAATGATTGGGCAACTCGCAATAAAAAGCAGCGAGTGAAAACAAAATAAACAGCCGAAATGATTGGGCACCGCGAAAAATAGCCGAAATGATTGGGCAATCGCGACCTTCGCGATATAAAAGCTGAAATGATAGAGCATCGCGGAAATAAAACAAAAAAAAATGATGATAAAACTTTGGTCCTACAGTTAAGATCACATCGATCCCTGTATACAATCCAAGGGCGTAAACAAACAAGAGGGAACCATACTTTCCCAACAGGCTCCGCCAGAAAATGAAGCCAAATCTCGACGGTTCATTCCAACTCCGAAGAAACCAGTGTCTTCGGTGAATACCTCAACTCAGGGAAACAAACAATCCTTGACGAGAGCCTCCTGATCCGTGTCGACTCGCAGAGAAACCAGCGCCTCCGTGGTAAATTCTCGACTCGTTTCAACCCCAAGGAAACAAATGATCCTTGGCGCTAGGGAAACAAATAATCCTTAGCAAATACCTCAACTCAGGAAAACAAATAATCCTTGATGAGAGCCTCCTGATCCACGTCGACTCGCAGAGCAACCAGCGCCTCCGTGGGAAATTCTCGACTCGTTTCAACCCCAAGAAAACAAATAATCCTTGGCGCTAGGGAAACAAATAATTCTTAGCAAATACCTCAACTCAGGGAAACAAACAATCCTTGATGAGAGCCTCCTGATCCGCGTCGACTCGCAGAGCAATCAGCGCCTCCGTGGGAAATTCTCGACTCGTTTCAACCCCAAAGAAACAAATAATCCTTGGCGCTAGGGAAACAAATAATCCTTAGCAAATATCTCAACTCAGGGAAACAAACAATCCTTGATGAGAGCCTCCTGATCCGCGTCGACTCGCAGAGCAACCAGTGCCTCCGTGGGAAATTCTCGACTCGTTTCAACCCCAAGGAAACAAATAATCCTTGGCGCTAGGGAAACAAATAATCCTTAGAAAATTCCTCAACTCAGGGAAACAAACAATCCTTGATGAGAGCCTCCCGATCCGTGTCGACTCGCAGAGCATCCAGTGCCTCCGTGGGAAATTCTCGACTCGTTTCAACCCCAAGGAAACAAATAATCCTTGGCGCTAGGGAAACAAATAATCCTTAGCAAATTCCTCAACTCAGGGAAACAAACAATCTTTGAAGAGAGCCTCCTGATTCGTGTCGGCTCGCAGAGAAACCAGTGTCTCCGCGGGAAGATTCCCGATTCGTCTCAACTTACAAGATGAAGCCTCAGGCAGCAGGGACTAAAAAACTTGATTCCTGAACAATGGGACCCTGCAAGTCGATCTAAACGGTCTCTTGCATACTATTCACGGGTCTCACCCTCCAAAGTCGAATCTCGACAAGGAGGGAAACAACCGCTTATAAGTCCTCTCGACTCGTAAGAGGGAAAAATTTTCTTACAGGATCCTTACGACCTATGAGAGAAAATACACTTAAGAATCTTCACGACTCCTAAGGAGAAAAACCCACCTACGAGATCCTCTCAATCCGTAGGGAGAAAAGTCTCTACGAGACCCTCACGGCTCATAGAGTTGAAAAGTCTTAGGCAGCAGATCTGAACCTGTGGCCTAAGCCATCGCCATTTCTTAAGAAAGTCGAGATGCGTACTCTATTATCTGTTGACCATGTTCACTAAGGTGGCATGCTGATAATAAAAGAAAGAAAAGGCGGAGAAATGACACAAGACATTACAGAAAATGTGTATCTTTTATTCATAAACTTGATTGAGTACATGATACATTGTGCTAAAGAATAAATAAATAAATAAATAAATATATATATATATATATATACATTTTTTTATTTTACAAGTACAAACGATACAAGGAGAGTTACTGAGAAGGAAGCGTCTTGCATAGCTCTAGCAATTGTTCGCGCACTTCCTTCCCCACTTTCTCCTGATCGGCCACCACTGCCAGCTCCGTCTCCACTTGGGCCCGTTGCTGCGAGACAGATACAAGCTGATCCCTGACGGCCTGATGAGCAGCTTCGCGGCCTGGGGTATCACGCTCGGCTGCATCAAGTGCCCGCTTCAGTTTTAGCCCATTTGAGATGCGCTCCAGAAGGCCCTCGAAGACGGCCTTTACCTCAGCGGCGTTCGCCTCGACTTCAGCACGCAGGCGAGCAGTTTCGCTTGAAGACTCCTGGCACTCCTTCAGCCTCAAAGCTGCTTCTTGTTCCAAATGACGGAAATGAGAAGTGCTTTGCTCGAGCCATGCTCCCCGTTGAGTACGCACGACCAAAGTCTCGGGGGATAGACGCATCGACTCCAGCTGATGAAGACGAGCCTCAATCTCCCGACAGTGATTAACCCAAGAGACGATGATGCCCTCGTCATGGAAGGTGGCAAATATCACCAACATCGGGTTAACCGTCGTAGCGAAGTCCTCAGCGGACGTAGGAGTCTCGACGTCGAGTTTCTCGATGTAGTCGCTCAACATGCGCAGATTATTCGCCGCACCTTTTGAAGACGGACGTCTCTGTGAAGGGCCGCCCGGCATTGTAATATGAGACTCAAAAGGCGCCGAGACTGGAACGACAGCTGAAAAGACAAAGTACGATTAGATGATGATTCAATAGATATGAAAAAGTCATTTATAAGATAGTTTACTATACCGGTTGAAGCAGGTGGCAAGGCCGGAAGGGCCGGTGGTGCGACCGATCTTTCTTCTCCCCCTTCGATTTGTAACACTGCAGTCAAGACAAGAGAGAGTTAGAAATAATTCTATCACCGAAAAAGAAAGATATCAATGGAAACTATACTTACCAGTGCCACCGGAGGAAGAAGCGAGTTCAGATGGGAAGGAGAAGTGTGGGAGTAACACTTGATATAGATGATCAAAGAGCACTCCTGAAAAGACATAACAGTGCGACTTTAGTACACAAATTATTCGTTTGGAAGATAAGATTAATAAATTGCAAACCCATACCTTCCAACATCTTCGACGGTATGAGAGAGGGTTGAGAGGTGACCACCGCCAAGGCAGTCGTTGAAGGCGCTCCCTCGAGCAGTGGGGCATCAGCGCTGGCCGCACCTGCGTTACAAAAAAAGGGTGAACTTGTCAGAAAAGACTGTAAGATAAAGAAAGACAGCAACTTGGGATTTAACTGATGAGCTGCCGGCTGAAACGGAGGCGATTCCCTCCTCTATTGACATGAGGCCACCGCCCGTGGCCTCATCACCCGACTCAATGGGAACCGTTGTTGTGCTCGCGAGACCTGGAGACGGCGAAGGACCATAGACAGGGAGGGCTATGACTGGAACATTGCCAGATTCCTGAGAAGGAGCGGTTGGCTCGTCCTCTGGAATCATGGCCACCTCACCCGCTACTCCCTCGGGTTCAGTAGTCACGGTTGTCTCGTCCACCGTCACCACAAGGTCATCGGCCTCAGGCACTCCGCCCACTGATACCTCGGGCTCAGCAACAACCGCTTGCTCAGGTATAGTGGACATGACTAGTTCGTCAGCCACTACCTCAGGCCCAGCAATCCCAGCTGTGTCATCCGCCATCGACTTGGGCTCGACCAATCTCTCCCCTCAGCCCTTCGGGATCGACAGTCTCCGCCTCCCCCTCGGTTGGGCTTGGCCCTGCAGGGTGGAACATATAAGAGCCGACAGTTTTATAAGTCTTATAACAAGATTTTGAAAGAAGTATTACCTGAGGTAGACTTGTCATTAGCCTCTCGATTGGCGCGGATCGCCTGTCTATGAGCTGTAGACAGGGCGACCGGAGGCTCTTCTGACGGAGTGTCGGCACGAGGGATGGTGCTTGGGCCCGCTCCCGTAGCCAAGGCAGCCCTGCGTGCCTTTGCTTCGCGCCTCGACCGCTTCCGTTCCTCCCGGGCTGTCACGACGGACCGCCTTGATGCTTCCTTCATCGAAGCGTCGTCGTCCTCATTTAAAGATGCCTCCAGAGCCTTTAAGGCGTCTCTCATCGGCTCTTCAAAACGAACCTCCTGCTGTAACCCTGAGGAAGCAGGAACATCGGCAACTGGTAGAACATTTGCGTCGCTTGGCGGGAACGGCATTGAGGTTCCTGCGATAAAAAGGGAGAGGTTAGATCGACCATAACACAAGGGAAATGAAAACTTGATGAATTGAAACTTACTAAGGCCCATGGACGCTCTAAGACGTTCCTCCTCTTGGAAAGTCTTCAGGGAAGCGGCAATGGCTTCTTCATCAGTGATGCCTGTTGGAAGAAAAGAAAGAAAAACGTTAGTCAAAGGCAATGAGGAGGATAGGTTGCAATAAAGAAAATACGACTAGTAGTTACCTGATTGCGCAAGCTTGGCTAGCCATGCGTCACGCCTTACCAACCACGCTGAAGTTTCGAGAGCGGCCTCCAAGTCCGTATCATCCGGTGGTGGCATGACTAATCCCTCGTTAGTCCCATATTCACTCAGGCCCTCGGCGTAGGGAGCGTGGGGTTCCTGACCGAACGTGACGTCCGCAGCGAAGAGCGACTTCTTTTTCTTCTGCCCTCCGACTCTAGGTGCATGTGGGATCGACTTCCGTTTAGCAGCCACCTCGGGACGGCGGGTCCCGATGTCTGCACCCACGCCAGACTCCGGCGAGGCTATAACCACTGTCTCTACTGGAGCACAGGGTGCTGGTGGTGCATCCGCAATATCAGGGAGCGGCAATCCGCGTGGAGGACTTTGCGCACGCGATGGTCCGGCCCCGGCATCTTTTAGAGGGGGACCACCGGGGTTCTTGGCACTAAGGGAGCATTACGGTCGGTGCCTGGAGGTGCACCTTTACGGTCGATCAACACTCGCCTCTCTTCCTTTATAACGGCCCCCGTCGCATGATTATACCACTCATTATATACATTAAGGAGTTGTGGAGCGCAGGTCGGCGCACTGATAAAAAAACGAGAACCCGTGTTCAGGCGCATGAAGTGATGTAACGCGTTCTCCATCCCTTCTTCATTGGCAGCAAATTCCAGTAGGAAAGCTTCCAAGGGTACCCCTTGATCGTAGCCCAGTTGTTGGGCGAAACGATGCGGGTTATATCTCATGAAAATTGCCGCACCGTCCTGCCTGAAGACTAGAAAGCCCGGTCTAATAGAATACAAGTGGAGGGTCTCCCGGGCCGTCAAAACTGAAGCTCCATCCTTAAAGGAGTCCTGTAATGGTCGCACCGCAGCGGTGGACGCTTTTCCAATAGTCAATACCTTGTCGATGAAGGACATCCTGACTCCAACGGTGTGAGGGCGAAGCAGTAAACCCCTGACGTTCCGTGGTGATGGGGTCACGATTGATGCACCAATCAGCTGTATGATGCGAGGGAAACCACACTTGTCGAAGAACGAGAGCCTTTTATGCATGCCGAAGACACCCGCCGTGTGTAGCTCGAGCCACGATACAAAGTAGTGCATCGGGAAGACCACGTGCAGTACCCCAGGCTCATTAGCATCCGCTGCTCGGCTGAGGCCATGATATAAGTGCGCCAAGACGGCGATCCCAATGGCCACCTTTACCCCGATAGTCATCCGGTGGGCTGGGTAAAAAATAGAGGGCCGCATGCGGTGAGAGTGCATTGGAATTGCAAACCAACTCAACCATAACCCGAGAAATCCTAAGAAAAAGGCCTCCTCATCCATTCCAGGGGCCGCAATTTCTGCAAAAGACATAGAAGGGAAGTCCGGAAGGAAAAAACCCTTTTGATCTATCTCCTTCTCTGGTAGGTTATCCGCACCTAGACCGAAAGGGTCATCCAGAGTAGCGAACTTGGCAGCCTCTGATGAGAGGATGCTTGGACAAAGAAACCGAGCAACGAAATCCTCAAAGTTAACTCCTCAACTCCCATGTTCGACGAAAAGGGACTCATATATGTTCAACACTTTAATCAAGCTTGGGAACTGGTGTTGAACAGCATTCTCCGGCGTGAGCCCCCTTACCATCGGTTTAGCACCAAAGACGTACTCATCTGTCGGGAGCAATTCCTCATAATGTTCCCCCATGATTGGTAAACCGGATACCTCCGTGAACTCCTCCAAAGAGATTGACACTTCCCGATCCATGGCAAGGAAAGTGTGGGTAGGAATATTCCACTGCTCCAAGAAAGTCTTGAACCACCAGGTGGGGAGCGTGGGATACTGGAAGAGAGAGACGTAGACCGCGGTGTACAGTCCTAACCTTATCAACTGCGACTTCTTCGTCGACAGGATGTACCGGGCCCATGGCAGATAGCCAATCGGGTGGTGGGGGATCAGACCAATGTTATATGATTGCCCCCAGGGTCTCGCTTCGTCCTGACAGATACGGCGTCCTAGGATATCCAAGACCATAGGACGCTGGACCGGAACCGCATTCATAGCGGGATGAAGAAAGCTCTTCGGGGTCCAATCCACCATCTCCACGGCAAACTGCACTGAGGGTGGGGTGGCATAGTGAATCGCCGTTATGGGTTCTGACGGCACCGCGCATGTGAAGCTCCGTCAGCCCATGATGATTTGATTATACCACGACCCCCAAAGGTGGAGACTCTTGTATTCCGGGTCGTATTCCTTAATCATGGCCAGGACTTCACGGTCCAAGGGCGCCTCGGGAAATCCCTCCTCTGAACGAACAAACGGGAACGAGGTGTCGAGAGACATGATCGCTGCAAAAGAACAAAATAGCCGTCAGTGCTACAACTCCAACGCTTGGCGTTAAAAAAAATCCTCAATTAAATGAATTTAAAAATTAATTAGATTAAAATTAATCACACTGCAGTGCAGTGGGTAGGGGACCAAATGGGGACCCACACAATCTGGATGAAAATGCCTCTTTTAATAAGACAGCCTCATCATTGGGTGAGACTGTCAGTTAAAGAAAAGATCCCCAAGAGAATATTATCATCAGTAGGGAATCCCTAGAGACAAGGAGAAAATCTCCTCTTTCAGAGCAAAGCTCTGTCACAGAATGACACTTGTCAAATTCTGGTCTCAAAGGAATAAAATTCCTTAAAAGAGCATAGTTCTGTGATAATAATGGAAAAACCCATCAGAAAACTTTAACAATTAAAAATTTTAAAATTTTTTGGGACTTAGAAAAGTCCATGAAAACTTATAATAAGTTCTTCATTTTGCAGATCTAAAAGATCCACTCTTGATCCAAGAGCAAAGCTCTGTTCATGGGTTAGAACCCATGAACAAGATCTCTGCAGATCTATAAGTTTCTTAAGAGCAAAGCTCTGTTTATGAAACCCCAATGAGGATCTCTTTAGATCAAAAGATCTGTGAGAGCAAAGCTCTTTGGCTGAGATTAATTTAAATTAATTTGATTTACATTAATTTTTACCTAAAAGTTTCTAACTTTGAAAATGAGCAAAGCTCTGAAGTTCTTAAGCAAGAGCAAAGCTCTGTTGAAATCAAGAATCTTAAAAGATGGCGAAGATTTTTTTTAAGGGCCATAGGTCCTATTTATAAGGCGCTTATGCCCCTTGAGCTCACCCCTTGATCCAACGGTCAAGAGCTTGCCACCGCTGCACTCACGTGCGTGCCACGTGAGCGCCACGTGAGTGCAACGGTGGGGGGGGGCATTTGTTTCCCCCAATCAGAGCAAAGCTCTGCTGGAAATTCAAAATTCAAATTTTGAAGCAACGCTTCAAATCTCGGGCGTAACGCGCTACGTGTCAGGCGCAGACACATCAGCGCAGCGCCCAAAGCAGCGCACCCAATTAGAGCAAAACTCTATTTTAAGTAAAATTAAAGGAATCAACGCTTCAGTTGCGCAAGCGCTGCGCTGCGCGACACGTGTCAGCGCAGTTGCGCTGCGCTTTGCGCTGCACGACGCGTGTCAGCGCAGATGCGCTAGCGTAGTTGCGCTGCGCTTTGCGCTGCTTGACACGTGTCAGCGCAGATACGCTGCGCTGTGCGCTGCTTGACACGTGTCATGCGCTGGGGCGTTTGCGCCAAACAAAATTAAGATTTCAAAGAAATCTTTCTGTTCTTGTTAAAACAAGAAGATTTTCTTCTGTAAAGCAGAAGCCCTTGGATCAAATATCTAACGGTGGGGAAAATTCCCCAAATCACTCAGAGAAAGATCTCTTTAACAAATTTATGGGCACTATATAAAGGCCCCTAGACCTCAATTCAAAGGCATCAACATTCTTGAAAAAAATCAAGAGCTTCAAACAGAGAGAACTCTGAAAAAGTTTCAAGAAAAAGATAAAAACCTTCACAAAATAGAAGAAATTTCTTCTAATAGATCATTGATCTAAAAACAAGATCAATGATCTTCAGATAAAAAAAACAGTGCTTTGCACTTCTTATGAATCACTGGTTCTTTAAAACAAGAAGAACAAAATAAAGAATAGTGCTTTGCACTTTTTATGAACCTTTGGTTCTTGAAATAAAAAGAAAAACTTGTTTTTCTTTGATCTAAATTAGATCAAGGAAACGAATAGTGCTTTGCACTTTTATGAACCATTGGTTCCTGAATCTAAAAAGATTCTTAAATCATAGTGCCTTGCACTTACAAACTGCGCTGTTGCGCTCTTCGATTGACGCAAGCCATCAGACCGCGCCACGTGTCAGCAGCGCAGGTGCAGCGCATTAGTGCAGCGCACTGCGCTTGCGCGACACGTGTCAACACCACAAGCACTTGCGCTCTCTGATTGGCGCAAAGCGCCTGATAAATGCAATGCATTTCCTAAAAGGGCCAGGCCCAAATCAAAAAGACCAAGCAGGCCTAATTAAATTAATGCTCTGCATCATTTATAAATGGGCAGAGCCCAAACAAAATAATAAAAAATGCTATGCATTTTAAAAGGGGCAGAGCCCAAATAAAGTAGATGCCTTGGATCATTCATAAATGGGCAGAGCCCAAACAAAATAATAAAAAATGCTATGCATTTTAAAAGGGGCAGAGCCCAAATAAAGTAGATGCCTTGCATCATTCATAAATGAGTAGAGCCCAGAATAAATTGATGCTCTGCATCTTTTATGGGTAGAACCCAAACAAAAAAGAAACAAAATAATGCAATGCATTATTTAAAAAGGGGCAAAGCCCTAGCGCAGGCCTAATAGGCCAAAGATTAAAAAAAAAACATTGAACATTTTCAACTGGACTTAGCCTAATTTTGGTCGTAAGTCCTCAAATTAAATTGACTGAGCAAGATTGATTTCTTAAATCAATTTACATCCGGTTCGAGGGTACATCTCCGAGCTCCTCTGACGGCTCTCGTTGTAATCCTTCAACGACGTCAGGGAGGCGACGGGTCCCAACGACCACACATGAATATGGACTGCGGGGTCCTTAAACTCGTGGACCGAAACATCCTTAAACTAATATTGGACCGAAACGTCTTTAAACTAATATCGGACCAAAACGTCCTTAAACTAATGGCGGACCGAAACGTCCTTAAACTAATGATGGACCGAAACGTCTTTAAACTAATAATGGACCACCACGTCCCTAAACTGGTGATGGACCATCACGTCCCTAAACTGGAATATAGACCACGACGTCCCTAAACTGGCAATGGACCGCAACGTCCTTAAACTACCTATGGACCACTGCGTCCCTAAACTGGAGCAATAGAGCTTCCAAATGCTCTTTTGCCGGATCTAAATGATCCCGTTTAAGTTGATCTTAGCCCCAAATACGGCTAACGTATCCTTAAACATTCAAATGGACTATAAAAAATCCAAATCAACTCTGGTTCAAGGGTACATCTCTGAACTCCTTTGACATCCGTCGTTGTAATCCTTCAACGACGTCAGAGAGGTGACGAGTCTCGACGGCCATATATTAAATGGATCACCACGTTAAGTTGGTCTTAGTCTCAAATCAGACTAACGTATCCTTAACGAACGTTTAAGTTGATCTTAGCTTCAATACGGCTAACGTATCCTTAAACTAAAAACACCAAACCCAAATCTAAGTAAATACGGATTTGGACTAATCCACGTCCTACGGGCGACGGCATTACTCAGTCTCCATATACAATCCGCGGGCAACCACAAACAAAACAAACACACACGACACGAAGTGAAATTCTGGAGAAGGAGAAAGTTGTTACCGCGATGCGGTAGCGTAATTAACTGCAGGGGCTTGCGCCTGCACGGAAGAGCGTCCCCACAATCAAAAACCCCTCAAGCGAGGGGGAATCTGACGAAGTCTGCTATATCGGCCGCATCCGTCTAAACCTCCGATACACGGTGCCATAAATCAACTTGGCATCTTTGGAGAGGTGGACGGACAATACCAAATAGCATCTGCCCCGAATCTCAGCATCAGGACCTCGCGGTCTTGTCCGCCGTCCATTCGGAGGGAACAACCCACTCATATGTCCTCACGATACATGAGGAGAACAAACCTTTGTGGGATCCTTACGACTCACAAAGGAAAAACACACTTAGGAGTCCTCACGACTCCTAAGGAAAAAATACACCTGCGGGATCTTTACGACTCGTAGGGAGAAAATGCTTTTATGGGACCCTTACGGCCCATAAAATTGAAAAGCCTTAGGTGATAGTGATACAAACCTGTCTCCTAAGCTATCGCTTCCCAATCCCTAAATGGCAAATGATGAGTCGCTCCTGGTACCATATTCCAGTGCAGCGAAGCAGACGCCAACCAAATTCCAAATCCCAATCCCTAAATGGCGAATGATGAGTCGCTCCTGGTACCATATTCCAGTGCAGCGATGCAGACGCCAACCAAATTCCAAATTCCAATCCCTAAATGGCGAATGATGAGTCGCTCCTGGTACCATATTCCAGTGTAGCGATGCAGACGCCAACCAAATTCCAAATCCCATACCCCAATGGCGAATGATGAGTCGCTCCTGGTACCATATTCCGGTGTAGCGATGCAGACGCCAACCAAATTCCAAATTCCAATTCCTAAATGGCGAATGATGAGTCGCTCCTGGTACTATATTCCAGTGCAGAGGTACCATATTCCAGTGCAGCAATGCAGACGCCAACCAAATCCCAAATCCCATACCCCAATGGCGAATGATGAGTCGCTCCTGGTACCATATTCCAGTGCAGCGATGCAGACGCCAACAAAATCTCAAAATTTTTCCGGCCTTACGGTCTGGATCATACATCCTGCAAAACCGTATACAATCCACGGGCGTAAAACGATCCCAATCTCTTCCAAGTCCTACCGGCGAGACCACATTCAAAGTCCTACCGGAGGTGAAAAAAAAGGGGGGGTATGTCCACAAGCAAAATGGGCATGGATGAAAACCCGAAAGGGCTCCGTGAGTAAAAACAGCAAGACTGCCGACGAGTTTGTGAAAACCCAAAAGGGCAGAAACTCGTAAAAAAGAGATGAAATGCACTCACAAAGTCCTATCGAATTTATGAAGAGAAAATTCCCGCGTGAGATCCTTACGACTCACAAAGGAGCAATACACTTAGGAGTCCCCATGACTCCTAAGGAGAAATATACCTACGGGATCCTTACGACCCGTAGGGAGAAAATGCTTTGTGAGACCCTTTCGGCTCACAAAATTGAAAAGTCTTAGGTGATAGGGACCTACAACTTGTCTCCTAAGCCATCGTTTCCTAATAAGCAATCGCAAATGATGATTCGCTCCTGGTACCATATTCCAGTGTAGCGATACTGATGCCAAGCAAAAACCAATTCCCAAATCCTCCCGGGGCAAATGATGAGTTGCTCCTGGCATTATTCCAGTGCAGCAATGCAGATGCCGACAAAAAACCAATCCTAAAATCCTCTCATGGCAAATGATGATTCGCTCTTGGTACCATATTTCCGTATAGCGATGCTGATGTCAACCCAAATCGCAATCAACAAGTCGACTTCAACTCCGACACCGCAGAAAGTAGAGCAAGTCAGAATCCAATCTCAACACCGCGATAAGCGGAGCAAGTCAAGTTCACCCCTGACACTGCAGGAAGCAGAGCAAGTCAAATAGAGCGTCGACCGTCCATGTCGTAAAAAGGGCAGTGCAGGCTTCCCACAAATCGGGAACCAAATCGCTCCGGGTCAGAGCATCGACCGTCCATGTCGCAAAAGGGCAGTGCAGGCTTCCCACAAATCGGGAACCAAATCACTCCGGATCAGAGCGTCGATCGTCCATGTCGCAAAAAGGGCAGTGCAGGCTTCCAACAAATCGGGAACTAAATCGCTCCGGATCAGAGCGTCTATCGTCCATGTCGCAAAAAGGGCAGTGCGGGCTTCCTACAAAGCAGGAACCAGATCACTCCGGGCCAGGGAAAAGCCTACCACGGACACTCTGTCTCGGAGACGCGTCAATCGTCGACCGTCTATGTCGTAAAAGGGGCAGTGCAGGCTTCCTACAAATCGGGAACCAAATCGCTCCCGATCAGAGCGTTGACAGTCCATGTCGCAAAAAGGGCAGTGCGGGCTTCCTACAAAGCAGGAACCAGATCACTCCGGGCCAGGGAAATGCCTACCACGGACACTCCATCTCGGAGACGCATCAAGCGTCGACCATCCATGTCGTAAAAAGGGCAGTGCAGGCTTCCCACAAATCGGTAACCAAATCGCTCCGGATCAGAGCGTCGACCGTCCATGTCGCAAAAAGGGCAGTGCAGGCTTCCTACAAAGCAGGAACCAGATCACTCCGGGCCAGGGAAAAGTCTACCACGGACACTCCGTCTCGGAGACGCGTCAAGCGTCGACCGTCCATATCACAAAAAGGGCAGTGCAGGCTTCCCACAAATCGGGAACCAAATCACTCCGGATCAGAGCGTTGACCGTCCATGTCGCAAAAAGGACAGTGCAGGCTTCCCACAAATCGGGAACCAAATCGCTCCGGATCAGAGTGTCGACCGTCCATGTCGTAAAAAAGGCAGTGCGGGCTTCCCACAAATCGGGAACCAAATCGCTCCGGATCAGAGCGTCGACCGTCCATGTCGCAAAAGGGCAGTGCAGGCTTTCTACAAAGCAGAAACCAGATCACTCCGGGCCAGGAAAAACTCTACTACGGACACTTTGTCTCGGAGACGCGTCAAGCGTCGACCGTCCATGTCGTAAAAAGGGCAGTGCAGGCTTCCCACAAATCGGGAACCAAATCGCTCCGGATCAGAGCATCGACCGTCGCAAAAAGGGAAGAACCGACCGTCCACGTCGCTAAAACGGCAGCACCGACCGTCCACGTCGCTAAAACGGCCGCACCGACCGTCTACGTCGCTAAAAGGGAAGCATCGACTGTCCAAGTCGCTAAAAGGGCAGCACCGACCGTCCAAGTCGCAAAAAGGGCAGCACCGACCGTCCAAGTCGCAAAAAGGGCAGTACCGACCGTCCATGTCGCAAAAAGGGCAGTGCAGGCTTCCCAAAAATTGGGAACCAAATCGCTCCGGATCAGAGCGTCGACTGTCCATGTCGCAAAAAGGGCAGTGCAGGCTTCCCAAAAATTGGGAACCAAATCGCTCCGGATCAGAGCGTCGACCGTCCATGTCGCAAAAAGGGCATTGCAGGCTTCCCACAAATCGGGAACCAAATCTCTCCGGATCAGAGCGTCGACCGTCCATGTCGCAAAAAGGGCAGTGCGGGCTTCCTACAAAGCAGGAACCAGATCACCCCGGGCCAGGGAAAAATCTATCACAGACACTCTGTCTTGGAGACATGTCAAGCAACGACCGTCCATGTCGTAAAAAGGACAGTAGCAGCTTTCCAAAAAGCAGGAACCAAATCAAGTCGCCTCCATGTGAAAGAAGATCCATCAATTTCATGCACACGACCCACATATGCTGTGTGCATTTATTGATGGGGGGCACTTTGTTGGGGTCGAAATTTACACCCCGGTTGACCAAGTCATAATCAAAGTCAACCCCAAGCCAAATGGGCCCAAGCCCAGGTCAAGTGGGCCAATGCCCGGGTCGAGCCCGAACATGGAGCGGCCGGCCTCCCCCTATGCCAAGATAAAAATTTTGTAATAAATAATTTTGTTGTATTTCTTTTATTTTATTTTATGAATAAATGTAAGAAAATGGGCATAAAGCCAAATTTTTGTAAAGCCCATGGCTTATGTGCAAAAAGAAATGGTACATGAACCATGAGATAGGAAAAATGCCATTTTGAAAAGCCCAAGGGGCTATATGTAAAGTGTATAGCCTATAAAGGCAAAGATAATGAAAATATCTCAACAACTTTTTCTCTCTCCAAAAGAACCAAGATCTGTGATCTTCTCCTTGCTCAAGGTTCCAAAACCTTCTTCATTTTTTGTATTAAATCAAGAGTTTAACTCTTCCTTTCCCAAAAATAAATAGTTTTTCACCACAAAACCCACGAAGGGGAGCTCGGATCTCCAATCAGATCTCAAAAAGGGGAGACTTTTTAAATTTCACCCCCTTTTTCTCCAAGATCCCGCCTATCAGAGAAGGAAGAAGGAGACCCATCTCCAAAAATCTAACTTTGGACAGATCCAAGGCTCAAAAGAAGAGCAATAAATTCTCAGGAGTTTAACTCCTTTCTAGATCTGTTGGAGTTTAACTCCATAAATTAGTTTCTGTTAGGAGTTCAACTCCAAAAACTTCTTGGGAGTTCAACTCCCCGGCCTAAGGGCTAAGCCCCTTCCCGTGGGTGTTTCCCGTGGTCACGTGTGCGCCACGTAAACCCCGGGCGCTAAGGCGCCCATCGGTCACGTGCGCGCCACGTGACCCCGGGGTGCTAAGGCGCCCAATGGTCACGTGCGCGCCACGTGACCCCGGGCGCTGAGGCATCCAATGGTCACGTGTGCGCCACGTGACCCCGGACGCTGAGGCGCCCAATGGTCGCGGTGTGCGCCACGTGACCCCGGGCACTGAGGCGCCCAATGGTCGCGTTTGCGCCACGTGACCACGGGTGCTGAGGCGCCCAATGGTCGCGTGTGCGCCACGTGACCCCGGGCGCTGAAGCGCCCAATGGTCACATATGCACCACGTGACCCCGGGCACCATGCGCCCATATACTACGCACGCGTCTTTAAGATGCTTTTCCCTTCCTTTTTTTGTGCACTCCACACTAAATGTGTCTCCCCTGTTATAAAAAAATTTCTAACGGGGCACTGCCCCGCACCCTGCAAGGGGGCTGCTAGCCCTCTTGACCCCCAGCCCGCTATCCAGGTAGCGAGACCCCCGTAAAAACTCTGTGGGCCCCCCCGATATATCCAAAACCCCTTTCAAAACACACGCACACCAACGCACTGCACATTGAGTTCGCATTACCAGTTTAACCCTTCAATCGGAGGTTCCTTCGCTCCGAATGCGAGGGGTAATTAACAGCAGCTTAGTTCGCGGCTGCCGGCGATTCGGATCCCCACAATCAATAAACCCCAGCCTACCTTAGGCAGGGAGAATCTGTACTGCGCCTGACAAGCGCGCGCGCATTCCCATCTCAATGGGGTGACGAAAAACACCCTACAGGGCTCGCTTCCACATTCCCCTAGTTATTGGCTACGTTTAGCTAAGGCGAACGAGAGGACGGATCAGGTGCAGGGCAAGAAGATCGCTCTGTACTTGGACACATTCTGGGCTGGGATGCGTCTGCCCTTTCCAACTGAAGTATGTGGGGTACTTCGTTACTTCCAACTCACCCTGGGCCAGCTAGCGCCAAACTCGTGGAGAATCCTCCTCGGGTTTCTGGTCCGGTTGAAACGTGAGGATATCCCCCTTAGCTTGACCCTTCTCACTTCCCTCCTCTACTACAAGAATCACCCCGGCACCCGTAAGAGTGAGTCGAGCTGGGTGTATTTTTCCTTTAAAAAGCGTAAGGGTGGGGCGGCTGGGTCAGATGTGGTAGTCGTTCCTTCCTCCATTCACGAATGAAAGGAGAAATTCATCTTCGTCGAGCCACTCGAGGGTGAAGATTGTCTTATGCCTACACAGTGGCACATGGCCGATTGCCCGAAGGCAAATCGGTTGTCCTCACCCGAGGCGAGGGCGGTATCCATGTGGGAGCCAATCCGGCGAGCCGATGTCCTCCTTTCCGAGAAGGTCCTTAGCTGGGCCGGGCTCAGCCCCACACACTTCGTGGGTAAGTTAGGAGATCAGACGATCTGTTTAGACTTGAGTAATTTCCTTTTGCCCTTTTAACATCACTAACCTTCTTGTGCACTCTTTGTTTGCAGGGCAAATGGACCGTGCTAAGATCCTTGCTGCCATTGGCGCCACGACCCATAAGAAGGCCGGGGGAATGACCTTGTCCCGAGCAGGCCCGAGCTTGGCCCTGAAACCGTCCCCACCGGCAAAGTCCCCCGCAGCGCCCCGGGCCCACGATGACCGTCGCGGGGACAACCAGAAGCACGCCCGATATCCAGAACCCCGGGCGAGGGAGGAGGAGGAGGTGACCGAGGTCCCCCTTAAAAGTAAAAGGACGGTCTTTCGCATGCCGACGACTAATATCCCCGAGGGGATTCCGGTGCAGGAGGGGGACGTCTACTTCGTGGTCCTCTCGGGGCTTTCCGTCATCGACAGCTTGCTCGCAAACATGAAGCAGTCGGCCGAGGGGAAGATTTCGTAAGGGACCCTGAAGGCCCAAGTGGCCGCCATCGCTCAGGAGGCTGTTCAGGTTGGTATTCATTTAGATGTTGTCTTAATTATCCTTTCTTAGCCCGAACACTTCTAAATCCATCTGTTGCTTTTCTTAGGTCCTCCAACATTGCGCCCTTATCGTCAACATAGAAGGTGAGGAGATTGCCCCGGCCATGAAGAAGGTGGGGGGAATCGTCTTCAGAGGCAGAGGATCTACGCCTCCAGCTGCTGAGTAGATCCCCGCCCTTAAGACCTGGTTGGCCGCCGGGGATCTCATGCTCTCCAAGAGTCAGGAGTTCTACCGGCTCCTCGGCGAGTCCCACCAAGCCATGGAGGGCAAGTTGGAAGAGCTGGGTAAGCGCCACGCCTTAATGAAGAAGGAGAAGGACTCCAGCAAGAGGGAGACCGAGGCTGCGCTTGAGGCGGTGAAGATCGCTGAGTTTCGGGCCCGTAAGTCGGTGGACGCGTACAAAGTGTCAGACCAGTTTTACACCGACTTCGGCGAAGCCTCCGCCATCGTTTGGCATGTAGCCCTTGATGCCTTCAAGGAGTTGATACCGGAATTTGCGGACGGTGAGCTCCATGCTCGGGTCCCTCTCTCGGTGGAAACGCCGCAGGCGGCTGGAGCCGGAGGCGGGGCGGCTATGGAAGCAGAAACCCCGGCCCTTGAGGACAGTGTTGAACAAGGCGAGGTCCCGGCGGAACCTACCACCTGAGCTCCTCCCTTTCTTTTTCTTTAGCTACAAAATTTTTTGTAATCCCCCGGGCAATTTTTGTAAGGCTGAGGAGCCCCGAATACCTTGTAAAGGCTTTTTAGAACATAAATAAAACTGAGTTTATCTTCCCCTGTATGGCAATGTTTTCTCGTGTGAGTACTTGAGTTTTTCGGTCTCTTTCTCGATGCAAATGTTAGGCCGTAGGTCAATGACCGACCTTTTACATGACGATCACGCGTCGAGTGTAAGCCAACTAGTTGTCAAGTACAGGAAGGCCAGTGTCCTCCCGCCCCGAAGTCGAGGAGGCGATCGTTTACTCAGGATACATCGGGAGACTCCTCCGAGTAGGATGGAGTGTAAGCCATTCCTTAGAGTCGGTTCTTAGCGTTAGGTGAACAACAGCTAAGTCAGACTTAGTCGGCGTCAGTGGGTTCTCCCTTTACGCGATTCCCAGACCTCCGTTTGGGATGGGGTTCCCGCTAAGGACTGACCGAGCAAGGAAGCTGCTCGGTGGCCTCGTGAGGAGGGCTTATATCCTTAGCTAGGTGTGCAGGATGTGCCCGCTAAGGATTGACCGGGCAGGGAAGCTGCTCGGTAGCTTCGTGATGAGGGCTTTCGATCCTTGGCATGGATGGGTAGGAGCTACCTGCTAATGAATGACCGGGCAGGGAAGCTTCTTGGTGGCCTCGTGAGGAGGGCTTCGATCCTTAGCGTAGGTGGGCGGGATGTGCCCGCTAAGGATTGACCGAGCAGGGAAGCTTCTCGGTGGCCTCTTGATGAGGGCTTCCGATCCTTGGCGTGGATGGGTAGGAGCTACCCACTAGGGATTGACCGAGCAGGGAAGCTGCTCGGTGGCCTTATGATGAGGGCTTCGATCCTTAGCGTAGGTGGGCAAGATGTGCATGCTAAGGATTGACCGAGCAAGGAAGCTTCTCGTTGGCCTTATGAGGAGGGCTTCTTAGACTTCTTCTTGCCTTCACGGGGCGTCGTTCAATCTCCCTCGACTTGTAAAAAAAATCTGGAAGAGTGACCATCGCAGACGACACGTGGCTGAAACGCATAGGCTAGGCGAGGCGCTCTAAGATCCGCGTCGTTCTGACTTCCATTGACCGCGTAGGGGCTCGTGAGGAACGACATGGTCGCCACGCTGCAGCCCTGTATTGGGAAATATGAAAATATCCTGCAATTCATGCCGATGCGCGCATAAATTTCGGCCCTTAGGGATTCTGTTAAGGCTATAAATAGTGAAGGTATGTTGGTTTCTTTCAGCGTTGCATTTCTGAAAATGGCCGGGCTCATCTCCTCCATCGGAGATATTATCTCCCGCGGTGACGTGTACCTCTATGATCCGGAGTGCACGGAGGAGACATACCAAACGGTGGTCGAACGCTTAGAGGACCACTCCGGCCGCCTACTTCCTCAGTGGTCTCCTTTCCTCCAATTGCTCATGTACGCCATTTGGAGGATGTCCCCAGGTTTGTTCAATGTCTTGTCTCCGCGGTTGCAGGACGAGGCGCTCGATAAGATGCACACGCTCTACGTGCGCGGCCTCATCTCGAAGAACAGACATGATCTATCGGCGACCCTTCTTTTGGAGTGTTTCCAAAAGAAGTAGATCGCGGACTCTTGCCCGGCGGGCAGGAGTTCCGGTGCTTCCGTCTTCTGTGGCGTTTCGGATACGTGGGCAGCATTAGAGGGAGCGGGCTGAAGAGGCTAGGGTTCGGCTAGCGGAGATCTCCTCGGTGTACCATCAGCAGTGCTTTCTCGACCCCCTACCCCCTCTGTTGTAATTTTAATTTTTTGTGTAAGGCTGAGGAGCCCATAATACCTCTCAATGAATAAAATTCTTCTTTTCCGATGTGTTTCGTTTTCTCTTATCCCTTAGCATTTTGCATTTTCTCTCAGAAATGAATCTAGGGATCTTGGGACCATGAAAGAGAACAAAATTTATGGAAGAAGTCTCTTACAACTTGGGAGACTTAATAAAAACACATTGCTTCGAAAAGAAGAAAATACATTCATTTGTAACGTTTGAGTTTTTTGGCGTTGTAGGGCCGAAGAAAATTCCGTCCCCCTGCATCTTGTAAGCGGTAGGCTCCACTGGGCAATACTTCAGAGGCAAGGAAAGGGTCGTCGCACTTCGGGGAAAACTTGTGCAGTCTTCCTTGATCTACGAACTCGTTCCGCCTTAAGACCAAATCTCCTGTCTTGAACGCGCGATGCTTAACTCGAGCATTGTAGTAACGAGCAGTTTGTTGTTGATAAGCGGCGGCTTTGATCTGTGCCCGGTCCTGCTTCTCTAGCAAGATGCCCAAATTAGTCCGAAGCGCCGAGGTGTTTGCTTCGACATCAAAGTGTTCGACTCTGTAACTGGGCAATCCGATCTCCGTTGGGACCATTGCCTCGGTACCGTAGCAGAGGCTGAAGGGGGTCTTTCCCGTAGGTGTCTTCTTCGATGTGTGTAAGGCCCATAACACCCGCGGTACTTCCTCGACCCAGCTGCCCTGCCGTCCTTCTAAACGAGTTCGGATACCTTAGATGATGTCTCGGTTAGCAACCTCGGCCTTCCCGTTGCATTGAGGGTGCGTGACCGCGGTAAACTTCATTAGTATGTGTTATTCATTGCAAAACTCTTTGACTTTGTCGTTTTTGAAATTCGTCCCGTGGTCGGTAACGATGCATCTCAGGATCCCGAATCGGGAGATTATGTTGTTCTGCAGGAATTTGATGGTCGTGGTGGCGTCCGGTTTCTGATGGGGACGGCCTCAATCCACTTCGTGAAATAGTCTACCACGACGAGGATGTATTTGTGCCCGCCCGTACCAGTGGGAAGTTGGCTTACCATGTCCATCCCCCACTGGGCAAACGGCCAGGAGGAGGTGAGGGCCGTTAACTCGGTAACAGGAAGACGGGGTATGCTGCCGTGGAGTTGATAGCTTTTGCATCTTCTGACGAGATTTTGAGCGTCTTGGTGAACCGTCGGTCAATAGTACCCTTGGAGCAGCGTCTTCTGGACTAAGGTACGGACCCCATGATGCGCTCCGCCGACCCCTTCGTGTATCTCACGCAGGACGTAGTCGGCTTCGTGGGGGTCGACGCACCGGAGCAGAGGCTGTGTGTATGACTTCTTATAAAGGTTTCCATTGCTCCATACGAAATTTTGGGCTTTAGCCCGAAGGCGACGCGCTTCCCCTCGGTCCTCTAGAAGTGTACCCTCCGTCAGGAACTCTACGAGGGGCTTTCTCCAATCCCAGCCTTCTTCCTAAGTAGTGTATACTAGAAGCGTTGCTTCTCTGTCTTCCATGCTAGACCATGGAAAGACTTCGAAAAGTATATTCCTATTATTGTTGGCCGTGTAGGAAGAGGCTAGCTTGCTCAGTGCGTCGGCCGAGGCGTTCAGGTACCGAGGAATCTGCTCCCCTTGAACTTTGTCAAAACTTTTTCGTAGTCTCTTTACCTCGGCTAAGTACTTCACCATGAGCGGCTCTCGGGCCTCAAAGCGCCCGGTCACTTGGCCGACGACTAGGGCGGAGTCGCTGCAAATTCGGATCGTTTTCAGCCTCACTCCAGAAGCGATTCGTAACCCAGCTAGCAAGGCCGTGTATTCTGCGGCGTTGTTCGACATTCTGAACCCGAGCTTAAAAAAGTACTCCATTTCTGCCTCGTTCGAGCCTTGAATGATAAGGACGGCACCGCTATCGTCCTCGGTAGAGGATCCATCGACTTAGAGGACCCAGTTGGGGACGGAGTCGGGCACTTCTTCGACCGAGGGTCGGGACCCAGGGATGGGCGCTGACGCTGCTTCCTTGTTGGGGATAGTACACTCGACAACAAAGTCTGCCAGGTGTAGGGTGTTTTTCGTCACCCCAGAGAGATGGGAATACACGTCTCTTGTCAAGCGTATACAGATCCCCCTGCCTAAGGTAGACCGGGGTATATTGATTGTGGGATCCGAATCTCCGGCAGCCGCGAACTAAGCTGTCGTTAATTATCTCTCTCCTTTGGAGCGAGGGAATCTCCGATTGACGGGTCAAACTGTCATGCGAACTTGATGTGCAGTATACGTATATTTTGAAAGGGTTTTAGATATATCGGGGGGCCCGCAGAAAAATTTTCCTAACGGGGGACGTTTTTCTGGTGTGAAGTGCACGAAAAATAAAGGGTGAGGAGCGTCTTAAAGACGCGTGCCAGGCGCGTGGGCGTTGGGCGTCCGCGGGACGCCAGCAGGTCACGTGTGCAACACGCGACCGCTGAGCGCCAGCGAGTCACGTAAGCTGCATGCGACCACAGGGCGCTGAGCGCCCGCGGGTCGCGTGAGTCGCACATGGACGCTTAGCGTCCGTGGGTCATGTGCCCTGCACGCGACCGCTGGGTACCCGCGGGTCACGTGCGCCACACGCGACAGTTGGAAACACCAGCGGGAAAAGAAGATTAGCCCCTGGGTTAGGAGTTGAACTCCTAAGGAGGCTTTGGAGGTGAACTCCTAACAGGGATTATGTATAGATTTGATTTGGAGTTAAACTTCTAAAAAGGGGGTTGATTTATGGAGTAAACTCCAACTGATCTTGAATGGAGTTTAACTCCTAAAAATGTTTGGATCTTCTTTTGAGCCTCGGATCCTCCTGGAATGGGGTTTTTGGAGTTGGGTATCCTTCTTCTTCCTCTATGTTGGCTCGATCTTGGGGGAAAAAGAGAGGTGAGACTTAAGATCTCCCCTTCTAGGGATTTGATGACAGATCCGATCCCCCCTTCAAGGGTTTTATGGTGAAAAACTATTTATTTTTGAAAAAAGGAAGAGTTAAACTCTTGATTTAATTCAAAAAGGGGGGAGATTTTAGAACCTTGAGGAAGGGGAAGGATACACAAACCCTAGAATTTAAGAGAATGAATTGTTCTTCTTCATTTCATTATCATGTTCCATTTTATAACCTTAAAAATTTACATATAGCCCCTTGGGCTTTACAAAATGGCATTTTGCCCATCCTATACCTCATGTGCTCATTTCTTTTGCACATGAGCCATAGGCTTTACAAAAATTTGACTTTATGCATATTTTTCTTACATTCATGCATAAAAAATTACATCAAAATTATTTATTACATGATTTCATTTTGGCATGGGGGAGGCCGGCCGCGGGGCTCGACTTGGGCATGGGCTTACTTGATCTGGGCTTAGGCTCGCTTACTTGGGGTTGACTTTGACTTTGACTTGGTCAACCGTGGTGTAATTTTTGACCCTAACACCAGGACTTGCGCTTTATTGGCTTTCCTGGGGCGGTATTTGATGTTGAACTGGGATAACTCCCACTTCCATTTCTCCAGACGACCAGACGATTCGGGGGAGGCGAGAATAGCCCCTATGGGCCGCTCAGTGAGGATGAGGATGGTGTGTGCCTGGAAGTAGTGTCGTAGCTTTCTTGAGGCGACGATAAGCGCCAAGACAATCTTTTCTATGGCCGGGTATCTCATTTCCGCATCTTTAAAGACACGGCTCACGTAGTAGACCGACTTCTGTACTCCTTCGACTTCTCGGACGAGCACCGAGCCAGCGGTATGATCGGATACCGTAAGGTACAGTAACAGCTCGTCTCCTTCGATTGGCTGGGTGAGCAGTGGAGGAGTTGCCGGGTGAGCAGTTGGGGAGTTTCCAGGTGCACTTTGAGTTACTTGAAAGTATTTTGACATTCTTCCGACCATTCGAACCTTGGGATCTTTCTCCGGGCTTTGAAGAATGGGAGACACTTTTCTCCGGATCTCGACATGAAACGACTAAGAGTGGCCACTCTCCCCGTGAGCCGCATGATCTCCACATTGCTCTTTAGCGTGGCCATGTTGAGAATGGCGCTGATCTTCTCCGGGTTACTTCGATTCCTCGGTGGGTAATCATGAACCCAAGAAATTTCCCGCTAGTGACTCTGAACGCGCACTTGGCTGGATTCATCTTCATTTCATACTTGCGGAGGATGTCGAATGTTTCGCCAAGATCCTTGGCGTGCTCTTCTGATGAGGTTGATTTCACGAGCATGTCATCGACGTAAACCTCCATGTTCATCCCGATCTGCGGTTTGAACATTTTGTTAACCAGGCGCTGGTACGTAGCCCCGGCATTTTTGAGGCTGAAGGACATCACTTTGTAGCAATATACCCACCGGTCTATGGTGAACGCGGTTAGTTCTTCATATGCCGGGTTCATACGGATCTGATTGTATCCGGAGAAAGCGTCCATGAAACTGAGCAATTCGTGGCCTGCCAAGCTGTCAACAAGCTGTTCTATCCGAGGGAGGGGATAGTTGTCTTTCGGGCAGGACTTGTTCAAATCTGTGAAGTCGACGCACATGTGCCACTTCCCGCTCTCTTTTTTTAACCATGACCACATTCGCTGTTCCCCTCCGAAAGACGGCGCGACTGACGTCTTGCCTGAGATTCGGGGCAGATGCTAATTGGTGCTATCCGTCTACCTCTCCGAAGGTGCCAAGTTGATTTATGACACCATGCATCGAAGGTTTAAACGGATGCGTCCGATGTAGCAGACTTCGTCAGATTCCCCCTCGCTTGAGGGGTTTTTGATTGTGGGGACGCTCTTCCCTGCAGGCGCAAGCCCCTGCAGTTAATTACGCTACCGCATGGCGGTAATAACTTTCTCCTTCTCCAGATGGTCACTTCGTGTCATGGGTGTTTGATTTGTGTTTGGATGCCCGTGGATTGTATACGGAGACTGAGTTATGTCGTCGCCCGTAGGGTGTGGACTAGTCCAAATCCATATTATCTTAGATTTGGGTTTGGGGGTTTGGGTTTAAGGATACGTTAGCCTCGTTTGAGACTAAGATCAACTTAAACGTTCGTTAAGGATACGTTAGCCTAGTTTTAGACTAAGATCAACTTAACGGGATCGTTTAGATCCGACAAGAGAGCGATTATGGGAGCCCTGTTGTTTAGTTTAGTGACGTTACGGTCAATAGGTAGTTTAAGGACATAGCGGTCCAATGTTAGTTTTAAGACATTGCAGTCAAGGTTAAGGACGTCGTAGTTCGGGGATTTAAGGACTCCACAGTCCGATGTTAGTTTTAAGACATCACGGTCAAGGTTAAGGACGTCATAGTCCGTTGTTAGTTTTAAGACTTTCCGGTCAAGGTTAAGGACGTCATAGTCCGTGGATTTAAGGACTCCACAGTTCGATTTTAGTTTTAAGACATCACGGTCAAGGTTAAGGACGTCATAGTCCGTTGTTAGTTTTAAGACATTCCGGTCAAGGTTAAGGACGTCGTAGTCCATGGATTTAAGGACTCCACAGTCCGATGTTAGTTTTAAGACATTACGGTCAAGGTTAAGGACCTCATAGTCCATGAGTTTAAGGACCCCACAGTCCGTATCAATGTATGTGGTTATCGGGACCCGTCACCACTTTGAAGACGTTGAGGAATTACAACGACAAGTATCAAAGGAGTGAAGAGATGTACCCTTACACCAAGGTAGATTAAGTGATCTGTAGCCCAATTTGGTAACTAAGATCAATTATTATATTATGAGCCCATTGGCCCAGTTGAATTTGAATTGAGGACTTATGGCCATCTTGGGCTAAGTCCAATTATGTTTGGGATATTGGCCCTCTGTTGATTCATTGAAGGAGAGGCTTTGCCTCTGGAAACTTAGCCAATTGGGCTACGGCTAGTGTTAAACACTAGTGACCAACAGTGTTGAACACTGGGAAAAGATTGACAAGTTAGTGTTAAACACTAAAAAATAATTAGTGTTAAACACCGGGAACAGAGGTTTTCAAATTAGTGTTAAACACTAAGCAAATCAGTGTTAAACACTGGAAATAAAGTTTTCGAAATTAGTGTTTAACACTAAGGCAAATCAGTGTTAAAAACTGGATATAGAAGTTTCAATTTAGTGTTGAACACTAAGGCAAGAGGGGTCACGTGGTCATACGTGAGAGCGCCCTGCTTCCCTTTATTTTGTTCTACAGATAAGTGTTTAACACTTTTAGTTCTGAAAGCCATCACGTGTGGGCACGTGATGGGGGCCCATGCTCTGGTTTATTAGAATACCCATTAGGGGTCACGTAGTGACACGTGAGGGCGCCCCAGAGTCTCTGTTTTATTTTGCTTTTTCTTTATGTGCTTCAAGGGCCACGTGGAGCACGTGGGGCGTTGCCTCCAAGCTCTCTTTTTTAGATCTTCGCGGGAGTCACGTGGTAACACGTGAGGCGTTTACTTCAGAGTTCTTTTCTGCGGGTCTTTGCAAGGGTCACGTGGTAGCACGTGACTCTGCATGTTTTAAAGATCTGTTCATAGGGTTAAATCCTAAACTTTAGACGAATTAAATTCCGTTTTTCTTCTGAAGAATTATATTCTTAATAGGGTTAAACCCTAATTTCTTTTCTTAAGAGAATTAAATTCTTGTGAGTTTGAGAGAATTATATTCTCAATTAGGGTTAAACCCTAGTTCTGTTCATTTTGAAGGAATTAAATTCCTATAACATAGGGTTAAACCCTAACTTTATCTCGAAGGAATTGAATTCCTATCATTTTGTGAGAATTAAATTCTCTGAACTCAGTTCCTCCTCTGTGTTTTAGATCTGCATGGCAGGATCTCAACCCAATGAGAATTAAATTCTCAATTCATGGGGAGATGTACACTTTGCAGATCCTCAACCAGAGAAAGAACTAAGTTCTTTTCTCTACATAAGAGTTAAACTCTTTTGAGAATTAAATTCTCTTTTTAAGCTTCCCTTTTTTTCTTACCTAAGCTTTTCCTTTTGCAGAGAATCAAAGGCTCTATCTCTCTCTCTATATATATATCAAAAGAAAAAGGTCTCAAGGTTTCAGAAAAAGGTTTTTGAAAAAAAGGCCCCCCCTCTTCTTTTCTTGGCTCCTATTTATAGGAGAAGGAAGAGAATTAATCTGCTTAGTAAATCTCTCATTGAGAGATTTAATTTGTATGTTGAGAGATTTGATTTATATTTATCATTAATCTGGGCCTTTAGATTGTTAAGTGAATTTTATTCACCATTGGATTTTAAATCCAAAAATATCCCTTTGTTATCTCGGTTAGATTTAGGGGGGGAAATCTTTCCAAGTTTAAGATTTTTCCATAAATTGGTGATATTTAATTACCTTTAGATTTTTAATCCAACGGTCCCAAATAACCCTTCTCTATTTTGGAAAGATTTGAATGATCTCTTCACATAATTTAATTCTGTTAAAGAACAAGGCTTTTAAAGCCGGTCACGTGTGGCCACGTGACCCCTGGTTACGTGTAGCCACGTGACCCCTGGTTACGTTTAGGCACGTGACCCCTGGTCATGTGTAGGCACGTGACCCCTGGAATGGGCTTCTCTTCTTCTACGCTCTGTTCTTTGGCCGCTGTTCAGCCATCACGTGCCAACACGTGGCCACTGGTCACGTGTGAGCACGTGATGCCTTTTCTGGAACTTTCTCTTAAATGAGCTTTGTGCTGCTGCTTTAAACGTCACGTGCCAACACGTGACCACTGCTCACGTGTGAGCACGTGATGCCTCTTCTGAGTCCTTTACTGATTTTTAATCAGGGAACAAATGCCCCCACAGCGTTGTTCTCACTTGTCTGCACGTGAGTGCAGCGCTGTCACTTTTGTGACCGTCGGATCTGCTTTGGGAGTAGGGTAGATGAATTGTCCTTTCAGGAGCGCCTTCACTTTTTCATCCTCTTCTTTTCAAACCTTTCTTTTAAGAATTTGATTCTCGTTCTCAGAGCTTAGTTTTCTGTTGTGTCTGTGCAGTGCCGCTTTATCTTCCAATCAAAAGCTAGTGCTCACGTGTTGCGCATGCAGGGCTCTGCTTGATGGGGACGTTTCATTTCCCTGACCTGATTCCAATGCGTCGTTGGATTTCATTTCCAACGCTCTCCCCTTCTTTCCGAGCTTTGAGAATAGTCCCACCATGCACAACATTTTTTGTGCATTGCATTAAATGCTCCCCTTTATAACCTGAACCCATGCCTTACCTCTTTTCCTCACAGAGAAACCCATTTATACCTTAAGGTGATCATCTCTGAGAACCCGATCAATCTCCATGGCTTGCAATGATTCCCATGCTCGTCGTCAACCATGGGAGGTGCCCATTGAGGAGATAATCCCTCGCTTCGCTACGCGGCTGGCAGATCCCCTTCTCACCGACGCTCAATGTGACACGGTGATGTACGAGCTACTGACTCGTCGGGGCTCTCCTCTTCCCATGGGCTCCATTTGGCTCCGGATGATCCTCCTGTCTGTGCTTGCCGATATACCCCCTCATCCGGCAGAGACGACTTCGGCGATCCTTGACGCGGCGGAGGACAAGCTTGAGTGCTTTCACGAGGCTTGTCTAATCACTCAAGCTCTGAAGGATCACTCAGTTCATATACTGAGTCAGATAAGAGCCCGTCAGGCCGTCATGTCTGCTGTCGCTGATGAGAACTGCTCCAATCGATGGGGAGCGACTCCTCACGAAAACCGTCGTTTTGACGTGCTGGAGAGGGCGGAGAGGGAACTGGAGAATTTTGTGTTTTGCTTTGTTAACCCTTGCATTTCTGATCCCTTGTTTGGTGATCTTTTCCCGGTAGTGTAGTATGTTTGAATCAATGTACTCCTTTTATCATTGGCGGTTTGCATGCTTTCTGTTGAATTTTCATGTTTTGTCAGATAGTCGTACGTGTATCTTGCTTGCGTAAATGAGCTGCCTTTTTTTATAGGAATTTCCTTTAATTGTGAGCACCATCATTACGTTGCATGCCTATCAGTGCCTCGGGTAACATTTCCTTTTAAACATTCGTACAGATGCAAATACGCGCCTGATAGGATATATATCAGAAACTTTCCTTGTTATCTCCCATACCGGGTGATTCGTGCTGGTTTTAGATCGAGTATTGTCATCAAAGGGATGCTTGTATATATATATATAATCTTGAGTGTACGCGCCTTCCTTCAGAGATTATGGCCGCGAAGGAGAGCTTACGGGTCTTAATCGAGCGGTGCGCTGCGAACATGGTGTCGTGCGAGAAGACGCTCGGCCGCAAATTCTCGGAGAAGGAGGTGGCCTCTAAAACACTGCACGAGCTCCAAGCCAACCTTACAGCCAAAGCCAATAAAGCGTATGAACTCTGGCGGGTACTTCAAGAGTCTATCAGAGAGGTAGTGGCCATCGACAAGGCCGCCGAGTTTACTCGCGAAAGAGTCGAGGCCCACAAAGCTACCGAGAAGGAGCTCGAAGGTCGGCTTGCCTCATATCAGGCCCAATAGGCTCAGGCAGAGGCCCGTCTTCTGGCGATACTGAATCACGAAGGCGTGGCCCAGCGGAGGAAGGATGAGCTGCCCAAGTTGCTAAATCGCCTGCCGACCTGAAGTCTTATACATCCCTTTCTTCTTCTTTTGTACATATTCCTGAATGAGAGTATATATTTTTTTTGTTCTTTCACGAATTGTACTTTGTATCCATTTTGGTTTATGAATAAAAGACATATTTTTCTTTTCAATGGAGTGTCCCTTTTTATTGAATGTATTCTGCGGACAGTCTATCTTGATCTCTTTACAGGACAACGATGGCTTAGAATTCAGGGTTAAGATCCGCCTCCTAAGACTTTTGAGCCTTATGAGCCGTGAGGGTCTCATAAAGAGTTTTTCTCCCTACAGGTCGAGAGGATCCCGTAGGTGTAAGTTCTTCTTAAGAGTCATGAGGATTCTTAAGCGGGTTCTCCCTTGGGAGTCGTAAGGATCTCACAAGAGAGTTTTCTTCCGTGCAGGTCGTGAGGACCCACATGTGCTGAGTGTGGTCGCCCTTATCCGTATTTCACGGGGTCAGGGGTTGCTTTGGGATGTTCTCCAGGGTACCGTAGTTTAAAGACATCACGGTCAAGGTTAAGGACCTCATAGTCCGTGGGTTTAAGGACTCCACAGTCCAACGTTAGTTTTAAGACATCACGGTCAAGGTTAAGGACCTCATAGTCCGTGGATTTAAATACTCCACAGTCCGATGTTAGTTTTAAGACATCACGGTCAAGGTTAAGGACCTCATAGTCCGTGGATTTAAGGACTCCACAGTCCGATGTTAGTTTTAAGACATTCCGGTCAAGGTTAAGGACCTCATAGTCCGTGGATTTAAGGACTCCACAGTCCGATATTAGTTTTAAGACATCACGGTCAAGGTTAAGGACCTCATAGTCCGTGGTTTTAAGGACTCCACAGCCCAATGTTAGTTTTAAGACATCACGGTCAAGGTTAAGGACGTCATAGTCTGTAGATTTAAGGACTCCATAATCCGATGTTAGTTTTAAGACATCACGGTCAAGGTTAAGGACCTCATAGTCCGTGGATTTAAGGACTCCACAGTCCGATGTTTGTTTTAAGACATCACGGTCAAGGTTAAGGATCTCATAGTCCGTGGATTTAAGGACTCCACAGTCCGATGTTAGTTTTAAGACATCATGGTCAAGGTTAAGGACCTCATAGTCCGTGGATTTAAGGACTCCACGGTCCGATGTTAGTTTTAAGACATCCCGATAAGGGTTAAGGACCTCATAGTCCGTGGATTTAAGGACTCCACGGTCCGATGTTAGTTTTAAGACATCACGGTCAAGGTTAAGGACCTCATAGTCCGTAGATTTAAGGACTCCACAGTCCGATGTTAGTTTTAAGACATCACGGTCAAGGTTAAGGACCTCATAGTCCATGGATTTAAGGACTCCACAGTCCGATGTTAGTTTTAAGACATCACGGTCAAGGTTAAGGACCTCATGGTCCGTAGATTTAAGGACTCCACAGTCCGATGTTAGTTTTAAGACATCACGGTCAAGGTTAAGGACCTCATAGTCCGTGGATTTAAGGACTCCACAGTCCACGAAATGTGTGGTTACTGGGACCCGTCACCTCTTTGAAGACGTTGAGGAATTACAACGCCAAATATCAAAGGAGTGAAAAGATGTACCCTTTAACCAAGGTAAAATCAGTCTAGAATCATCATGGTTGATTGTTAGTTTTAAGACATTGTGGTCGAGCTTAAGGACATCATAGTCCGTGGATTTAAGGACTCCATAGTCCGGTGTTTGCGCTGGATGCTTCACACGGGTTCACGATCGTGCTTGGCGAGGACCAGGCTCCGCTCTGGGCGTTTTCCGCGGGGTCAAAGAGTGACGTTATCCGCGTTCCACGTAACCAGGAATTTTGCACTAGATGCTTCACACGGGTTCACTGCCGTGCTCGGCGAGGACTAGGCTCTGCTCTGGATGCTTCACATAGGTTCACTGCCGTGCTCTGTGAGGACCAGGATCCGCTCTGGACGTTTTCTACGGGGTCAAAGAGTGACGTTATCCGCGTTCCACGTGACCAGGAATTTTGCACTAGATGCTTCACACGGGTTCACTGCCATGCTCGGCGAGGACTAGGCTCCGCTCTGGATGCTTCATACGGGTTCACTGCCATGCTCTGCGAGGACCAGGATCCGCTCTGGACGTTTTCCACGGGGTCAAAGAGTGACGTTACCCGCGTTCCACATGACCAGGAATTTTGCACTAGATGCTTCACACGGGTTCACTGCCGTGCTCGGCGAGGACTAGGCTCCGCTCTGGATGTTTCATACGGGGTCAAAGAGTGACGTTATCCGTGTTCCACGTGACCAGGAATTTTGCACTAGATGCTTCACACGGGTTCACTGCCGTGTTCTGCGAGGACTAGGCTCCGCTCTGGATGCTTCATACAGGGTCAAAGAGTGACGTTATCCGCGTTCCACGTGACCAGGAATTTTGCACTAGATGCTTTACACGGGTTCACTGCCGTGTTCTGCGAGGACTAGGCTCCGCTCTGGATGCTTCACACGGGTTCACTGCCGTGCTCTGCGAGGACCAGGATCCGCTTTGGACGTTTTCCACGGGGTCAAAGAGTGACGTTATCTGCGTTCCACGTAACCAGGAATTTTGCACTAGATGCTTCACACGGGTTCACTACCGTGCTCGGCGAGGACTAGGCTCCGCTCTGGATGCTTCACATGGGTTCACTGCCGTGCTCTGCGAGGACCAGGATCCGCTCTGGACGTTTTCCACGGGGTCAAAGAGTGACGTTATCCGCGTTCCACGTGACCAGGAATTTTGCACTAGATACTTCACACGGGTTCACTGCCGTGTTCGGCGAGGACTAGGCTCCGCTCTGGATGCTTCACACGGGTTCACTGCCGTGCTCTGTGAGGACCAGGATCCGCTCTGGACGTTTTCCACGGGGTCAAAGAGTGACGTTATCCGCGTTCCACGTGACCAGGAATTTTGCTCTAGATGCTTCACATGGGTTCACTGCCGTGTTCGGCGAGGACTAGGCTCCGCTCTGGATGCTTCACACGGGTCACTGCCGTGCTCTGCGAAGACCAGGATCCGCTCTGGATGTTTTCCACGGGGTCAAAGAGTGACGTTATCCGCGTTCTACTTGACCAGGAATTTGTTGATTGTATCCGCATTTCATGGAGTGGGGGTTTGACTCTTGATGATCTGTATATCGCCGAGCCATGGAACTGGGAGTTGCCGCTGTTTCGCTTCGCTTGAAGTTGTGTCCGTTGTGACGAGACGAGTGCTGAGACGATCTCTATGTCACTTGCGGCCCGTCGAGATTTGTCTTCTTCTTATGATGAAACCTGGGGGAGGAGTATGCTCCCTTCTTTGTTTGTGCCCTTGGATTATATACAGGGATAGATGTAACATCACCTGTAGGGCATGAATTTCATTTTTATTTTATTTCTTTTTCCGCGATGCTCTATCATTTCAGCTTTATATCGCGAAGGTCGCGATTGCCCAATCATTTCGGCTATTTTTCACGGTGCCCAATCATTTGGCTATTTATTTTATTTTTACTCGCTGCTTTTTATTGCGAGTTGCCCAATCATTTCGGCTATTTTTCATGCATACATTTTTACTTGCTGATTTTTATTGCAAATTGCCCCATCATTTCGGCTATTTCGTATGCATGTGTGGCTCGCTAGCCTTTTCGCTTCAAGCTTGGGATTTTAGACACCGATTTCGGCATCAGCACCGCTACAACTGGGATGTTGCCAGGAGCGAATCATCATTTGCCTCTGTCGATGTTGAACAAAGGTGGCTTAGTAAACAGGGTTAGGGTCCTGTCGACCAAGGCTTTTGACTTCATGAGCCGTAAGGGTCTCACAAAGGTATTTCTCCCTACAAGTCGTGAGGATCTCATAGGTGTGTTTTCTCCTTGGGAATCGTGAGGATTCCTAAGTGCATGTCCTCTTGCAAGTCGTAAGGATCTTACAAAACGGTTTTCTCCTTATAAGTCAAGAGGACCTACAAGGATTGTTCGCCATACGAACATATCCCTAGTCACGGATGGGACTTGGTTAGGGAAATGTTTATTCGTGCCCGTGGATTGTATACAAGGGTCAGTATTGAGCCACTTGTAGGGCAATATCGAAGTTTGTGGGGGTTGCTTAAGCACAGGTTTAGGTCTCTGTGACTTAAGACTTTCAAATCCTATGAGCCGTGAGGGTCCCAAAAGAGAGTTCTCCTTACGAGTCGTGAGGATCTCGCAAGTATAATTTCTCCCTAGGAATCATGAGGACTCCTAAGTGTGTTGCTCCCTTGTGAGTCGTAAGGATCTCACGCGGGTGATTTCTCCTTATAAGGTCGTGAGGACCCTGCAAGTGCCCTTTAACGAGGTTGCGCCCTTTCTGGTTTTCACAAACACTCGCCGATAGCCCTGCTGTTTTTACTCACGGAGCCCTTTCGGGTTTTCATCCGTGCCCATTTTGCTTATAGACATACCATTTTTTATTAATTTTTTATTATTATTATTATTATTTTTTATCGGCTTTGAGATACTGCAATCCACCGTAGTTTATCGACATCTCGGTCAACAGTTAGTTTTAGGACATAGTGGTCCATTGTTAGTTTAAGGACGTTTCGGTCCGTTGTTAGTTTAAGGACGTTTCGGTCCGCCGTTAGTTTAAGGACGTTTCGGTCCGCTATGCCGGCTACTACTTATAGAGTTTGGACTTAGGAGGATAGCGAGCGGACATAATCATCGTCATCTATCATTGACCTAGGCCGTGACTCGTCAGGCGTAGTATTTCTTCAGGAAGCGACCGTTTATTGGCCTAAAAGGTCTTTCACCGTGCATATCCATAAGTAGGTACGCTCCACCCTGGTAGACCTTGTCTATGATGTACGAGCCTTCATAGTTCGGCTTGAATTTTCCCCGCTTGGCGCGATTGGGGATCATAGGTCTTTTGACCACTAGCACTAGTTCGCCTTGGCGGAATGTCCTCGGCCTGGTCAATCTTTCGTACGAGCGCGTCATCTTTGCTTTGTAAGCCTCCAGATTTTGTTGCGCTATGAGCCGGGTCTCATCAAGGGCATCAAGCTCCTCAAGCCGAAGGTGAGCATTTTCTCCGTCCGTCAGCTCGTAGTGGACCGCCACACGTAGAGATGGTAACTCTATCTCGAGGGGGAGTACTGCTTCTGTACCGAATACCAACACGTATGGCGTTGTGTTCGTGGCCGTTTTGAACGTAGTTCGATATGCCCAGAGAGCTTCTTACAGTCTCTCGTGCCAGTCCTTTTTATTTCGGGACACCGTCTTCTTCACGATCTTTGTCAAGGTTTTGTTGAAAGCCTCAGCTAGACCGTTAGCCCGTGGATTATAAACTGAGGAGTATCTCCAGTCTATGTTGTGTTGTTGCGCGAAGCGGCTAATCTTGTGGCTTCTGTAGGCTGGCCCGTTATCGGAAATGATCCGTCGCGGAGTTCCAAACCGATAAATGACGTGTGTCTTGAATAAATGGAGAATATTCTCCGTCTTCACCTCCCTCAGCGGTATTGCTTCTGCCCATTTGGAGAAGTAATCAGTTGTCGCCAGGATGAAACGATGTCCCCTGGATGATGCTGGTTCGATGGGGCCGATTACGTCGGTCCCCCACATTTCGAACGGCCAACTAGCCACCGTTGGATGTAGTGGATTTGGATGCTGGTGGATAAAGTCCCCATGGATTTGGCACGAGTGGCATTGTTTCGCATACTCGAGGCAGTCCTGGATCATCGTTGGCCAATAATAGCCCATCCGTTTAATCTTCAACTTCATCTTCAGGCCGGCTTGGTGAGAACCGCAGAGTCCGTCGTGAACTTCCTGAACGACTCTTTTCACTTCGTCAGGTCCCAGGCATCTCAACCACAGAGAGTCAAATGACCTCTTGTACAGAGTATTATTGATGAAGGCGAAGGACAGAGCTCGTTTCATGAGCTGATGTCTTGAAGACGCATCTTCAGGCGTTCGACGGGATTTGAAGTAGTCTATGAAGACTTCTCTCCAATCTTCAACCATTTCTTGGCCTTTTATTTGCATGGCCGTCTGCTCGGTCGCTTCCTTTTCCTCGGATGATTCCGAAGATATTTCTGCCGGAGCAAGAACCTGACGGCTTTGTACCACGATTCTTACGTCATCGAGGTTCTCGTCAGCTAGTTCTTTAGCTAGCTTGGCTAATGCATCCGCTTTCCTATTTTCGGCACGCGGTATGCTTTCCAAGGTGTAGGAGGGGATTTGAGTCAGCAGTCGCTGTACTCTTTCGCCGTACTCTTTCGCCGTACTTTACCAGTTCTGGCTTACATGTCTGGTAGTCGCCGTTTACTTGACTAACGACAAGTTGGGAATCTCCGTATATGAGGAGGTTTTCAATTCCTATGCCGATGGCGATCTCGAGGCCTACTACTAAAGCTTCGTATTCGGCCTCATTGTTCGTCCTCGGCTCTGTTAGGGAAAAAGCGAAGCGCATTATCCCTCTTTGTGGAGTTACGAAGATAAGGCCTACCCCCGATTTGATTATAGGCGTATTGTTCTTGCGCTTCTTCATGGAAGATGCTCCATCGAAATAAAGTTCCCATCGGGTATCACCGCCGTCGATCGCATCAAACGCGTGTTCATCTGGCAGTTCGCAATTCGGAGGGGAATCGGCCGGTATCGGATGCTCAGCGAGGAAGTCGGCGATGGCCTGGCCTTTCACTGCCTTGAGAGGCTGATATGTTATCGAGAACTCCATCAAGAGCAGGACCCATTTAGCGAGCGACCAGTCAGTATGGCCTTCGACATTAAATACTTAAGGGGGTCCACCTTCGATATGAGATGGACTTCGTGTGCCAACGCATAGTGCCTGAGCTTGGTTATCGCAAAGATCAACGCCAGGCAGTGTTTTTCAATGGGGGAGTAGTTGCCTTCTGCCCCCAGTAGAACTCGACTTAAATAGTAGAGTGCTCTTTCTTTCCCTTGATCGTTCTCTTGCGCCCATAATGCGCTTAAGGAACCTTCGAGGGCGGTTATATAAAGAATGAGGGGCTTTCCCTTGACCGGAGCAGCCAGCACTGGCGGGTTCTGTAGGTATTGCTTGATCTCGTCAAGCGCGCTTTGGCATTTATGATCCCAGACGAACGGAGTTCCCTTCTTCATCAGGTGGCTGTAAGGGCGGCACTTTCCTGAAAGGTTGGCTATAAATCGCCGGATGTATGCGAGCTTCCCTTGGAGAGACCGCAATTGTTTGAGAGTCCTTGGCGGTGGCATTTCCACGATCGCCTTGATCTTCGACGGATCTATCTCGATGCCCCGGTGCCGGACAATGAATCCTAAGAATTTTCCTGAGGACACCCCGAATGCGTATTTGAGGGGGTTCATCTTCAAGTTGTATTGCCGAAGGCGCTGAAATACGGTCTTCAGGTGCTCTAAATGCTCCTCGTACGATTTGCTTTTCACCACAAGGTCGTCGATATAGCATTCGACGATTTCATGTATGAGGTCATCAAAGATCTTCGTCATGGCCCTTTGATAGGTGGCACCGGCGTTCTTTAGACCGAAGGGCATCACCTTGTAGTAGAATATACCCAGAGGGGTCTGGAAAGCGGTGTGCTTCTGGTCTTCTGGGTGCATCTTTATCTGATTGTACCCTGATGAGCCATCCATGAAGGAGAAAACCTCGTGAGTGGACGTGTTATCTATCATCAGCTTTGTGACTGTCACTGCGAAATCATCATTCGGGCAGGCTTTATTGAGATCCCGGAAGTCCACGCATATGCGCACTGTCCCATTTTTCTTCATTACCGGGACGATGTTGGCGATCCAGTCAGGATATTGAACTTCTTGGATAAACCCAGAGTCGATCAGCTTCTTGACTTCGGCGTTGATGCTCATCTCAAGCTCGAGCCGCATTCTTCTCGGTGCCTGTTTGACTGGTTTGACGTCCGGGGATATTGCCAGTTTATGTACAACAATTTCTGGATCTAGTCCTGGCATTTTAGAATAGTTCCATGTGAAACAATCTTTATGCTGCACAAGCACGTCTTTTAACGCAGCCACCCTTTCTTCAGATAGCAGCTCGTTGACGAATGTCGGTCGTGGGTCGTTCGCCACCCCCAACTCAATCTTCTTGAGGTTATCTGCAGTAGTATGTATGCCATCTTCCAGCTCTTTCGGCGATGGTAGAAAATCTGAGATTACCTCGTCATCACTGTTTTCGAAGCACCAGGGAAAGTCATCCATATTCTCGGGCTTTTCTTTTGATACCGTTATCATGCGACAGGTATGAGCTCGCTTCCAAGATCGATGTGGACCTGGTTCTGCTCTTGTGGCTTTGGGTTCGTTCTTTTGTGGCGGCGATACCCTCCAGCTGTCGGATAGAGTAAATCTGCCTTGCTGGTATTGGTCTTCGACCCAGTTCTTAAAGGTGAAGCAGTCTTCGATAGGGTGTCCTATGGCTCGGTGATAAGAGCAATAGCCCGGATGAGAGACCTCATTAGCTTGCTCGGGGTGTTTAGACTCCGGAAGTGTAAACATTCGGTGTTTTAAAGCGAGGTCAAGTATCTTCCGTGTTTTATTCTGAAGAAAGGAGTATGCCTGACTCATTTTTTTATGAGGGACAAATCCGGACCGCGCAATACCCGATCACACGACTCTTTGATCCTGCGTTGTCGTTGTCGACCTCCTTTTCTACTTTTTGACTTACTTCTACCTCTGCGTCGGGCCTTTTGCACAGCATGTTGACAAGGAGGAGTATTTTTGTCTTCTGCAGCCTGTTGGAGAAGACGTTGCGTCCTGGGACTCTCGTAGATGGCCATCTCGCGATTATGGTTATCTCGGGCTTTTTGACCCGCTTTTCTGATAAGCTTGTCCATTCGTTCCTCAAACGACGTACTCGGCACTTCGATCGCGGGATCTAGTTCCGATGAGGGGTTGGCATTTCCTGACATGGCGTCCTCTTCTTCATCAAAGTTATATATGGCGTAGCTACCGTAGACCCGTTCCCGTTTCCCGGCTTTCACGTATCCAAGCCCAAGCGTTTCCATTCTCCCATTGGGCAATTTGCGCTGAGTCCCAGGGACATCCCAAATCCTGTTATAGAATCGAGCTTGTCGAGTAGTCTGTTTTAAGGGTACCCATTGGCGCTTCAATAGCCTTTTCAATCCGTTTGTGTAATATCTGGGCAAACGGATGGGTTGAAGCTTGTCAAGTGTAGAATCCGCGCCATGCCAGATCTCTTTCTCCACTCTAGTTTCCGAGGATCGATAGAATAGGATCGCCTTTTCGCTTTTTCGCTTGGGAGGGACGTAAAACGTCTGCAGGTTTTGCACGTTGTGAGCTTCAAGCATGTCAAGATCTTTGTAGTGCTCCCGCGGAATCATGGTAATTTGCAAACTCCGATTATTTCCAGGGAATTCTTGTATTGGCGGCTGACTGGAGAACACAACATTAACCTCATCTTCCGAGTCACTTCCGAAGATCAATATGGGGGCGGACGGCCCCGGGTCGTTGTGTCGAGACGGCCCAGCGTAAACTATCTCTTCTTCTTCTTCGGTATCACTCCCGAAAACCGGGATGTGGTAGCGGTTTTGTTCTCCGGTTTGTGACACCTTTCTGTGTCCTCGAAATTTGGCAAAAAGTACTTTGCATCTTCGTATTTGCGGACTTCGTTCACGGAGAATGGGTTTAGCTCACCTGTTACGGTATACTCGAGATCATCCTTGAAATACTTCATGCACTGATGTTGCGTAGAAGAGATGATGTTGTACTTGTGTAACCAAGGTCGGCCGAGCAGAGCATTGTAACATGTCTTGGCATCTATGACGTGAAACTTAATGTCCGTGACGAGTAGCCTAAAGCATAGCGTCAATATCACAGACCCAAGAGTTCTCGATGATTGGGAGTCGAACCCGGAGATGGTGATCTTGTCCCGAGCAAGGTGCTGGACGCTCATGCAAATTTCCTTTAACACCCGCACGTTGAGGAGATTAACGGAAGACCCATTGTCAACACAGATTTTGCCTATCTTTATATCATGGCAATATCCAGAGACGTATAGGGGACGGTTGTGGTCGTACGTCCCAAGGAGCAGGTCTTCGTCACCGAAAGTGATATCGGCCGTGTGCACTTCTTCCAGTTCATCCTTCAACCTTTCTTCGTCAAAGAAGGCTTGGAATTGTTCGGGCTCTTATAGCGCCTTGATTAATGAATCTCTCACTTCTTTTGATAACAGGAGGGCGTTGAGAATGCTGAGCTGCGAGGATAGCTTCCTCAGGTGTGCTACGATGTTGTAGTCCACCCTACTCTTCTTAGGCGGATCCTTGGCAGTCAGCTCTTTCATAACTTGGTCATCTAAGGTGATATCCTCAGCGACCTTTTCCTTTCCCTTATCTTTTCTAGTTGCGGGTCCGAGATTCTTTTTCGGAAGCGTGCGATTGCGCAGCTGAATGTTTTCGCAGGGCTCTGGTTCTTCCTCTCTTCCCGAGGTGGACTCTTTAAAGAGGGGGCTAAGAGCCATTTCCTCATCAGAATCGCTCCCAAAGGTGAGAACCTGTGATCCTCCGGCGTTGACCGTGTGACAATTGCCAAAAATTCTTTTGTGTCCTTCGGTCGTACTTCTCTGCTCCTGACGAGTTGTGCGTTTCATTCGCTTAAAATGTTGCTGATGAGCAACATATCCCTGCCACCATGTCTTAAAAGCGTCGCACTCCTCAGTGGGGTGTGAAATCTTCCGATGATATGAGCAGAAATTAGAGTGTCTCTCCGCCTCATTGCGCGTGTTTTCCTCTGAGGGTGGTAGCTTCATTCCCATTGACATGGCTTTGGCAAACCTTTTCCTCGTCTTGAATATATTTTTATCGGCGTCGGGTGTCTTTCGATCTGGCAGGAGCGCTTCGACTCTTTCGTTTAGTTTCCTGCGTTCGGCTCCTTCTGATGCGGCCATCTCACGCTCCTGGTCGGCTTTACTTTTCAAACGAATTTCGTCTAGAAAGGCGTCGATCATTTCGTCTGTTGGCCACTCAAGCTTTAGATCAGGCTCTGCCCCCAGTTTCTTAGTGCCAGGAGTTTTTTCATCGTCCGTAAACGAGTGGGAGATCACATTACAACTTGCCACGTATCCCTCGGATTCATCCGACGAACTCTCCCCCTCATCTTCCTCTTGGAAGACGTGGTTGAGAAACTCTTGGAGTATGATGGGAGTCCGTGCCTTTTGATTGTATTCTTCCAGCGCGTCAATTTGTTTCTGCAAGTCCGTATGCTCGTTGCCAGGCTTCACGGGCTCCTTAGATTTCTTCTTCTTTTTCTTTGAAGATTTTGACGGCTGGTTGTGAGTGCTTGGGCCATCTCCACTGATCTTCGGAGTTGGGCGCGGCTTCAGCATCCCTTCAATGATCTGGGGTTCCTGCGGGTTCTTCCACCTGACTGCCGGGCATGTTTCAAGATCGTTCAGCATCCTCTTGGTTTTTGCTGAAAGCACGATTTCCCATGGTTCTTCTTCAATGAAAGAACAAGTTGCCCCCGGTGTGTCCATCTTCTTAGCAGTATGAGGTTGTGGCGAGTTCACTTTCCACTTTTCGGACAGCGCAAACTTGCCCTGTAGGTATTGATCTTCAATCCATCCTTTGAAGACGAAGCAATCCTCAATCGGATGGCTTACCGTTTGATGGTAAGGGCAGTAGTTGGGGTTATTCACCTCACTGGGTTGCGGCGGTCGCCTTGGGTTTGGCAAGTTGATAAGCCTATTGCGCATTGCCAGCTCGAATAGCCTCTTCGTCTTATCCCGCGGGAATGAGTAGGGGCGCTTCATTTTCTCATTGTAATACCGCCGTCTTTCTTCCAGTTGATCCGCCAGCTTTGGGGCACTGGGTTACTGCTGAGTGTTCGCAACGAAGGTTGCTTTCCCTTTACCCTTATCATTCCGAGGTTCTGGCTTCGGGGGAGACGGTCTGTGACCCATCTGGTCCATCTGGGCCAACTTGTCGATCAAAGCCTGGAACGTGGTGGGCTTAAAAAGCATCAAGAACTGTGAGATAGTTGCATGAAGATCTAGGGTACCCACGAACATGCCCACCGCTGGCGCCTCCTCGATGCGTTGTTCACATTTCGACCACAAGTTTCGCCAGCGTATAGCGTACTGGACCCACGTCTCGCCTGGTTTCACCCTGGCATTAATCAATGACGTTATCGGGGTATGTTCGCTGGCGCTCTCGAATCGCTGAGTGAATAGCAACTCCATTTCAGCGAACGTCTTGATGGAATCGTTCGGGAGTTCAGAATACCATTCGAATGCTGTTTCTGACAAGCTGCCGATGAATTGGCGAAGCAAGAGCTTATCGTCGCCACCAGTGTTGCCACAAAGCGCCCTGAACTGGGCCATGTTGATGGGGATTTCTTGTCCCCTTATAGACATGGAATTTCGGTATTGTATAGCCCGGCGGGTACTTGATCTGGTCATACCAGCTCGGATATGGTCGTCCTGTTCTGACAACTTGACCAGCTGCCTCAGTCGCCTGGTGAACCCGTATCTGCTGAGCTATATATTCGTCTAGGTCAGCTTTGGAGATTGTCTCCTCCTTGGCTGTTGACAGAGCGGGTGGAGGATTTGACGTTTCTCCCCTGTCGTCTTCAAGAATGATTGGAGGATCTTCAGTAGGAGGCTCTTGTTGGATCATCATACCCACCATGTCCTAGAACAGAAGGGCCATTCGTTGTATATTGGCTGCTTGTTCAGCAGCCTCTTTATCCTTCTTCTCCAGTATCCTACGAAGGAACTCAGCGTCAGTTTCTTGCTCCTGGCGTTGATCAGATGACGCTTCGGGGCTTTCTTCGGCCCAGTAAGTACGGCCATCGCGGTCATCATTTCTTGGAGCTTCTGCTGTTGCTCCAGAGCTTTTGTCACTGACCGTGTAAGCGGTCTATGACCCGTGGATGCACGGCTGTCCTCTTTTCCAAGCGCCATGTATACTGTATGCACCATCATGCCCCCAGACTTAGGGCGTTTAGGCTTATTGTCTTTAACCTTTGCTACATGATTGGGGCCTTTCTCCGGCCTTCATCTCTTTTGAGTAGTCGACGTGGAGGGAGCCGTTGCAGCGGGAACCCAAGCAGTTGTCGTCCTTTGTTGTTTGACAGGACGGTCCTCCTCCCGCTGAACTTTCACCTTTTTCTGTCGGCGGGGATAATCTTGATCAATTACCGAGTCTTGGACTTGACGCCAGACCTCGTAGATTTTGGAGGACAGCCGTTGAGAAGGCTGTTCCGGCTTCGCTTCTGTAACTTCCTCCGCAGGTGGAGGGGATCCTTTGAGAACCGCAGTTGGCAAATTTCTGCGTACCCTGTTCAGCGGTTCGAAGCTGTTCCCGGTTGGAACAGCGGCCTCAATTTCTACCGTTGGAGCTGGTGGAGTTAGTCCGGAGGGGGAGTTGCTCCCAGTCTTCCTTATCCGGCCCCAGTGGCGACGTTGGGCATGACGGGTTGTTGGGATTGATTCAGCGACGGTTGCATCTTGCCCCCTGTTCTGGGGAGGGGCTGTTGCCGATGTAAACCTCTTGAAGACTGACATCTTTTGAGTGGTGGTATTCAATCTGTCAAAGACAGACCTTCGAACCGGAGCGGGAGCTGGGGCAGCCAGTCTTGCAAAGACCGACTCTTTGGCAGTAGAAGCCGCCTTGACGACTTCGGGAGCAACTGTCTTCTTTGGGATGGCCTTCTCAGGTATCATGGGCTTTTTGGTGGGCCCCTTGGAGTTCAGGCTTAGTCTAGTGAAGAACGAGGAGTTGGACGACCCGCTGAGAGGGGCCGTGGGAGTAGCAAGTCGATCAAAGACCGACTTCTTTGACGCTTCCGGTACGGGCATTGGGATGTTAATGTTCACAGGCGGGAGCATGGTCCCGAAGAAAAGACCGGTGGTAGCTTGAGTCACTTTCTCCACAGGCATAGTGAATAGGGAAGCAGCCTGCGGTCCATATGCTACACCTCTAGGTGAGGCGGACCATCGGTTGCATTTGCAGTTGGAGCAGTTCGAGCAGTTGCCAGCCATCGATCCTTTTGCTTTCTAAGGCAAACGAAACACCAAGTCTTAGTACATCGAAACCCAAGGGCAACCTTTAGCAAACCGCGATTGGTTCGCGAATCACGACACACGAAGTGTGGAGTGGAAAGAGGAAAAGGTCCCACCGGGCGTGCCAGAATCTCTTCCCCTCCGAAAGACGGCGCGACTGACGTCTTGCCTGAGATTCGGGGCAGATGCTAATTGGAGCTATCTGTCTACCTCTCCGAAGATACCAAGTTGATTTATGACACCATGCATCGAAGGTTTAAACGGATGCGTCCAATGTAGCAGATTTCGTCAGATTCCCCCTCGCTTGAGGGGTTTTTGATTGTGGGGACGCTCTTCCCTGCAGGCGCAAGCCCCTGCAGTTAATTACGCTACCGCATGGCGGTAACAACTTTCTCCTTCTACAGATGGTCACTTCGTGTCGTGGGTGTTTGATTTGTGTTTGGTTGCCCGTGGATTGTATACGGAGACTGAGTTATGTCATCGCCCGTAGGGCGTGGACTAGTCCAAATCTATATTATCTTAGATTTGGGTTTGGGGTTTTGGGTTTAAGGATATGTTAGCCTCGTTTGAGACTAATATCGACTTAAACGTTCGTTAAGGATACGTTAGTCTAGTTTTAGACTACGATTAACTTAACGGGATCGTTTAGATCCGACAAGAGAGCGATTATGGGAGCCATGTTTTTAGTTTAGTGACGTTACGGTCAATAGGTAGTTTAAGGACATTACGGTCCAATGTTAGTTTTAAGACATTGCAGTCGAGGTTAAGGACGTCGTAGTCCGTGGATTTAAGGACCCCACAGTCCGATATTAGTTTTAAGACATCACGGTCAAGGTTAAGGACGTCATAGTCCGTTGTTAGTTTTAAGACATTCCGGTCAAGGTTAAGGACGTCGCAGTCCGTGGATTTAAGGACTCCACAGTCCGATGTTAGTTTTAAGACATCACGGTCAAGGTTAAGGACGTCATAGTCCGTTGTTAGTTTTAAGACATTCCGGTCAAGGTTAAGGACGTCGTAGTCCGTGGATTTAAGGACTCCACAGTCCGATGTTAGTTTTAAGACATTACGGTCAAGGTTAAGGACCTCATAGTCCATGAGTTTAAGGACCCCACAGTCCGTATCAATGTATGTGGTTATCGGGACCCGTCACCTCTTTGAAGACGTTGAGGAATTACAACGACAAGTATCAAAGGAGTGAAGAGATGTACCCTTACACCAAGGTGGATTAAGTGATCTGTAGCCCAATTTGGTAACTAAGATCAATTATTATATTATGAGCCCATTGGCCCAGTTGAATTTGAATTGAGGACTTATGTCCATCTTGGGCTAATGCCAATTATGTTTGGAATATTGGCCCTCTGTTGATTCATTGAAGGAGAGGCTTTGCCTCTGGAAACTTAGCCAATTGGGCTATGGCTAGTGTTAAACACTAGCGACCAACAGTGTTGAACACTGGGAAAAGATTGACAAGTTAATGTTAAACACTAAAAGATAATCAGTGTTAAATACTGGGAACAGAGTTTTTCAAATTAGTGTTAAACACTAAGCAAATCAGTGTTAAACATTGGAAATAAAGTTTTCCAAATTAGTGTTTAACACTAAGGCAAATCAGTGTTAAACATTGGATATAGAAGTTTCAATTTAGTATTGAACACTAAGGCAAGAGGGGTCACGTGGTCACACGTGAGAGCGCCCTGCTTCCCTTTATTTTGTTCTACAGATAAGTGTTTAACACTTTTAGTTCTGAAAGCGATCACGTGTGGGCACGTGATGGGGGCCCATGCTCTGGTTTATTAGAATACCCATCAGGGGTCACGTGGTGACACGTGAGGGCGCCCCAGAGTCTCTGTTTTATTTTGCTTTTTCTTTATGTGCTTCAAGGGTCACGTGGAGTATGTGGGGCGTTGCCTCCAAGCTCTCTTTTATAGATCTTCGCGGGAGTCACGTGGTAATACGTGAGGCGTTTACTTCGGAGTTCTTTTCTGCGGGTCTTTGCAAGGGTCACGTGGTAGCACGTGACTCTGCATGTTTTAAAGATCTGTTCATAGGGTTAAACCCTAAACTTTAGAGGAATTAAATTCCGGTTTTCTTCTGAAGAATTATATTCTTAATAGGGTTAAACCCTAATTTCTTTTCTTAAGGGAATTAAATTCCTGTGAGTTTGAGAGAATTATATTCTCAATTAAGGTTAAACCCTAGTTCTGTTCATTTTGAAGGAATTAAATTCCTATAACATAGGGTTAAACCCTAACTTTATCTCGAAGGAATTGAATTCCTATCATTTTGTGAGAATTAAATTCTCTGAACTCAGTTCCTCCTCTGTATTTTAGATCTGCATGGCAGGATCTCAACCCAATGAGAATTAAATTCTCAATTCATGGAGAGATGTGCACTTTGCAGATCCTCAACCAGAGAAAGAACTAAGTTCTTTTCTTTACATAAGAGTTCAACTCTTTTGAGAATTAAATTCTCTTTTTAAGCTTCCCTTTTTTTTCTTACCTAAGGTTTTCCTTTTGCAGAGAATCAAAGGCTCTATCTCTCCTCTATATATATATCAAAAGAAAAAGATCCAAAAGGTCTCAAGGTTTCAGAAAAAGGTTTTTGAAAAAAAGGCCCCCCCTCTTCTTTTCTTGGCTCCTATTTATAGGAGAAGGAAGAGAATCAATCTGCTTAGTAAATCTCTCATTGAGAGATTTAATTTGTATGTTAAGAGATTTGATTATTTATCATTATTCTGGGCCTTTAGATTGTTAAGTGAATTTTATTCACCATTGGATTTTAAATCCAAAGATATCCCTTTATTATCTCGGTTAGATTTAGGGGGGGAAATCTTTCCAAGTTCAAGATTTTTCCATAAATTGGTGATATTTAATCACCTTTAGATTTTTAATCCAACGGTCCCAAATAATTCTTCTCTATTTTGGAAAGATTTGAATGATCTCTTCTCAGAATTTAATTCTGTTAAAGAACAAGGCTTTTAAAGTCGGTCACGTGTGGCCACGTGACCCCTGGTCACGTGTAGGCACGTGACCCATGGAATGGGCTTCTCTTCTTCTGCGCTCTGTTCTCTGGCCGCTGTTCAGCCGTCACGTGCCAACATGTGGCCACTGGTCACGTGTGAGCACGTGATGCCTTTTCTGGAGCTTTCTCTTGAATGGGCTTTGTGCTGCTGCTTTAAACACCACGTGCCAACACGTGACCACTGGTCATGTGTGAGCACGTGATGCCTCTTCTGAGTCCTTTCCTGATTTTTAATCAGGGAACATTCGCCATCCATTCTGAGTATGCCACGTTTCGAATGAAGTTGGCTGCAAGCAACCTATTGATCTCGTCCTCGATTGCCTTTTGTTTGATCGACGCGAAACATTGCTTCTTTTGTCTGACGGGTCGGGCCGTCGGATCGACCCCGAGCTTGTGCGAGATCACCTTAGGGTCGATCCCGGGCATGTCAGCTGGCGCCCAGACGAACACGTCCGAGTTTCCTTGGAGAAAGTGGATCAGGTTTTCACGCCGGGCTCCTGTTAAAAGGGATCCGATCTGAACTGCTCATTCCTTGTTCCCCTCAACGAGGGGGACCTCTGTTAGCGCATCCACCAGAGCCCCTCGGATTTCCTTCTGTTCGTTGCGAGTATTCAATGACCCCTAGAAATCATTTGTGCTTCCGAGGTCGTCGCTTTGCTCTTCAGTGGTGGATGTCGCCTTGAAGCAAATCTTGGCGATTTGCTGGTTCCCGTATGCTCGGCCTATCCCACCTTGATCCAGCGGAAACTTGATCGCGAGGTGGTAGGTCGAGATCTGAGCCCGAAGAGAGTTTAGCGTCGGGCGTCCCAGGAGTATGTTGTAGGATGAGGGGATCCTGGCGACGATGAATTCTACCGGTATGGTCTTCGTACGGACGGCTTCCCCAATTTTAAGGAGGAGGGTAACCACTCCCTCGGCCGGGATGGAGTGGTTAGTAAACCCCGACAGGATGTAGACGGTTGGCCGTAAGTCGGACGGGCCGAGCCCCATACGCTGGAAGCAGACATAGAAAAGAATATCTGCTGAACTTCCTGAGTCGACCAATATCCTTTCAACCTCATAGTGGTGGACCCATACCGTAATCATGAGGGGGTCATTGTGAGGCAAGGATATGCCGTGGAGGTCTTCATCAGTGAAGGTGATGGGCTCGATGGTCTTGCATTTCTTCTGGGGATAGTCACTTGTTCCTTCGACGGGTAGGAGGCGACAAATCTCGTCGGCTCCATGTGCGCACCCCGAAAAAACGACCATGATTTGGCCGATCGTTAATCCGCCGGGATGGGGATAGTTTTCATGCTCCCTGTCCACCTGTCATTTGTCCCGCAGGTATTTCTCCACGTGGCCCGAGCGGATCAACTCCTCGATATAGTCGCGGAGTTATTTGCAGTTCTCGGTCGGGTGTCCCTGCGACTTATGGAAAGCGCAGTACGGGCCCCGGATTCGTTTAGCCGCTCTATTGGTGACCGGAGGGAGTTTGAAGAATCGCTCGTCCTTCGCCTTCTCTAACAGCTCGGTCTGAGAGATATTGAGTGGAGTATACTCCTGGAACTTCGGGGAGTATATCTTTGTCCGGTCGACCTTCTTCCCTGCCCCTATTCTTTTGGTCAGCCTGGTTGCTCCAGGGTAAGTTTGCGTTTACCTCGGACTAGAGTTGGATTTCTCGCTCGGTCTAAGCTTTTACCTCGGCTATGGTCTTAGGTTGCGCTAATGCAAAGGAGCGGAGCCACTTCTTGTGCCTAAGACCCGACCTCAGAGCGGTGATAACAATTTCGTCCCGGTGAGCGTTGTAGAAGCGAGTGACGTATCTTTTAAAGGATTCCTTGTCCCCGCTCTTTAAGGTGAAGAGTTAATCGACAGTCCTCTTCTGTCGTCTGTTCCAGAAGAAATGTCCGAGGAACTGGACGGCCAGCTCATCAAAGATAGAGATGGAGAATGGCGTGAGTCCTCAGAACCAGTCTCGTCCAGCCCAGATGAGGGTTGCGGGAAATGCTCGGCATTGGCCTGTTTACCGCCGAAAGACACGGACGAAGACGCGGCGGGCGTCTCGCCTGAATTTCGGGGCAGATGCTAATTGGTGCTATCCGTCCACCTCTCCGAAGATACCAAGTTGATTTATGGAACCATGTATCGAAGGTTTAAACAGATGCGTCCGATGTAGCAGACTTCGTCAGATTCCCCCTCGTTTGAGGGGTTTTTGATTGTGGGGACACTCTTCCCTGCAGGCGCAAGCCCCTGCAGTTAATTACGCTATCGCATCGCGGTAACAACTTTCTCCTTCTTCAGATGGTCACTTCGTGTCGTGGGTGTTTGTTTTGTTTGTGGTTTCCCGTGGATTGTATACGGGGACTAATTTATGTTGTCGCCCGTAGGGCGTGGATTAGTCCAAATCCGTATCTTCTTAGATTTGGGTTTGGAGGTTGGGTTTATGGATACGTTAGCCTTATTTGAGACAAAGATCAACTTAAACGTTTGTTAAGGATACGTTAGTCTAATTTTTAGACTAAGATCAACTTAACGGGATCGTTTAGATCCAACAAAAGAGCAATTGGACTCTAATGTTTAGTTTAGGGACATTGCGGTCGAATGTTAGTTTAAGGACATTACGGTCCAATATTAGTTTAAGGACATCTCGGTCCAGGTTAAGGACATCGTAGTCCGTAAGTTTAAGGACCCCACAGTCCGAGGTTAAGGACATCGTAGTCCGTGAGTTTAAGGACCCCACAGTCCGAGGTTAAGGACATCGTAGTCCGTGAGTTTAAGGACCCCACAGTCCGAGGTTAAGGACATCGTAGTCCGTGAGTTTAAGGACCCCACAGTCCGAGGTTAAGGACATCGTAGTCCGTGATTTTTAGGACCCCACAGTCCGAGGTTAAGGACATCGTAGTCCGTGAGTTTTAGGACCCCATAGTCCGAGGTTAAGGACATCGTAGTCCGTGAGTTTAAGGACCCCACAGTCCAGTTTAAAGACGTCATAGTCTATGAAATGTATGATTGTCGGGACATGTTACCTCTCTGAAGATGTTGAAGGATTACAATGACAAATATCAGAGGAGTAAAGAGATGTACCCTCGAACCGGTGTGAGTTGGTTGAACGATCTGTAGTCCAATTTGGGACTAAGATCTGTTAAGTATTCATGAGCAGATAGGCTCAAGTAAATATAAGTTGAGGACTTATGGCCAAATATTGTTCTAAGTCCAATCAGGTTAAAATGTTTAGCATTTTATTCTGGCTATTGAGCCTTTATTTGGGCTTGGCCCTTTTAATAATGCTGAGCATTAGATTTTGGCAAAAAATCTTTTCTTTTGTCTTATGTTGAATGCAAAGCATTCATCAGAGCTCTGGCTCATTAAAGAACAATTTGTGTTCTGTCAGCGCAACCTATGGTGCGCTAGGCGCTTTGCGCCAATGCAATGCGCTTCTGCCACGTGGCGCACATGTAAGGGACAAGTATTGCGCTCTGCGCTAGGCGCCAGATGATGAGCGCAGATGCCTGTTTGTGAGCGCTGAGCGCTGGTCCATGAGCGCATTGCGCTTTTAATTTAATGGCGCGCCCGTGAGTGACACGTGGCGCGCTTGGCGCTGAGCGCCAGCCCATGAGTGCAGTGCGCTATTTCAGAAGCGCAAAGTGCAAGTTGCATACATGATTGACACGTGGTGCATTTTGGCTAAGCGCCGGTCCAGAGAGCGCAGAAGCGTTGTTCAAGAGTGCAAGGCACATTTCAATAGCGCAAAGTGCATTTGATCAATTTTTATGATCTGTGAACAAATTTATGTTCTTTTAAAAGAGACTTTGTCTAAAAATTCAAGAACAACAGTTCTTATTCTTTTGAAAGGGCTGTGCCTTTATAGATCAATGATCTGTGAATGAAGTAAGTACTTATTTATTTTTATGATGAGATCTTTTGATCTTTTATAAAAGACCTTGGTCTTTGCAGATCTATGATCTTTTAAGAAGATAATTCTTCTTTTTTTATGAGATGATTTCATCACTATGTTCATCATTCATGATCTTTACCTTGAAGAAAAGTTTTCTTTCAAGAGCTTGCTCTTCTTTCTTTTTTGAGTTTTTCTCAAAGTTTGTAGGGGGGTTTCTCTATATCAGACTTGAAGTCTTGGGGCCTTTATATACGGCAAGTTGATTTGTTAAATCAGTTAAAGAGATCTTTCTCTGATTGATTTGGGGATGTTTCCCACCGTTGGATCTTTGATCCTAGGGCTTCTGTTTTACAGAAGGCAATTTTCTTGTTTTTAACAAGATTGGAAAAATCTTTCCAAAACAGAATTTTAATTCTGATTAATTAATGATTTATCATTATTATTAGATCTTTTGATCTAACGGTGGGGAATTTTACAATTCCAGCGCTAGCGCACTCGTGTTTTGCACGTGGTGCGCTACTCAGAGCACAGCGCACTTTGTGCTAGCGCACCTACGTTTGACACATGGTGCGCTGCCCAGAGCGCAGCGCAGTCTACGCTAGCACATCCGTGTCTGACACGTGGCGCGCAGCGCGCCTAGCGCTAGCGCACACATGGTGCACTGCCTAGGGCGCAGCACACCTGGCGCTAGCGCATCCGTGATTGACACGTGGCGCGCAGCGCGCCTAGCGCTGGATCTGAAGCGTTGCTTCAATTTTTGAATTTTGAATTTCAAAACAGACCTTTGCTCTGATTAGGAGAAACAGAAGTGTTGCTTCATTTCAAATCTCGGAATTTGAGCAGAGCTTTGCTCTAATTGGGGAAACAAATGCCCCCCCACCGTTGCGCTTACGTCGGCCATACATGAGTGCGGCGGTGGTTGCATCTCAGTCGTTGGATCAACTTTTGGAAGTTGAAACGGCTCTTAATGCCTATAAATAGGGCCTTTGGCCCTCCGAGATGACCATTGTTCATCTCCTTCTTGTTTTCTAAGAATTTCATTCTCCCACAGAGCGAAGCTCTCTTGTTTAAGAACTTTTTAAGAGTCAAAACTCTGGTCAGAACTTAGGTAAAGTTTAAAATTTTCAATAAATTAGTGTTTTACCCATTAACAGACCCTTGCTCTTTATAGATCTTTGATCTCAAGAAAACCCATTTGGGGTTTCATTAACAGAGCTTTGCTCTCCTCAGATCATGAACCTATAGATCTAAGGAGATCTTTTCTTGGGGTTTCTTAGCCCAGGAACAGAGCTTTGCTCTTTTGAATCATGTTGATTTATTAATCTTTGATGAAGAACTTTTAAGAGTTTGTTCATGGATCTTGAAGATCCCAGAATTTTTTTAATTCATAAAAATTAGTTTTAATTAATTCTTTTCTGATGGATTTTTCCACCATCATTACAGAGCCAGGCTTTAAGCATTCTCGGGGAATCTCTTTAAATTCCTTTCATAATTGACTTTGACAGGTGTCATTCATGTCTGCAGAGCATTGCTCTCGAGGAGTTTAACTCCTTGACCCGAGGGGTCGTTTATTAAATGAGATTCCCTTCTTTTAGAATCTCTCGCAAATTCAAATTTGTTAGGTATCATAATTAGAATTTGTTTTCTCCATGGGGATATCAAGAGTCGTTTAAATCCCTATGCCTATTTTTCCTCATTACTAATCTCTTAATGATGTTTCTTTTCAGGCACTATGGCTGTTCATTTATATAGTCTGAACGAGTTCATCTCTTATGAGGACATTCGCGTACAGGGCCGTTGCCAAAACCAGGAGTTTACAGACGCCCAACGTGCGGAGATTATGGATCGTCTGTATGCAAGCGTCGGTTGGTTGCTTCCTCGCCGTTCCGCTCTCTTGAAAATCGTAGTGGGAGCAATTTGGAGAGCACTTCCTGGGTTTCACGAGGCCATACCGCTTAATGCGCTGGATGATGCCGAAGACAAAGTGCATTCAGTGTACCAGTCGGGGCTGATCTCGAAGAAGCGGCGAGATAACCTCATTGATATTCTGCATCAAACTTTCCAACAGACGACGATAATCGCTTCTTATCAAAGGGAGGGGGACATTGGCGAGGATCTCGACACTCGTGAGCGCGAGAGGATGCACACGAGAATGGTCAGAAAGGCCAGAAAGATTCTAGACGGCCTTACTTTCGAATTCCTCAATCCATGCACTGGATCTGAGGTTTTACCATTGTAATCATATTGATGATGTTTTCGTTTACTGCTTTCATGATTGTAAGAACTTTTCGAAGTATGAATGGCAAATTCCTCATTTCAGCGTGTTTTATTTTATGTACTAAATCTTTTTGCACATGCATGAACGGGTATGCTTCGAACGCTTAATCAAATGCGAATCAAATGTTCTCCTTGTCGTTTTCTTCTCTTTTCTTTATGTTTTGCCGGCATGTTATCTTAGTAAGCGTAGCTTATAGAAGACAGAGAGCATTCTGTCTTGAATTCTTTGAGGGGCAGTGATGGCTTAGGAAGCAGGTTCAGATCTGCTGCCTAAGACTTTTCAACTTCATGAGCCGTGAGGTTCTCATAAAGACTTTCTCCCTACGAGTCGAGAGGATCTCGTAGGTGTATTTTCTCTTTAGGAATCGTGAGGATTCCTAAGTGTGTTTTCCCTTATAAGTCGTAAGGATCTTATAAGAGAGTTTTCTTCCTTACGAATCGAGAGGACCCGTAAGTGTTTTATGAGATTGACGTTATCCGCGTTTCACGGCGTCATTGGGTAACGTATCTCCGGGGCGGGGTCATGTAGATGACGTATTTCCGAAACAGGGTCAAATGGATGACGTATCTCCGAGACGGGATCATGTGGATGACGTATTTCCGAGAAGGGGTCATATGGATGACGTATTTCCGCGACGGGGTGATGTGGATGACGTATTTCCCAGACGGGGTCATATGGATGACGTATTTCCGAGACGGGGTCTTGTGGATGACGTATTTCCGAGACGGGGTCATGTAGATGACGTATTTCCACAACGGGGTCATGTGGATGACGTATTTCCAAGACGGGGTCATATGGATGATGTATTTCCGAGACGGGGTCATGTGGATGACGTATTTCCGAGACGGGGTCATTTGGATGATGTATTTCCGAGACGGGGTCATGTGGATGACATATTTCCGAGATGGGGCCATGTGGATGACGTATTTCCCGAAATGGGGCCATGTGGATGACGTATTTCCGAAACGGGGCCATGTGGGTGACGTATTTCTGAGACGGGGTCATATGGATGACGTATTTCCGAGACGGGGTCATGTAGATGACGTATTTCCGAGATGGGGTCATGTAGATGATGTATTTCCGAGACGGGATCATGTAGATGACGTATTTCCGAGATGGGGTCATATAGATGACGTATTTCCTAAACGGGGTTATGTAGATGACGTATTTCCGTGATGGGGTCATGTGGATGACGTATTTCCGTGACGGGGTCATGTGGATGATGTATTTCTGAGACGGGGTCATGTAGATGACGTATTTCGGAGACGGGGTCATGTGGATGACATATTTCCGTGACGGGGTCATTTAGATGACGTGTTTCTGAGACGGGGTCATGTGGATGACGTATTTCCGTGACGGGGTCATGTGGATGACGTATTTCCGAGACGGGGTCATGTGGATGACGTATTTCCGAGACGGGGTCATGTGGATGACGTATTTCCGAGACGGGGTCATATGGATGACTTATTTCCGAGACGGGGTCATATGGATGACGTATTTCCGCGACGGGGTCATGTGGATGACGTATTTCCGCGACGGGGTCATGTGGATGACGTGTTTCCGAGACGGGGTCATGTGGATGACGTGTTTCCGAGACGGGGTCATGTGGATGACGTATTTCCGAGACGGGGTCATGTGGATGACGTATTTCCGCGACGGGGTCATGTGGATGACATCTTTCCACGACGGGGTCATTTAGATGACGTTGCGTCTGTTGTAATGAGACGAATATTGAAGTGGTCCCTAGGTTGTCTGTGAACCGTTGAGATTTGGCTTCTTCTTCTGATGGAGGCTGGGGAGGGAAGGTGTGATTCCTCCTTTGTTTGCGCCCCTGGATTGTATACATGGATTGATGTGATATCACCTGTAGGGCATAAATTTCATTATATTTTTTTTCTTTCCGCGATGCTCTATCATTTCAGCTTTTATATCAAGAAGGTCGCGATTGCCCAATCATTTCGGCTATTTTTCGCGGTGCCTAATCATTTCGGCTATTTATTTTATTTTTACTCGCTGCTTTTTATTGCGAGTTGCCCAATCATTTCGGCTATTTTGTATGCATACATTTTTACTTGCTGATTTTGTTGCAAGTTGCCCCATCATTTCGGCTATTTCGTATGCATGTGTGGCTCGCTAGCTTCTTTGCTGCAAGCTTGGAGTTAGACACCGATTTTGGCATCAGCACCGCTACAACTGGAATATTGCCAGGAGAGAATCATCATTTGCCTCTGTCGATGTCGAACAAAGGTGGCTTAGCGAACAGGGTTAGGATCCTGTCGACTAAGGCTTTTGACTTCATGAGGCGTAAGGGTCTCATAAAGGTATTTCTCCCTGCGAGTCGTGAGGATCTCGTGGGTGCGTTTTCTCCTTAGGAATCGTGAGGACTCCTAAGTGTATGGCTTCTCATAAGTCGTAAGGATCTTACAAGAGTATTTTCTCCTTTTAAGTCGAAAGGACTTACAAGGGCTGTTCATTGTGTAAACATATCCCTAGTCACGGATGGGGCTTTGTTAGGGAAATGATTATTCACGCCCGTGGATTGTATACAAGGGTCGGCATTGAGCTGCTTGTAGGGCGGCATTGGAGGTTGTGGTGGCCGCTTAAGAACAGGTTCAGATCCCTGTAGCTTAAGATTTTTGAATCTTATGAGCCGTGAGGGTCTCATAAGAGGGTTCTCCTTATGAGTCGTGAGGATCTCGCAAGTGTAATTTCTCCTTAGGAATCATGGGGATCCCTAAGTGTGTTGCTCCTTTGTGAGTCGTAAGGATCTCACGCAGGTGGTTTCTCCTTACAAAGTCGGGAGGACCTTGCAAGTGTCTTTTAACGAGATTGCGCCCTTGCGGGTTTTCACAAAACTCGCCGGTAGCTCTGCTATTTTTACTCACGGAGCCCTTTCGGGTTTTCATCCGTTCCCTTTTCGCTTATGGACATACCGTTTTTTTTGTATCAGCCTTGGGATGCTGCAATCCACTGTAGTTTATCGACATCTCGGTTAACAGCTAGTTTTAGGACGTAATGGTCCATTGTTAGTTTAAGAACGTTTCGTTCCGTTATTAGTTTAAGAACGTTTCGGTCCGTTGTTAGTTTAAGGACGTTTCGGTCCGTCGTTAGTTTAAGGACGCTTCGGTCCACTGTTAGTTTAAGGACGTTTCGGCCCGCTGTTAGTTTAAGGACGTTTCGGTCCGTTGTCAGTTTAAGGACGTTTCGGTCCGTCGTTAGTTTAAGGACGTTTCGGTCCGCTGTTAGTTTAAGGACGTTTCGGTCCGTTAGCCGGCTACTATTTATAGAGTTTGGGCTTAGGAAGTTAGCTAGCGGACATATTCATCGTCATCTATCATTGACCTAGGCCGTGACTCGTCAGGCGTAGTATTTCTTTAGGAAGCGACCGTTTATTGGCCTAAAAGGTCTTTCACCATGCATGTTCATGAGTAGATAGGCTCCACCCTGGTAGACATTGTCTATGATATACGGGCCTTCATAGTTCGGCTCGAATTTCCTCCGTTTGGTACGATTGGGGATCATAGGTCTTTTGACCACTAGCACGAGTTCGCCTTGGCGAAATGTCCTCGGCCTAGTCAATCTTTTGTATGAGCGCGTCATCTTTGCTTTGTAAGCCTCCAGGTTTTGTTGCGCCATGAGCCGGGTTTCATCAAAGGCGTCAAGCTCTTCAAGCCGAAGGTGAGCATTCTCTTCGTCTGTTAGCTCGTAGTGAACGGCCACTCGTAGAGAGGGTAACTCTATCTCGAGGGGGAGTACCACTTCTGTACCAAATACCAATGCATGCGGCGTTGTGTTTGTAGCCGTTTTGAACGTAGTTCAATATGCGTAGAGAGCTTCATGCAGTCTCTCGTGCCAGTCCTTCTTATTGCGGGACACCGTCTTTTTCACGATCTTCGTCAAGGTCTTGTTAAAAAGCCTCAGCTAGACCATTAGCTCGGGGATTATAGACTGAGGAGTATCTCCAGTCTATATTATGCTGTTGTGCGAAGCGGCTGATCTTGTGGCTTCTACAGGCTAGCCCGTTATCAGAGATAATCCGTCGTGGAGTTCCAAACGGATAAATGACGTGTGCCTTGAAGAAATGGAGGATATTCTCCGTCTTCACTTCCCTCAGCAGTACTGTTTCTGGCCATTTGGAGAAGTAATCAGTTGTCGCCGAGATGAATCCATGTCCTCTGGACGATGCTGGTTCGATAGGGCCGATTATGTCAGTCCCCACATTTCGAATGGCCAGCTAGCCACCGTTGGATGCAGTGGATTTGGATGCTGATGGATAAAGTCTCCGTGAATCTGGCACGCGTGGCACTGCTTCGCGTATTCGAGGCAGTCTTAGATCATCGTGGGCCAATAGTAACCCATCCTTTTGATCTTCACCTTCATCTTCGGGCCGGCTTGGTGAGAACCACAGAGTCCGTCGTGAGTTTCTTGGACGACTCTCTTTGCCTCTTCAGGTCCCAGGCATCTTAGCCACAGAGAATCAAATGACCTCTTATATTAAGTGTCATTGACGAAGGCGAAAGACAGAGCTTGTTTCATAAGCTGATGTCTTGAAGATGCATCTTCAGGTGTTCGACGGGATTTGAAATAACCTATAAAGACTTCTCTCCAATCCACAACCTTTTCCTGGTCTTTTATTTGCAGAGTCATTCGCTCGGTCGCTCCCCTTTCTTCGGGCGACTCCGGAGATATTTCTGCCGGTGCAAGAACCCGACGGGTTTGCACAACGATCCTCACATCATCGAGGTTTTCGTCAACCAGTTCTTTAGCGAGCTTGGCTAATTCATCTGCTTTGCTATTTTCCACGCGCGGTATGCTTTCCAGGGTGTAGTAAGGAATTTGAGTCAGCAATTGCTGCACCCTCTTGCCGTACTTCACTAACTCTGGCTTGCATGTTTCGTAGTTGCTGTTTATTTGACTAACGACCAGCTGGGAGTCTCCGTATATGAGGAGCTTTTCAATTCCCATATTGATAGCGATCTCGAGACCTGCTATTAAAGCTTCATACTCGGCTTCATTGTTCGTCCTCGGCTCTGTCAAGGAGAAGGCAAAGCGCATTATCCCTCCTTGTGGAGTCACGAAGATGAGGCCTACCCCTGATTTGATTATGGGGGTGTTTTGTCTGCGCTTCTTTATGGAAGACGGTCCATCAAAATAGAGTTCCCACTGGGTATCATCCCCGTCGATCGTGTTAAACACATGTTCGTCTGGCAATTCACAGTTCAAAGAAGAATCGGCGGGTATCGGGTGCTCAGCGAGGAAGTCGGCGATGGCCTGGCCTTTCACTGCCTTGAGAGGACGATAAGTTATCGAGAATTCCATCAAGAGCAGGGCCCATTTAGCGAGCCGCCCTGTTAATATGGCCTTCGACATCTAATATTTGAGAGGATCCACTTTTGATATGAGATGGACCTCATGTGCCAATGCATAGTGTCTGAGCTTCGTTATTGCGAAGATCAATGCCAGGCAGTGTTTTTCAATGGGAGAGTAATTGCTTTCTGCCCCCAGGAGAACTCGACTCAAATAGTAGAGAGCTCTTTCTTTCTCTTAGTCGTTCTCTTGTGCACATAGCGCGCCTAAGGAACCTTCGAGGGCTGTCGTATATAGGACGAGAGGTTTTCCTTTAACGGGAGCGGCCAGCACTGGCGGATTCTGCAGGTACTGCTTGATTTCGTCCAGCGCACTTTTGCATTTGTGATCCCAGACGAACGGGATTCCCTTCTTCATCAGGTGACTGTAAGGGGGGCACTTTTCTGAGAGATTGGCTATAAATCGCCGGATATACGCGAGCTTCCCTTGGAGAGACAACAATTGTTTGAGGGTCCTTGGCGGAAGCATTTCCATAATCGCCTTGATCTTCAACGGATCTATCTCGATGCCTCGGAGTCGGACGATGAATCCCCGGAATTTTCCCGAGGAAACTCCGAACGCGCATTTAAGAGGGTTCATCTTCAAGTTGTATTTCCGAAGGAGTCGAAATATGATCTTCAGATGCTCTAAATGTTACTCATATGATTTGCTTTTTACTACGAGGTCATCGATATAACATTCGACGATTTAATATATGAGGTCATCGAAGATCTTCGTCATGGCCCTCTGATAAGTGTCACCGGCGTTCTTGAAACCGAAAGGCATCACCTTGTAGCAGAATATGCCCAAAGGGGTCCGGAAAGCGGTGTGCTTCTGGTCCTCGGGATGCATCTTTATCTGATTGTATCCTGACGAGCCGCCCATGAAGGAGAAAACTTCATGAGCGGACGTATTGTCTATCATCAGCTCGGTGACCAGTACTGGGAAGTCGTCCTTCGGGCAGGCTTTATTGAGATCCCGAAAGTCCACACATATGCGCACCGTCCCATTCTTCTTCATCACTGGGACGATGTTGGCGATCCAGTCAGGATATTGAACCTCTTGGATGAAGCCGGAGTCGATTAGCTTTTTGACCTCGGCGTTGATGCTCATTTCAAGCTCGAGCCGCATTCTTCTCGGCGCTTGTTTGATCGGCTTGACGTCCGGAGATATCGCCAATTTGTGTAAAGCAATCTCTGGATCTAATCCTGGCATCTCAGAATAGTTCCATGCGAAGCAGTATCTATGTGCATAAGTACGTCATTTAGTGTAGCCACCCTTTCTTCAGACAGCAGCTTACTGACGAATGTCGGTCGCGGGTCACTTGCCGTCCCCAAATCAATTTTCTTGAGGTTATCTGCAGTGGTATGTATCCCATCTTCTAGCTCCTTTGGCGCCGGTGGAAACTCTGAGATTACCTCGTCATCATCGTTTTCGAAGCACCAGGGGAGTTCATCCATATTCTCGGGCTCCTCTTCTGACAACATTATCATATGACAAGTACGAGATCGCTTCCAAGACCGATGTTGATCCGGCTCTACTCTCGTGGCTTTGGGTTCATGCTTCTGCGGCGGGGTTACCTTCCAGCTGCTGGATAGAGCGAACCTGCCTCGCTGATACTGGTCTTCTACCCAGTCTTTAAATGTGAAGCAGTCTTCGAGAGGATGTCCTATTGCCCTGTGATAGGAGCAATAGTCCAGGTGAGAAACATCGCCTGCTTGCTCAGGGTGCGTGGACTCCGGGAGTGTCATCATCTGATGTTTTATGACAAGATCGAATATCTTCCTTGTCTTATCTTGGGGGAAAGAATATGCTCGGCCTATTTTTTTTATAAGAGACGAATCCGGGCTGCTCGATTCCTGATCGCGTGGCTTCTTGGACCCGCTTTGTCGTTGTCGAACGCCTTTCCCGTTCTTTGGTTTGTTTCTGCCTCTGCGTCGAGTCTTTTGTACAACAGGTTGACAAGGAAGAGCATTTATATTTTTCACAGCCTGTTGAAGGAGGCGTTGCGTCCTGGCTTTCTTGTAAATGGCCATTTCGCGATTATGGTCATCTCGAACCTTTTGACCTGCTTCCATTATAAGCTTGTCCATTTGTTCTTCGAACGATGGACTGGGCATTTTCACGGCGAGAGCTTGCTCTGGTTCAGGGTTAGCATCTTCCCACAGAGTGTCTCCTTCCTCATCGAAGTCATGTATGACGTAGCAGTCGCGGAGTAGCTCCCGTTTCTTGGATTGAACATACCCAAGCACGGTCGTTTCCATTCTCCCGTCGGGAAACTTTCGTTGAGTTCCGAGGACGCTCCAGATCCTGTTGTAGAACATAGCTTTTCGAGAAGTCTGTTTGAAGGGTACGCCTTGGCACCTCAACAGCCTTTTTAACCCCCCGTATAGTATCTGGCCAGACGGATGGGCTGAAGCTTGTCAAGCGTAGCATCAGCGCCATGCCAGATTTCTTTCTCCAGATGCTTCTTCGAGATTTGCCTTAGACGATGGATTAGCGAGTGGTGCCGCCTGAGTAAGCATCTCCTGCATCTTTTCACGTTGCAGTTGAACTTTTGTTAAAGACTGATGTTCCCTGATTAAAAATCAGGAAAAGATTCAGAAGAGGCATCATGTGCTCACACGTGACCAGTGGTCACGTGTTGGCACGCGACGTTTAAAGCAGCGGCACAGAGCATATTTGTTCTCTAAAGTCAAGAAAAAGCTTCAGAAGAGGCATCACGTGCTCACACGTGACCAGTGGTCACGTGTTGGCACGTGATGATTAAGCAGCGGCCAGAGAACAAAGCGCAGAAGAAGAGAAGCCCATTCCAGAGGTCACGTGCCTACACGTAACCAGGGGTCACGTGCCTACACATGACCAGGGGTCACGTGGCCACACGTGACCGGCTTTAAGAGCCTTATTCTTTAACAGAATTAAATTCTGAGGATAAATCTTTCAAATCTTTCCAAAATGAAGAAGGATTATCTAAAACCGTTGGATTAAAAATCTAAAGGTGATTAAATATCACCAATTTATGGAAAAATCTTGGACTTGGAAAGATTTCCCCCTAAATCTAACGTAAATAACAAGGAAATATCTTTGGATTTAAAATCCAATGGTGAATAAAATTCACCTAACAATCTAAAGGCCCAGATTAATGATAAATATAAATCAAATCTCTCAATGAGAGATTGACTAAACAGATTGATTCTTTTCCTTCTCCTATAAATAGGAGCCAAGAAAAGAAGAGGGAGGGACCTTTGGACCTTTTCTTTTGATACACACAGAGAGAGATATAGAGCCTTTGATTCTCTGCAAAAGGAAAACCTTAGGTAAGAAAAGAAAAGGGAGGCTTCAAAAGAGAATTTAATTCTCAAAAGAGTTTAACTCTCATATAAAGAAAAGAACTTAGTTCTTTCTCTGGTGGAGGATCTGCAAAGTGGACATCTCCCCATGAATTGAGAATTTAATTCTCATTGGGTTGAGATCCTGCCATGCAGATCTAAAACACAGAGGAGGAACTGAGTTTTGAGAATTTAATTCTCACAAAATGATAGGAATTCAATTCCTTTGAGATAAAATTAGGGTTTAACCCTATATTATAGAAATTTAATTCCTTCAAAATGAACAGAACTAGGGTTTAACCCTAATTGAGAACATAATTCTCTCAAACTCACAGGAATTTAATTCCCTTAAGAAAAGAAATTAGGGTTTAACCCTTTTTAAGAATATAATTCTTCAGAAGAAAACAGGAACTTAATTCCTCTAAAGTTTGTTGTTAGGGTTTAACCCTATGAAGAATTTAATTCTTAAAAGATGAATAGATATTTAAAACATGTAATGAACCAGAGTCACGTGCTACCACGTGACCCCTGCAAAGATCCACCGAAAAGAACTTTGAAGCAACACCTCACGTGTTACCACGTGACTCCTGCAAAGATCTATAAAAGCGAACTTTGAGGCAATGCCTCACGTGCCCCATGTGATCTCTAAAGCACACAGAGAAAAAGGCAAAAGAAACAGAAAAGAGCTCTAGGGCGCCCTCACGTGTCAACACGTGACCCCTAATGAACATTCTAACAGATCAAAGCGTGAGCCCCCATCGCGTGCCTACACGTGATGGGTTTCAGAATTAAAAGTGTTAAACACTTATCTGTAGAACAAAATAAAGGGAAGCAGGGCGCTCTCACGTGTTACCACGTGACCCCTTGGCTAAAGCTCTAACAGATAAATGCCCAAATTCTCATCACGTGACAGCACGTGATACTTCAAAGTATTCAATACTTTTGACTAGTCTGGAGATTTTGTCCCCAGTGTTTAACACTGATTTGCTTAGTGTTTAACACTAATTTGAAAACTACGTTCACAGTATTCAACACTGATTATCTTTTAGTGTTTAACACTAACTTGTTAATCTTATTCCCAGTGTTCAACACTGTTGGTCTCTAGTATTTAACACTAGTTTTAGCCCAATTGGCTAAGTTTCCAGAGGCAAAGCCTCTCCTTCAATGAACCAACAGAGGGCCAATATCCCAAACATGATTGGACTTAGCCCAAGCTGTCCATAAGTCCTCAATTCAAACTTAACTGGGCCAATGGGCTATGACGTCCATAACCTTGACCGGAATGTCTTAAAACTAACAACGGACTATGACGTCCTTAACCTTGACTGTGATGTCTTAAAACTAACATCGGACTGTGGAGTCCTTAAATCCACGGACTACGACATCCTTAACCTTGACCGTGATGTCTTAAAACTAACACCGGACTGTGGAGTCCTTAAATCCACGGACTACGACGTCCTTAACCTTGACCGCAACGTCTTAAAACTAACACTGGACCGCAATGTCCTTAAGCTACCTATTGACCGCAACGTCATTAAACTAAACAATAGGACTCCCCTAATCGCACTCTTGTCGGATCTAAACGATCCCGTTAAGTTGATTTTAGCCTAAAACTAGACTAACGTATCCTTAACAAACGTTTAAGTCGATCTTAGTCTCAAACGAGGCTAACGTATCCTTAAACACAACCCCAAAACCCAAATCTAAGATAATACGGATTTGGACTAGTCCACGCCCTACAGGCGACGACATAACTCAGTCTCCGTATACAGTCCACGGGCAACCAAACACAAATCAAACACACACGACACGAAGTGACCATCTGGAGAAGGAGAAAGTTGTTACCGCAACGCGCTAGCGTAATTAACTGCAGGGGCTTGCGCCTGCAGGGAAGAGTGTCCCCACAATCAAAAACCCCTCAAGCGAGGGGGAATCTGACGAAGTCTGCTACATCGGACGCATCCATTTAAACCTTCGATATATGGTGCCATAAATCAACTTGGCATCTTCGGAGAGGTAGACGGATAGCACCAATTAGCATCTGCCCCGAATTTCAGGCAAGACGTCCCAGCGTCGCGCCGCCATTCGGAGGGGAACATATTTTGGCACGCCCGGTGGGACCTTTTCCTCTTTCCACTCCACACTTCGTGTGTCGTGATTCGCGAACCAATCGCGGTTCACTAATGGTTGCCCTTGGGTTTCGAAGTACTAAGATTTGGTGTTTCGTTTGCTGCAGAAAGCAAAAGGATCAATGGCTGGCAACTGCTCGAACTGCTCCAACTGCAGATGCAACCGACGCTCCGCCTCACCTGGAGGTGTAACATATGGACCGCGGGTTGCTTCCCTGTTTACTATGCCTGAGGAACAGGTGACTCAAGCTACCACCGGTCTGTTCTTTGGGACCATGCTCCCGCCGGTGAAAGTTAACATCCCAGTGCCCGCACCGGAAGCGAACAAGAAGTCGGTCTTTGATCGACTTGCCGCTCCCACGGCCCCTCTCGACGGGTCGTCCAACTCTTCAGTCTTCACCAGACGGAACCTGAACTCTGATGGGCCCGCCAAGAAGCCCATGATACCTGAGGTGGACATCCCAAAGAAGACAGCTGCTCCCGAAGTCGCCAAGGCGGCTTCTCCTCCCAGAGGGCCGGTCTTCGCGAGACCGACTACCCCCGTTCCCGCTCAGAAATCTGTGTTTGACCGAATGGATGTAGCTGCTCAACGAACGTCAGTCTTCAAGAGGCTGACACCGGCAGCAGCCCCTCCCCAGAACAGGGGGCAAGACGAAGCCGTCGATGAATCAATCCCAACAACTCGTCATGCCCGACGTCGCCACTGGCGCCGGATAAGGAAGACTGGGGGTAACTCCCCCTCCGGGATAACTCCACCAGCTCCAACGGTAGAAATTGAGGCTGCTATTCCAACCGGGAACAGCTTCGAGCTGTTAAACAGGGTACGCAGAAATTCGCCGACTGCGGTTCTCAAAAGATCCCCTCCACCTGTGGAGAATGTTATAGAAACAAAGCCGGAGCAGCCTCCTCAACGGCTGTCCTCTAAAATTTATAAAGTCTCGCGGAAGGTTCAAGACTCGGTAATTAACCAAGATCACTCTCGTCAACAGAAAAGGGCGAAAGTGCAGGAAGAAAAGAACCGTCATGTCAAACAATAAAGGACGACAACCGCTTGGGTGCCCGCTGCAACGGCTCCCTCCACGTCGACTACTCAAAAGAGAAGAAGGCCGGAGAAAGTCCCTACCCCTGCAGCAAATATCAAGGACAATAAGCCTAAACGCCCTAAGTCTGGGGGCATGATGGTGCATACGGTATACATGGCGTTGGGAAAAGAGGACAGCCGTGCATCCACGGGTCATAGACCGCTTACACGGTCAGTGACCAAAGCTCAGGAGCAGCAGCAGAAGCTCCAGGAAATGATGAACGCGATGGCCGCACTCACTGGGCCAAAAGAAAGCCCCGAACCGTCATCTGATCATCGCCAGGAGCAACAAACTGACGCTTAATTCCTTCGTAGGATATTGGAGAAGAAGGATAAAGAGGCTGCCAAACAAGCAGCCAATATACAGCGAATGGCCCTCCTATTCCAGGACATGGTGGGAATGATGATCCAACAAGATTCTCCTGCTGAAGATCCTCCAATTGTTCTTGAAGACGATAGGGGAGAAACGTCAAATCCTCCACCCGCTCTGTCAGCAGCCAAGGAGGAGACAATCTCCAAAGCTGACCTAGACGAATATATAACTCAGCAGATACGGGTTCACCAGGCGACTGAGGCAGCTGGTCAAGTTGTCAGAACAGGGCGACCATATCCGAGCTGGTATGACCAGATCAAGTACCCGCCGGGCTATACAATACCGAAATTTCATGTCTATAAGGGAACGGGTAATCCCCACCAGCATGTTGCCCAGTTCAGGGCGCTTTGCGGCAACACCGGTGGTGATGATAAATTGTTGCTTCACCAGTTCGTCGGTAGCTTGTCAGAAACGGCGTTCGAGTGGTACTCTGAGCTCCCAAACGACTCTATTAAAACATTTGCGGAAATGGAGTTGCTATTCACTCAGCGATTTGCGAGCGCCCGCGAACGTACCCCGATAACGGCATTGATTAATGCCAGGGTGAAACCAGGCGAGACGTGGGTCCAGTACGCTATACGCTGGCGAAACTCATGATCGAAATGCGAACAACGCATTGAGGAAGCGCCTGCGGTGGGCATGTTCATGGGTACACTAGATCCTCATGCAACTATCTCACAGTTCATGATGTTCTTTAAACCAACCACGTTCCAGGCTCTGATCGACAAGTTGGCCCAGATGGACCAGATGGGTCACAGACCGCCTCCCCCGAAGCCGGAACCTCGGAGTGACAAGGGCAATGAGAAGGCAACCTTCGTTGCGAACGCTCAGCAGCAACCCAGTACCCCAAAGCTAGCGGATCAACTAGAAGCAAGACGGCGGTATTATAATGAGAAAATGAAGCGCCCCTACTCATTCCCGCGGGATAAGACGAAGAGGCTATTCGAGCTGGCGGTACGGAACAGGCTTATCAACTTGCCAAACCCAAGGCGACCGCTGCAGCCCAGTGAGGTGAATAACCCCAACTACTGCCCTTACCATCAAACGGTAAGCCATCCGATTGAGGATTGCTTCGTCTTCAAAGGATGGATTGAAGATCAATACCTACAGGGCAAGTTTGCGCTGTCCGAAAAGTGGAAGGTGAATCCGCCACAACCTCACACTGCTAAGAAGATGGACACACCAGGGGCAACTTGTTCTTTCATTGAAGAAGCTCCATGGGAAATCGTGCTTTCAGCAAAAATCAAGAGGATGCTGAACGATCTGGAAACATGCCCGGCGATCAGGTGGAAGAACCCGCTGGAACCCCAGATCATTGAAGGGATACTGAAGCCGCACCCAACTCCAAAGATCAGTGGTGATGGCCCGAGCACTCACAACCAGCCGTCGAAATCTTCAAAGAAAAAGAAGAAGAAAGCTAAGAAGCCCGTGAAGCCTGGCAACAAGCGCACAGACTTACAGAAACAGATTGACGCACTGGAAGAATACAATCAAAAGGCACGGACTCCCATCACACTCCAAGAGTTCCTCAACCACGTCTTTCAAAAGGAAGATGAGGGGGAGAATTCGTCGGATGAATCCGAAGGATACGTGGAAAGTTGTAATGTGATCTCCCACTCGTTTACCGACGATGAAAAAACTCCTGGCACTAAGAAACTGGGGGCAGGGCCTGAACCGGAGCTTGTGTGGCCGACAGACGAAATGATCGACGCCTTTCTAGACGAGATTCATTTGAAAAGTAAAGCCGACCAGGAGCATGAGATGGCCGTATCAGAATGAGCCAAACGCAGGCGATTAAACCAAAGAGTCGAAACACTCCCGTCAGATCGAAAGACACCCGACGTGGATAAAAACATATTCAAGACGAGGAAAAGGTTTGCCAAAGCCATGTCAATGGGAATGAAACTACCGCCCTCGGAAGAAAACACGCTCGATGGGGCGGAGAGGCACCCTAATTACTGCTCATATCATCGGAAGATTTCACACCCCACTGAGAGGTGCGACGCTTTTAAGACATGGTGGCAGGGATATGTCGCTCATTGGCGGCATTTTAAGCGCATGAAACGTGGAGCTCGTCGGGAGCAGAGAAATACAACCGAAGGACACAAAAGAACTACCGGTAACTGTTACACGGTCAACGACGGGGGATAGCAAGTGCTCACATTCGGAAGCGATTCTGACGAGGAGCTGGCTCTTATCCCCCTCTTTAAAGAGTCCACCTCGGGAAAAGAGGAAGAACCAGAGGCCTGCGAAAACATTCAGCTGCGCAATCGCATGCTTCCCGAAAAGAACCTTGGACCCGCAGCTAGAAAAGATAAGGGAAAGGAAAAGGTCGCTGAGGATATCGCCTTAGATGACCAAGTTATGAAAGAGCTGACTGCCAAGGACCCGCCTAAGAAAAGTAAGGTGGACTACAACATCCTAGCGCACCTGAGGAAGCTACCCTCGCAGCTCAGCATTCTCGACACCCTTCTGTTATCAAAGGAAGCGAGAGATTCATTAATCAAGGCGCTACAAGATCCCGAACAATTCCAAGCCTTCCTCACCGAAGAAAGGATGAAGGATGAACTGGAAGAAGTGCATACGGCCGATATCACTTTCGGTGACGAAGACCTGCTCCTTGGGACGTGCGACCACAACCGTCCCCTATACGTCTCTGGATATTGCCACGATATAAAGATAGGCAAAATCTTGGTTGACATTGGGTCTTCCGTTAATCTCCTCAACGTGCGGGTGTTGAAGGAAATCTGCATGAACGTTCAGCACCTTGCTCATGATAAAATTACCATCTCGGGTTTTGACTCCCAGTCGTCACGGACTCTAGGGTTTGTAATACTAACGTTACGCTTCGGACTGCTCGTCACAGACATTAAGTTTCATGTCATTGACGCCAAGACCTGCTACAACGCCTTGCTCGGTCGCCCTTGGTTACACGAGTACAACATCATCCCTTCTACGCAACATCAGTGTATGAAGTATTTCAAGGATGGTCTTGAGTATACCGTAACAGGTGAGCTAAACCCATTCTCCGTGAACGAAGTCCGCAAATACGAAGATGCAAAGTATTTTTTGCCAGATTTCGAAGATACAGAGAGATGTCGCAAACCGGAGAACAAAGCCGCCGCCACCATTCCTGTTTTTGGGAGTGATACCGAAGAAGACGAAGAGATAGTTTACTCTGGGCCGTCTCGACGCAACGACCCACGACCGTCCGCTCCCATATTGATCTTCAGAAGTGATTCGGAGGATGAGGTTAATGCTGTGTTCTCCAGTCGGCCGCCAATACAAGAATTCCCTGGTGATGATCAGAGTTTGCAAATCACCATGATTCCGTGGGAGCACTACAAAGATCTTGACGCGCTTGAAGCTCACAACGTGCAAGACCTGCAGACGTTTTACGTCCCTCCCAAGCGAAAAGGCGAAAAGGCGATCCTATTCTATCGATCCACGGAAACAATAGTGGAGAAAGAGATCTGGCATGGCGCGGATTCTACACTTGACAAGCTTCAACCCATCCGTTTGCCCAGATATTACACAAACGGATTGAAAAGGCTATTGAAGCGCCAAGGGGTACCCTTAAAACAGACTATTCAACAAGCTCGATTCTATAACAGGATTTGGGATGTCCCCGGGACGCAGTGCAAGTTGCCTAATGGGAGAATGGAAACACTTGGGCTTGGATACGTGAGAACCGGGAAATGGGAACGGGTCCACGGTAGCTACGCCATATATAACTTCAATGAAGAAGAGGACGCTCTGTCAGGAAATGCCAACCCCTCATCAAAACTAGATCCCGCGATCGAAGTGCCGAGTCCGTCGTTTGAAGAACGAATGGACAAGCTTATCAGGAAAGTGGGTCAAAAAGCTCAGGATGACCATAATCGCGAGATGGCCATCTACGAGAAAGCCAGGATGCAACGTATTCTTCAACAGGCTGCCAAAGACGAAAATACTCTTCCCTGTCAACCTCTTGTGCAAAAGGCCCGACACAGAGGAAGAAACAAGTTAAAGAGCAGAAAAGGCGTTCGACAGCGACAAAGCGGGACCGAGAAGTCACGCGATCGGAAATCTAGCGGTCCAGATTTGTCCCTTATGAAAAAGATGAGTCAGGCATACTCTTTTCCTCAGAATAAAACACGGAAGATACCTGACCTCGCTTTAAAACATCAAATGATTACACTTCCGAAGTCTAAACACCCTGAGCAAGCTAATGAGGTCTCTCATCCGGGCTATTGCTCTTATCACCGAGCCATAGGACACCCTATCGAAGACTGCTTCACCTTCAAGAACTGGGTCAAGATCAGTATCAGATCGGCAAGTTCGCTCTATCTGACAGCTGGAGGGTAACGCCGCCACAGAAGCGTGAACCCAAAGCCACGAGAGCAGAACCAGATCCACATCGGTCTTGGAAGCGGGCTCGTACTTGTCATATGATAACAATATTAAAATAAGAACCCGAGAATGTCGATGACCTCCCTTGGTGCTGCGAAAACAATGGTGATGAGGTGATCTCAGAGTTTCCACCGGCGCCCAAAGAGCTGGAAGATGGAATACACACTACTGCAGATAACCTCAAGAAGATTGATTTGGGAACGAAAAGTGACTCAAGGCCTACGTTTGTCAGTGAGTTGCTATCTGAAGAAAGGGTAGCCGCGTTAAAAGACGTGCTCATGCAGCATAGAGATTGCTTCGCATGGAACTATTCTGAAATGCCAGGACTAGACCCAGAAATTGCTGTGCATAAATTGGCAATATCCCCAGACGTCAAGCCAGTCAAATAGGCGCCGAGAAGAATGCGGCTCGAGCTTGAGATGAGCATCAACGCCGAAGTCAAGAAGCTGATCGATTCTGGGTTTATCCAGGAAGTTCAATATCCTGACTGGATCGCCAACATCGTCCCGGTAATGAAGAAAAATGGGACAGTGCGCATATGCGTGAATTTCCGAGATCTCAATAAAGCTTGCCCGAAGGACGATTTCCCAGTACCGGTAACCGAGCTGATGATAGATAACACGTCCGCTCACGAGGTTTTCTCTTTCATGGACGGCTCATCAGGGTACAATCAGATAAAGATGCACTCCGAAGACCAGAAGCATACCGCTTTTCGGACCCCTCTGGGAATATTCTGCTACAAGGTGATGCCCTTCGGTCTAAAGAACGCCGGTGCCACCTATCAAAGGGCCATGACGAAGATCTTTGATCACCTCATACATGAAATCGTCGAATGCTATATCGACGACCTCGTTGTGAAAAGCAAATCATACAAGGAACATCTCGAGCATCTGAAGACCGTATTTCAAAGCCTTCGGCAATACAACTTGAAGATGAACCCCCTCAAATGCGCGTTCGGGGTATCCTCAGGCAAGTTCCTAGGGTTCATTGTCCGACACCGGGGTATCGAGATAGATCCGTCGAAGATCAAGGCGATCATGGAAATGCCACCGCCAAGGACTCTCAAACAATTGCGGTCTCTCCAGGGAAAGCTCGCATACATCCGGCGATTTATAGCCAACCTTTCAGGCAAGTGCCGCCCTTACAGTCACCTGATGAAGAAGGGAACCCCGTTCGTCTGGGACCAAAAATGCCAAAGCGCGCTAGACGAGATCAAGCAATACCTGCAGAACCCACCGGTGTTGGCTGCTCCGGTCAAGGGAAAGCCCCTCATTCTTTATACAACCGCCCTCGAATGTTCCTTAGGCGCATTATGAGCGCAAGAGAATGACCAAGGGAAAGAAAGAGCACTCTACTACTTAAGTCGAGTTCTACTGGGGGCAGAAGGCAACTACTCCCCCATTGAAAAACACTGCCTGGCGTTGATCTTTGCGATAACCAAGCTCAGGCACTATGCGTTGGCTCATGAAGTCCGTCTCATATCGAAGGTGGAACCCCTTAAGTATTTAATGTCGAAGGCCATACTGACTGGTCGACTCGCTAAACGGGCCCTGCTCTTGATGGAGTTCTCGATAACATATCAGCCTCTCAAGGCAATGAAAAGCCAGGCCATCGCCGACTTCCTCACTGAGCATCCGATACCTGCTGATTCCCCTCTGAATTTCGAACTGCCAGATGAACACGCGTTTGATGCGATCGACGGTGGTAATATCCGATGGGAGCTTTATTTCGATGGAGCATCTTCCATGAAGAAGCGCAAACAAAGCACCCCTATAATCAAATCAAGGCTGGGTCTCATCTTCGTAACTCCACGGGGAGGGATAATGCGCTTTGCTTTCTCCTTGACAGAGCCGAGGACAAACAATGAAGCCGAATACGAAGCTTTAATAGCAGGCCTCAAGATTGCCATCGACATGGGAATTGAAAACCTCCTCATATATGGAGATTCTCAACTGGTCGTCAGTCAAGTAAATGGCGACTACCAGACATGCAAACCAGAGCTGGTGAAGTATGGAGAGAGAGTACAGTGACTACTGACTCAAATCCCCTCTTACGCCTTGGAAAGCATACCGCGTTCCGAAAATAGCAAAGCGGATGCATTAGCCAAGCTTGCTAAAGAACTGGCTGATGAGAATCTCGATGACGTCAGGGTCTTGGTACAAAGCCGTCGAGTACTTGCCCCTACAGAAATATCTCCGGAATCACCCGAAGAAAGGGGAGCAACTGAGCAGACGGCCCTGCAAATAAATGACCAAGAGAAGGTTGGAGATTGGAGAGAAGTCTTCATAGACTACTTCAAATCCCGTCGAACGCCTGAAGATGCGTCCTCAAGACATCAGCTTGTGAAACGAGCTCTGTCCTTCGCCTTCGTCAATAATACTCTGTACAAGAGGTCATTTGACTCTCTGTGGTTGAGATGCCTGGGACCTGACGAAGTGAAAAGAGTCATTCAGGAAGTTCACGACGGACTCTGCGGTTCTCACCAAGCAGGCCCGAAGATGAAATTGAAAATTAAACGGATGGGCTACTACTGGCCAACGATGATTCAGGACTGCCTTGAATATGCGAAGCAATGCCACTCATGCCAAATTCATGGGGACTTCATCCATCAGCATCCAAATCCACTACATCCAACGGTGGGTAGTTGGCCGTTCGAAATGTGGGGAACTGACATAATCGGCCCCATCGAACCAGCATCATCCAGGGGACATCGTTTCATTCTGGCGACCACTGATTACTTCTCCAAATGGGCAGAAGCAGTACCGCTGAGGGAAGTCAAAACGGAGAATATCCTCCATTTCTTCAAGACGCACGTCATTTATCGATTTGGAACTCCGCGACGGATCGTTTCCGATAACGGGCCAGCCTACAGAAGCCACAAGATTAGTCGCTTCGCGCAGCAACACAACATAGACTGGAGATATTCCTCAGTTTATAATCCACGGGCTAACGGTCTAGCTGAGACTTTCAACAAAACCTTGACAAAGATCGTGAAGAAGACGGTGTCCAGAAATAAAAAGGACTGGCACGAGAGACTGCAAGAAGCTCTCTGGGCATATCGAACTACGTTCAAAATGGCCACGAACACAACGCCATACGCGTTGGTATTCGGTACAGAAGCAATACTCCCCCTAGAGATAGGGCTACCCTCTCTACGAATGGCGGTCCACTACGAGCTGACGGACGAAGAAAATGCTCACCTTCGGCTTGAGGAGCTTGATGCCCTTGATGAGACCCGGCTCATAGCGCAACAAAATCTGGAAGCTTACAAAGAAAAAATGACGCGCTCATACGAAAGACTGACCAGGCAAAGGACGTTCCGCTAAGGCAAACTCGTGCTAATGGTCAAAAGACCTATGATCCATAATCGCGCCAAACGGGGAAAATTCGAGCCAAACTATGAAGGCGCGTACATCATAGACAAGGTCTACCAGGGTGGAGCGTATCTACTCATGGATATGCACGGTGAAAGACCTTTCAGGCCAGTGAACGGTCGCTTCCTGAAGAAATACTACGCTTAACGGGTCAAGGCCTAGGTCAATGATAAATGACGACGACTATGTCCGCTCGCTATCTTCCTAAGCCCGAACTCTAAGTAGTAACCAGCATCCTTAAACAACGGACCGAAACGTCCTTAAACTAACAATGGACCGAAACGTCCTTAAACTAACGACGCATCGAAACATCCTTAAACTAACAATGGACCACTATGTCCTAAAACTGGTTGTTGACCGAGATGTCGATAAACTACGATGGATTGCAGTATCTCAAAGCCGATAAAAATAATAATAATAAATAAATAAAAACGGTATGTCCATAAGCAAAATAGGCACGGATGAAAACCTTAAAGGGCTCCGTGAGTAAAAACAGCAGGGCTACCGGCGAGTGTTTGTGAAAACCCGAAAGGGAGCAACCTCGTTAAAAGACACTTGCAGGGTCCTCTCGGCCTTGTAAGGAGAAACCACCCGCGTAAGATCCTTACGACTCACAAGGGAGCAACACACTTAGGAGTCATCACGATTCCTAAGGAGAAATTACACTTGCGAGATCCTCACGACTCGTAAGGAGAACTCTCTTATGGGACCCTCACGGCTCATAGGATTTGAAAGTCTTAAGTCACAGAGACCTAAACCTGTGCTTAAGCAACCCCCACAACCCTCGATATTGTCCTACAAGCAGCTCAATACTGACCCTTGTATACAATCCACGGGCGTGAATAAACATTTCCCTAACAAAATTCCCACCCGTGACTGGGGATATGATCGCACGGCTAACAACCCTTGTAAGTCCTCTCGACTTATAAGGAGAAGACCCTTTTGTAAGATCCTTACGACTTGCAAGAGGACATGCACTTAGGAATCCTCACGATTCCCAAGGAGAAAACACACCTGCAAGATCCTCACGACTTGTAGGGAGAGATACCTTGGTGAGACTCTTACGGCTCATGAAGTCGAAAGCCTTAGCCGACATGACCCTTAACCATGTTTACTGAGCCACCTTTGTTCAACATCGACAGAGGCAAATGATGATTCGCTCCTGGTAACATCCCAGTTGTAGCGGTGCTGATGCTGAAATCGGTGTCTAAAATCCAAGCTTGCAGCGAAAAGGATAGCGAGCCGCACATGCATACGAAATAGCCGAAATGATGGGGCAGCTTGCAATAAAAGCAGCAAGTAAAAATGTATGCATGAAAAATAGCCGAAATGATGGGGCAACTCGCAATAAAAAGCAGCGAGTAAGAATAAAATAAATAGCCGAAATGATTGGGCACCGCGAAAAATAGCCGAAATGATGGGGCAATCGCGACCTTCGCGATATAAAAGATGAAATGATAGAGCATCGTGGAAAAAGAAATAAAATAAAAATGAAATTTATGCCCTACAGGTGATATTACATTAATCCCTGTATACAATCCAGGGGCGCAAACAAAGAAGGGATTACACTTCTCCTCCTCCCCAGGTTTTATCAGAAGAAGAGGCCAAATCTCGATGAGTCGCAGATAGCCTAGAGATCATCTCGACGTTCGTCTCGTTGTAGCGGACACAACCTCAAGCAAAGCGGAACAACGGCAACTCCCAGTTCCATGACTCGGCGATGTACTCCCACTGAGAGTCGAATCCCAACTCCGTGAAATGCGGATACAATCAACAAAATTCCTGGTCACGTGGAACACGGATAACGTCACTCTTTGACCCCGTGGAAAAACGTCCAGAGCGGAGCCTGGTCCTCGCAGAACACGGCAGTGAACCCGTGGGAAGCATCCAGAGAAAAATTCCTGGTCACGTGGAACGCGGATAATGTCACTCTTTGACCCCGTGGAAAACGTCCAAAACGGAGCCTGGTCCTCGCGGAACACGGCAGTGAACCCGTGTGAAGCATCTAGAGCAAAATTCCTGGTCACGTGGAACGCGGATAACGTCACTCTTTGACCCCGTGGAAAAAGTCCAGAGCGGATCCTAGTCCTCGCACAGCACGACAGTGAACCCGTGTGAAGCATCCAGAGCGGAGCCTAGTCCTCGCCGAGCACGGCAGTGAACCCATGTGAAGCATCTAGAGCAAAATTCCTGGTTACGTGGAACGTGGATAACTTCACTCTTTGACCCCGTGGAAAACGTCCAGAGCGGATCCTGGTCCTCACAGAGCACGGCAGTGAACCCGTATGAAGCATCCAGAGCGGAGCCTAGTCCTCGCTGAGCACGGCAGTGAACCCGTGTAAAGCATCTAGAGCAAAATTCCTGGTTATGTGGAACGCGGATAACGTCACTCTTTGACCCCGTGGAAAACGTCCAGAGCAGATCCTGGTCCTCGCAGAGCACGGCAGTGAACCCGTGTGAAGCATCCAGAGCGGAGCCTAGTCCTCGCCGAGCACGGCAGTGAACCCGTGTGAAGCATCTAGAGAAAAATTCCTGGTCACGTGGAACGCGGATAACGTCACTCTTTGACCCCGTGGAAAATGTCCAGAGTGGATCCTGGTCCTCGCAGAGCACGGCAGTGAACCCGTGTGAAGCATCCAGAGCGGAGCCTAGTCCTCGCCGAGCACGGCAGTGAACCCGTGTGAAGCATCTAGAGCAAAATTCCTGGTTACGTGGAACGCGGATAACGTCACTCTTTGACCCCGTGGAAAACGTCTAGAGCGGATCCTGGTCCTCGCAGAGCACGGCAGTGAACCCGTATGAAGCATCCAGAGCGGAGCCTAGTCCTCGCCGAGCACGACAGTGAACCCGTGTGAAGCATCTAGAGCAAAATTCCTGGTCACGTGGAACGCGGATAACGTCACTCTTTGACCCCGTGGAAAACGTCCAGAGCGGATCCTGGTCCTCGCAGAGCACGGCAGTGACCCGTGTGAAGCATCCAGAGTGGAGCCTAGTCCTCGCCGAACACGGCAGTGAACCCGTGTGAAGCATCTAGAGCAAAATTCCTGGTCACGTGGAACGCGGATAACGTCACTCTTTGACCCCACGGAAAACGCTGTCGCGTCCCGAAAGTACGGAATATGACCGGCACTTAAACTACGAACGTCTCGAGGCGTACGTAACCTAAGTAAGCCGAAAACCCAGAAACCCAAACCAAGAAAAGTAGTAGAGTGAAGGAAAACCAATTTAAAACAAGTAGTTTTAATAGCATAAACCGAATTATGCGGTTCTTTTTATAAAAAAAACATCAAATATTTCCCGAAAATTTCGGCAGAGTCTCCTTTGAAAATACTGGCCCCCAAACGGGATACAATATGAATAGTATACGAAATTAATAAAAAGGCATCCCCAAGCGGGAGCTAGCTCTTCGTCAATCGACGGTCACAACCACACAAGCAATATAATATACAACGCCAACGGCGAGGATCAAAATTCAAAAGGAAACTCAAAACCATAAGAAAACCACAGAAATATAACGCGCGACTCTTAGGTCGAAGGAATAACATCTCTGGTCTCTATCTCAAATAAATACATGTTTGGTTGATGGAACTTCTAGATACAACAGAATAATGATATACAAGATATAATGATGGGTGCGATACAAATAAACCCACCTACTAGCAAGTCACCCGGAAATGGAAAGAGTGCCAGCAAGCCGTAATGAAACCTGTACGGCGAAACCTGCAAGAACTGTGGCACAACAGGGGTGAGTTGCCAACTCGTGAGTAGAAAAACATCTACGCACAGAAATCGCATAAATAACGCAATCCTAGGTCAATGATCATAATATATCCTCAAATATGTATAAACATGCAGCCTATAACAATGGCTAGGGTAAATATCTAACCTAAGTGTAATTCCATATACCCGTGCCAGTGCCTCAGGTAGCAATGTATCATATGGATGATGTATGAATGCATGGAACAGAATGCATGTACTGACGAAAACTGCTTTCATAAATCAGTGAGATTTCTGTATTTTAAAAGTGAGGTACCATAAATGAAATCAGCATAAAACAGTGCCCAGCATCGACACAAAATAAGTGTCCAAATATCTCGATATCTCTGTATCACAATCTCTGTACCTCAATATCTCAAAATCTCAATATCTCAATCACAATATCTAGGGCGCCGTCAATCCAGACTGGCCCCTACCATCTATCTCAAGACCACGACGGTATCCTCCAGATATCCGACGCGTCGGGTAATATCACCGGTAGGTAGTGCTCCCCTGCCAGGCTCACATCGTCATCATCACGCGCTTCTTGCCCCGGGGTACCTTACCGGGTCCACCATGTACCCGAAACGGTTCATCCGCCTCCTCGAATCGGGTCTCGAAATCCATCAGCAAACTCATGGTGGACGACTCATACATCATGGGAAAAACCGCACTTTTTATTTAAAAAGAGCGAAATCAGTTTATATAAGTTTTGCGGTTTTCCCCCCAAATCCAGAAAATTTCATGGAAATCCGAATCCAAATCATCAATAGCATGTAAAACCATGAATATAGGCATAACAATGAATAACAGTATGCATGAAGTGACAAGTAATAACTACAATGTTAAGCTGGCATATAAGGCAGGTACACTAATATCATGTCAAATTACTAACTAACAAGCTAAGTCAAGCAATAATATTTTCTAAGGTGTACGTGACATGGCAATTACCGATGAAGATATGTGTGAGCCGGCAAGTAAGTGTACGTGGTACATACGCATCATCGGTAATAGTGCTGGTGTCCTAACAATATGATATCAACATTGCAATAAGAAATTATAACATAAGTATGCGATGCGAAGCGAACCACAATAATAAGCGGGAGCTGAATACTAGACGCAACTGTAACTAACCTGCATTAATCTAATATAAGTCCTACAAATGGTGCCTTTTGAAATAACACGAACCATGGGGTTTTGAAAATAGGGGCTACGATGTTTTTATGAAAAGATACATCTTTTAAAATATCCGTAGGATCCCTTGGGCTGTCTTTTAAAATACCCACGATTCGTTAGTTTTTGAAATAGGTAAGAAGTCTAATCTAATCTAACAACTACACTAAACTATACGGCTGAACTAACAAGCTGAACTACAGGTAAGGAAACCGCCTATCATCTGAGTCGATACATATACATACATGTATATGTATAGTCGGTGATCCCGCCTCAATAATATCATATCTATAACCAGACATCCCAAGTCAAGAGTGCGGATCAATCATCAATATATAGCTCGTACGTAAAACCGTCGTACAGCATCCCAAATCTGGGTACGGGTCAAAATCATATTCATCACACTATTCATCCGGTATCCTCTTTATCAAAGATCATAGTCTAAGGTACTGACCTATGTCTAATACAATACTAATGCCGCCTAAGTATGCATGCACGTGTGTGAAACACTACGTCAAGAACCCGCTACAACGTCATGTCGTATCTCAAATACGAACCCTGCTATATCACCGATCTCACGGCCTCAAATCAAATCTCATCGACTCATCATAAATCCCAAGTACTATCATCAATATCCATGCATGCGTATATGAATGTACATGTGCATAGTCCCATACCCACGCATATATACATGCATACACATCCCAATCTGCGCACAAGAAAGTAAAGTATGCAAGTCTGCGTGTGCGTATGTGGGTATAACAACTACTCTAGGGTTTCGCAACTAACCCAAAGCTAATCCATGAACACATAATCATAACATGAATAAACATTCCCGTATCATAAAACACCTAAATAAACATATATATATAAGCTACACTACGGACTGCGGGGGTGCTATACGCCATCCACCCGACTTCTCCCCGTAGATATAAATCTACTCACCTGGTCCTCGCTCGCCGGTGCCGACGTCGCCACGCGCTTGCTTGTCGTCTCGAAGTCCACATGGGGTACCTATATATCATAACGTACCGTGTCGTATTAAAATCCGACTCATGACTAAAACGATACATGAATCCCACATAGGTCAAAACCTATGGTTGGTTTCACAAATCAACCCAAAAACCCTCGAAATCGGCGTACAAACGCCAAACTATCGAGAAAAACCCAAATACACTCATTTGCACATTCACGAACACTAATTTTAATATAAAATAGGTTAAAACTCACAAAAACCCCAATTTCACTTAAAAGGTCATTTTTCCGAAAATCTAGCAAGCACAATTCGCCGTTTTAGTACAAAACTCGATGTATAAACGAATCTAGCGGCCACAATATTCACTAAATATCTTAATTAAGTCATAAAAACAATTCCCATAATTTAATCTCATTAATTTCCATAAACGTTAAAATTCTAGTTTACAAAATACCTAAATTTTAACAATTTTATAGCAAAAATGCACAAACTACAATCTAGCTTGGATTTTCATGAACTAAAAGCATTAAACCACTCAATATAATCTTTATAATGACATGAAACCTAAATTTGAATTTTATCTTATAAGAGTATAATTATTTAAAAAACCTAGTTTACCAATTATATAATTATCACTTTTAAATCAACAAATATGCAAACTAGCAATTTAAATTGGATTTAGCATAACATTAATATGTCAATTATATCACATAAACTAAATCTCACAACACAAAATACCAATTTGAAATCAAACCCCTCTCTTGAATTTTAAATCATGCAACTAGAACTAATTAAAAACCTAATTAAACAATTAATTAAGCTAACCTAAGCAATTAACAACACATTAAGCAAAAAGGTTAGAATTTATACCCAAATAATTTGAAGATCCCACAAGCACACTTAGCCTTCCAAATTGAAATCTAAATCCCTAGATCCATACTATGGTAGCCAAGGGAAAATGGGTAGGAGGTGGATTTTGATTTGGATTTTTGCTTGATTTTTTGTGGATTTTTCAAGCATTTTGATGAACTTTTTTAAAGAGAAGGAGATGAAGAATGAAGGGGCTGTTGTGGGTTCAGGTTTTGGCCAGAATTGGTGGGGATTGGGTGAGGGAGGAGAGAGAGTGAGGTGGGGAAAGTCCACTCTAGTCAAAGTCCACTCTAATTCTATCATTTTCTACTCTTTTCTTTTTCTTTTCTTTTGAAAAAAGAAGTGATTGGAGAGAGGGAGAGGGGGAGGGCTGTCTTGGTGGGGCCGGCCACATGGGGAGAGGGTGAGGTATGGTTGTGTGGGTTACGAAAAAGATAAATGCTAAACCCCAATTCCCATTAACACTAATTTCACCGAAAAAAGCATTTTTCTTCGATATTTTCTAAACCGTTTTGGCAAACGATTTTGTTTCAAAAACCACATGATAAAATTTTATTTAATGTTTTATGATGCACAAAATTTGTTTCAACTCATTCCAATTTGTAATTTTCCCTAATTAAATGTATTAGTGACGGCTTAAAATAATATTAAAATAATTAATTTCGGAAAATTTTTCAGAAAATTTGAAATTTCACCAGTGGCTCAATAAACACCAAATACTAGCAATTACATAGCTAGAATATTTATATTTAATTTTATAATAAAGATATTTTCATTTTGACTTTTTACAGAAAACCCCCTTTCAAAATTTCACCGAAACGATTTTCAAAACGTTACAAACGCCCAGAGCGGAGCCTGGTCCTCGCCAAGCACGGCAGTGAACCCGTGTGAAGCATCCAGAGCAAACATCAGACCGTGGAGTCCTTAAAATCCACGGACTATGATGTCCTTAACCTCGACCGTAATGTCTTAAAACTAACAATCAACCATGATGATTCTAGACTGATTTTACCATGGTTAAAGGGTACATCTCTTCACTCCTTTGATATTTGGCGTTGTAATTCCTCAACGTCTTCAAAGAGGTGACGGGTCCCAGTAACCACACATTTCGTGGACTGTGGAGTCCTTAAATCCACGGACTACGAGGTCCTTAACCTTGACCGTGATGTCTTAAAACTAACATTTGACTGTGGAGTCCTTAAATCCACGGACTATGAGGTCCTTAACCTTGACCGTGATGTCTTAAAACTAACATCGGACTGTGGAGTCCTTAAATCCACGGACTATGAGGTCCTTAACCTTGACCGTGATGTCTTAAAACTAACATCGGACTGTGGAGTCCTTAAATCCACGGACTACGACGTCCTTAATCTTGACCGTGATGTCTTAAGACTAACATCGGACTGTGGAGTCCTTAAATCCATGGACTATGAGGTCCTTAACCGTGACCGTGATGTCTTAAAACTAACATTGGACTGTGGAGTCCTTAAATCTATGGACTATGAGGTCCTTAACCTTGACCGTGATGTCTTAAAACTAACATTGGACTGTGGAGTCCTTAAATCCACGGACTATGAGGTCCTTAACCTTGACCGTGACGTCTTAAAACTAACATTGGACTGTGGAGTCCTTAAATCCACGGACTATGAGGTCCTTAATCTTGACCGTGACGTCTTAAAACTAACATCGGACTGTGGAGTCCTTAAATCCACGAACTATGAGGTCCTTAACCTTGACCGTGATGTCTTAAAACTAACATTGGACTTTGGAGTCCTTAAATCCACGGACTATGAGGTCCTTAACCTTGACCGTGATGTCTTAAAACTAAAATCGGACTGTGGAGTCCTTAAATCCACGGACTATGAGGTCCTTAATCTTGACCGTGATGTCTTAAAACTAACGTTGGACTGTGGAGTCCTTAAACCCATGGACTATGACGTCCTTAACCTTGACCGCAATGTCTTTAAACTACGATACCTTGAAAAACATCCCAAAGCAACCCCTGACCACGTGAAATACAGATAAGGGCGACCGCACCCAGCACTTGCAGGTCCTCACAACCTATAGGGAAGAAAACTCTCTTGCGAGATCCTTACGACTCCCAAGGGAAACCCCGCTTAAGAATCCTCACGATTCTTAAGGAGAACTTACACCTACGGGATCCTCTCGACCTGTAGGGAGAAAAACTCTTTATGAGACCCTCACGGCTCATAAAGCTCAAAAGTCCTAGGAGGCAGATTTTAACCCTGAATCCTAACCCATCGTTGGCCTGCAAAGAGATCAAGATAGACTATCCGCAAAAACACATTCGAGGAAAAGAAACACACCGGTGAAAAGAAAAATGTATCTTCATTCATAAACCTCCCTTCGACAACAATACTCGATCTAAAGCCAGCACAAACCACCCGATACGGGAGATAACAAAGAAAGTTTCTGATCTGTATCATATCAGGCGCGCATTTGCAACTGTACGAATGTCTAAAAGGAAATGTTACCCGAGGCACTGACGCGCATGCAACGTAACGATAGCGCTCGCAATTAAAGAAAATTCCCATGAGAAAAACAGGCAGCTCGTTTACGCAAGCAAGACACACATACGACTATCTTACAAACATGAAAATTCAACAGAAAGCATGCAAACCGCCAATGATTAAAGGAGTACACTGATTCAAACATACTACACTAGTGGGAAAAGATCACCAAACAAGGGATCAGAAATACAAGGGTTAACAAAGCAAAACACAAAATTCTCCAGCTCCCTCTCCGCCTTCTCCAGCACGTCAAAACGATGATTTTCGCGAGGAGTCGCTCCCCATCGGTTGGAGCCATGCTCATCAGCTAAAGCAGACATAACGGCCCGACGGGCTCTTATCTGACTCAGTATATGAACTGAGTGATCCTTCAGAGCTTGAGTGATTAGACAAGCCTCGTGAAAACACTCAAGCTTGTCCTCCGCCGCGTCAAAGATCGCCGAAGTCATCTCTGCCGGATGAGGGGGTATATCGGCGAGCACAGACAGGAGGATCATCCGGAGCCAAATGGAGCCCATGGGAAGAGGAGAGCCCCGACGAGTCAGTAGCTCGTACATCACCGTGTCACATTGAGCGTCAGTGAGAAGGGGATCTGCCAGCCGTGCAGCGAAGCGAGGGATTATCTCCTCAATGGGCACCTCCCATGGTTGACGACGAGCATGGGGACCATTTCAAGCCATGGCGATTGATCGGGTTCTCAAAGATGATCACTTTAAGGTATAAATGGGTTTCTCTGTGAGGAAAAAAGGTAAGGCATGGGTTCAGGATATAAAGGGGAGCATTTAATGCTATGCACAAAAAATGTTGTGCATGGTGGGACTATTCTCAAAGCACGGAAAGAAGGGGAGAGCGTTGGAAATGAAATCCAACGACGCATTAGAATCAGATCAGGGAAATGAAACGTCCCTATCAAGCAGAGCCCTGCATGCGCAACACGTGAGCACTAGCTTTTGATTGGAAGATAAAGCGGCACTGCACAGACACAACAGAAAACTAAGCTCTGAGAACGAGAATCAAATTCTTAAAAGAAAGGTTTGAAAAGAAGAGGATGAAAAAGTGAAAGCGCTTCTGAAAGGACAATTCATCTACCCTACTCCCAAAGCAGATCCGACGGTCACAAAAGTGATAGCATTGCACTCACGTGCAGACACGTGAGAACAACGCTGTGGGGGCATTTGTTCCCTGATTAAAAATCAGGAAAAGATTCAGAAGAGGCATCACGTGCTCACACGTGACCAGTGGTCACGTGTTGGCACGTGAAGTTTAAAGCAGCGGCACAGAGCATATTTGTTCTCTAAAGTCAAGAAAAAGCTTGGTCACGTGTTGGCACTTGACCAGTGGTCACGTGTTGGCACGTGATGATTAAGCAGCGGCCAGAGAACAAAGCGCAGAAGAAGAGAAGCCCATTCCAGGGGTCACGTGCCTACACGTGACCAGGGGTCACGTGGCCACACGTGACCAGGGGTCGCGTGGCCACACGTGACCGGCTTTAAGAGCCTTATTCTTTAACAGAATTAAATTCTGAGGATAAATCTTTCAAATCTTTCCAAATGAAGAAGGATTATCTAAAACCGTTGGATTAAAAATCTAAAGGTGGTTAAATATCACCAATTTATGGAAAAATCTTGGACTTGGAAAGATTTCCCCCTAAATCTAACCGAAATAACAAGGAAATATCTTTGGATTTAAAATCCAATGGTGAATAAAATTCACCTAACAATCTAAAGGCCCAGATTAATGATAAATATAAATCAAATCTCTCAATGAGAGATTGACTAAACAGATTGATTCTTTTCCTTCTCCTATAAATAGGAGCCAAGAAAAGAAGAGGGAGGGACCTTTGGACCTTTTCTTTTGATACACACAGAGAGAGATATAGAGCCTTTGATTCTCTGCAAAAGGAAAACCTTAGGTAAGAAAAGAAAAGGGAGGCTTCAAAAGAGAGTTTAATTCTCAAAAGAGTTTAACTCTCATATAAAGAAAAGAACTTAGTTCTTTCTCTGGTGGAGGATCTGCAAAGTGCACATCTCCCCATGAATTGAGAATTTAATTCTCATTGGGTTGAGATCCTGCCATACAGATCTAAAACACAGAGAAGGAACTGAGTTTTGAGAATTTAATTCTCACAAAATGATAGGAATTCAATTCCTTTGAGATAAAATTAGGGTTTAACCCTATATTATAGGAATTTAATTCCTTCAAAATGAACAGAACTAGGGTTTAACCCTAATTGAGAACATAATTCTCTCAAACTCACAGGAATTTAATTCCTTTAAGAAAAGAAATTAGGGTTTAACCCTTTTTAAGAATATAATTCTTCAGAAGAAAACAGGAACTTAATTCCTCTAAAGTTTGTTGTTAGGGTTTAACCCTATGAAGAATTTAATTCTTAAAAGATGAATAGATCTTTAAAACATGTAATGAACCAGAGTCACGTGCTACCATGTAACCCCTGCAAAGATCCACCGAAAAGAACTTTGAAGAAACACCTCACGTGTTACCACATGACTCCTGCAAAGATCTATAAAAGCGAACTTTGAGGCAATGCCTCACGTGCCCCATGTGATCTCTAAAGCACACAAAGAAAAAGGCAAAAGAAACAGAAAAGAGCTCTAGGGCGCCCTTACGTGTCAACACGTGACCCCTAATGAACATTCTAACTGATCAAAGCGTGAGCCCCCATCACATGCCCACACGTGATGGGTTTCAGAATTAAAAGTGTTAAACACTTATCTGTAGAACAAAATAAAGGGAAGCAGGGCGCTCTCACGTGCTACCACATGGACCCCTTGGCTAAAGCTCTAACAGATAAACGCCCAAATTCTCATCACGTGACAGCACGTGATACTTCAAAGTATTCAATACTTTTGACTAGTCTGGAGATTTTGTCCCCAGTGTTTAACACTGATTTGCTTAGTGTTTAACACTAATTTGAAAACTCCGTTCACAGTGTTCAACACTGATTATCTTTTAGTGTTTAACACTAACTTGTTAATCTTATTCCCAGTGTTCAACACTGTTGGTCTCTAGTGTTTAACACTAGCTTTAGCCCAATTGGCTAAGTTTCCAGAGGCAAAGCCTCTCCTTCAATGAACCAACAGAGGGCCAATATCCCAAACATGATTGGACTTAGCCCAAGCTGGCCATAAGTCCTCAATTCAAACTTAACTGGGCCAATGGGCTCCCAATTGATCTTAGTTTCCAAATTGGACTACAGATCACTTAATCTACCTCGGTTAGGGGTACATCTCTTCACTCCTTTAATACTTGGCGTTGTAATTCCTCAACGTCTTCAAAGAGGTGACGGGTCCCCGATGACCACACATTGATACGGACTGTGGGGGTCCTTAAATCCACGGACTATGAGGTCCTTAACCTTGACCGTAATGTCTTAAAACTAAACGCCGGATTGTGGGGTCCTTAAACCCACGGACTATGACGTCCTTAACCTTGACCGGAATGTCTTAAAACTAACAACGGACTATGATGTCCTTAACCTTGACCGTGATGTCTTAAAACTAACATCGGACTGTGGAGTCCTTAAATCCACGGACTACGACATCCTTAACCTTGACCGTGATGTCTTAAAACTAACACCGGACTGTGGAGTCCTTAAATCCACGGACTACGACGTTTTTAACCTTGACCGCAACGTCTCAAAACTAACACTGGACCGCAATATCCTTAAGCTACCTATTGACCGCAACGTTACTAAACTAAACAACAGGGCTCCCCTAATCGCTCTCTTGTCGGATCTAAACGATCCCGTTAAGTTGATTTTAGCCCTAAAACTAGATTAAAACTAGACTAACTACCTTAACAACGTTTAAGTCGATCTTAGTCTCAAACAAGGCTAACGTATCTTTAAACACAACCCCCAAACCCAAATCTAAGATAATACGGATTTGGACTAGTCTACGCCCTACGGGCGACGATATAACTCAGTCTCCGTATACAGTCCATGGGCAACCAAACACAAATCAAACACACACGACACGAAGTGACCTTCTAGAGAAGGAGAAAGTTATTACCGCAACACGGTAGCGTAATTAACTGCAGGGGCTTGCGCCTGCAGGGAAGAGCGTCCCCACAATCGAAAACCCCTTAAGCGAGGGGGAATCTGATGAAGTCTGCTACATCGGACGCATCCATTTAAACCTTCGATATACGGTGCCATAAATCAACTTGGCATCTTCGGAGAGGTAGACGGATAGCACCAATTAGTATCTGTCCCGAATTTCAGGCAAGACGTCCCAGCGGCGCGCCGCCATTCGGTGGGGAACAACCGAGTTTGAGTTCGGTGACTAGTAGAAGCTCGAACTTCGTCTTTGGAATTCACCACATAGACTATGTGAACTACCATGCCCCCAGGCTTGGGATGTTTGGAGTTTTTGGCCTTTGGAGTTTGCTTCGAGCACTTGAGCTTTATTGGGCTTCTTGTTGTAAAAAGCCGCTTTGGTTTAGGGAGGAACCGCTGTATCAGGATCCGTCTTGGGGTGGGTCCCCTTCACCTGCTTCCACGCCTTATATATAGATGAGGAAAGTTGTCTCAGGGTGCGAACTAGTTTCTGCTCTCGTGGGATCTCCATGGGCTGCAATATTGCGGTAGGAGAACTTTGTCTGACCCTTCACAACAATTTGAAGCTGTTCCCAGTTGGAACAACAACATTCACCACTGGGGTTGAAACAGGACCATACGGAGAACTACTCTCAGCTCATTTTGTATGACGCTGATATCGACGTCGACCGTTTCTTACGGCCGAGATTTGATTAGCTTCAGGATTTTGCCGAGCCTGCCCCCTGTTTCCTTTGAGAGCTTGAATATTCTGCCCACAGCGTCGCCCTTGGTCCTTGGCATGTGCCAGTTTTTTGAAGACTGATTCCGTCGGCAATGCTGCTGCTTGGGGAGCCAGCCTGTAGAAGACAGACTTCTCCTGGGCTTCCTCCTTCGACGTTGAGGCACCGAGGGTGGGAGGTGAGAGTATCGACCCAAAAAGAAGCCCGTTGATTTCTTGAAGAGCCGGATTGCAGAGATTTGAGGCTGCAAGTGACCCATACTTGACTCCACCGGATATGACAGAGCCTAAGTTGCTAGAGTGGGAGCAAACGCCATTCTTCATAGAGACGAAATGCAGGCTTCAGTATCCACTCCCCTAAGGGCAACCAAAAACATACACACCGCGATTATCTGATCGCGGGAAAAACACGACACACGAAGTGTGGAGTGGAAAGAGGAAAAGGTCCCACCGGGCGTGCCAGAATCTGTTTACCGCCGAAAGACGCGGAAAAAGACGCGGCGGGCGTCTCGCCTGAATTTCGGGGCAGATGCTAATTGGTGCTATCCGTCCACCTCTCCGAAGATACCAAGTTGATTTATGGCACCATGTATCGAAGGTTTAAACGGATGCGTCTGATGTAGCAGACTTCATCAGATTCCCTCTCGTTTGAGGTGTTTTTGATTGTGGGGACGCTCTTCCCTGCAGGCGTAAGCCCCTGCAGTTAATTACGCTACCGCATCGCGGTAACAAGTTTCTCCTTCTCCAGATGGTCACTTCATGTCGTGGGTGTTTGTTTTGTTTGTGGTTGCCCGTGGATTGTATACAGAGACTAATTTATGTTGTCGCCCGTAGGGCGTGGATTAATCCAAATCCGTATCTTCTTAGATTTGGGTTTGGGGGTTGGGTTTAAGGATACGTTAACCTTATTTGAGACTAAGATCAACTTAAACGTTTGCTAAGGATACGTTAGTCTAATTTTTAGACTAAGATCAACTTAATGGGATCGTTTAGATCCAACAAAAGAGAAATTGGACTCTAATGTTTAGTTTAGGGACATTGCGGTCGAATGTTGGTTTAAGAACATTATGGTCCAATGTTAGTTTAAGGACATCTCGGTCCAGCTTAAGGACATCGTAGTCCGTGAGTTTAAGGACCCCACAGTCCGAGGTTAAGGACATCGTAGTCCATGAGTTTAAGGACCCCACAGTCCGAGGTTAAGGACATCGTAGTCCGTGAGTTTAAGGACCCCACAGTCCAGGTTAAGGACATCGTAGTCCATGAGTTTATGGACCCCACAGTCCGAGGTTAAGGGCATCGTAGTCCGTGAGTTTAAGGACCCCACAGTCCAGTTTAAATACGTCAAAGTCTATGAAATGTATGATTGTCGGGACCCGTCACCTCTCTGAAGACATTGAAGGATTACAACGACAAATATCAAAGGAGTAAAGAGATTTACCCTCGAACCGGTGTGAGTTGGTTGAACGATCTGTAGTCCAATTTGGGACTAAGATCTGTTAAGTATTCATGAGCAGATAGGCTCAAGTAAATATAAGTTGAGGACTTACGGCCAAACATTGGGCTAAGTCCAATCAGGTTAGAATGTTTAACATTTTATTCTGGCTATTGAACCTTTATTTGGGCTTGGCCCTTTTAATAATGCTGAGCATTAGATCTTGGCAAAAAATCTTTTCTTTTGTCTTATGTTGAATGCAAAGCATTCATCAGAGCTCTGGCTCATTAAAGAACAATTTGTGTTCTGTCAGCGCAACCTATGGTGCGTTGGGCGCTTTGCGCCAATGCAGTGCGCTTATGCCACGTGGCGCACATGTAAGGGACAAGTGTTGCGCTCTGGGCTAGGCGCCGGATGATGATCGCAGATGCTTGTTTGTGAGCGCTGGTCCATGAGCGCATTGCGCTTTTAATTTAATGGCGCGCCCGTGAGTGACACGTGGCGTGCTTGGCGCTAAGCGCCAGCCCATGAGCGTAGTGCGCTATTTCAGAAGTGCAAAGCGCAAGTTGCATACGTGATTGACACGTGGCGCATTTTGGCACTAAGCGCCGGTCCAGAGAGCGCAGAAGCGTTGTTCAAGAGTGCAAGGTACATTTCAATAGCGCAAAACACATTTGATCAATTTTTATGATATGTGAACAAATTATGTTCTTTTAAAAGAGAGTCTGTTTAAAGATTCAAGAACAACAGTTCTTATTCTTTTGAAAGGGCTTTGCCTTTATAGATCAATGATCTGTGAATGAAGTACTTCTTTATTTTTATGATGAGATCTTTTGATCTTTTTATAAAAGATCTTGGTCTTTGCAGATCTATGATCTTTTAAGAAGATAATTATTCTTTTTTTATGAGATGATTTCATCTCTGTGTTCATCATTCATGATCTTTACCTTGAAGAAAAGTCTTCTTTCAAGAGCTTGCTCTTCTTTCTTTTTTAAGTTTTTCTCAAAGTTTGTAGGGGGTTTCTCTATATCAGACTTGAAGTCTTGGGGCCTTTATATAGGGCAAGTAGATTTGTTAAATCAGTTAAAGAGATCTTTCTCTGATTGATTTGGGGATGTTTCCCACCGTTGGATCTTTGATCCTAAGGCTTCTGTTTTACAGAAGGCAATCTTCTTGTTTTTAACAAGATTGGAAAAAATCTTTTCAAAACAGAATTTTAATTCTGATTAATTAATGATTTATCATTATTATTAGATCTTTTGATCTAACGGTGGGGGATTTTATAATTCCAGCGCTAGCGCACCCGTGCTTTGCACGTGGTGCGCTGCTCAGAGCGCGGCGCACTTTGCGCTAGCGCACCTACGTTTGACACGTGGTGCGCTGTCCAGAGTGCAGCGCAACCTACGCTAGCGCACCCGTGTCTGACACGTAGCACGCAGCTCGCCTAGCACTAGCACACACATGGTGCACTGCCTAGGGCGCAGCGCACCTAGCGCTAGCGCATCCGTGTTTGACACGTGGCGCGCAGCGCGCCTAGCGCTGGATCTGAAGCGTTGCTTCAATTTTTGAATTTTGAATTTCAAAACAAAGCTTTGCTTTGACTAGGGGAAACAGAAGCGTCGCTTCATTTCAAATCTCGGAATTTGAACAGAGCTTTGCTCTAATTGGGGAAACATGGGCGGCGTCTGAGTTATCCTGGAAGCTCATGCCCGCCGTGAATGCGTCCAGATGGTCCTTCGGGTCAGACTTCCCGTCAAAGAAGACCACTTTGGGAGGTTTGTTTCTGGATGAGACGTGTACGGGGAGTAGCTCTTCGGTGAAGGGCTTTGTAAGCGAGTCGGCGGCATACCTGGACGCCTCACTCGACGGGTGACCCTCCCGATATATGCCCTCGATTTTCTTTTCGAGGGCATCGAGACAGTTGTGGTACCTCGAGGATTCGACGTGGTCGGAGTAGTGGCCATTCCCGCTTGTAGCCTGCGCCCGGTTGCAACTCCGGTTCCGTTTTATCAAATTCCTCAGGTCCCCCAGGGAGGTCCTTCTCATGGAGAGTGTCGTTCATGCGGTCCCGTCGAGGGAGGGGGTGTTGGTCATGCCTGGGTGCAGGCGAGCTGACCGATACCTTCTCGGGAGGGACGGGAATGCGACGGGCCTCAAGACGATGGGATTTTTTGCGAGACCGCGGTGTGGGGCCATATGGCGCCCAACGGGTCATAGAATCGGTCGCCGCGGGGGATCTGTGGTCGCCGGAGTGAGCAAGACGTTGTTCAATGGTGCCAGCGTGGGCGGTGTCATCTCCCCCTCTGCGGAGGTCGTGATCCCTGGGCAGGGGAACGTCGATCTGGGGGGCTGGGCCCGCCATTTGGATGCGGAATAAGGCATCCACTATGGACGTGAGCCTATCGATCCGTGCCGAGAGGGCGTGGATAGCATTCGGTGGGGGAGTAGATATGTCCACGCCTCCATTGTGGGGAGGGCGGCGGCTTGTGCTGGGATCGCCATGGTCTTCGCTCGCCATGTAATCGAGAGCGGAAGATCAACTTTTGATGGGTGGAAGAAATTTTCAAACTTCCAACAGACGGCTCCAACTGATAGAGGTTCGGATCTCCTTCAGATGTTGTCCTCCGTCGATCAGAGCATTGACGGACAGATGAGATTGATGTTGAAGGTTGCCTCTTTGAGCGTGTGGATCTCAGTGGGCTTGTTTTGAGGTGAAGCCGAGCTATCTGCAAAAGAAGTTCCGGGGTGGTTGTGTGTCACGACCCGGAAAAGACACATGACTGGCATTTGAATCATATGAAATCTATAGGACCCCACCTGATTCAAGTAAACCAAAAGCCCAAAAATCTAAACCTTTATAGGGGAAAAATAGTGGAGGTGCAGTTTGAAAGAATGGTATAATGAAATAAAGTTCTTTCTTTAAAATGTATAAGTAATAATATATGAAAAACATAGCCTTCGTATTTTACTTGAAAACATTTTCGTCATTTAAAATTTGGGCAGCACCTCCCTATTCCCACCAAAAATTTCTGCGCAGAAGAGTCCAAGGTATCAAATGGCAGCGATACGCTTAAGGAAATGCGAACCAGTATCTTCCTGCCTGTATTTTGATAAACTTCCGAAGGAGGAACTGTTAAATTCTGATGGTATCGAAAGCATCTCGAAAAACCCTTCGATTTGATATATTATGGGCTTCATAATTCATCCGGGATCAAAAGTTATGAGCAAATATGCTATGCACTGTTCCCTGATTAAAAAAATCAGGAATTACCTCAATGAGGTGTCACGTGCTCACATGTGACCAATGGTCACGTGTTGACACGTGATAGTTAAAACATGAATAAAAACAAACGGCTGAAGAAGGACCCAATTGGGGGTCACGTGCTCACATGTGACCAATGGTCACGTGTTGACACGTGATAGTTAAAACAGAAATAAAAACAAATGGCTGAAGGAAATACCTCAATGAGGTATCACGTGCTCACACGTGACCAATGGTCACGTGTTGACACATGATGGTTAAAACTGAAGCATAAATAAACGCTGAGAAAAGAACTCAATTGGGGGTCACGTGCTCACACGTGACCAAGGGTCACGTGTCAGCACCTAACTGGCTTCGAAAGCCTTACAGTTTAATAGAATTATATTCTAAAAGCTTCTAAATCTTTCCAAATGGAAAAGGATTATGGGGACCGTTGGATTAAAGATCCAAGGGTGATTAAAAATCACCAATTTATGGAAAGATTTCCCTGAAAATCTCACCGAAATAACAAACAGAATATCTTTGGATTTAAAATCCAACGGTGAATAAAATTCACTGAATGATCTAAAGGCTTATATTAAATATGAAAATAAATCAAATCTTTCAATGGGAGATTTGCTAAACAAATTGATTCTTTTCTTTCTCCTATAAATAGGAGCCAAGAAGAGAAGAGAAGGGATCTACTTTTTGGAGAGAAGAACAGAGAGAGGAGAATTTAATTCTCAAGAGAGAAGAAAAGAAAGGAGAATTTAATTCTCAACAAAGAAAATCTTAGGTGAGAAAAGAAAGGGAATCAAAACTTCAAACAGAGAATTTAATTCTCGAAATCTAAGAGTTTAACTCTTTTATGAAAAGAACTTAGTTCTTTCTCTGGTTGAAGATCTGCAAAGTGCACATCTCCCCCATAAATTGATAATTTAATTCTCATTGGGTTGAGATCCTGCCATGCAGATCTAAAACATAGAGGAGGAATTGAGTTTTGAGAATTTAATTCTCACAAGAGTTATAGGAATTTAATTCCTTTGAGATAAAATTAGGGTTTAACCATGTATTATAGGAATTTAATTCCTTCAAAATGGACAGAACTAGGGTTTAACCCTAATTGAGAACTTAATTATCTCAAACTCACAGGAATTTAATTCCCTTAAAAAAGAAATTAGGGTTTCACCCTATGCCAGAATTTAATTCTTTACATATATGGGGAATTTACTTCCTACAGAAAAGAAATTAGGGTTTAACCCTATTTAAGAATATAATATTTCAAAAGAAAAGTGGGAATTTAATTCCTTTAAAGTTATTGCTAGGGTTTAACCCTATGAAGGATTTAACTCTTAAAAAGAAAAAGAGATCTTCAAACATGCAAAGAACCAGAGTCACGTGCTACCACGTGACCCCTGTAAAGATCCACAGAAAAGAACTCAGAGGCAACGCCTCACGTGCTCTACGTGACCTACAAAACACAGAAAGAAAAAATCAAAGGAAGGCTTTGGGCGCTCTCACGTGATACCACGTGATCCCTCAGCAAATGCTTTAACAATTGGCGCACAAATCTCCGTCACGTGCCAGCACGTGATGCTCGAAAATAAAATAAAAAGTGTTTAACACTTAATTGCAGAACGAAGAAAAGGGATCTGGTCCCACTTTTGGGCGCTCTCACGTGTCCACACATGACCCCTCTTTCTTTAGTGTTTAACACTAATTTGGAGATTATATTTCTAGTGTTTAACACTGATTGTTTCTACTGTTTAACACTAAATTGAAGATTATGTTTCCAGTGTTTAACACTGATTGTCTTTTAGTGTTTAACACTAACTTGTGAGTTCTACCTCCAGTGTTTAACACTACTTTTAGCCAAATTGGCTAATTTTCCAGAGGCAAAAGTCCCTCCTCCAAATGAATCTCAAAATTGAGGAAACCAAAGACAAAATGTTGTCAGATCCCCCAAACCTCTATTTAGCACTGCTGAATGAAGAGGGGCTGAACCCAGACAAATGTCTAATGGCCCAAAGGGTCAATATTTCAAACATAATTGGACTTAGCCCAAACTGGCCATAAGTCCCCAAATCATCTTGAACTGAGCACATCTGCTCTTTCAACCAACTCATTGGTTCAAGGGTACATCTCTGAACTCCTCTGATATTTGTCGTTGTAATCCTTCAACGTCTTCAGAGAGGTGATGGGTCCCGAAAACCATACATTTTATGGACCGCTATGTCCTTAAATTGGTATTTGACCACTATGTCCTTAAACTGGTAATGGACCGCCATGTCCTTAAACTAGTCATGGACCACTATGTCCCTAAACTGGAACAATAGAGCCCAAATGCTCTTTTGTCGGATCTAAATGATCCAGTTAAGTTGATCTTAGTCTCAAATCAGACTAACGTATCCTTAACAAACGTTTGAGTTGATCTTAGCCTCAAATATGGCTAACGTATCCTCAAACCAAAACCCCAAACCCAAATCTAAGAAAATACGGATTTGGACTAATCCGCGTCTTACGGGCGACGACATAAATTAGTCTCCGTATACAATCCACGGGCAACCACAAATAAAACAAACACCCAAGACACGAAATGAAATTCTGGAGAAGGAGAAAGTTGTTACCGTGATGCGGTAGCGTAATTAACTGCAGGGGCTTGCGCCTGCAGGGAAGAGCGTCCCCACAATCAAAAACCCCTCGAGCGAGGGGGAATCTGATGAAGTCTGCTACATCAGCCGCATCCGTCTAAACCTACGATACACGGTGCCATAAATCAACTTGGCATCTTCGGAGAGGTGGACGGATAAAACTGTCACGCCCCGCTTCCCAGAGTACGCTAAAATGGGCACGTGACATAGCCAACCATGCTACCTGTGGGTAGGAAGTATCCATCCACAGTCACATTAGGGCTGTAGAGATATCAAGAACAAAATAAAACTATCTAAACATGTCCATAATCCAATATATCATGAGTCAAGAATAATAAAATGCGGAAGCGAAAGATCCAATACAAAATAACTGGAATGTATGTCCCATAATGCGGGCTCACATCAGGAATATAATGCAGGAAAGAAAAACTGACTAATACTGACACCTCACAGCTCAGCCTGCTGGCTGAAGTACTCCTGCTCGGACTGCAACAGCGGTACGGAATCTGGGCCATGCAAAACCCAGACGTTAGCGCGTCATGTCATCCAGTAATATAATATGAACAGTGTAGCAGGCAATGCAATATAAACATGAATAAAACAAGAGTAACAATAATACAAGTCAGAGCAGTACAGGGTAATGTGCAGTGGGTAAACTAAACTGTTCTATCAGGTTTCTGTTCTAAAGTTTTTGAAACCAAATTGATGAATCGTCGATGTAACTCAATAGTATCCCGTGCATGCCCGGGACCACGGTATAAGACTCTCGGGCTGAAACCGAGACGTGCCGCTAGGCACTACAAGGGAAAGGATAAAGACCAACGATGTCAGCAGCATCGTCACGAGGCGGGCCTGGCCTCTAAAACTGATCAATACAGGTAGTGAACTGTTGAGTTACAAGTCAGGTTTCACCTTTGATTTCCCCATGCCCCCAAGTTATATGTGTAAGTTAAGTCAGGTATCCCGAAATCAAGAAACTAATGCCAACACAGGATCAGGTAAACAGGTTTGTCTGGATAGACAACATGGACGGTCCATGAGGACTACATGTCAGGTTTGTTGGCATTAGACACAAGATCAGGTAATGGGTCAGGTCATGGTACATCATGTCAAGTCAAGCAGTATACGGTACCATGTCGGGTCAATCAATGTGTAGATAGCAAAACAGGTCAAGAAGCAAGCGATATCATAGGTGTACTCACAATCAGTTATATAATCAAGCATGGGTATCAACAATATGAGATAAGCGATGAATTAAGCAATAGGCAGATTCATTCAATTAGCAGTACAATTATCAATTGTGTCACAGAGATGATTTCAACATTATAATAATGCAGTAAGACGATTATAGCCATTTAATCATGCTAACAAGTTTAAGACTTTTAGAGGTGCAATGATTTATATAAAGGTTCAATACAGCTATTACAGGTTAAAATGCACACGAATGTCCAAATGGAACAAAACTATAGAGATAAATGCCATAAGCTATGTCAATATTAAAAATGTGATTCAACGGGTAAATGTGGTTAGGTTCAATACAGTAATTTGCAAATAGTAGGTTTCACGTTTGGAAGTTAAAATGACATATGACAATATTGACATGAAAATGGGAAATTATAATACTAAAATTAAATAGCAGGGTTAGGGTGACATTAATGAATATGTAAATATTATTTAGCATGTAGCAAGGGGTACTTGCCTCGACGGGTCGCGAACCGGGAAAAACGGAACGTAAAACGTCGGCGGGGAAAACTCGCGACGGGCGCACGGTTCACGGAATGAACCCAAACGACGAACAGTGAAGCCACACGGGTCGGGATACCACGCTGGAACGATGGGACACGTCGCCGGCATCACCGGATTCCGGCGAAGAAATGAACAGTGAACAAGCAAGAGATGCAAACAAGAAGGAAAAGAGAATAAAGAAGAAGGGAAGGAGGAAAGAGGAGAAGGAGGCTTACAGTGGTCTGCAGAGGGGTCGTGAGGATCGACGGCGTCGAAGAAACTCCGGCGACCAGCCTACGACGACGGCGAGAAAAACTGCAGATCAAGAAAACTGGATCAGAGAAGGAAGAAGAGGAAAGGAGAAGATGAGGGGATTTGAAGCTTACCGAGGGGGTGCTTGCAAGGCAGGGGCACGGAGGCGAGACCGCCGGCGACGACAGATCCGTCGGCGCAGACGCGCGCAGGGTGCGCAGGTGGCCGCGGTTGCAGGTGCAGGGGTGTGCAGGTGCTCGGGAAAACGGTGAAGGAGGATTTGGATGAGACGAGGTTGAGGAGGCGAGGAGGCAGGTGGTAGTGGCGTCGGCGTTGGGGCTGCGGCGGCGATGGGATGCGCGGCTAGGATTCGCTGGGCTGGGTTCTCGTGAAAGAATGAAGAAGAGGAGGGAAAGTTAAATATGAGAGAGAGAGAGAGAGAGAAATATATGGGGAGAGAGAGAAAGAGAGGAGAGAGATAGAGAGAGGCGGGGGAAAGATGAGAGAGAGAGATAGAGACGGAGAGAGAGAGGAGAGAGATGGAGAGAGAGAAAGAGAGTGGGGCTCACGGGAATAAGGGATTGTGATTGGCTGAGATTGGAAATGTGAAAGGTTTAGAAATCTCATAAATCTTATACAGTTTAAAAATATATAAGATTGTTAAAAGAATTGAATATACGAATGGTTTAAAAAATATTAAAATTTGGGATTTTGGCGCAAAATAAAACATTTCCAAATCGCGCCCGTGTCGGGTCCAAAAATTTGAAATTGAAATAATAGAATTTTAAGCGGGATCCAAAAGTGAAAATGATGTGTTTTATGATCAAAAAGCATACCCCCAAAACGGACACACGTACGTGCACGTAGCCGTCCAAACTCGCCCGTTTCACTGAACGGGACGAGAACACGATGCACGGACGCTACAACAGGGTTAGGGGTGTCAAGCAGGCCAAGATGAATATTTTTTATTTTATTTTAGATGCCAAAAATTGTTATATGCAGAAATGAATTTGCCGGGTAAAATTTCCAGTAAGTAACAATCAAGCAAGATAAATGAAATGAGTGTCACACTACGTTCAAACGGTAACTGAAAATTAGTCGCATTGGGCTCGGGTGTTACAAAAACCATATAGCATCTGCCTCGAATCACAGGTAAGACGCCCATGTCTTGGCCGCCATTCGGAGGGGAACGGATTCTGGCACGCCCGGTGGGACCTTTTCCTCTTTCCACTCCACACTTCGTGTGTCGTCTTCGCGAACGAATCGCGGTTTGTTAACGGTTGCCTTTGGGTTTCAAGTTACTAAGATTTGGACTTTTGCCCGGTGTTCATATCAGATTTTTGCATTTTCATACCGCCCAATTTTTATCACATTGCATATCGGTAGGTACTCTTGAGCCGTGTTTGCTAGTCAATTGCAGGATACAGGTTCTCGGCTCTAAATGGTGAAATTCATGAAAAAACACGACAAAATCCGGGTTCCTGCCATTCACAGATAAAATACGAATCTCCGCTCTTTATCCATCTGTTGCCACACACCAGTTTAGGAGACAAAATGGCAAATCAATGTCATTTTCATGCACAAGGCTCCATGACAACACAAGATCCAAGAAATCTACGCGGAGCTCGAGGAAATCATGGCAAAAGATCCACTTTCAATCACCTTTTTGATCAACAGAAATTTTGGAAGAAATGTTGAAAGTTTATCAGAAACATCATATGCCAAACTACAGAGAAAAGCAAACCAGGAGACCACAAGAAACCGGAGGGCCCAACTCCTCTATAAGGCCGCGGAACCGCGGCCGATAGGGGGTCTAGGCCGCGGTTCCGCGGCCATATAGGCGCCGCACATGAAGTGTTTTCAGGGGTATTTGGGTCTTTTGATGAAGGTTCTGAATGTTGCCCTAGATTTCCAGCTTCCTGCCTATAAATAGTCCAGAACCTTGTGAAGCCAGGGGTGCATAATCTTGTATTTTTCTAGGTTTAGAATACTTGTTTCTTCTTCCTCTTCTCATCTCTTCTCTATTAAAAAAAACTTGTAGTGAGCTTTTGTGAGTGAAGAATAATGAATAAAGAAGTTCCTTTTGTTGTTATATCTTGTCTTGTTCTTTAGTTAAATTATTATTGCTTGTAATTTTCATTTGTTAACTTAGTTGTTGTTATTTCTTGTTGTTTCTTTCTTTTCTCTTTTCCTTTATCCTTAAACAACCATGACGCTTACGCTTGATCCTTGCCACGGTGAGGTCGCAAATAGCTAGTTGTTATCTTCTAATCTCCTTCTTTCTATCTTCCTCATTTGTTTTCTTTTCTTTTCCGTATTATGGGTGAGTAGTTTCATACTTGTTAGGGTAGGATAAGGGAAGTTTGAGAGAAGGAAATCTCTCTCACTCTTTCCTTGCCCAACATCTTAAATCGACTCCCGTTAATTGAACCACAATCCGCTCCCTTCGGCACCCTATCCTACATGATAGCGGTGATTCCGTAGTGAGACCGGTTGTGGTTGAATTAACCGGAGGTTATGGCTAAGAGCCAAGAACGGACGGACAAGCACCAAAAGAAAGAACTTAAGCGTTGGAAAGCCTAGCTTATACTCGCAAGTTCCATCCTAATCGTGCTAATCCCCGTTGTTGCCGATTACCGTAACACCGATATTAAGAGTGGCAACGGAAGAAGTGAGCGACTCCTAACTCAAACTAACCTAATCCTAACCCTAACAAGCTCTCTTTACATATCATTTTAACACTTAGTTATTCACAAACAAATCTGAAAAATCGGACTTAACTCGTTAAAGCACATAGAAAAAGATTCCCATCTCCCTGCGGACGACCCGTACTCAACCGGCTAGCTACAAGCGAAACCGTTTTGATTGCGGTAATTAACTAAACTTGAATACGCAGAATCTCTACCAATCAAATGGCGCCGTTGCCGGGGAGACGGTAGTTTATTTCTTTGTGTAATTTCAGGTTAACTTGTGAATATAAATATAACCGAAAAACAAAACAAAAAAATATACATTGTAAAAAAAAAACCATTTTGTTATTTTTGATTAGTTTTTGTGCAAGTGTGCAGGATAATACGGAGTTCGAGTTAGTGCCAAAGACGTGGGATATTCGAAATTCAAGTTCAGTGCCAAAGACGTGGGAAGATAGACCCACATTTCGCGGCGACACCGCGACGGATCAAAACGAAGCAAACGGTTTACTGTAAAAATCTGGAGCAGTTCCAGTAAGCAATTACAGATTCAAGGGCCTTGGAACAGAAGAGGAAACCCAACAGAACCCAGCTAACAAAATTGAAGGCCTTATCCCACTATTGTGCCGCGTAACCGCGGCATAAGCTAGCTTAGGCCGCGGAACCGCGGCCATATAGTGTCTTCAGGGGGCCAAAATCTCTGGGTAAGTCTCTCTTCTTCTCTCCCACTCCTCTGGACTCCAATAAACTGTGTTTTCTGCAGCATTCTTTGCGCAAACTCTCTTCCCCCTTCCAATAAACTGTTCTTATGCAGGATTCTTTGCGCCGCGCTAAAAATAAAAATTGTTTGCAGTTGATTTGTTATCGCTTTGCATTCATTAATACGGACTTAAGGGGCTTGAAACCAATTCAGATTGGGTGGGGATTTCATCACCCTTCCCAGGACCCCAGAAATCACAAAAAGCATATGCATTGACCATTGTTAAATTAAAAAATACTAGACTCAGCCCTAAGGACTTCGCGCTCAATAGGACAGAGGACTAGTTACAGGCATCGGCCGTTTATCCTATCTGACTTTTGCGGTGCCTAGGCAAGTGTGACGAAGGCAAGTGGTTATTTAATTAAGGAACTTCGCGAAAGTGTTGGACAACCTCCCACTTACCTGGCACTTATCTGGCCGCATTAGACGGAGAAGAGGCGGTTTGAGGTCCTATTTCTAGTCCTCTGGAACAGTTAGGAGCTGTCTAGCAGACCTAGGTGACCCTAAATCTAGGTGAGATTGTGCATATCTTATTTGTGATTGCTTAAAACCGTAAGTCCGTACATATTTCTGTAAAGATATTTCTAAAAAAAAAAAGGAAAAAATCAAAAAACTTTTATAAAAACTTGCTCTTTGTCGCCAAATCCATTTTTCACCCACCACCCATCGTATTTCTCCATTGACGTTTTCTTACCCTCGCCTTCTCCGCTTTGACTATACTAAACTCGTTTAGTGTATGTCCGCTTGGACTCGGGACACTAGCGCCCGCCTAGTCCGCGTTACGTTAGTCGCTACCGACTACGCGATCGACTCAGACGTCGACACTCCGTCCACTCCTCTTTCACCCCTTCCTTTGCCAGCCAACTCCGACGTTGACCGGAATTCTGTTCATACATCTTCACCTTCACCATCACCAACCTCTTTTTCCGCGATGTCAGGATTTAATCCGAACATCTCTTTGACTACCCCTGGATTGGCTCCACCTCCTACGGAGACCAATAACCCACCACCACCGCCTGTTGTAGCGCCGCAGCGAATCGCGCTCCAGGATCGTTTCTATCCCACCCGTTCTGCACTTCCCACCTGCCTTTCTCTTCCACCGGCCAATGGGGATAATTTTGAAATTAAGCCCCACTTCATCAACATGCTTCCACGATTTCATGGGCTTGAATCTGAAGATGCCTATATCTTCATCAATAAATTTCAAAACGTTTGTGCCATGATGAAAACCACCCAGCTGTCGGATGATGCTATACGTCTACGGGTCATACCGTTCACTTTATGCGATCTTGCTGAAAAATAGCTGTATAGCACCGTTTCCCACTCCATAACCAGTTGGGACGAGTTTGTTAAAGCGTTTCTAAAAAAATTCTATCCGAATCATAAAACCGCAAGGATTCACAATGAAATCAACCAATTCTCTTAGCTTCCTTCTGAACCCTTCTGGAAGTGGTTTGACCGGTACAAAGACCTTCTTGTTCAGTGTCCTCACCACGGTATAGAGAAATGGCAACTTTGCCAAACCTTATACGAGGGCCTGAACCCAGCAACGAAGCAGTTGTTGGAAACCATCTGTCAGGACCACTTCCTATCGAAATCTGACGAGGAAGCGTGGCAATTCTTTGACGACCTTACGGAGCAAACGCTACAATGGGAGAGCACCAGACCGACTTCTTCTTCTTCTACCTCCACTTCTACCGGTCAGTCTAGGGTAGGAATTCACCAACTTGATGTCTCTATTGCGATGAAAGCTGAAATGCCTGCAATAACGAGAAAGCTTGAAGCAATAGAGAGCAAATTTTCTTCTCCTGCTCCTGCCCCTGTTCTTCCCCTTCGTACCATCTGCGCTTGTTGTTCCGATCCTTCTCACTTAACCGAAGAGTGTCCTTACAATCCACCCTCTCAAGGACAGGATCAGGTTAATGCTGCATTTCAGCAAAGACCAAGGAATGATCCATACTCTTCCACCTACAATCCTGGTTGGAGGAACCACCCCAATTTCGCCTGGAATCAGAATCAGAATCAATTCCAAGGCAACAATTTCCAGAGGGCCCCTCCTCCGCAACAACAAGCGCAACAACAAACTCAACAGCAGTTTCAGCAGCCCTTCCAACCCCAACCTTTTCAAAATCAGACGAACAACTTTGCACCCAACAATTCTTTTCCACCAAACAACTTTGTTTCGTCAAACAACGATAAGGTTTCCTCGCTCGAACGAAGTCTGGAGGCGTTCGTTAAACAATCGACACAATCCACTGCCAACATCCAGTCTTCCATTCAGTCCTTAGTGCAACACACTGCCGCACACGGGCAAAGCATCAAGACAATCGAGGCCCAGATTGCACAGCTGAATGCGGCCTTAAGCGAGCGAGAGAAGGGGAAACTCCCGTCCCAGCCACTCCCTAATCCCGGTCACCCACACAATGTACATGTTGCTCTTGAACAACAGAATCATAATGTGAGTGCCGTGACCACATTAAGATCGGGAAGGATGCTGCATAACAACATCGGCACACAGATCAATGATGACACCCCGGCCGCTTCTTCTTCTTCTTCTTCTCCTGCTTCTTCGTCTTCTGAGCCTATTCTACGCTCTTCAACAGGCTCTCCTTCCTCTTCTTCTGCTATGAACGGACCCACTTCTCACTCCACGAAAACACCTGTTCTGGGATCCGTTCCAACTCCACAATCTCCTCCTCCAACATTAGACTCAACCAATTTTAAAAATGTTCCATTTCCAAACCGGTTGAGGTCTAATAAACAAAATCCTCAGATGGAGAAGATTCTGGAGTTATTTAAGCAGGTTAACATTAACATTCCTCTTTTAGATGCTGTCCAACAAGTCCCGTCCTACGCGAAAATCTTAAAGGACTTGTGCACGAAAAAGAGGAAGTCTCAGGTACCCAAGAAAGTTTTCTTGGCTAGTGCTGTGAGTGATGCCCTTACCCAATCTTTACCACAAAAACGGAAGGACCCTGGCTGTCCTACGATTTCTATTACCATTGGGGATAAGAACATCAACCGCGCACTATTAGATCTTGGTGCCAGTGTTAACCTGCTTCCGTACTCAGTATACAAGCAATTAGGCGTCGGAGAGCTGAAACTCACGCACTGTACTCTCCAAATGGCCGACCGATCGATCACCCATCCTAGGGGTGAGCTAGAGGATGTGTTAATAAAAGTCGGGGACTTCATATTCCCCGTTGACTTCATTGTATTAGACACACAGCCTGTAGCTAACCCCCGGAATCAAATTCCGGTGATACTCGGTCGCCCATTCCTTGCAACCTCAAATGCTGTGATCAATTGTCGCAATGGTTCGATGAACCTCTCTTTTGGAAACATGACGATTGAACTCAACATTTTTAGGTTGGGGAATCAGCCCGCCGAACCTAATGCTCATATACTGGACGTCTGCTCGATCCAGGAGATCACCCCAGAAGAATGTGAATTCGAGGAGTTTCTGTTTGATCACGATAATCTTAACACCACTAGTGCGTTCCTCCTCGAACCTGCTGCTGTTTCTGCGCCCGACAATGACTACGAGTGTTTCACGTTCTCGAACGATCTTAGCCGCGCACAACCCGAGTTTGAATCTTTCGAATTTCCGGATGAGTTACCTGAACCATCCAACTCGGTCGCGTACACTCGTTTTGAACCTTTGCTGGAGTCCTTTGAGTTCGAGACCTCTGCACCAATCTTGCCTTCAATCGTTTCACCTCCAGCACTCGAACTCAAGCCTTTGCCGTCTCACCTTAAGTACGCTTACTTAGGTGAGAATGAGACCCTCCCTGTCATCATTTCGACTTCTCTAGCTCCAGAGTAAGAGACAGCCCTTCTTGCGGTCTTGCACAGCAACAGGCAAGCTTTTGGCTGGTCCATGGCGGACATCAAGGGGATTAGTCCCCTGATCGTTGAGCATCACATTCATCTGATGGATGATGCCAAACCAGCCCGGGATCCACAAAGACCTCTCAATCCAGTCATGAAAGAGGCTGTGAAGAAGGAGATCGTAAAATGTCTGGATAGTGGTATCATTTACCCTATCTCTAATAGCCAGTGGGTTAACCCCATTCACGTTGTCCCCAAGAAATCAGGTATAACGGTCATCACTAACGAGGCGAACGAGTTAATCCCTACTCGCACCCAAACTGGGTGGCGAGTATGCATTGATTACAGAAAACTCAACGCCGCAACGCGGAAAGACCACTTTCCGCTACCTTTCATTGACCAAATGCTTGAACGATTGGCCGGACACGAGTACTACTGCTTTCTTGATGGCTGCTCCGGCTATAATCAAATTCCCATCGCCGAAAAAGACCAGGACAAGACCACTTTCACTTGTCCTTTCGGCACGTTCGCATATCGTCGCATGCCCTTTGGGTTATGCAATGCTCCCGCTACCTTCCAGCGGTGTATGATGGGAATCTTCTCAGACATGGTGGAAAAATTTCTGGAGATCTTCATGGATGATTTCTCCATCTTCGGCGATTCCTTCAACGAGTGTTTGCTACATCTTGACGCTGTCCTTACCCGATGTAAGGACAAGAACCTCACTTTGAATTGGGAGAAGTGCCACTTCATGGTGCGCGAAGGTATTGTCTTAGAACATATCATCTCGCAAAATGGCATAGAGGTTGACAAAGCAAAGATTGAGGTCATTTCCAATCTACCTACTCCCAGATGCGTCAGAGATATCCGAGCCTTCCTTGGCCATGCAGGTTTCTATAGACAGTTCATCAAGGACTTTAGCAAGATTGCTAGGCCCTTGACTCTTTTGCTGGCCAAGGACACGCCATTCGACTTCAACTCGAGCTGTGTGACTGCATTCGAGTCATTAAAACACTCACTCACTTCTGCTCCCGTTCTTTCTTCACCTGACTGGACGCACCCATTTGAGATTATGTGCGATGCATCCGACTTTGCCATAGGTGCTGTCCTTGGACAACACATCAACAAGATGCCGCACGTAATCTATTATGCGAGCCGAACCCTGAACGACGCCCAACTCAATTATACAACAACTGAGAAGGAATTCTTAGCTGTTGTATTTGCTTTAGAAAAGTTCAGGCCCTACCTCATCGGCTCTCCAGTCATTGTCTACACTGACCATTCTGCTCTGCGACATCTTTTTGCGAAGAAAGATGCAAAATCTCGGTTAATACGTTGGATCCTCTTGCTTCAAGAGTTTGACCTTGTCATTAAGGACAAACGAGGATGTGAAAACGTAGTTACCGACCATCTCTCACGACTTCCTTCTTCGCCTTCGCTTCCACTTCCGATCAACGACGTTTTCCCGGATGAACAGCTCTTGACAGTATCCTGCGAACCCTGGTTCGCAGATATTGTGAACTATGTGGCCACAGGATTACTACCGATTGAATGGTCAAGTCAGGACAGACTTCGATTCTTATCCCAAGTAAAACACTTTTACTGGGACGAACCCTATTTGTTCAAGTACTGTGCCGACCAGATTATTCGTCGGTGTGTCCCTGACGAGGAATTCAAGAGTGTGCTGTCGTTTTGCCACGATCAAGCATTTGGCGGGCATTTTGGCCCCAGAAAGACAGCTGAGAAGATCTTGCAATGTGGTTTCTACTGGCCACAACTCTTCAAAGACGCTCATGACAATTGTAAGACTTGCTCCCAGTGCCAACACATGGACCGGATATCCCGGAGGAACGAGATGCCGCTCTAACCAATCTTGGTTGTGTAGATTTTCGATGTTTGGGGGATAGATTTCATGGGGCCGTTTCCCAGCTCTTTTAGGAACTTGTGCATCCTTCTCGCTGTTGATTACGTCTCTAAATGGGTCGAGGCTGTGCCCAGCCAGTCTAACGACAACAAGGTTGTCGTTAGGTTTCTTAAAGAAAACATTTTCTCCCGTTTTGGGCACCCCCGAGCGATCATTAGCGACAATGGAAGTCATTTCTGCAACAAAACTTTCGAGGCCTTGATGCGGAAATACTCCATTAATCATAAGCTATCCACGCCCTACCACCCCCAAACCTGCGGGCAGGCCGAAGTTTCAAATCGACAAATCAAGCAGATACTAGAGAAGACGGTTTCCAAGAACCGTAAGGATTGGTCGCTGAAACTCACTGATGCCCTTTGGGCATTTCGAACCGCTTATAAGACCGACCTTGGCATGTCTCCCTATCGGCTTGTGTACGGAAAAGCCTTCCATCTACCTGTCGAAATAGAGCATTGCACATTTTGGGTGATAAAGGAGCTGAATCTGTCTCTCGAGGATGCGGGCAGCCATCGGAAGCTGCAGTTGAACGAACTGAGAGAGCTTAGGGATGAGGCTTACGATAACGCGGTTGTCGTTAAAAATCGAACGAAGGTGTTTCACGATAAACACCTTTTGCGCAAAACTTTCGTACCTGGTCAACAGGTACTGCTTTACGACACCCGACTTCACTTCCATCCAGGAAAGCTCAGATCTCGCTGGAAAGGGCCGTATTTTGTGCGGAATGTATATCCGCAGGGCACTGTGGATTTGGAAAATCCAAAGGACGGTTCATTTTTCAAAGTGAACGGACACCGACTAAAACCGTACCTTAGCGCCGAACCAACAGAGGAGCTCCTGGTCTTACAGGAGCCGGTTTACCCTGCATGATCTTCCTCTGCCTACCACCAAACTTCGGTTATCCAGCCAAGAACAGTGGACACTGTTCCAAATAAGTTTGGGGGTATGTACCATTTTGTACATTTTTGTGGATATTCTTTTTCTTTTTCTTTTTCTTAAAACCAAAAACACAAAAAAAAAAATAAAAATAAAAATTTTGTGTATATCTAACCGACAATTTTGACCCTTCAAATGATCTCTTCATGCAATGACAGTGAGGACACTGTCCAGTTTAAGTTTGGGGGTACGCTCGGTACGCATTTCTTACCTTCGCATTCATATGTATATTTTGCATCTGCATATTTAATTTCATAAAATCCATAAAAATCAGAAAATTTTCTAAAAACATAAAAACTTTTTGTCAAGTTAGCTAGTGGGAGAACTCTGATTCAATATTTCGACGGTTTTTGTTTAATAAAATAAGAATAACTAAATCTTATGTTTAGATTTTGAAAACCTGAAAGATAACTCTCCTTTGAAGTTAACTATAGCTGATATACGTCTTTACATCACACTACACGTGTCGTGAGTTTTGGAAATTAGATGACAAGTCTTTTATGTCGAAAAACTTTTTAATAGATAAATGATTTTCTGAGGATCAAATAGGTTTGTTCTGAAATAAGTAATACCAAGAATAGTTTATAAAGTAAAGCGAATATGAAGGAATGTTATTGATGCCTTATTTGGAACTAAGTCTGAAAAATAACCCATCTGGAACTTGATTGGAATGATTACACACCAAACCCACTAAACACGTCTTTTATCCAAAAAAATAATTGAACTGCCGGTTATGTCTCCGTTCATATTGAATCATCTTGATTTTCACGCCAAACTGTCTTTTGTTTGTGGACCTAGGTAACTTGAGTAATTAAGTCCGCTGGGGTGTTTCTACACCTAATGCCCTAAAACCAACTGGTTTGGATGCATTGACCCAAAACTCGCTAAGAAGCCTAGAAAGTCCAGATTAAAACAAAGTCAAGCAAGTGTTCTCTCGGAGTTAAAATTCCTAACAGTTCTTTGTGTGAGAATAATCTTGATAAAAGACAGGCTTTTATAAAAATTTTAGCGGAGATATAAAGGTTTTATTCTATGATAAAGACTATTGCACGTTCACAGAGGTGTGTATGAAATGAAAACAAGAAAAAGGTGGAGTGAAAAATAAGACCTAGTTTCCCGTTAGGGAAGATAGAAATTTTGAAGTTGAAACTTTACTGGAAAACGAAACTTGAAAATGCTTAACTCTTTATAAAACTTATGTGATCCTTTTAAAATTTTTATCTGGGCTTTATTGTATGATATGATGACTTTATTCGATCCTTCTGAAACATAACGACACTATTTGCACTGCACGTAAAGACATATAAAATCTGTAGTTAAATAAGAAGCGAGGTGTGAAAAATAAAGGTTCGATAGTCTAGACTTAGGATAATAGAATTGTTATTTTCTGAAACAAAACTTCAGGGTTTGAATCTTAGTTATTTCTCAAAACTAGCTTGACCGGATTTTGTGGGTAGTATCCGCTGAAAACCCTCAGGAGACAACACTCCTCCTACTAGGGACACCTAGAGGTTTAACGGCTTGTTGCACATGCTCAGTGCAATCGCATTCCTTGCGAAAGTGAGGTTAGGAAATTTTTTGTGAATAAATTGGCTTTGCTCGGGACGAGCAAATGATAAGTTTGGGGGTATTTGTTCATATCAGATTTTTGCATTTTCATACCGCCCAATTTTTATCACATTGCATATCGGTAGGTACTCTTGAGCCGTATTTGCTAGTCAATTGCAGGATACAGGTTCTCGGCTCTAAAAGGTGAAATTCATGAAAAAACACGACAAAATCCGGGTTCCTGCCATTCACAGATAAAATACGGATCTCCGCTCTTTATCCGTCTGTTGCCACACACCAGTTTAGGAGACAAAATGGCAAATCAATGTCATTTTCATGCACAAGGCTCCATGACAACACAAGATCCAAGAAATCTACGCGGAGCGCGAGGAAATCATGGCAAAAGATCCACTTTCAATCACCTTTTTGATCAACAGAAATTCTGGAAGAAATGTGGAAAGTTTATCAGAAACATCATATGCCAAACTACAGAGAAAAGCAAACCAGGGGACCACAAGAAACCGGAGGGCCCAACTCCTCTATAAGGCCGCGGAACCGCGGCCGATAGGGGGTCTAGGCCGTGGTTCCGCGGCCATATAGGCGCCACACATGAAGTGTTTTCAGGGGTATTTGGGTCTTTTGATGAAGGTTCTGAATGTTGCCCTAGATTTCCAGCTTCCTGCCTATAAATAGTCCAGAACCTTGTGAAGCCAGGGGTGCATAATCTTGTATTTTTCTAGGTTTAGAATACTTGTTTCTTCTTCCTCTTCTCATCTCTTCTCTATTAAAAAAAACTTGTAGTGAGCTTTTGTGAGTGAAGAATGATGAATAAAGAAGTTCCTTTTGTTGTTATATTTTGTCTTGTTCTTTAGTTAAATTATTATTGCATGTAATTTTCATTTGTTAACTTAGTTGTTGTTATTTCTTGTTGTTTCTTTCTTTGCTCTTTTCCTTTATCCTTAAACAACCATGACGCTTACGCTTGATCCTTGCCAAGGTGAGGTCGCAAATAGCTAGTTGTTATCTTCTAATCTCCTTCTTTCTATCTTCCTCGTTTGTTTTCTTTTCTTTTCCGTATTATGGGTGAGTAGTTTCATACTTGTTAGGGTAGGATAAGGGAAGTTTGAGAGAAGGAAATCTCTCTCGCTCTTTCCTTGCCCAACATCTTAAATCGACTCCCGTTAATTGAACCACAATCCGCTCCCTTCGGCACCCTATCCTACATGATAGCGGTGATTCCGTAGTGAGACCGGTTGTGGTTGAATTAACCGGAGGTTATGGCTAAGAGCCAAGAACGGACGGACAAGCACCAAAAGGAAGAACTTAAGCGTTGGAAAGCCTAGCTTATACTCGCAAGTTCCTTCCTAATCGTGCTAATCCCCGTTGTTGCCGATTACCGTAACACCGATATTAAGAGTGGCAACGGAAGAAGTGAGCGACTCCTAACTCAAACTAACCTAATCCTAACCCTAACAAGCTCTCTTTACATATCATTTTAATACTTAGTTAATCACAAACAAATCTGAAAAATCGGACTTAACTCGTTAAAGCACATAGAAAAAGATTCCCATCTCCCTGCGGACGACCCGTACTCAACCGGCTAGCTACAAGCGAAACCGTTTTGATTGCGGTAATTAACTAAACTTGAACACGCAGAATCTCTACCAATCACTTGGCGCAGAAATCAAGCATCAATGGCATCCAACCGCTCGAGCTGCTCAAAATGCAAGTGCAACCGACGCTCCGCCTCACCTGGAGGTGTAGCCTATGGACCGCGGGCTGCTTCCCTGTTCACTATGCCTATGGAACAAGATGAAACCATCCCCATCCCCGGACCAGCCCCAACAGCTCGACACGCTCGACGTCGTCACTGGCGCTGAGTAAGGAAGGCCGGGGGCAACTCTCCCTCAGGGCTAACTCTACCGGCTCCAATGGTGAAAGTTAATGCTGCTGTTCCAACTGGGAACAGTTTTGAACCGCTAAGGAGGGTACGCAAGAACTCTCCGACTGCCACGTTGAAAAGATCTCCTCCACCTGCGGAGAGTGTTACAGAAGCGAAGCCGGAGCAGCCTCCTCAACGGCTGTCCTCCAAAATTTACAAGGTCTGGCGACGGGTTCAGGACTCGGTAATCATTCAAGATCACTCTCACCGGCAAAAGAAGGTGAAAGTTCAGGAAGGAAAGAACCGTCCTGTCAAATCACAAAGGACGACAACCACTTGGGTGCCTGCTGCAACGGCTCCCTCAACTTCGATGGCCCACAAGAGAAGAAGGCCGGAGAAAGTCTCCACGCCTGCGGCAAATGTCAAAGGCAATGAGCCTAAACGCCCTAAGTCCGGGGGCATAGTGGTACATACCATCTACATGGCATCTAGGAAAGAGGATAGCCTTATATCCATAGGTCATCGACCGCTTACGCGATCAGTGACTAAGGCTCAAGAGCAATAGCAGAAGCTCCAAGAGATGATGAACGCGATGGCTGCACTCACCGGGTCAAAAGAAAGCCCAGAAGCGTCGTCGGATCAACGCCGGGAGCAGGAAACTGACGCTGAATTCCTTCGCAGGATAATGGAAAAGAAGGATAAAGAGGTTGCGGAACAAGCAGCCAATATAAAACGAATGGCCCTTCTGTTCCAGGACATGGTGGGTATGATGATCCAACAGGATCCTCCCGCTGAAGATCCTCCGATTATCCTCGAAGATGACAGAGGAGAGACATCAAATCCTCTACCGGCTTTGTCAACAGCCAAAGAGGATACAATTTTCAAGGCCGCCCTAGATGATTATATTGCTCGGCAGATACGAATTCATCAGGCGAATGAAGCGGCTGGGCAAATTGTTAGAACCGGACGACCCTACCCGGGCTGGTATGACCAAATCAGTTACCCGTCGGGATATACGATCCCTAAATTCCATGTGTACAAGGGGACAGGGAATCCACATCAGCATGTCGCTCAATTCAAGGCCTTATGCGGCAACACTGGAGGCGATGACAAACTGTTGCTTCGCCAATTCGTCGGCAGCTTAGCAGAAACGGCCTTGGAATGGTATTCGGAGCTACCTAACGACTCTGTCAAAACATTTGCGGAGATGGAGCTATTGTTTACATAAAGATTCACGAGTGCTAGTCAACGCACCCCGAAAACGGCACTGATTAATGCCAGGGTGAAGCCAGGCGAGATGTGGGTCTAATATGCAATCCGGTGGTGTAATCTATGGTCGAAATGCAAACAACGCATAGAAGAAGCTCCTGCCGTGGGCATGTTCGTGGGTACTCTCGACCCCCAAGCGACCATCTCCCAATTCATGATATTCTTCAAGCCGACCACCTTCCAGGCCTTGATTGACAAGCTGGCCCAAATGGACCAGATGGGCCATAGGCCTTTGTCACGCCCCGCTTCCCAAAATACGGAATACGAGGGGTTGACAAGGCCAGCCATGCTCCTACGGTCAAGGAAATGTCCTGCCGTAGTCACACTTCGGCTTCTAGTTTTTCATGGTAAACAGTAAATGATGCGTAGGTAATGAGAAATATAGTAACTGAATGAAATAATGTAAAGAACTGACCTGATGGGAAACAAAAGAATATAACTCTGGATAGCAAATCAAGGTGTCTGTGATATGCGTCTAGTCCTGGTCCCGGCTAAATCATTTCCTCGCACTGAGCATGCATTCTCAGGTCGTCAGAGCGACATAATAGCAATATAATATATAAATCCAAGAGACAACTCTAACAGTAATAATAAATATATATGACAGTAAATCAATGACGGTATAGGTATGAACAAGCAGTAAGCGATGCAGTGAAACAGTAAAAACAGTAAAATGATATACCAAGTATGTCAACAAAGTAAGTATGTATATCGATGTCATCATCCCTATCAGTCTCTAAGTCTCACTGTACAAGTCACTATGCCTATCGTCAGTCCAAGTGTGAGAGTCAACCACTCTCGAGTGTCCTCCACCTAAGGGTAGAACCCAAGGGCAAGGGACCACGGGCCCAACATGTAACTCACGGTAATAACCATGTACCCTGTAAATCTCCATATAACTCTATATATATATATATAAGCTGGCATGGGACTCCCGAGATTCTGTTGAACTCACACTCAAACTACCCCACACCCCGTGGTCTACATCAAACGCTAACCATAACCCTAAATACCAGTCGGTCTGTGACAAGTCTGCGCGAGAATTGGAGGCAGGACCTCCATCAAGCACGTCCCGACTAATATCTAAGATAAATGGCAGTGTCTGGTGCCTTATCTGTGACACCCATGCAAGAGCTTCCATAAGTGTCCCATACCACTTATAGTCACACGTACACGCATCCCACAGACGTCGACAATGCAATAGAATAATAAGGTTCGCTGATTGTGTACAAGTACGTGTCACTTTCACTTATTCGCTTATACACGAACACTAACGTACTTGCCACAATCATCACTAATACCTAACAATGGGTAATGCACGTTATCACTAGATTATCAATGCATTGACATGTGTATGATATGATGCGTAAACAGTATGTAAAGCATGATTAGGGTGTCATGAATCAATAATGTACCACTTGCATAATTTATCATAAATCATACGGTTACAGTTTAGTGAAATGATGAATGGGGAATAAATAGTATGTTCAGTTATCTATCCAGCGAATTTAGTTTCATGCCAATCGGGTTCCAGGATCACTAATTATAGCCATTTCATTTTAAACGTTCGCGGCTGGAAATCCGGTTTCAGAATTGGAAGTCCGTTTCGCAACGCATTTTAACCTAGGTAGGGATCAGAATTTAGCAACTCAACAGTTGAATGAAACCTAGGGTTTTCAGTAAGGTTTTCAACGCAACAAACAGACCTTCAATCGCGTCTGTACATCAGGAGATATACACTGTTCAATACTAGTGTGTAAATTCTGATTCTGTTGGGACTGTTATACGTCCCGATCTTTTAAATTACAGATAAAATAGCAAATGTTGACGAAACAGGGTGAAACCACTTGTATTATCTAGCTGACAGATTCATATTTAATAAACAGTAGAGTTCCACAACTACGAATTAAGGAAACGGTGTAGTACCCATTACGGGACAGTAAACAAGAACTAGAGTCGCTCTGGACTGCAGTCCAGAGTCGCACTCCGATCCAAATATTGTCGCAGTTTATGTACAGAAATAATCATAGACTTGCATAGGGTTATAGTTCGTCAAGTTGGCTTCGATTTGAGCCCTCGAACGCATCATTCTAGTATGTAAATAATTTATGGTAATTTTAACGGTTTTTAGATGCGGGAAAATTCTAGTTTTATCGGTATATTTGGGGGTATTCATTTTAGTCACTAATAGTCGTATTTTCCAATGAAATTCACACACTAAATTCACATCCATACGGGCCAAACTATACCATTGAGTTCCGTCAAATTAGGTGAGTATTTCCATTGAGGTCACGCATCGAACAGTTGCGTCGTATAATTCATCGAGGATATTAAGTATGGAATTTATAAAATTATAGTTCGTAACTAATACAAATTAGCATGTAGCAAGTATGAAACTTGCCTGGAGACGCACGGCAGTGAAGTACAGCATGGGCGCGCGACGAACTGGCACGGCGACGGCAGCGGCTCCGGGTGAGCTCGGGTCCGGCGATGCTATGGTGACGACGACGACGATGGGTCGAGCTCCGACGACGAGAGCATGCAGGAGAGTGTCGCAGGGAGGTCAGGGTGATGGGTTTCCGGCGGGGTTCTTGCTCGGGAATGATGGTGAGACGAGCACTGGCGAGGGTGTGTGCAGGCGATGAGTTCGGCGGCGACGGGGTTGGAGCTCAGGTGAGGTGCAGGGACGAGGGGGTTGGGTACGGGTGTTGTAGCTGCTCGGCTGGAGATGCAGAGGGCAGTGGGGTCGAGGAGGTGTACGAGGGTGGAGGAAGTGGTGATGGGTTCGGTTGTGGGTTAAGCGAGGGAGGAAGGGGAAGGTAAAGGAGGAGGGGACGTTAGGGTTTGGTTGGCGATGGGTGGCTGGCAAGATGCTCGGACGAGATAGGAGAGGCTGGTGCTCAAAGTGGCCGGAGCTCGGGTGTCTGGTGGTGTTGGGTCGCAAGGCTCGATGCAGGCGATGGAGAGAGCTGCACGGTGGTCGTGGTGGTGTGAGGTCGCGGGCTCGTCGGAGAGATGGGGACTCGGGTGATCGGGGAAGAAGAGGGTCGGGGTTCCGGTGATGTGGGACGTCGAGGGTGCAGTGAGGTGTGTGTGTGTGGGGAAGAGAGATAGAGGAACGTGAGAATTATGAGAGGAGAGAGAGAGACGTGCGTAAAAGGGAGAGAGAGAGAGTAACGGTAAGAATAAAAGAAATTAAAGGAAAATGGAGAATGAGTAAACAAAATTAATATTGAAAGTAATGGAGGGATTAGATGAGTGTTAATGGAAATTTATGGGGGAAGATTAAGAGGTGTTAATGGAAATTTATTTTAGAATTTAAAGGTGATTTAAGAGGGAAAAATATAAGGAGATTTGAAATGAAGGAAGGAAAATGAGGAGCTTGGGCCGGGCTCTTGACGGGGTGTTGGGTTGGGCTGAGTAAAAATTAATTAATTTATTAGAGAAAAGGGATGGGCCGAGAATTACAATAAAAGGATTGTAAGGAATTGGGAAAGAGGGTCGGGCCTTTGGAGAAAAGAATTCAAATGGGGAAAAGAAATAAGCGGGCCGGGTTGGTTTAAATCCTATTTTAATTTACACGGGCTAGGAAAAATATAGGTTAGGGACTGAGTAAAATATGGTTTGGGATTTAGTAGAAATAAAATTAAATAAATTAAATAAAATTCAAGAATAACAAAATACAGATTTTGGTATAAAAAGGGCTGGGTATTACAGCCTTCCTCTTCAAAGACAGAGCCTTGGAATGAAAAGGGCAAAGGGAAAACAACCTTCGTCGCCAATACTCCACAACAGCCGAGCAACTCAAAGCCGGTTATTCGCCAAAACAATGTGCGTCCACGCCCATCCCTCAAGGAGAGACTAGGACGTCCTTACTCGTTTCCTCAGAATAAAACGAGGAGATTGTTCGAGCTGGCAGTGCGCAACAGACTCATCAACCTGCCGAGTCCGAAACGTCCGTTGCAGCCAGGCGATGTCAACGATCCAAATTACTGCCCTTACCACCAAGCGGTAAGCCATCCAATCGAAAATTGCTTCGTCTTTAAGGGATGGATCGAGGATCAGTACCAACAAGGCAAGTTCGTATTATCCGAAAACTGGAAAGTGAACCCGCCACAACCTCACGCCCCTAAAAAAGTGGACGTGCCGGGGGCATCGTACTCATTCATAAGGGAATCCCCGTAGGAGGTCGCTCTTCCAACCAAAACTAAGAGAATGCTGAAGGATCTCCAAACGTGCCCGGCAATCAGGTGGAAAAATCTACTGGAACCCGAGATCATCGAGGGAATGCTGAAACCGCGCCCAACTCCAAAAATGGGTGGTGATGGTCAGAGCGCTCACACCCAGCCGTCAAAGTCTAAGAAGAAGAAGAAGAAGAAGGCCAAAAAGCCCGTGCAGCCTGGTGACGAGCGCACGGACCTGCAAAAACAGACTGACGCGTTGGAAGAATATAATCAGAAAGCGCGGACCCCAGTCACACTCCAAGAATTTCTCAGCCACATCCTTGAGAACGGAGATGATGACAATGGAGAAGACTCGTCGGATGAATCTGAAGATTATGTGACAAGCTGCCATGTGATCTCTCACTCGTCAATAAATGACGAAGAAGCTCCTTACACAGAGAAGCTGGGGGCAGATCCTGAGCCAGAACTTCTAGGACTATCAGACGAAATGATTGATGCATTCCTGAACAAAGTCCGTCTTAAAAGCAAAGCTGATCGAGAGCGCGAGATGGCCATATTCGAGAAAGCCAAACGCCGGCGACTAGATGAAAGGGTCGAAACACGCCCACCAGGTCAAAGTACATCCGCCGCAAATGAAAGCAGGATCAAGACAAGGAAACGATTCGCCAAAGCCATATCGATGGGATGAGACTGCCCTCTTTCAGAGAAAATTCTCCCGGTGGTATACATCTTGATGAAACGGACGTACATCCTAACTTTTGCTTATATCATCAGAAGATCGCACATCCTACTGAAGACTGCAATTCCTTTAAGTGTTGGTGGCAAGGATATGTCGCTCACAGGCAACACTTCAACAAGACAAAGCGTGAAGCTCGTAAACAACGGAAAAATGCAACAGATGAGCGTAAAAGAATTGCTGGCAATTGTCATAGGGTTGATCTCGGGGGATCGCGAGTTCTCACCTTCGGGAGCGACTCCGACGAAAAAGTAGCCATCGGTCCTCTCTTCAAGGAATCCATCTCTGAAACGAAAGAATTGAGGAGCTGCGAGAACATTCAGCCGTGCAATTGCACGCTACCCAGAAAGAATCTCGGACCCGCGAACAAGGGATCGAACAAAAGGGATAAAGGGAATGGAAAAGCGACCTTCGTCGTCAATGCTCAACAACAGCCGAGTAACCCAAGACCGTTTTGTCGTCAAAACAACAAGTCGCGATACTTCATTGAGAAGTTGAAACGTCCTTACTCATTTCCCAAAGATAAAATAAAGAGATTGTTCGAGCTAGCAGTGCGCAGCGGGCTCATTACTCTGTCATATCCAAAACGTCCGTTGCAGCCAGGTGACGTTAATAATCCTAACTATTATCCCTACCACAGAGTAATGGGTCACCCACTCGAAAATTGCTACGTCTTCAAAAACTGGGTTGAAGACCAATACCAACAGGGCAAGTTCGCGCTGCCCGAAAACTGGAAGGTGAGCCCGCCACAACTACATGCTCCGAAAAAGATGGATATGCCGGGAGCATCATGCTCATTCATAGAGAAAGCCCAACGGACCACTACGTCCTAAAACTGGATAATAGACCGAAACGTCGTTAAACTAAGAATGGACTGCTATGTCCTAAAACTGGCTGTAGACCAAAACGTCGTTAAACTAACGATGGACCACTATGTCCTAAAACTGGCTGATGACCGAAACGTCGTTAAACTACTATCAACCCGCGGCATCTTCAGGCTGGCGTGGTAAAAAAACGGTATGTCCATAAGCAAAATGGCCACGGATGAAAACCCGAAAGGGCGCCGTGAGTAAAAACAGCAGGACTGCCGGCGATGTTTGTGAAAACCCGAAAGGGCGCAGACTCGTTAAAAAAAACGGTATGTCCATAAGAAAAATGGGCACAGATGAAAACCCGAAAGGGCTCCGTGAGTAAAAATAGCAGGGCTACCGGCGAGTGTTTGTAAAAACCCGAAAGGGCGCAAGCTCGTTAAAAGACACTTACAGGATCCTCTCGACCTTGTAAGGAGAAACCACCCGCGTGAGATCCTTACGACTCACAACGGGGCAACACACTTAGGGATCCTCACGATTCCTAAGGAGAAATTACACTTGCGAGATCCTCATGACTCGTAAGGAGAATTCTCTTATGGGACCCTCACGACTCATAAGATTTGAATGTCTTAAGTTACAGAAACCTTAACATGTTCTTAAGCAACCCCCACAACCTCCGATACTGCCCTACAAGCGGCTCAATACTGACCCTTGTATACAATCCACGGGCGCAAATAAACATTTCTCTAACCAAGTCCCACCCGTGACTGGGGATATGTCCATACGGTGAACGACCCTTGTAAGTCCTCTCGATTTATAAGGAGAAAACCCTTTTGTAAGATCCTTACGACTTACAGGGGAACATACACTTAGGAATCCTCACGATCCCTAAGGAGAAAACGCACCTACGAGATCCTCACAACTTGTAGGGAGAAATACCTTTGTGGGACCCTTACAGCTCATTAAGTCAAAAGCCTTAGTCGACGGGATCATAACCCTATCTGCTAAGCCACCTTTGTTCAACATCGACAGAGGCAAATGACGATTCCCTCCTGGCAATATCCCAGTTGTAGCGATGCTGATGCCCAAACCGGTATCAAATTCCAAGTCCTTTCATGGCAAATGATGATTCGCTCCTGGTAATATTCCAGTCGTAGCGATGCTGATGCTAAGATTGGTATCAGATCCCAAATCTCCTACTCGCGAGAAAAAATCAGCGAGCCAAAAAAAATGCATACGAAATAGCCGAAATGATGGGGCAACTTGCAAACAAATCAGCAAGTAAAAATGTATGCATGCAAAATAGCCGAAATGATTGGGCAACTCGCAATAAAAAGCAGCGAGTAAAAAGAAAAATAGCCGAAATGATTGGGCAATCGCGATTTTCGCGATATAAAAAGCTAAAATGATAGAGCATCGCGGAAAGAATAAAAAAAATGAAAGAATGAAACATTTTTCCCTACAGGTGAGATCACATCGATCCATGTATACAATCCAGGGGCACAGATAAAGTGGGAACCATACCTTCCCAACAGGCTCCATCAGAAAGCGAAGCCAAATCTCGACGGTTCATAGACAACCTAGAGACAACCTCGATATTTGTCGCAATATTGCAGACACGATGTCAAAAAACGGAGCAAAAGAAGATCCCTAGCTTCAGGGTCTCGACGTCGATATCGACAACTTAGAGATCGCTAACGGTGTTTCTCCTCACTCCAACTGGATGCAGACATGACGTCAACAATCGATCTCAGAGTCGCAATGAAACGGAGCCACGGCATAGTCCCTAGTTCCAAATCTTAACGGCAATATCTACAGCCTAAAGGATCAACAAAGGCGTTCTTTCGCAGTCCAGCAGGATGCAGATGCAACGTCAACGAAAGACCTCACGGTCGAAACAAGTGGAGTGATGGCAAAATCCCAGCCCCACCTCAGCATTCATCTCGATACAGCAGACGCAATGTCAACAACGGCATTCCTTCGCAGTCCAGCAGGATACAGACGCAACGTCAACAAAAGACCTTACGGTCCAAACAAAGCAGAGTGACGGAAAAATCCCAGCTTCACCTCAACGTTCGTCTCAATACAGCAGATGAAATGTCGCCCCAGCGTTCTTCCCCCAGCAGGATTCGGACGCGCCAAAGCAAATGAAGCAAAGGCCAAATTCCTAGCTTCAGGGTCTTGACGGCAAGTCATATAAAGCCTGAAAGACATTCGGAGATCATCTCGCACCAGCGCGGAGTGGTCACCACCTCGACGTTCGTCTCAATACAGCAGATGAAATGTCACCCCAGCGTTCTTCCCCCAGCAGGATTCGGACGCGCTAAAGCAAATGATGCGAAGGCCAAATTCCTAGCTTCAGGGTCTTGACGGCAACTCATATAAAGCCTGAAAGACAATCGAAGATCATCTCGCACCAGCACGGAGTGTTCACCACCTCGACGATCGTCTCGATACAGCAGATGAAATGTCACCCCAGCGTTCTTCCCCCAGCAGGATTCGGATGCGCCAAAGCAAATGAAGCAAAAGGCCAAATTCCTAGCTTCAGGGTCTTGACGGCAAGTCATATAAAGCCTGAAAGACAATCGGAGATCATCTCGCACCAGCGCGGAATGGTCACCACCTCGACGATCGTCTCGATACAACAGATAAAATATCACCCCAGCGTTCTTCCCCCAGCAGGATTCGGACGCGCCAAAGCAAATGAAGCAAAGGCCAAATTCCTAGCTTCAGGGTCTTGACGGCAACTCATATAAAGCCTGAAAGACAATCGGAGATCATCTCACACCAGCACGGAGTGGTCATCACCTCGACGATCGTCTCGATACAGCAGATGAAATGTCACCCCAGCGTTCTTCCCCCAGCAGGATTCGGACGCGCCAAAGCAAATGAAGCAAAAGGCCAAATTCCTAGCTTCAGGGTCTTGACGGCAAGTCATATAAAGCCTGAAAGACATTCGGAGATCATCTCGCACCAGCGCAGAGTGGTCACCACCTTGACGATCGTCTTGATACAGCAGATGAAATGTCGCCCCAGCGTTCTTCCCCCAGCAGGATTCGGACGCGCCAAAGCAAATGAAGCAAAGGCCAAATTCCTAGTTTCAGGGTCTTGACGGCAAGTCATATAAAGCCTAAAAGACATTCGGAGATCATCTCACACCAGCACGGAATGGTCACCACCTCGACGATCGTCTCAATATAGCAGATGAAATGTCACCCCAGCGTTCTTCCCCCAGCAGGATTCGGACGCGCCAAAGCAAACGAAGCAAAGGCCAAATTCCTAGCTTCATGCGTCTTAACGGCAAGTCATATAAAGCCTGAAAGACAATCGGAGATTATCTCGCACCAGTGCGGAGTGGTCACCACCTCGACGTTCGTCTCGACACAGCAGACGCAACATCACCAAAAGGAGCCATGGCAAAATCCCTAGTTCCAAACCTCGACGGTTCACATGCAACCTAGAGACAACCGCGACATTCGTCTTGATACAGCAGACGCAGTGCCAGCAAACGAAGCAAAGGCCATATTCCTAGCTTCAGGGTCTTAACGGCAAGTCATATAAAGCCTGAAAGACAATCGGAGATCATCTCGAACCAGTGCGGAGTGGTGACCACCTCGACGTTCGTCTCGATACAGCAGACGCAACATCACCAAAAGGAGCCACGGCAAAATCCCTAGTTCCAAACCTCGACGGTTCGCCAGCAACCTAGAGACAACCACGACATTCATCTCGATACAGAGGACGCAATGCCAGCAAACGAAGCAAAGGCCAAATTCCTAACTTCAGGGTCTTAACGGCAAGTCATATAAAGCCTGAAAGACTATCGGAGATCATCCCACACCAGTGCGGAGTGGTTATGACTCATCGGGGCTCTCCAAAATGAGCCTAACCTCAAGTAAAAAGCGGCATGGCAAAATTCCTAACGTTTGCTCTTCCGAAGGTCAAACTGCCTAGGAGGATTGCTTGAAGACGTCTTGTCCAACCCCCGAAGGGATCAGAGACACGACATGTCGCAAGGCTACTCGAACAGTAAAACTGCCTATCGAGGAATACATCAGCCAACGCGACGGTACGACGGCCAAAATCCCAGTACCACAGACCCTAACGGACCTTTGTCGTAAAGAGCAGAGGTTAACTGTGACGTTAGGACATTCTTGCGAGAAATGCTCGATTCGTCTCGACTCGTGAGGAAATTAGTGTATTTGCGAGAAATGCTCGATTCGTCTCGACTCGTGAGGAAAAGCCTTAAGAAGCGGGGATTAAAAAAACTGTTTCCTAAGAACTGGGACCCTGCAAGTTGATCCAAAACGGTCTCTTGCATACTATCAACGAGTCACACTCTCCAAAGTCGAATCTCGACTAAGAGGGAAACAACCGCTTACGGGTCCTCTCGACTCGTAGGAGGAAAAATTCTCTTATAAAATCCTTATGATTTATAAGAGAAAGCACACTTAGGAGTCCTCACGACCCCTAAGAAGAAAATACACCTACGATATCCTCTCGATCCATAGAGAGAAAAGTCTTTGTGAGACCCTCACGGCTCATAAAGTTGAAAAGTCTTAGGCTACAAGGACCCTAAACTTGTCTCCTAAGCCTTCAATTCCATGGCTACTCATAACTTTGCACTACTTCACCCACGTATATACTTACGTGGACAAAGTAGTGGGGGGCATTTGTTCCCGCCAAAAATTTCTGCGCAGAAGAGTCCAAGGTATCAAATGGCAGCGATACGCTTAAGGAAATGCGAACCTATATCCCATGGCTCTAATACCAAAAGAACCATGTCACGCCCCGCTTCCCAGAGTACGCTAAGATGGGCACGTGACATAGCCAACCATGCTACCTGTGGATAGGAAAAATCCCTCCACAGTCACGTTACGGCTGTAGAGATATCAAGAACAGGAAAATAAACTAAACTATCTAGTACATGTCCATGAGCCAGAATGAATGAGTCAAGAAATAATGATATGTGGAAGCAAAAGATAAAATAATGAAACACCTGGAAAGTAAAACTACATACCGACAGGAACTTCACCGCTCGGTCTAACAGCGGCAATACTCCTGATCAGTCTGCAATAAAGGTAGAAGGATCTGGGCCATGCAAAACCCAGACGTCAGCGCGTCATAACATCAAGAAACAATATAAACAGGATAACAGGCAATGCAAATATAATCATGAATGATAAAGCAGGTGTAAAGCAATCTAAATCAGGGCAGTGAAAGGTAGCGTGCAGTGAGTAAACTAAACTGGTCAATTGGTTATCTACTCTCAAGTCTTTGAAATCAATTTGATGAATCGTTGATGTAACTCAATAGTATCCCGTGCATGCCCGGGACCACGGTCCAGATTCTCGGGCTGAAACCGAGACATGCCGCTAGGCACTAAACAGGAAACATGTACAGATGAATGATGTCAGCAGCAGCATCCCAGGGCTGGCTTAGCCCTTAAAACTGATCAGTATAAGCAAGCAACTGTCGAGTTACAAGTCAGGATTTCATTATTGATTTCCCTATACCCCCAAGTTATAAGTGTCTAGTCAGGTATTTTAAGTAATCAAGAACTAATGCCAACTCCGGATCAGGTAGGTGCAGGTTTGTCTGGATAGACAACAGGAACGGTCCGTAAGGACTACATGTTAGGTTTGTTGGCATTAGACACAAGATCAGGTAACAGGTCAAGTCAAGTAGTGTATTTAGGTGTCAGGTCATGTCAAGAGTGTACGGTACCATGTCCTATCAGGTAGGAAGTGCAACAGGTCATGTCAGGAAGCACAAAATGTTATGTGGGTGCTCATAATCAACTAGCATAAGCATGGGTATACAAAACAAGCATGGGTACTAATAGAACAATAAACTGGAACATGTAATATAATATGCAATCAGGTACAGATTAAGGCATACAGATGCACAGTTATCGATTAGGGTTACATTTATAGTTTCAATATTAATTAGGATGCAATTTATTAAATATGGAGTGTTAATATCACAGTATTATGTAGTAATGTGATCTATGGATGCAATTATATGTATCTTAAATGCGATGGATGCAAACGGGTATCCGAAAAGTTATAAAACTATAAAATGGTAATGTGGGATGTACAACTAAGCAATATGTGATATAAATATTGATATAATAATATTAATATGGATAGCATATTCAAAGCGATTAATAACTATAAAAGTGGTATTGATTAACCAAGCACAAGAAAGTTCCGTTCAGAAATTCAGCGTCACCCTAATTTATAAAATAGCTTAAAAATAACAAAATTTCTCCAAAAGGGACGTGTCTTATACCAAAAAAAAGATAATTCAATAAGGTTTTCAGTTTTATAAGTATAAGCATCTCAGGTTGTCCCTACAAAAAGCTATGAACATTCGAAGTTGAAAGTTTGCTGCTGGAATTTCCCTGGACAGCAGTTTAGAGACATTTTCATTTGCATTTTACGTTATTTAAACAATTTATTTTGCAAGTAAATATTTCATAGAGTTATAGTATTCTGAGTTAGCTTCGTAACAAACTAAAGAACGTATACTGATGATTTTTCCTATGATTTATAATGAATTTTATAAGGTAAGGTGTACAGTAAATTTCAGATTTGTCGTATCCGCTTTTCAAATTACGTTTCATGTGTAAACTATAATATTTTCAAATGTATAACATTATAAAATGCAGATTATAAACTAATTAAAGATAATAATAAGAAATATTACGACGATATATATTTTAAATGATATGGATGCAGTATAATGTAATCTAGTATGTCACAAGATGAGTTTTCATGATCTAGATTTAATATGATATAAACGGATGCAAACGGAACATCGAAGCGTTATAAAATTAAACATGGGGCATTAGATTTAAACTAAAGGTATGGTATTTATTTAAATAGGTATAAAATGAATTATATAGCATGTAGCAAGATTAACTTGCCTAGACGGAACAAGAACGGATGTGTACGGAACGTCCTTCGTCGGCGAAATGTCGCGACGCGCGCACGGTACACGGAACGGTTCCAAACAACGCACGAGGGTGATCACGCAAGTTAGGTACGTTCAGTGGATCACACGAATCGTCAGCGACGAGCACGGCTCCGGCGGTGATCACCGGAATTAAGAAACAAGATCAAGAAAAAGAAAGAAGAAAGAAGAAGAAGAAGAGGCTATGTATTAAATAAGGAAAGAAATATTAAATAAATAAAATATATATAATATATATGCAGAGGAGAGAGAGAGAGAAAGGAGTTGTTAATTTGTTAGGAAATTAGATTTAAAATTTTAAAAGATTTTTAGATTTAAAATTTTAGATAAGAGGTTTCAGTTTGTTAAAGAAATCGTAAGAAAATATTTAAACTAAATTTTAAAATTAAATAAATTGAATTTTGGCGGGATACCAAAATATTTCAAAACGCGCCCAGGTCGGGTCTAAAACTTCAGATTTAAAATACGAAAAATATGTGCGACTTTCAAAATTCAAAATGAATGCTCAGCTAACGAAAATGCATACCCCTAAGAACGGATGCACGTACATGCGCGTAGCCATCCAAACACGTCTGTTTCACTGAACGGGACAAGAACAAGATGCGCGGATGCTACCACGGGGTTAGGGGTATCATGCAGGCTATGAAATGCAATTTTAAATTATTTTACATGACCTAAAATGTTATATGGTAAAATACCAGTATGCAGTATACATGAGATGCACGTGTCTATGTAACAAACCAGGGTAATCTATAAATATGAATCAAATAGGTTCAAGTAAGCGGGTCGGGTCGAATGCAATGTAAAATGTAAAATACTATTCGCACCCAAAACACGATAAATCAGGAAAATACCACAATTAAGGAAATACAAGAACTGGAATTGGTATTAATGAACTAGGTTGTTACATTATACCCAACTACAAAAGAATTTCGTCCTCGAAATTCCAAGAATAAGAAAGGATAAACAATCAACAAATTACAAGAATAGATGTGGAAACTTCTGTCGGATTTCATCTTCTCGTTTTCAAGTGGGTTCTCCATGCAAGCGATTACTCTAAGAAACAAGCACAAGAGGGATAACTTTGTTCATAAGAACCTTTTCTCTTCGATCCACAATTTACATCGGTCGCTCCTCAAAGGTTAAATCTTCTCGTACAGTCTGCTCCGAAAGATCCAATACATGTATTTCATCTCGAGCATACCTACGGGGTTGAGATACAAGAAACATGTCATGAACATTCTCCAAAGATTGCGGTAACACCAAACGATACGCTACTTCTCCAATACGCTCCAAAATCTTAAAGGGTCCAACGAATCGAGGACTAAACTTTCCTCGACTTCCGTAACGGATCCCCCTCTAGTCGGTCACATCTTCAAGAATACCAAATCACTAACGACGAACTCTAGAGGTCTTCTCGATGTATCTGCCCAACTCTTTTGTCGGTCGTGTACAAGAACCTTCACATGATTCCGGATAGTGTTAACCTTCTCAACTGTTTGCACGACCAAATCCGGTCCCAACAATCTTCGTTCTCCAATATCGTCCCAACAAACAGGTGAACGACACTTGCGACCATATAATGCTTCGAATGGAGCCATCTGAATAGTCGCCTGAAAGCTGTTGTTGTACGAAACTCCACCAAGTATAGATGATCCTCCCATGAACCCTTGAAGTCTAACATGCAAGCTCTCAACATGTCTTCAAGAGTTTGGATCGTTCTCTCCGACTGGCCATCTGTTTGAGGATAATAAGCTGTGCTAAACTTCCATCGAGTCCCCAAACTTTCCTGTAAGCTCCTCCAGAAGTGTGATAAGAATCGGGTGTCATGGTCGGACACGATGCTCACAGGTACTCCATGCAATCTCACAATCTCCTGCATGTACCGTTCTGCTGACGCTTCCGTTGACTGACCAACTCGAAACGGTATGAAGTGAGCTGCCCTGGTCAATCGATCAACAATCACCCAAACTGCATTGTTGCCTTTTGGACTCCGCGGTAGAGCTGTCAAGAAATCCATGGTCATATGTTCCCTTTTCCACTGAGGAATCGGAAGTGGTTGCAATAAACCAGCAACCCTTGATGTTCAGCTTTAACTTGCTGACACACCAAGCACCTTGCCACAAAGCGGGCAATCTCCCGTTTCACGCCTTCCCACTAGAAATGCTGTCGTATATCTCGGTACATCTTCGTGTCTCCTGGATGTACGGATTATGCTGAACTGTGCGCCTCCTTCATAAGTTTTTCACGAATATCTCCCTTTGGTACACACAAGCGGCTACCATATCGCAACGAACCATCTTCATGGATCAATAAGTCTGTTCGAAGTCCAGCTTCAACCTGTTCTCGAAACTTTTGCAATCTAGGGTCCTGCAATTGCGCTGCTTTAATATTCTCGATCAACGACGACTGTATTTGCAGCTGCAACAACTGTCCCGAAGAATGCGGTAGCACAACTTCCAAATCGAATCTCCGAAAGTCTTCAATAGGTTTCTTCTGTGCAGTCAACATCTGAATTGCTGGCCACCGACTAAGTGCATCCGGCACAACATTAACTTTCCCCGGATGGTATTCAAGATCAAGGTCGTCGTCTGCCATCAGCTCCAACCACCTACGCTGCCTCTTATTAAGTTCTTTCTGTGTGAACACATACTCCAGGATTTTATGATCGGTGAATACTTCGACCCTTTCGCCCAGTAAGTAGTGTCTCCAAATCTTCAAAATGAACATCACAGCTGCTAGCTCCAAGTCAGGAGTTGGGTAGTCCTTCTCATGGGTCTTCAGCTGTCTCGATGAGTAAGCTATAATCTTCCCATACTGCATCAAAACACATCCCAAACCTTTCCCAGATGCGTTGCTGTGAATCACCAATCCTCCAGAACTGTCTGGCACGGTTAAACAAGAGCGGTTATCAACCTTTACTTCAACACCTCAAAAGCTGACGCACACTTACCCATCCGTACAAACGGTACCTCCTTGCACGTAAGCTTGGTCAAGGCTCAGCCAAACGAGCAACATTCCCCATGAACCTTCTGTTGTATCCTGCAAGTCTAAGAAACTTCTGATCTTTACAACGTTCTTCGGAATCAGCCAGTCTTGAACTGCAGCAATCTTCCCTGGGTAAACGGCGATTCCATCTCCAGCTACGACATGTCCCAAAACTTTACTTCTTCAAGACAAAACTTGCACTTGCTCATTTTAGCATATAATCTTTCTTGCCTCAGTGTCTGCAGTGCGATCTTCAAGTGTTCTGCATGCTCTTCAATGCTCCTCGAGTAGACCAGAATATCCTCAGCGAACACCACTATAAACTGGTCCAAGAACGATGAAGGATTCGGTTCATCAAACCATAAATATCGCTGGTGCATTCGTGACTCCGAATGGCATCACTAAATACTTGTAATGTCCATACCAAGTTCGAAACGCAGTCTTACAAATATCTTCTGATTTAACTCGGACCTGATGATATCCGGACCGCAAATCCAGCTTCGAGAATACCCTCGCGCCACTAAGTTGCTCGAACAATTCGCCAATGCGAAGGATCGGGTACTTGTTCTTAATAGTCACCCGGTTTAATTGTCGATAATCGATGCACATCCTCCTTGTGCCATCTTTCTTCTTGACTAGAAGAACTGGAGCTCCCCAAGGTGAACTGCGCGAATTCAACCCTTCTCTAGCAATTCGGTAACCTGCTTCTTTACTTCTTCCAACTCCACTGATGCCATTGGATAATACGCCTTTGAGATTGGCGCTGCACCAGGAACAAGATCAATCGCAAACTCCACATCTCGTTTGCGGTAACCCGAGATGTCCTCGAACATGTCCATGAACTCTCGTAATATAGCCGGCGCTTCTTCCTTAATAACTTCCATCGACGAAAGAACACTGTTTGTCGGCCTAGCCCTAAATTCGACTGGCCCGACCGAACTACTTCCTCCATCAAAAAAAACTCCGGATGTCTGGGAATCTGGAAGTTCGCTTTCCTTGCTCTACAATCACTGTGAGCGTGGAAGGTGCCAAGAAAAATCCATTCCCAAGACCACAACAAACAAGGAGTGCACCAGAATTGAATAATTCCAATGCGGAAAGATAAGAACAAGTAGGATACCAAGATGACTTCATCCGAAATCAAGATACTGAAGAGGATTAAGCACGGTAAATAGGGTTCAAGCTGGTAATAAAACAATAACTGGTAAGCAATGAAACCGAGAGAAGCAAGGTAGTATAACGATCATGGAATAAGGAAGTGAATCAAGACCAGGACTCCAAGTTACTTAAATAGAGTACCGTATTGTAATCATGCTGCAGTTCATGGGTACAATTACATAACTCCACTCAAGTCGCCCAAATCCTAGTATCAGAATCAAGAATAGGGAGAGACAATAGAAAACCAAAAGGGTTTCAAGTCGAGATGCAAAGTGGTTTGCATATCGTCAAGGCAAAGGATAAAAGAAGTATATGATTCAAGAATCACAATAATCAAGATGGCAGGACATGTTCCTAATCATGAGTATTCTGATTCGTGTATTGGGTCCAATACCCAACTACAAAAGAATCAAACCCGATTAACCTATATCCCATGGCTCTGATACCAAAAGAACCATGTCACGCCCCACTTCCCAGAGTATGCTAAGATGGGCACGTGACATAGCCAACCATGCTACCTGTGGATAGGAAAAATCCCTCCACAGTCACATTACGGCTGTAGAGATATCAAGAACAGGAAAGTAAACTAAACTATCTAGTACATGTCCATGAGCCAGAATGAATGAGTCAAGAAATAATGATATGCGGAAGCAAAAGATAAAATAATGAAACACCTGGAAAGTAAAACTACATACCGACAGGAACTTCACCGCTCGGTCTAACAGCGGCAATACTCCTGATCAGTCTGCAATAAAGGTAGAAGGATCTGGGCCATGCAAAACCCAGACGTCAGCGCGTCATAACATCAAGCAACAATATAAACAGGGTAACAGGCAATGCAAATATAATCATGAATGATAAAGCAGGTGTAAAGCAATCTAAATCAGGGCAGTGAAAGGTAGCGTTCAGTGAGTAAACTAAACTGGTCAATTGGTTATCTACTCTCAAGTCTTTGAAATCAATTTGATGAATCGTTGATGTAACTCAATAGTATCCCGTGCATGCCCGGGACCACGGTCCAGATTCTCGGGCTGAAACCGAGACATACCGCTAGGCACTAAATAGGAAACATGTACAGATGAATGATGTCAGCAGCAGCATCCCAGGGCTGGCCTAGCCCCTAAAACTGATCAGTATAAGCAAGCAACTATCGAGTTACAAGTCAGGATTTCATCATTGATTTCCCCATACCCTCAAGTTATAAGTGTCTAGTCAGGTATTTTTAGTAATCAAGAACTAATGCCAACTCCGGATCAGGTAGGTGCAGGTTTGTCTGGATAGACAACAGGAACGGTCCGTAAGGACTACATGTTAGGTTTGTTGGCATTAGACATAAGATCAGGTAACAGGTCAAGCCATGGTACATCAGGTCAAGTCAAGTAGTGTATTTAGGTGTCAGGTCATGTCAAGAGTGTATGGTACCATGTCCTATCAGGTAGGAAGTGCAACAGGTCATGTCAGGAAGCACAAAATGTTATGTGGGTGCTCATAATCAACTAGCATAAGCATGGGTATACAAAACAAGCATGGGTACTAATAGAACAATAAACTGGAACATGTAATATGATATGCAATCAGGTACAGATTATGGCATACAGATGCGCAGTTATCGATTAGGGTTACATTTATAGTTTCAATATTAATTAGGATGCAATTTCTTAAATATGGAGTGTTAATATCGCAGTATTATATAGTAATGTGATCTATGGATGCAATTATATGTATCTTAAATGCGATGGATGCAAACGGGTATCCGAAAAGTTATAAAACTATAAAATGGTAATGTGGGATGTACAACTAAGCAATATGTGATATAAATATTGATATAATAATATTAATATGGATAGAATATTCAAAGCGATTAATAACTATAAAAGTGGTATTGATTAACCAAGCACAAGAAAGTTCCGTTCAGAAATTCAGCGTCACCCTAATTTGTAAAATAGCTTAAAAATAACAAACTTTCTCCAAAAGGGACGTGTCTTATACCAAAACAAAGATAATTCAATAATTTTTTCAGTTTTATAATTATAAGCATCTCAGGTTGTCCCTACAAAAAGATATGAATATTCGAAGTTGAAAGTTTGCTGCTGGAATTTCCCTGGACAGCAGTTTAGAGACATTTTCATTTGCATTTTACGTTATTTAAACAATTTATTTTGCAAGTAAATATTTTATATAGTTATAGTATTCTGAGTTAGCTTCGTAACGAACTAAAGAACGTATACTAATGATTTTTCTATAATTTATAATGAATTTTATAAGGTAAGGTATACAGTAAATTTCAGATTTGTCGTATCCGCTTTTTCAACGACGTTTCATATGTAAACTATAATATTTTCAAATGTATAACATTATAAAATGCAGATTATAAACTAATTAAAGATAATAATAAGAAATATTACGACGATATATATTTTAAATGATATGGATGCAGTATAATGTAATCTAGTATGTCACAAGATGAGTTTTCATGATCTAGATTTAATATGATATAAACGGATGCAAACGGAACATCGAAGCGTTATAAAATTAAACATGGGGCACTAGATTTAAACTATAGGTATGGTATTTATTTAAATAGGTATAAAATGAATTATATAGTATGTAGCAAGATTAACTTGCCTAGACGGAACAAGAACGGATGTGTACGGAACGTCCTTCGTCGGCGAAATGTCGCGACGCGCGCACGGTACACGGAACGGTTCCAAACAATGCACGAGGGTGATCACGCAAGTTAGGTACGTTCAGTGGATCACACGAATCGTCAGCGAAGAGCACAGCTCCGGCGGTGATCACCGGAATCAAGAAACAAGATCAAGAAAAAGAAAGAAGAAAGAAGAAGAGACTATGTATTAAATAAGGAAAGAAATATTAAATAAATAAAATATATATAATATATATGCAGAGGAGAGAGAGAGAGAAAGGAGTTGTTAGATTGTTAGGAAATTAGATTTAAAATTTTAAAAGATTTTTAGATTTAAAATATTAGATAAAAGGTTTCAGTTTGTTAAAGAAATCGTATGAAAATATTTAAACTAAATTTTAAAATTAAATAAATTGAATTTTGGCGGGATACCAAAATATTTCAAAACGTGCCCGGGTCGGGTCTAAAACTTCAGATTTAAAATACGAAAAATATGTGCGACTTTCAAAATTCAAAATGAATGCTCAGCTAACGAAAATACATACCCCTAAGAACGGATGCACGTACATGCGCGTAGCCATCCAAACACGTCTGTTTCACTGAACGGGACGAGAACAAGATGCGCGGATACTACCACGGGGTTAGGGGTATCATGCAGGCTATGAAATGCAATTTTAAATTATTTTACATGACCTAAAATGTTATATGGTAAAATGTCGGTATGCAGTATACATAAGATGCACGTGTCTATGTAACAAGTCAGGGTAATCTATAAATATAAATCAAACAGATTCAAGCAAGCGGGTCGGGTCGAATGCAATGTAAAATGTAAAATACTATTCGCACCCAAAACACGATAAATCAGGAAAATACCATAATTAAGGAAATATAAGAACTGGAATTGGTATTAATGAACTAGGGTGTTACAATAAACGCTGAGAAAAGGACTCAATTGGGGGTCACGTGCTCACACGTGACCAAGGGTCACGTGTCAGCACGTGACTGGCTTCGAAAGCCTTACAGTTTAATAGAATTAAATTCTAAAAGCTTCTAAATCTTTCCAAATGGAAAAGGATTATGGGGAACGTTGGATTAAAGATCCAAGGGTGATTAAAAATCACCAATTTATTGAAAGATTTTAGATAAGGAAAGATTTCCCTGAAAATCTCACCGAAATAACAAACAGAATATCTTTGGATTTAAAATCCAACGGTGAATAAAATTCACCGAATGATCTAAAGGCTTATATTAAATATGAAAACAAATCAAATATTTCAATGAGAGATTTGCTAAACAAATTAATTCTTTTCTTTCTCCTATAAATAGGAGCCAAGAAGAGAAGAGAAGGGATCTACTTTTTGGAGAGAAGAACAGAGAGAGGAGAATTTAACTCTCAAGAGAGAAGAAAAGAAAGAAGAATTTAATTCTCAACAAAGAAAATCCTATGTGAGAAAAGAAAGGGAATCAAAACTTCAAACAGAGAATTTAATTCTCGAAATCTAAGAGTTTAACTCTTTTATGAAAAGAACTTAGTTCTTTCTCTGGTTGAAAATCTGCAAAGTGTACATCTCCCCATAAATTGAGAATTTAATTCTCATTGGGTTGAGATCCTGCCATGCAGATCTAAAACATAGAGGAGGAATTGAGTTTTGAGAATTTAATTCTCACAAGAGTTATAGGAATTTAATTCCTTTGAAATAAAATTAGGGTTTAACCCTGTATTATAGGAATTTAATTCCTTCAAAATTGACAGAACTAGGGTTTAACCCTAATTGAGAACTTAATTATCTCAAACTCACAGGAATTTAATTCCCTTAAATAAGAAATTAGGGTTTCACCCTATGCCAGAATTTAATTCTTTACATATATGGGGAATTTAATTCCTACAGAAAAGAAATTAGGATTTAACCCTATTTAAGAATATAATTCTTCAAAAGAAAAGTGGGAATTTAATTCCTTTAAAATTATTGCTAGGGTTTAACCCTATGAAGGATTTAACTCTTAAAAAGATAAAGAGATCTTCAAACATGCAAAGAACCAGAGTCACGTGCTACCACGTGACCCCTATAAAGATCCACAGAAAAGAACTCAGAGGCAACGCCTCACGTGCTCCACGTGACCTACAAAACACATAAAGAAAAAGTAAAGGAAGGCTTTGGGCGCTCTCACGTGATACCACGTGACCCCTCAGCAAATGCTTTAACAATTGGCGCACAAATCTCCATCACGTGCCAGCACGTGATGCTCGAAAATAAAATAAAAAGTGTTTAACACTTAATTGCAGAACGAAGAAAATGGATCTGGTCCTACTTTTGGGCGCTCTCACGTGTCCACACATGACCCCTCTTTCTTTAGTGTTTAACACTAATTTGGAGATTATATTTCCAGTGTTTAACACTGACTGTTTCTAGTGTTTAACACTAAATTGAAGATTATATTTCCAGTGTTTAACACTGATTGTCTTTTAGTGTTTAACACTAATTTGAGAGTTCTACCTCCAGTGTTTAACACTGTTGTTCTCTAGTGTTTAACACTACTTTTAGCTAAATTGGCTAATTTTCCAGAGGCAAAAGTCCCTCCTCCAAATGAATCTCAAAATTGAGGAAATCAAAGACAAAATGTTGTCAGAGCCCCCAAACCTCTGTTTAGCACTGCTGAATGAAAAGGAGCTGAACCCAGACAAATGTCTAATGGCCTAAAGGGTCAATATTTCAAACATAATTGGACTTAGCCCAAACTGGCCATAAGTCCTCAAATCATCTTGAACTAAGCATATCTGCTCTTTCAACCAACTCATTGGTTCAAGGGTACATCTTTGAACTCCTCTGATATTTATCGTTATAATCCTTCAACGTCTTCAGAGAGGTGATGGGTCCCGACAACCATACATTTTATGGACCGCTATGTCCTTAAATTGGTATTGGACCACTATGTCCTTAAACTGGTAATGGACCACCATGTCCTTAAACTAGTCATGGACCACTATGTCCCTAAACTGGAACAATAGAGCCCAAATGCTCTTTTGTCGGATCTAAACGATCCCGTTAAGTTGATCTTAGTCTCAAATCAGACTAACGTATCCTTAACAAACGTTTGAGTTGATCTTAGCCTCAAATATGGCTAACGTATCCTCAAACTAAAACCCCAAACCCAAATCTAAGAAAATACGGATTTGGACTAATCCACGTCCTACGGGTGACGACATAAATTAGTCTCCGTATACAATCCACGGGCAACCACAAATAAAACAAACACCCACGATACGAAGTGAAATTCTGGAGAAGGAGAAAGTTGTTACCACGATGCGGTAGCGTAATTAACTGCATGGGCTTGCGCCTGCAGGAAAGAGCGTCCCCACAATCAAAAACCCCTCGAGCGAGGGGGAATCTGACAAAGTCTGCTACATCGGCCGCATCCGTCTAAACCTCCGATACACGGTGCCATAAATCAACTTGGCATCTTCGGAGAGGTGGACGGATAAAACCATATAGCATCTGCCCCGAATCTCAGGTAAGACGCCCATGTCTTGGCCGCCATTCGGAGGGGAACACTCCCCTGTAATTTTTAACCCAAAAACGAATACAAGCAATAATATAAGGCAATCCCCAAGCGGGAGCTAGCTCTTCGCCAATTGACGGAAACAACCACGCAATAATGTAAATATACAACGCCAAAGGGCGAGGATCAAAACTCAGAAAGTAAGCGAGAAAACTAAGTATCATAAAGAAAGCCAGAAACAATAATAAAGAATACAAGAGAGCGACTCTAAGACCGAAAGATTATACAACGCCAAATGACGAGGATCAAAACTCAGAAAGAAAGCGAGAAAACTAAGCATCATAAAGAAAACCAGAAACAATAATAAAGAGCTTTTAACTAGATACAACTGAAATATATAGTACAGCAGCGGCGGTGGTCATGATGCAATGTAACCCACCCACCAAAGCAATCACCCGAAAGAAAGTGGTATGCCAGCGAAACCGCTAAGAAACCTATACGGCTAAACCTGCAAGAAACTGTGGCACAACGGGGGTGAGTTGCCAACTCGTGAGTAGAAGACATTACCGAGTAGAAATCGCATCTATGCCGATCTCCTAGATCATACGATAATATACTCATAATATAACACTGGAACATCTAATAGTGGCAAGGGTAATAATCTAAGCATAAGTGTAATACCAAGTACTCGTGTCAGTGCCTCAAGTAGCAACATGTCATATATATGATGTATGAATGCATCAAGAATGAAATCAGAACATATCTGTATGAGAAAGTTGTGTTCTTATCTCTGTAAGATTTTAGTATAGAACTGGAGTATCATCAATGAAATCGATAGAAATCCGTGTCAAATATCGACACAAAATCCTCAATCCCGGGCTCCGTCAGTCCGGATCGGCCCATTTCATCCAATCTCATGACTATGGTCAGTATCCTCCAGATATCCGCCATGCCAAATATCACCGGTAGGTAATGCTTCCCTGCCGAGCTCAACGCCTTCTCAATACGTCCATCTTGCCCCGGGATACCTCACCGGGTCCACCATGTACCTGCAGACAGTACATCTCCCTCCTCGAATCGGGTATATGATACAGCTCAAGAACCGAGAAAACTCATGGTAGACCCCACTCACATCATATCACGATAAAACCGCAACTTGCATTTTAAAAATGATAATGAGTTTATAAAATTCTTGCGGTTTTCCCCCAAATCCAGAAATCTCATGGAAAATCCAAAATCCCAAAATCAAGAGTCAATAAGCAGTGAACATCGGCATAAAGCCCATAATATTGCATACATAATGAATATATAAATGCAGGGAGTATCTAAGTAAGGAATGTAATATCTAAACTAGCATATGAATGCAAGCATACTAATAATATGTGAAACTACCAGCCAACAGGTTATACTAATGAAGTAACGTTTTCTAAAGTATACGTGACATGGCAATTACCGATGATGATGTGTGAGCCGGCAAGCAAGTGTACGTGAAACATACGCATCATTGGTAATGGTGCTGGTGCCCTAACAAACGGGATTCACAATAGCTGAAGAAACACATGTAATAATTATGCAATACAATGAAAACAACATAAATATAACAGAAAAATGAATAGTAAAAGTAGCATTATAAAATATACATATATGTATACGAGTCATAAAATTTTTGTGTTTTAAAATAGCACGAATCATGGTTTTTAGAAATGTAGAGGCTACGATGTTTTTGAGAAAAGATATGTCCTTTGAAAAATCCATAGCATCCCTTGGATTGTCTTTTGAAAATACCCACGATTCGTTAGTTTTGAAAATAGGTATGACTCGAGCCTAGTCTAGTATATATTTAACAACTACGAGATTAAACTAAGGAACTAGTCGGACGGATAAGAAAATCTACATATATTTCGAGTCGATATACCTAGTAGTCGGCGATCCAGCCTCATAGCGTTTACGTACTATATAATACATAGTACGGTATTCCTGAGTCAAGAATGCGGATCAATCATCTTATTTGTCTCGTATGGTAATATCCATCGTACGACATCCTCAAAGTCAGGGGTACGGGTCAAAATCATATATAATATCATCCTCCGTACGGTATCATCGATCGTACAATATCATGATTCATAGGTACTGTTCTAAGGTCTCGTACATTCAAATATTATCAACTCACATATCATCGTATGTATGAATACACATCGCCCAACGATCTATTATAATATCATATCACTTACCATATCACAACTCAACCACATATCCAAATCTCACGGCATCATGCCCGATCATATCAATTCATCTTCACATATCACATGCTATCCTCATCACCCGTGTACACACACACACACACACACATACATATATATACATACATATACACACAAAATCAAGTGTGTGTGTGTGTGCGTGCGTGTGTGTGACTACATATAATCTGTGATTCGCCACCAAGGTAATCATCTTTTGGATAGGTCTTCCTAGATCAACCTAATCTAACCTAAGGTCTTCTAAATACCCTATTCACTAAGTATCCAATATCACATACAAACTCATAATAATATAGTAATAACCCTATTCTACATTTGCGGGGTGCTATACGCCATCCACCCGACTTCCCCCATAGATATACATCTACTCACCTTGATCCTCGCTTACTGAAGTCTAAGACGCCACACTCTCCCTTGTCATACGATGTCCATGCGAAGGTACCTACATTTCAATGAATATCGTATCGTAAACGAGAATCAAATACAAGAAATCCGATACGGCATATGAAGGGTACATAGGTTAGAACCTACGAACTACGCATACAAGAATAACCAAACAAATCCTCGATGTCGATATACAAACGTCAAACCACCGAGTTAAAATCCAAATACCAAAACCAAAGTTAAAACGAAGTCGCAAAACAAAGCAGCAACATATGAAAACACCTCCAGATTTTCCTCAGGTGACAATTGGGATATTTAGCATATAGGATAGGTCTAAATATAGGATAAAGAAGCCATGTACACGAACCCAACATGAAGTACCTAGGCCGCAAATTGCGGCCATAAGGAGTTTATTTGCGGCCATGTTTGGGAGATGGAGCCTCCGGTCTCTAGGGTATACTCCAAATCACCTGCACACCTCACTGTAATTGCTAAATAATTTTTAAGGTTCCCGAGTCGTAGCAGATCTCAAAACAACACTACAATTTCCATAAAAACTGATATCAACAAATTCAAAGTTCACATCTTGGTGTCTAGTCTCTGGTTTTGTCCAGAATTCTAACACTAGATGGGTTTTATGGCCTCTACTAATCTCAATTACACTTCACAACTCATAAAATCTCCTAACCCTCATCTTGGAATTTTCCAAGATCACTAAATCTCAATTATTAAGCTATAAACTACTATAAAGGTTAAAGAAACTCAAATTATAAACTATGGGTGTAAATATTACCTTATTCGACAGCTAAGGAAAATTCTAGGGTTGCCCAAAGTCTTCAAAGTCTTGTCTTGATGCCTCCATAGGGTTTGTGATGGTCTTGTGATCAATTTTAATGAAGGGTGTATAAGGTTTTGAGTGGGTTTTGGGTGGTTTGAGGGTTGTGCAAGATAGATGAGGAGGTGGAGGGAGAGGAGCAGAACAAGGAGAGAGAGGAGGTGAGTAAATGAAGAGAAAAAGAAGTAGAGGGATGTGTAGAAGGATATAGAACCTTCACTCTCTCTCTCTCTTTCACTCAAGGCCCATGCCTCATGATCCCCACCCTCACCAAATATTTTTCCTTTTCTTTTCCATTTTCTAATTTGAAACCAAAATCATAAGCAACCAAAGAAACATAGCTATGGTCAATAGAAATGTAACAAGTATTTTACAACATGACATGGTGCATGTCATGTGCATAATCAAGCTAATACATACTTAATACATATTAATCAAGTTTAGTATTAAACTTGTATATAATTAATTATTTAATAATTTACAAAATATTCAATTCAAATAATTTCTTTCAAAAAAAAAACAATAATTCTTATTAATTTTCCGAATATTTTCCAAACTATCGGTATATAATTATACTACTTCATTAAAACCAATTTTCTTACTTTAAGATATTCATAATATTTATTATTTTAATTATTTGAATTCCTAAAAATAATATTTTATTTTCTGAAATGTTACATTGTGCCACTGTGGAACCTCCGACGATCAAGTTAGCCGAGGAATTTGGGCAGAATAGCGGCTTATTGGAATAAAATTGCGTTATCTGAGTCGTCTGGGAGAGGGTTTTTTATAGTGGTCGTATGGAGCGAGTTGGCGTGAGATCTTCGACGTCGGTTACGCCCCTGGTGTTACACCTGCGTGATTGACGGGATCCCCCTATTAATGACAAAATACGCTCGTTAATGGGGGGATACGGCGGCGTGGAACATGGGATATTGGGTGGCGGATATCTCGCTCCTGGAGAGATACGTGGAGCCGTGGCGGAGGCGCTTGGGCTCTGTGTCCTTGGTTGCTCGGTAGAACCGGGGATGCTTAGCTCGACGGGAGGCTCGGAGACGAGTGGGAGACCGAGGAAGCTCGGTTCTGTGATAGTTCGGAGGCAAGCAAGTACGGCTGAGGAAGCTCGGTGTATATGAGGGCTCGGAGGCGAGCCAATGGTTATTTACATGGCGAGCATAGAAGTGTTCAAGGGTCCATCGGAGGTCGGGTCATGCCTCGGGATGATAGCCCGAGGGACGCCTCCAATGTATGGTGCTTGCCCTGTTCCCGTGAGCCCCGGGACACGTCAGCTATCACGTGTCATGATCTGGGGAGTTCTCACTTATAAGCATCATCACTTGGTAAATCACACCACCTTCATCTATTGATGACTACCCTTCGTTTCTGTCTTCATCTCGTCATACAAACATAAAGACCACTCTTCTGGTGAATCTCACCTTTTGCCTTCGTCTTCTCTTTCTCTTTTTCATGTTTGGTCACTTTTCTCTGATGAGGCTCTTCTCTGTTTATAACTCAAAATAATAAAAATCCTACTTCAATTAGGATCTCATCAAATCTTCAAAAGTCTTTTTCACAAATCTTCAAATAAATTTCCAACCGATTCTCCTAATTAATTTTCAATTTGCCAAACTTCACAAACTTTACAAATTATACCAGAACTCGTCGATAGATGTCTGAAGCACGAGTGCTCAGACGTCTGACCATGCTCCGAATTTCTGAAAACTTATTCTTAAGACGTCTGAAGTACTATAGCTCAGATGTTTGACGCACAACTCTGTTGAATACAAGTCAACTTCATAATATGTTGTTTATTTGCTGGAATCAAATAACAAGAATAAGAATTGAGGTCTTTTACAAAAAAATTGGTGTCTCATGGAATTGTAATTCCATTATTTGTTTGTAAAAAATTGTAATGACTTTTGTCCCCTTCAATCTTTTCGTTTGTTTGGTTGAACTAAAAAAATGAGAATTGAATTTTGGTAATTAGAATAATGAAAAGACAGAAAGAGAAAGGGTACCTAATCATAATTATTTCCCAAATAAAATAATGCATTCTATAATGTCTTTGGAAATGGGCAATTCCATCCAAAAAAACATAGATTTGGAATTGCCAAAAAGATAATGTCAATTTCCATTTTGGTGATGTTACTTCCCAAAACTTGCAATTCCTATTCCATGCAAACAAATAAAGGGATGACAATTCCGTACATTTTTGTTTTGATAAATAGTGTCTTGCCTCCCAATTTTCATTTTTTTAGACAATTCCTTCTAAACAAGCAACCCATAAGTTGGATCCAGATCCTCTGCTTGTATTGCATCCTGTTATTTTTCTTTGAATGGTGGATATGAGGGTATAATAGGGGGGGGGGGGGGGGGGTCTTACTTGTGTGGAGTCAGAAAGAGACCAGAACAGGGTGCTTGGGATTTTTCCTAAGCAAAGGATCCTAACCCCTTTTAGTGGATCCTGATCGTTTGCTTGGCTTGCACCTGCTATTTCTATTCTAGTATAAACTGTTTATAGAATCTGTTTGAAAAATTATTCACAAAGATACAACATTGGGAGGAGGTTTTAATCTCAAATTCGTTCATTCCCTTGTGAATTTTTAAAATCGTTAATCTGATATTTTATTGACTTGTTGCCATCACCGGTTGTAGGGGCCGAAAACCGCCCTCCCCTTGCTGTCCTCAATCCTTGCTGATCTTCATCGGCTCATGTTGATTACAGCATGTCGCATCGGTTGGCCAAAGTAATTCTCGTCTCCACCGTCTGTCGTCGGTTGTCATCGCCTGTTTGCTCCATCGGCTTTGTTAAGGATTGTTTGTACATGTTCCTCATGTTGGCGATCATTGGCGCCCTCCATCACTAATCAGCATCATCCGTCTGGTGCGATTGTTATTATCTCCGTGACAACACCAATCCTTCACTCAGCAACGATATTATTCATGTTCCAAAATATTTTATATGGATTTCCAAATCATAATTGATCCAGAGCAGGACGAGAATTATTTCAAAATTACTTTCATTTGTTGTTAAAATCCAAAATTACTTGTAACTAGAACTCTTACTCGTTATGTTCCAAATTTAGTAATTTTAAGAGCCCTTAGGCTTCAATTATAGAATATTTTGCATCATCAAATTGCCATGAAGGATTAATTTATTCACAAATATCTAATACAGAATGGAAAATCAATTTTTCCATCTACGAGCTGAACATTTCTTGTTGCTTGTTACGGTTGGTTGGTTTGGTTGAGTCCCAGAAAAGCTCACCTTGCCTATTAGGCCATCATTGGGGCAAAGAGTGCAATAGCTTCGAATCGGGTATGGATAAATTTAAAATGGATAGTAAAATCTTTTTCCGCTAATGATGTTTAATAACCATGGGTTGTGAGTCTATTTAATAAGTCGAAGTCATTTTTGATACCTTTATATGTTGTATTTGAACTTTTCCTATTAATTAATGCAAAATAAAAAAGGAGGGGGTTTTCAAATCCAATTTAATTGATGCCTTAGACTTTTCTTTTATCTTTCCATCTTATCTTCTCACCTGCCTCACACATAATTAAGCACGCGTTTGGATTGTATTATTTTTGGTTAACGAGTAAAAATCATATCAAGATAGGCCTTAAATAGTTATGGTGTTTGGATTTCTTTTTTACTATACAATAAGTTATTATTTTATCGTGGGTCCTATATAACTAGCTTAAAAAGGACGTTTTTCCCCACTTAAAAATAAGCTGGGAATTCCTGGTATATTCTAGAAGTGATTATAGAATGGTAGAGTTGACCGAGTAATTATCACGACCCGGAAAGACACATGACTGGCTCTTGAATCATGTGAAGTCTATAGGACCTCACCTAATTCAAGTAAGCAAAAATCCCAGAAATCTAAACTCTTTTAGGGAAAATAGTGGAGGTGAAGTTTTGAAATAACGATATAATAAAAACAAGTTTTTTCTTTAAAAGATAAGTATTAGTATGCGAAAACACAATGTTTGGTAGCTATGTTGAAAACATGTTTCATCATTGAAAATTTCGACAGCATGTTCTTTGTATATTTAAACCCGTAAACAAATACAAGCAATATGATAAAAAGGCATCCCCAAGCGGGAGCTAGCTCTTCGCTAATTGGCGGAAACAACTACGCAAGTAATGCAAATATACAACGCCGAAGGCTAGGATCAAAACTCAGCAATAAAGTAAAGAGGACTAAGCATCATCAGGAAAACCAGAAACAACAATAAGCGCACAAGCGCGACTCTAAGGCCGAAAGAATATACAATTGTGGTTTTCTAAGTCTACTAAATATACAAGTCTGATTGATGGAGCTTTTAACTACATACAACTGAAATAAATAACAAGTACAACTGAAATGTAAAGTACATAAATAACGGTGGTCACGATGCAAGTGAAATCACCAACAAAGCAATCACTCGAAAGAAAGTGAAGTGCCAGCAAGCCGTTATGAAACCTGTACGGCTAAACGTGCAAGAACTGTGGCACGACGGGGTAAGTTGCCAACTCGTGAGTAGAAAACATCACCGAATAGAAATCGCATGTATGACGATCTCCTAGATCATACAGTACAAAACAATAATAATAGTAGCACGGTAATATCGAGTAACAGTAGAGATGATAAAATAGACATGTGTGTAAGGTCAAGCACTTGTGTCTGTGTCATAAAGCAACTACATGTCATATGTATTATGTATGAATGTATCACTAAATGGGTGTGTCCAGCAACGACACAGAAAATCAGGATAAAACTGAGTGCCAAATATTGACACTCGAAAATATCATGAAAACCGTGTCCATCAACGACACATCATCCTCATAAATTTCGGGCTCCGTCTGTCCGGATCGGCCTAAATCATCTGATCACACGACTACGGTCGGTATCCCCCAGATATTTTCCGCGTCAAATATCACTGGTCGGTAGTGCTCCCTTGCCAGGCTCAACATCTCTATATATGGCCTTCTTATCCCGGGGTACCCCGCCGGGTCCACCATGTACCCGCAGACGATACATCCTCCTCCTCGAATTGGGTATGTGTACACACGTGGCTCAAGAAACGAGAAAACTCATGGTCGATGCCATACACATCATATCACGAAAACCGAATTTTCTTTTAAGAAAATATAATCATGAGTTTATAAATATCACTTGCGGTTTCCCTAAATCCAGAAATCACATGAACACGGAAATCTCCAAAAGAATCACAATCTATGAGTATATAATAAGGTAGTAAATATCGACGTAAAGCCAATGATCAGCGTATAACTAGAATGTATGGATGCAAATGCATGTGATATCTAAGAAGAAATACAATGTCTATACTAGCATTTAAGATCATGAATGTAAGACAATACTACTTCTACAGATTGTCAAATTATATGAACGAAATAAAGGTTCTCTAGTGTGTATGCGGCATGGCAATTACCGATGATGATGTGTGTGAGCCGGCCAGTAAGTGTACGTGCAATATACGCATCATCGGTAATAGTGTAGGTGTCCTAACAGATGAGATCATAACAGAAAGTAAACAGCAAAAGCAACAATGAGGTATATCGACTACATACGAGCCATACCGTTTATCATGTTTAAATAGCACAAATCGTTGTTTTTAGAAAAGTAGGGCCTACGGTGTTTTGAGAAAATAGATGTCTTTTGAAAATCCGTAGCATCCCTCGTTTATACTTGGAAAAAAAGCCTACGATTCGTCGGTTTTGAAAATAGGTATGACTCGAGCCTAAGTTAACCTATATCTACGCAACAAAGCCTAAACTAAGAACCTAATCAATGGGAATAAGAAATCTATAATATCCCGAGCCGATATATCTAATAGTCGGCGATCCAGCCTCATATCATCACGTACGGTAATAATACATCGTACGACATTCTCGAGTCAAGTGTGCGGATTAATCATCATATACATTTCGTACGGTAATATCCATCGTACGGCATCCCCAAAATCGAGGGTACGGATCAAATATCATTATAAATCATCACTCGCACGGTATCAATCTCCGTACTATCAATATCATAAATAAGTGGTACGGATCTAAGGTCCCGTACAATCTAATATCATCAAATCACATTGTCACGACCCGAAGGTACGGAATGTGACTGGTACTTAAATTACGAAACGTCTAAAGGCGTAACGTAATCTAAGTAAGCCAAAGCCCAGAAAACTAAACCGTTTAACAATTAGACTAAAGGAAAACTTGTTTTAAAGCAAGTGGTTTTAACAAAATAAGTGGTATTAAATATTTAAAAGCAACATCATATTTTCCCCGAAAATTTCGGCAGAGTCTCCTTTGTAAATACTGGCCCCCAAACGGGTAAAGCACATGAAAATACATATAAATAATGAATAAAGGCATCCCAAGCGGGAGCTGGCTCTTCGCTAAAGGCGGAATCACAACTACATGCAATATGTATATCAAAAGTGCGAAATAAGTAACTGAAAGCAAGAAATGAGAAACACCACGTCGGCTCAAGTGAGCATCGACACCAAAACACAAATACAAGTCTCACGAGTCTCACTGTCTGGTCCAATATACAAGGGTAGATGGAGTATACTAGATACAAATAATAATACAAGTGCAAACAAAATATCCTCGCAACCCATCTACGAGCAATGCCGCAAGTCCAAGCAAAAGGAACAAAAAGAGGAAGTGCGCCCGCCGCTACTGTGCTGATAGGTCATACCTGCAAGATATTATGGCACAACGGGGGTGAGTTGCCAACTCGTGAGTAGTAAGTAATATCTAATAAGCCTATCGTAAGTATGCACGCAAATACGCCACAACTTACATATACTAATATGATACGATGTACTAGCATGAATGCAACATGAATGCATAATCAAACACGAAACTTGAAGATGTCTGGTATGAGAAAATCTTTATTCTTATCTTAGAAAAAACTCTGTGTAATAAACTGAAGTATCACCAATAAAATCAGCAGAAAATCTGTGTTAGGCATCGACACAATATATACATATCTTAATATCTCAATATCTCAATGTCTCAATATCTCAATATCTCGGGCTCCGTCAGTCCGGATCGGCCCATATCATCAAATCTCACGACCACGTCGGTATCCTCCGGATATCCGCCGCGTCAGACATCACCGGTAGGTAGTCCGCCCCTGCCAGGCTCATCGTCATACCCACAAAAATACTCTCACCCCGGGGTACCATACCGGGTCCACCATGTACCCGAGACGGTTCATCCTCCTTCTCGAATCGGGTCTCAACAACCAACAGAAATCAGAAAAACTCATGGTGGACGACATATACATCATATCACGAGGAAACCACAACTTGCATTTTAAAAAGGATAATAAGTTTATTAAATTCTTGCGGTTTTCCTTAAAATCCAGAAATCTCATAAGTGCTGAAATTCTCAAGAAGAATCATCATATGCAAACATGCCGGTGATAATGGATGTCTATGATACGATAGTATATACTATGCCACATATGACCAGAACTATGTATGAAGTATGATGCAATGAAGTATATACACATGATGAGCAATCCAACGTATCCAATCCTGATGAGATGAATATACAACCACAAGTCTACATATCATATATGATGCAAATGCACGGGTATCGATTCTAAGCAAGTTCTATAGTGTTCGTGACATAGCAATTACCAATGGCGTGTGTGTTAGCATAAATAGTGCACGTGCGGCATGAACCAATAGTAATGGTACAAGTGTCCTATGAGATGATATCACACACACATATATAAGATGGTGCGATGCAATGAGATTAATAATTAGGAAACTACGCATATAAAATGCAAGTACTACAAGTAATCCTAAACCATCGGGCGCCTCGCGCCATCTAGACGATCCCCCCATAGATGTGTACATCTACTCACCGGGACGCCTCAGCTAGTATGATCCGATCTCAGCCTTGACCTTCCGCGCCACATCCGACGCCTCCGCACCCGATCCTAGAAGCGCACACAAGTCAAAAAGAGGATAGATATATGAATAGTCGCGGACACAAACAATACAAATCAACCACGCGCACTAGCTAGACGCGCACACATTTGGTGCACAAAACGCGTTCGCGACAATACCACAAACACAACTAGGGTCGCTATACGTGACAACTACCAAGCCTAGAACTCAATCGTGGATTCACTACACATTAAATATCTTAGAAAATAGGTAGTAAATCATCAAAACCTTAAACTTAATTAAAATCGATTTATTCCAAAAACCTAGTAAGTATCAATTTACCATTTTAGTTCAAATCTTGATATTTTAACAAAATTAGTGGCCACAAAGCTCACTTAAAATCTTAATTAGGCCATACAATTACTAACTACATTTTAATCTCACCTATTTACCTTAATCACAAAAATTTAGTTTGTAAGATTATATAATTGAGATAAATTAAAAGTAACAATTAACAAAATAACAACTAGTTTAGATTTTGAAAATCTTAAGATGATAACCTACACTTAGTTAACTTGATTTATTGATAAAAACCCTATCTTGAATTCAAACCCTTTTCTTGAAATTTCAAGTTTGCAATTAGAAGCATAATTAAACGCCAAAATTAATTAAATTGAAGTAATTAATCAACAAGTAACCATTGGGTTAAAATTATACCTCAACAAATAAGAGATCAAACATGCAACTTAGCCTCCCAAAATGCCATCTTGCTCCAAGATCCATGCTAGATTAGGCCAAGGAATAATGGGTAAATGTTTGATTAGGAATTTGTGGGATTTTGTGTAGATTTTTGAGTGAATATAGAGGATTTTTGATGGAGAAATGAAGTGGGGAAATGGGGTGCAGGCCGAAAAATAGGAGAAGGGGGTGAGGGGAAATGTGTGGATGAGCTTAAGAAACATGCCGCCCAATACCTCCAATAATGCACCAAGCCCTTTTCTTTTCTTCTTCTTTTTTTCTTGTGAGAATGGTGGAAAAAATGAGGGGGGAAGGGGCTGCTTATTTCGGCCAGCCAAGAGGAGAGGGGAGAGAGGGTAAGGTGTGTGTTTTGGTCAAGTCAAGAAAAGCCCATACCTTAATATAGAATGCACCATACTCATTTTCTAATTATTTATTTTATTTCATTTTCAAGCTTAATCATAGAAATATCTAAAACCATTTAGAAAAATTTAGAAGAAAGAACATGTTACAAAATAGGTGTTAGATGTGTCATGGTGCACTAAACTTGTATTAACCCAATCTAATTTGTAATAATCACTAATTAAATGTATAAGTGAAGGCTTAAAATAATATTTAAAATAATTAATTAGGAAAAATATTTAAGTAAACTAGAAATTTACAAGTGACCAATTAAATACCAAATACTAGCAATTATATAGGTAGAACATGTATATTTAAGTTTATATTGAAAAATAATTATAATTAAATTTTACGGAAAATACAAGTTATATTACCGTTTATCAGACAATTAACTAAAACGATTTTTAAAACGTTACCGCATGTTTGAATACATATCGCCCAACGATCCTTTATTATATCATATCATACACGGTGTCTCAACTCAATCACACATCAAAATCTCACGGTATCATGCCCGATCATATCGACTCATATCCATAACATATACTATCCTCATCTCACGTGTGTGTGTGTAATCAAACACATCTATGTATATATATATATATATACGCATATACACACATCTATATGTACCAAGTGTATGTGTGTGCGTGTGTGTACAACAACATATAATCTATGGTTCACAACTAAGGTAATAAGGCTAAGGATATATCTACTTACAACTACGCTTAATCTATCATATGGCCTCCTAGGATTCTACTCGCTAAGTAACTAAAACTCACGTCTACACAAATATATATAATTATATAATCCTAAGCTACGGTTCCGGGGATACTATACGCCATCCACCCGAATCCCTCCGTATATATGCATCTACTCACCTTGATCCTCGCTTGCCGAAGTCGATGACGTCTTGCTCTTCTTGTCGTCCCGAAGTCCATGCAGAGGTACCTATAGTTTCAAATGCGTCATATAGTACCAAGAATTGAATACGAAAACCAAAACGACACACGAGACACACATAGGTTAGAACCCACGGCCTACGCATGCAAGAACAACAAAACAACTTTCGACATCGACCTACGAACGTAAATCGACCGAAATAAAACACAAATACCCAAAACCAAAGTCATTAAAAGTCATAAAACCAAAACAGTACATTAGGAAAACACCTCCAGATTTGCCTTAGGTGAGAATTAGGACAAGTTGCATATAGGATAAGTCTTTTTATCAGGTATAAGAACCATGGAACCAAGATGGGGACCACCTAACTATCCCAGGACGCAAATTGCGGCCATTCCTGGTATATTTGAGGCCAAAACTAGGAGATGGGACCTCGGGTTTCTGAGGTGGCTTCCTAGGTGTCTGCTTGTCCCTAGATGTTTGCTAAATATTTTTCAGGTCCTCCGGGCCATAGCAGATTACTAAATATCATCACAATTCCTACAATTTCCGATATCGGGGATTTCCAAGTTCAATTCTTAAGGGCTTCTATACTTGGTTTAGTCCAGGTTTTAGCACTAAAGGGGTTGTAGTCATTAATTACACTCAATTACACCATCACAACTCATAATCTCCCCCTAAACCTCGTCTTGGAAAATTCCAAGATCACTAAACCACAATAGTTTTACTCTAAACTACAATAAGATACGAGAAAAACAATATTCTAAACTAATGGTGTAGGATTATACCCCATTTGGCAACTAGGGAAAAACCCTAGATGATGCCAAGTGCTCAAAGTCCAATCTTGATTCCACCATGGGGTTTGTAGTGAGATTTGAAGTGGTTTTTGTGAAGAGAGTATGTGGCTTAAGCTAAATTTTTAGGGTGATTGAGGGTGGTAAAGAGGAGGTGGAGGAAGTAGAGAAATGAGATGAAGGGGATGAAGATGAGAGAGATGAGGAAAAATAAAACAAAGAGCCATGTGTGTAGAAGCTTCTCACACACACACACTCTCTCTCTTCCTCTCTCTCCCCCATGCCCTGCATCAAGGTCCCACTCTCTCTCTACACAAATATATTCTCTTTATTTCCTTTCATTTTTTTATATTTTTAAAACAAAAATCATTTTACAGAGGAGAAACCATGGTGCATATCAAATAAAATGTAACAAGTGTATACAACATGCTTTGTTGCATGTCATGTGTATAAACATGATTAATGCAAAATTAGTAAATATTAATCAAGTTTAGTATTAAACTTGTATACAATTAATTATGAAAAAATCTATAATTACTCAATTCACATAATTTCTTTCAAAATCAATAAATTTTATAAATCTTCCAAACTATCGGTATATAGTTATACCACATCACTAAAACCAATCTCCATACCTTAAAATATTCATAATATTTACTATTTTATTTATTTAAATTCCTAAAAATAATATTTTATTTTCTGAAATGTTACAATAATATACCATAATAACGCTTGTTTTTTCATCCAAATTTTAAGATGATATTAATGATATGTCCTTTTGGTCATTTTCCATTCAATAATCACTTATCTATGTTTTCATTCAATAATCACTTATCTATATTTTCATTCAAACACACTATCTACTTATAATCACTTTTCATACAAATTATCCAAACACAAACAACTTATTTGACATAAGCGATTATAAATATTTTTTTCATTTTTTCCAGAAATAATCACTGATAAGTGATTATGGCAAATGATCACTTAAAAATAAGCTTATCCGAATATGCCCTACGAGCGGTCTAAGATAAGGATAAGTCATAACAAAGCAACCCAGCACAGTTTCTTAATACTAACCTATAGGTGATAAGATCATGGTCAAAATTCTTATGGTCAAGAAAATGGTATTCTTGTTAGCTGCTTAGTTGATATGGCACTCATCCTTCCGGAAAGAGGGTGGGGTTCGATTTTCAGGAGAGGAAGTGGCCACAATTTAATGCTTTTGGGACAAATTCTTGGGTCTCTGGATGTTGTGTGCTTGTGTGTGCTGTGTAGATGAGTATGTTGTCTACATAGGCTTAACATGCCAGTTAAAAAAACCATCGGTTTTTGGCACGTGCGGTACATGTGATAAGTAAAGAGCAGTTATTTAAGCTGATTTGTTCTTATGGCTGATTTCAAAAAAGTTATGATGATGTGTTGCATCTAAAAATCAAGCTTTTTTCCTTATTTTTCTTTTGAATTAATTGAAAGTGCCATATACCCCCTTGTGTTTGCATGTTAATAACAGAGCTAATAACTAGTGTTTTGCGGATGGGATTACAAGAATGGTATTATACGGCGGATATTTGGAAATCTTGTGGGTAATTCAAAATTAATTAGCTATAATTAATTTATTACTGATGAGGTGTCAATCTGATTGATTTTATTTATCTTTCTCAAACCAAATGGATCTTTTACGTGTTGGAATTTCAGTTTGATAACATCTACTTATTTTCAAGTTATAATAGTAGAGATATTCGACCCTATTGATATATAATGAATTTGCATTATCTTCAGAATCCTAATACATAATAACATTTACATAATTAATTTGTATAAAATAGATAAAATTTAAGTTTACACCAGCAGCTTAACAGTGGGCGCCAATGACATGACACAACTCAATTATGGGTTCTTATTTTTCACAAAATAATATAGGAATAAAAGTGCTCGATTACTCGCCAAACAAGGATATAAACCCACACAACAAACGAAGATGCTCACATTTTTATACTCGGACCTTAGAAAAAAGGAAAATTGGCACCTCACTCTAAACCGCCCAGCTTCATTATTCGCAAAGTGGGGCCCAGGAGATGAAATCACCGTGGCCGTCTTTTCTCTGTATTGTTGACACGTGTGAGGTTAAGAATTGAGTCTTCGGAAAAAGCAACTCTCATATAAGAAATGTTTGTTGTCACTAAATAGATGAGTTTTCAACCAAGCAGGTAGAGAAAGTTATTATGGGTCGAGAGGCAGGTCCCACAATTTTTGCTAAAATTATAAAGAAAAGTCATACGGACCACAAGCTTTATTAAAGCTGAGCTCAAAAACCACGCTTCTGACCTACTTAAGAGAGAAAGGGTAACCAAGAGAGGAGGAATCCTTAAAAGGAGTCTTATGATACTTTTGAAGTTTTTGAAAGAGCCTTAAAAATATCAAATGTGAATTTAAGTCTCTCATGGATTCGAGCAACCTTTGTCGCATCAATGGTTGCTCAGACCATGTCAACCTACTCAACAGCAACTTCCACCACATCGGTTTATATTTCAATATCTTTTTTGTGTGCGCTTAAATATCTTACATTGTTTGATACAGGTGGAGGAGGGTAGTATTCAGATTGGCAGTAGGAAGAGCCACAGGGTTTTTAGGCTAAAAAAGATGGAATTATGGTTAAGAAAGTATTCTCCACGACAAAGACGGCATCATCCAAAAAGAAAGCACAAAGTGGCACATGTATTGCTGCGGTGAGGATCATAAAGATTGCAAGGCTACTCATGCATGATCATGACGATGAAGACGAGTAGTAAAGTGCGGATGCAACATATCCTAGGTGGTGTGGATGGTTTCTTGTGTTTTTATGATTTAGTATATGGCAATATAGGGGTTTGTTCCCAAACTTGGATCTTGGAGCTTTTGTTTTTTCTTTTTCGCACTGTCCTTTTTATGTTTTAATTTCGTTCAAATTTTCATTTAATGAAACATGGAGGCGTTAACCCATCGTTTTAGTCCTTAAGAAAAAGTTTGTCTAAAGTACATTTTATCATCTTCTTATTTCACCGCTACCCAAAATGTCCTGAGACTTGATATAATTAAATATTGTTGATATTTGGACAAAAGTGAAATGGCCGATATATCGAAGGATATTCAAAATCTTATGTCCGCTTTTCAAAAGACGGCAGCAGGCACGTGATGAGATCCGTGACGTATTTCTACCGGGAAATGGTCCTTCTCGAAATAAATACGTTAAACGTATAGTTACAATGTGTATAATATAACAAGAATTTAAATTAGAGCATAAATCCAACTACCAATTGCATTTCCAAGTCATAAAGTTAAAAACAAAAGACAAGAAGTCTGGAATTCAAATACGACGAAAGTAAAACTAAATAAAACCTGTACAATAGGTATACTGAATAAGTAAAGACTGGCGGATGACTAGTTCCCAAAGAATGTCACGTCCCGCTTCCCAATAGACGGAAACGGTGGCGTGGCAAACCCGCGGCATATTTATCCAAAGAAAGTCATTTCCTAAATAAATATACTAAGCGCATTGAAACAATATTACACAATACAAGAATAAATGAAGACTGTAAAAAATTTCAACAAACATCTTTATTTACATTCAACTTTCAATATTTACAAATACATGAGTTTATACTGGAAAGTAAATACAATGAGGAAAATGTCTAAACAAGTGGCATACATAAACTGAAGAAAAAAATGAAGAGGAGCTAGCCCTAAGTAGTGATCCGGTCGAAGTCCTCCTCTGTGGTTTCAAGCTCCTCCGTCTCGATCGTATCTGACGAACATTCCAAGAGAAGAAAAATGGATGGAATGCCCTTCAGCGAACTAGCGCTCGGTAAGTCCCAAAGATAAGTGAGAGTAAAGAAAATGACAAGTGTAGAATATATATAACGGGGTAAGAGTATATGTTCATGGGTGTAAGTATATATTATATGTCTCTATATGGTCATTATGTTAACGTTAAGTTCCAAGTGTGAATGTCAACGCAGTCGTAGAACTATTCACGAGCATAAGAGTTGGGCCCCAGGAGCAAGAAAACACGGGCCTATTTCATGTGTTAGTATCGGACCTCTAGGTTGTGGATGAGTCGACCTGACTGATATTCGAGTAAAATAAAAAAGTGGTTAATATAGGACTCCTGAAACTCCGTTAGATTCACACAAGAAACTATCCCAAGCACACCGAGTGTAATATATATAACTGGTTAATATACTTAATTGATTTGATTAATTGATTAACATGTCTTGATCGAAACCATAGATTGCAAAAGGTGTAGAATGTATTCGAGTGAGACGAGTAATATACGAGTCATTACAATTGCAATCTTGGTTCGAGTCAAGTTGGTTCGAGTAGTTTGGGTTCGAGTTCATATTCGAGTTTAGATTCGAGTTAGATTAGGGTTCGAGTTTGAGTTCAAATTTAGATTCGAGTTCATGTCTTTTCATATGATTTGATGCAAATTGTTAAAAATCTTATGTTCGGGAGAAGTCGGCAACCGCTGCACGTGGACGGCAGGATTTGTGTCTTTTTTCAAGACAATTGTCATTTGATAACTCTATTAAATTTTCTAATCTGAATAGGCAAGCGCTCACTTTTTTCTGCTCCCCGAGACTCAAGAGAAATGATACCGCTTAAACCTATATTAATTTTAGAGTCTTAAAATACTGTTTTGCATATCTCGAGGGGTTTTTATGAAAAATACTTTAATATAGTTTAAAAATAAATCTCGAGAGTGATTTGTAATATTTACGGTTTTCATGAATATATATTTTAATTGTTGTGGTGTTTTGGTGATAAAACCCAGCTTTTTGAAAATTTATGGTATTTTTGTGAAAACTATTACTTTTGGAAACTTGGTGGTATTTTATTAAGAATTCTAATTTTTTTCTTCATTTTTTAAAATATAGTTTCTTGATATGTTTTCGTTGAAAATACGGATTCATAATTTTTATATAATTTTAAAAAAAATTAGTTTTATTTATAAAAGTCGCGTTTCTTAAAAACCGTATTTTAATTCCTTTCGAGATCGAATACTCCGTAAGGAGTTCTGCATCTCGCTCTACTATCCCAAGAATATGCGATAATCCATACCATCTATTGGCGGGTCCCCTGACGAGGGTTGTAGAGGTGTAATTGCCAAGGATTTCAAAATACCGATTTGATGAAACTCGTTTTGAAACGGTGTGGTATTTTAATGAAAAAGTACTTTAAATTATCTATAGTTCTAGAATACCGTGCTATGGAACCATGGTGTGTGTGGGGGGTAGGTCGCTATCCCGTAAAGTTTTTCTAAATGTATTTAAACTAATTATCGATGAGAGGGTGTGTAAGGTGTTTTTCGTCATCCTATTGAGATGGGAATGCGCGTGTTTGTCAGGCATATACAAATTCCCTCTGCTTAAGGTAGGCTGAGCTTTATTGATTGTGGGGATCTGAATCTCCGACAGCCGCGGACTAAACTGCTGTTAATTATCCCCCGCCTTTGAAGCGAAGGAACCTCCGATTAACTTGTCAAACTAGTCATGCGAACTCAATGTGCAGTGTATGTATGTGTGTGTGTTGAGGGGTTGTGGATATATCGAGGGCTTCACAGAGTTTACAGGGGTCGTGTTAAGTGTGGAGTGTATAAGAAAAGAAAGAAGAAAAGGAAAGGAAAAAAGTGAGTAACGTCCTAAGGACGTATGGGCGCTGGGCGCAAGCATCTCACGTACCTAGCACGTAGACGCTGGACGCTAGGTGTCAGCGCCTCACGCGCCCGGCACGTGGGCGCTTGGTGTCGGGCACCAGTGCCTCACGCGTCCGGCACGTGGGCACCAGCGCTTCACAGGCCCGGCATGTGGGCCCCGGATGCCTGCAGAAAGAAGGGACTTAGCCCCGGAATTATGAGTTAAACCCCCGAAAAGGATTTTTATCTATGGAGTTAAACTCAAAAAGATTTTGACCGAGTTAAACTCTTAAAAGGGTTTTATTTATGATGTTAAACTTCAAAAGATTTTGAATGGAGTTAAACTCCTAAAAAGAGTTTTATTTATGGCGTTAAACTCCAATAGATCTTGACAAATGGAGTTGAACTCTCAGAAATCTTTGGAGATAATTAAAGGGGGCCCTTTTCTTCTCCCCTTTAGCCCTGGATCTTCTTTTGGGCCTTAGATCTTCCCGAAGTGGGGTGTTTAGAGATGAGTCTCCTTCTTCCTTCTCTCTATAGGCTGGATCTTGGAGAAAAGGGGGCGAGACTTAAAAATCTCCCATTTTTGGGATTTGATCGAAGATCCGAGCTCCCCTTCAAGAGTTTTATGGTGAAAACAGTTTCGTTTTGGAAAAAGAAGAGTTAAACTCTTGATTTAATTCAGAAAAAGAAAGAAAGTTTAGAACCTTGAGGATGGAAAAGGAGGCATAGAATCCTAATTTTTGAAAGAGTGAAAAGGTTATTGATTTTTTCATCATGTTTGCCTTTATAGGCTATACACTTTATGCATAGCCCTTTGGGCTTTTCCATATGGCACTTGTGCCACCCCATACCTTATGTGCTTATTTTTTTTGCACATAGGCTATGTGGTTTACAAAATTTTGTCTTTTTGCCCATTTTACATACATTTATTTTTAAAAAAAAAGTACATTAAACTAATTTATGGCTTCATTCTTTTTGTCATGGGGCCGGTCCCTTCCATGCTTGGTCTTGACCTGGGCTTGGGCCCACTTATCTTGGGATTGACTTTGATTTTTACTTGGTCAACCGGGTGTAATTTTTAACCCCAATAAGGTGATACTACAGTTCATGGTATTTTACTGAAAAAGTTTGTTATATATTTGTTTTCTATGAAATTTTGTTAAAACTAAAAACTAAATGATGTGAAAAAGGGTTAAGATTAGTGTAGCATGTTAGTTGATTTAATTTGCTTATCACACGCATTACAAATATTAAAAAGAATATGATATCGGAGATAACTGCTCTTTTGTCGGTTTATTTTAAAAAGCGGTTTTGAGGTGGAAAAAGATAGAATAAAAGGACTTACTGTTTTAGGTTATTAATAAGAGATCGAAGGATCACTCGGGGGTCGTGGTTTTGTCGGAAATGCTCTGGTCGTCGGGTTTGGCTCGCTACTCCACTTGGCACTTAGAGAGTTTTGAGAGAATTTTTGCTAAAATTTCAGTATAGGGGAGAACTATGGCATTAGGTGGTATTTATAGTGAAGAAATAGGATTTGGGAATTAAAAATGTGGATTAAAATGCATTAAAAAGGTATTAAATGGTGAACTGAAGAGTCTCTGTTTGATTGTAGGAAAATCAAACAGCGCAGGGGAGTTAAAAGGAGTCGAAGGGACAAGTGTGCAAATCACGGGATGATTTGGAGCACTTTGGACCATTGGGGCCGGCCAAATCAAGAAAACGGGCTGTTGGATTTTATCGATCTGTCTTGAGATTTGTGCCACGTGTCAAGTTGGGTGTGTACACCTCATTGCGCCTATTTGATTTTTCTGAAACTTTTCGTTTCTCCGTATATTGCACGTGCAACTTTTGGGCTTCTGAAAAATTAAAAAGAAAGATCCTATAAAGAAGAACGAAAACAAAGAAATGAGAGAAATTTATGTACAGTGATTTCAGAGTCGTTACAAAGAAGAACGAACACACAGTTTATGTCACAGTAGTGCAGAGGTTTTACTAGTGAGCTACAAGTTGCTTCTTGTTTTTATTTAACGAAAATAATTTTTAACTCTTATACAGGCTGAAATACCTCTTTACTGTGAAATACAAGAAATTTATGTACAATGATTTCATAGTCGTTGCAAAGAAGAACGAAAACAAAGAAATGTCCATTAGCGATTTTGCGCTCGGTAAGTCTACAATTAAAATTATAATTGTAAAAATGATAAACGACAAGCATATAAGTAGAACGGAAAATCATGATGTAATGAACAAGTATGATATGGCAATTAAATATGACAACTATATGAGGATGACAGTTTTATATAAGTATGGCAATTCTATAGCTACGTGTTTGTTGTAGTGCGATAGTAAAGATGCGTGTATAGAAGAGTAGTCCGTCAAACCCACGGACCAACGACACGTAGAATTAAGCTCCGTCAAACCTACGAAACAACGGCACAAGAGATTTAGGTTAAGTGATTTTTAGTGGACTATCGTGCTACAACATACATTTATACCAAACTACCCTTTTTTCCCCCGCTTATGTTAAACTATAAATTATAATATAAGCCTTACACGAATCCATGAATACGTTAGAGTTGCAAGTCCAAGTCAAGTTTCATGTCTAGTTCAAATAGAGTTTATGTCAAGCTCATGTGAAGTTCAGGTCAAGATAGTATCTTTACGTATTCATAGCTCGAATCAAGTCGTGTCAGGTATGTAGTAGGTTATTCATATGAGTCATATAAATACAACAAAATAAGAGATCACATTTCATGAAATGAAGCGAGTGCAATATTTAAGCAATGACAAAATTAAAAGTAATGTAAAGAAGTGTCGTGAACTATTATTTACTCAAGTCAATTGAAACCAAGAAATAAATAAGAAATATAGTCCTAGAAATTATGTAAACGTGGGTTCAAGTCTCATCCAATTATGAGTACTAGTTTGGGAGATATGGGCATTTTCGTATCGATACGCAGAACATGTCCCGACACATGTTTTTAAAACACAGCTTGCGTTATTCTCTGTCGGTTTTCAGGTCTTGAAAATTATTAGAAACTTGTAGGTCTTTTGGTCCACCTATCTGAACAACTTTGTTTTCCGTGATTTGGATTTCTAAAGTTCTAGTTATGGTTATGTTAACATAAGCGTTTTAAAAACAAATTCTTTATTTTCTGGAGAACAACTATAGGGCGACTTGCAGAGCATATATCGGGTCGATATACACATTTCTAAGTCTCGAAATATATAGAGAAGTTGTAGGTACCATTAGGCATCCATACATCTAAGATTTGTCAAAAACTACTTTCAGTAGCTCGGGTTATGTCATTTTTAAAAATAGTGCGCAAATTAGGACATATTCTGTTCAGATTCGATACATGATTTAAAAAGACAGAATTAGGTTAATTCCGACGGTTTTCAGGAAAACATTAAAATTAAGAAAATCTATATATTTCGATCTAATTGTCCAAAGCACTTTAGTTTGCTCAAATCGACATCGGAAGACAGAGTTATGGGTTTTTGAAGGAGGTCGTTAAAAACGGTTTTCTGGTTTATGAAAACAGTAACTAAAAGCGACGTAAATCCTAAACCGTTGTTCGGTTCGATTTGAAATTTTCGTAGCGCGTATAAAGATAAACTATCTACCACTCTACTTAATTTTATTAGAAAAATCATATCATAGAATTTAACTATAATATGTTTCAAAAAATGCATTAGTGTAAAAAAAGGTTGGATTTCAAAAATATGGTCTCAAAAAGATGCGGTTTAAATTTTAATAGTAAAAATTTGGATTAGAGTGTAATTCTTTCATTGACGATGAATAAATAAAGAGAGCTACTGTATATGAAGCAAGCATACGAATTTATCATGAAATCTACGCGGAGACAACCATTGGCATATTATTTCATGGGTATTATTTAAACGAAAGATTAACCGAGTATAACAAGTATCGACATAATGGTGAAATGGAATGAGGAGGTAACAAATAGTATGGGGGGAAAGGAAAGGAGGAACAGGGGACTTACACACTCTGCGGTACGGTATAACAATGTTATCGTTAATGCGATCTTAGCGGTGAAAAACAAATCTCGGTAGCCTAGGCTCGAACAATCGAGATAAGATAAAGTTTAGTCCAGTAGAAGTATTCTATACGGAAGATTTAGAGAAACGAAACAAAACAAAAGAGAGGACATTTACGATGGGGGAGGAACGATCGATCGGTTCGCCTTGAATTCTAGTGGACGATTTACGCTCCGATGATAACGCAAGGTCGAAAACTATAAGGGTGTAAATGGATGGTTTGATAAGGGATTCTCCTCTGTATTTTCAGTGTGAGAATTGAAGAGGAAGAATAAATAAAGAGAATAAAAAATAAAGGGTGTTAATGAGGTTTAAAGTTGAGAATGAAGGAGGAGGGAGAGGAAAAACAAAGAGTGATTATGTTCATCATAACTATTCATAATAATTTTAATTTATTATGGGAGTTGAAAAAAGGAATTAAAAGGTCTCATTTGTAGGTCGTGAGAGGGTTTTAAAGTATTAATAAAAATAATTGCAGAACTCAGGGTTCAAACATGTGTCCTATGGACAAGTAATGAAATGATTTAACCAATGAGGTACAAACTTGCTCTTGCATATATTCAACAAGAATTGAATATATACCAATATTTGAAAAGAAAACAGGCTTTTATAAAGAAAGTGAAATATAAAGGTATGTGGATTATGGGGTCGTTACATTTTATCTGATATCTTAGCCAAATGATTCATCTATAATCGCTTTCTACCGTATTATGAATGTTCATAATCCGCTATAAGCCTGATATATTTGAAACAATGAAACCAATTGCTCTATATATGTTCACTGGATCCACTCCACACTGCATTTAGGGTGTGAACATGCTAAACTTGAATGAGCTAGGGTTAGATGGAGTTTGGCTCATTTATTTTTTGAATGGGTTGAATTCATTTCGAGCTGAGCTTGACCGGCCCAAGTTCAGCTTTGCTCATTCCCTCAGCTCGAGTTCGACTCGTTAATGACTCGATTACAAAACGAGCCGATCCCTTAAATAAACAAACAAGCTTGGTTCTAGCTCGATTGTAAGTTTGGTTCGGTTTTAGCTCATTAATCATTCTTATTAAAATATAATCAATAGTAAGTGAAGAAAAAATCGATTTCATTGAAAGTATGACGTTTTCTTATATTTATATTCATGTATTAGAAAATTGATTATTATTTCCAATAATGTAAAATATAATATAATACAATACATGAGTACGCTAAACACAAGCTATAAATGAACGAGCAGGGCTCGAATTTGACTAGTCAACTAAACGAGACTAACCTTCAGCTCAAGCTGAACTCGTACAGGCTCTTAATGAGCCAAACTTGAATGGAATTCCAGCTGGCTTGGTTTTCGATCAACAACCATTACCTTTTTGATAAGATGGGCCAATCATTGGCATTGGCCCAAGAGTGTGTGATGACATAAGCCTAGTAGGAATCCCCCACAAGCCTAATGGAGAAAGGAAACTAAACTATCGAAAAGAAAAGGTACCTAGATACCAAAACTTTGGGTCACTCAATGCTGAATATGTAGTTTTTAATCTGGCATATGTTACGGAGGCATAAGTACCTCCCAATCGGATGCCAAGGTCATCTTCAATGGCATGGCCCTCCATTTTTAAAGTTTCCTCCATTTTAGAATTTGACATTCTTGATAGAGGTTTGATGTAGCCATAAAATCTTGGTGAGTTTATAGTAGAGCTTTTTTTTAACTTTGAGCCGTGCAAAATAACAGACCCCATAACAAGGTTTTGATGGCGATTATGAAGATGATGTTCTCGTTTGGACGACAAGCTGAATTTCCTTGGTGATGATGCTCAATATTGGCGATCTCCAAGATCATGATATGTGGCAGATGGCGTGTTCCAGAACTCAGAAGAAATGGCCCGCAGAGGCCGACCAGCCCACCCCTGTACCCAACCTGCAAGCTCAAGCTGGCTCTCCTTAGAGCCCCCTGAAAATTGGCCTCCTCGGCCTCTCAGCTGGCCCCGGACTGCCGCAGGATCAAGACTCCTCGGCCTTCTCGCTCATCCCCGAGCTCCCCAGTCGAGGTAGACGGCCTCGGTCCTACGACCAACTCCACCGTTCACAGGCGTAACCGCCGCTCCGCATATCTCGCCATGCGCAGATTCTCCGTCAGCAACATCCCACGTTCCACGCCATTACGATCCTCATTAATGGGCGATCCGCTCTCTACGCGGGCGTAACGTCGGGAGCGTAACTGCTGGCAAAATTCTCGCACCTGCTGCTGCGTACTACCACCGCTATATAAACACCCATCACAGAGGGGTCAAGTAAGCCATTTTTTACTCCACTTAGCCGTTACGCTGCTCGGATCTAATACAAACTTGATCGTCGGAAGGTCCTCGGTGGTACCAAACCACCCCGGGACTTCCTTGCAGGTACTCGGCGCTAAACTCCTCAAATCACCAATCTCCTCAAAACCCATTGAGACCCACACGCAACAGGAGATCACCTCCAACATCCACCGATAGATCTATGGAAGACAACATCTGAGGGAGACCCGAAAAGGACCTCCATCAGTTGGCGCCGTCTGTGGGAAAGCAAACTCTGCAAAAACAAAGTTGGCCTTCCGATCTCCATCCACATGGCAAGCAACCATCCTGAAGATCCAGGTACCAGCCGCCACCTCCCCCTCACCGGAGGCGCGGATGAACCTCCTCCGGCGACCATCATCAACGCCCTCGCCAGCCGAATAGATCGGCTACAGTCCCTCGTGGAGACGGTCGTCCGCATCCAAACGGCCTGGCCTGGGCCCCAGATCGCCGCTCCTCCGTCTCCAGAAGGCTCTGCCCTCGTCGGCCCGGCTGACCACCGGTAGGCTACGACTCCTGGCCACAGATCTCATGGGTCGATACTTCCTGAGGCCCGCTGGGCGCCCCACGGCTCCACACCAAGGTCCGCCGCCAGAGCGCATCGCCTCGAGCCACCTCACGACCCTTACCCCCCTAAGGAGATGTCGGTCACCTCGCCTGTCCACAGGCATGATCGACACCCCCTCCCTCGATGGGGTCGCACAGAAGGGGCTCTCCACGACGGCTCGAGAGCCACCTCGCCCAGGGATCTGAGGAACCTCATCGAGAGGAACCGGGGCCGCGCCCAGACGCAGGTCTCCCACAGCAGAGGATAGGGATCACAAGGCGCCGAATCCTCAGGGTACCACAGCTGACTCGACGCCCTCGAGAAGAAGATCGAGGGTATGCGCCGGGAAGGTCACCTCTCGGGCGACGGGGCTAAGTACGACGCCTACTCACTCACCAAGCCGTTCACCGAGGGACTGCTCGCTGTCCACGTCTCCTCGCGCAACAAGCCCCCGAAGGTCTCTCTGTTCGACGGGAAAACCGACCCGAAAGACCATTTGGATGCTTTCACCGCGAGGATGAGCTTCCAGGACCATTCCGACGCCGCCTAGTGCAGGGCCTTTCCAGCTACCCTCATCCGCGCAGGTCGGGACTGGTTCCGAGGGCTCGAGCCTCGCTCAATCTCGACCTTCGACGAGCTGGCTACTCATTTCCTCGGCCACTTCGTTGGGAACCGTCGGCAGAAGCGCACAATCGACTACCTCTTCACAATAAAGAGCGGGGACAAGGAGACGTTCAAGCCTTACATCACCCGCTTCTACAACGCCCTACTCGAGGTCCCCGAGCACCGGGACGAGACCGTTATCACGGTGCTCAGTTCTGGTCTTAGGCACAAGGAGTGGTTACGCTCCTTTGCGTTGGCATAGCCTAAGACCATGGCCGAGGTCAAGGCGTGGACCGAGCGCGAGGTTCAGATAGAGTCCGAGGTGAACACGAACCTCCCCCGAGCAGAACGGTCCGACCAGAAGAAGGAGGCTCGAGAAGAGAGGCCAGAGCGTCAGCAGCCCTATCACCCGAAGTTCCAGGAGTACACCCTGCTCAACGTCACCCTCGCAGTGTTACTAGAGGAGGCCCGGGGTTCTTTAAGTTCCATCCAATCCCGCGTCAGGCCTCGAAGCGAACTCGGGGCCCTTACTGCATCTTCCACCGGATGCTGGGCCACGCCACGGAGGATTGTAAGCAACTCCGGGACTATATCGAGGAACTCATCCGATCGGGGCACCCCGCCGCCTACTTGAGGGACAAACGACAGGCCGACCGAGAGCAGGAGCAGCGTCCCCCACCCGCCGAGCTGACCATCGGCCAGATCATGCTCGTTTCAGCAGATGACCAGTCCGGCGCTTAGGGAGCCCCGTACTCGGTGCCGAGCACGGAGACCAACAAGCCTCCGGGGAGCTCGGGCCGCGCTAATAAGGTCATCTATTAGCATGTACTCTTCTTTTAAGGCAATGTAAACTCTTCCTAGGGTCTGTTGTTAATTTAATAAAGATCAATGGAACATTGCGAAAAAGAAGGAAAGATCTTATTTATTCAAAAAAGGTATTATGGGCTCCTCAGCCATACATACAAAAAGAAAATGAAAATTACAACAGTGGGAGAAGGGGGTACAGAAAGCACTGCTCATGATACTCGGTAAAGATCTCCGCCAGCCGAGGCCTCGCGAGATCCAACCTCTGCCCTCGGTTCCCCCCGCGCGCGTTGACCCCGAGCCTCAACTCGTAGCACTCACGGACGAACGCCTCTAAGAGAGCCAGCCGGCTTGCGGAGATCGGGCCGAAGCTCCTCAGAGACCGCAGCTTGCCCACGGCCTCATCATAGAGCTGCTCGGACAGGGGGTTGTAAAGCCCCGGCGACGCCCTCCAGATGGAGTATATCAGCAGCTGCAGCAAGGAGGAGCGTCGGGGAAGCAGCCAGCCGAAGTGGTCCTCGATGCTCCAATAGACCAACTGCACCGTGTCCTCGGTGCAGTTCTGGTCATAGAGGTATACGTCTTCGAAGTGGATGATCTCGGGGATGGTAAAGGGGGAGTTTTGCATTCTCAACGATCTGTTTACGAAGAAAGGAAGGACCAGTGCTCCTTCAGCCTTATATCGCCCACCGCACCCCAACAGAACTCAACAGTCGCCTGCCTTCGCCCAAAAATTCGCTGCCACGAGGCGATCATCGAGCCTTCCGTGGCGGAATTGAAACGACGCAACCCTGGCGCTTCGCCTCCCCCCACACTCAATGCGCACGCTGCGCGTGCGTTTGCCGCAACCGTTCCTGTTCCCCATGCCTGCAACTGGATGGTCGGGCGAAACATCATGAAAAATCAGCCGAGCAGCTACCCTGCTCGGTCGTCCCTGGCAGATAGCTCCCCTACTCGCAACTCCAGGGATCAAAGCCCTCGCCAAGAGGCAACCGCGCAGCTTCACTGCCCGGTCATCCTTAGTGGGCTTCTCACAGCCCCTCCAACGCTAAGGATCAAAGTCCTCCGTAGAGGCGGCCGAGCGGCTTCTATGCTCGGCTATCCCTGGCCGGTAGCTTCCCTACTCGCAACGCTAGGGATCAAAGCCCTCGCCAAGATGCAACCGCGCAGCTTCACTGCCCGGTTATCCTTAGCAGGCCTCCTAAGGCCCCTCCAACGCTAAGGGTCCAAGTCCTTCTTAGAGGCAGCCCAGCAGCTTCCCTGCTCGGCTATCCCCGGATGATAGCTTCCTACCATGACCAACAGGGATCCAAAGCCCTCCCAGAGGCAGTCGAGCCCGAGGATCCATCGCTCGAATATCCTTCAGGACAAAAGCCCTCGCCAAGAGGCACCGGGCAGTATCCCTGCCCGGCCAATGGTCCTTGGTAGGCTTCTTACAGCCCCTCCCGTGCTAAGGACCAAAGTCCTCCCAGAGGAAGTCGAGTCCTTGCTCGGCTATCCCCGGCTGGTAGCTTCCTACCACAACCGACAGGGATCAAAGTCCTCGCCAAGAGGCACTGGGCAATAACCCTGCTCAGTCCCCGTCCTGAAGGATCAAAGCCCTCGCAAGAGGCAACCGAGCAGCTACCCTGCTCGGTCATCTCCGGCCGGTAGCTCCCTACCCATGACGCCAGGGATCGAAGCCCTCACAAGAGGCACCCGAGCGGCTACCCCGCTCATTCATCTCAGGCTGGTAGTTGCCTACCCACGACGCCAGAGATCAAAGCCCTCGCCAAGAGGCAACCATGCAGCTTCACTGCCCGGTCATCCTAAGTGGGCTTCTTACAGCCCCTCCAACGCTAAGGATCAAAGCCCCCGCAAGAGGCAACCGAGCAGCTACCCTGCTCGGTCATCTCCGGCTGGTAGCTCCCTACCCATGACGCCAGGGATCGAAGCCCTCACAAGAGGCACCCGAGCGAATACCCCGCTCATTCATCCCAGGCTAGTAGTTGCCTACCCACGACGTCAGAGATCAAAGCCCTCTCCAAGAGGCAACCGCGCAGCTTCACTGCCCGGTCATCCTTAATGGGCTTCTTATAGCCCCTCCAACGCTAAGGACCCAAAGTCCTCCCAGAGGCAGTCGAGCCCGACCCTCGCTCGACCATCCCCAGCTAGTGGTCGTTGCTCGCAACGCCAGAAGTGAAAGGCCCTCGCCAAGGGACAACCGAGCAGCTTCCCATTCATGCTCGGCACAAATAAGGCAGACAACCCCCTGCCCGTCACATGCAAAGAACCGAGGCCCCAACAGGGGGCATCAAGTCTATCCGAGTCTGAGCGATCCCCCCTCGACTTCGGGGCCATGGAGACGCCTCCTTCTCGGCAGCGCTTGGCACGCTGTTCATATCATAATTTTGCATTATTATATTCCCCATTCTTATTCATTTTACAAATAAACAGGTGCTTTTGATCCATGTCTGCTACATAGTTTCATGTTATAGGTTCTCGGAACAAAATAGTGAAAATGATGAAAAGACAATACAAAAGTGAGACTGCGACCAACAAATAGAAGAATCTTGATCATGCCTACAGTTTGAGGGACAAGTGAAGATCAATGTACAATTTCACAGAGTACAAAGGCAGCGCAAGGTTCAAGACTTCGACACGAAGCAAACGGTAAAAGTCCACGACATTATGCACTGTGGAAATCTGGAAGAAACTAGAAGACATTCTGAAGAACCAAGTGAAGAAAAGCCAAGTAAAAAGCAACATGAAAATTACCAGAGAAACAGAGCAAAAGATCCCACTATATGTCCGCGGATCCGCGGCCAAACAGGGCATATGGCCGCGGATCCGCGGCCGTGATAAGCACGTGTCGGTGCAAACTTTGACGGCGGCGGCGGTGCGTTGACTAGGCTTCTTAGGGTAATTTGTAAATGCAGATAGCGATCAGATGTAACCCTAGGGTTTTTATAATCTATAAATAGAAACCCTAAAGCTCTTTTTGGAGCATACCTCTTCTTGTGCCTCATTTTATTTATCAAATTCATAATTTCAATTCCTGTAATGTTTGAAGAGTGCATCAAATAAAAGATAAAGTAAGTCTTTCTTTTCTTGCCTTAGTTAATTTTCCTTTATGCCCTAGTTAATTTTATTTATCTGCCCTAGTTTAGCACTTTTATTTATCCGCCGTAGATTAGATAATTAGGTTATTAAAAACAATCATAAAAATGTCTCCTGTTATCAATTTCCTAATGAGTGAGTAGTTCCTCACTTGTTAGGGTTAGGAATGGGAAAGATTTGAGAGATGAAAATCTCTCACCCCTTTCTTGCTCGTAATACGTTTTAATAGGACTCTATGCATACATACATACACCGCTCACTACGGCACCCTATCCCACGAGGTAGCATGATACCGTAGTTTAAAAGACCGGTTGTATATGTTTTCCATGGAGGTTAGGGTAAGAGTTAAGAAATGACGGACAAGGACCTAGAGGAAGAAACCTAGTTTCTTCCCGATGGTACTAATCCACTTTGCTAACCATTACCTTAACACATAAAAGATCTTAATTAAGGCATAGAAAGCGGTGAGAAATATTGACTTTCCGAACTTAATCTAAACCTAACCCTAGCAAGATTTTAATCCTAATCAAACTCATTTAAGTTTTTAGTGATAATCAAACCAGCCCCAATTGGAATTAACTCGTTAGAACAATTAGAAAATACACAAAATCCCTGTGGACCGACCCGTACTCACCAGCTAGCTACCAAACAACGCCGTTCTTGATTGCGGTTAAATATTCTTTGATTCAACTTTTAAAAGCGAAAGCATCATAAAATCCCAAACAATCAAATGGCACCGTTGCCGGGGATGGCATAGTTATTTTCTTTGTGTAATTTCGGGTTAATATAAAAATTGAAAACTCATAAAAACTGAAAAATAAAAAAAAAATATAAAAAATTTATCATCTTGTTATTTTGTGAAGGGTGTTTTCGTTTGAATTGTGCAGGATCGAAGAACAAATTCAGATCTGGAAAAATTCAGAGAGCAAAACAGCAAACAACAGATCTGAACAAACAGAGGAGATCCACAACAGACAAACAGAAAAAATTTTGAGGGTTGACCAGAGAATTAGACCGCTGAACCGCGGCTAAAGTGTGCCTTCAGCCGCGGGACCGTTGTGGTCTGCTGACGTCAGCAGACCAAATCTCCTCTGTAAGTTTTCTTTTCTTCTTCTGAACCCCCTGATATCCTCTAAAAAAATTTCCTGCAGGGTTCTTTGCGCAAAAACTTCTTCCCCTTCTCCAATAACTTGATCTTGTGTAGGATTCTTTGCGCCGCAATAAAAAAAAAATTGGCAAGTGTTTGATTGTGTTTACTCCTTTGCATCTTTAAAATTGACTTTAAGGGGCTTTTACACTAATCCAGATTGGGTGGGGATTTCATTACCCTTCATAGGACCCCAAAAATCACAAAAAGCATATTGCATTGACCATTGAGTTAATTAAAAAAAAATTAGACTCAGCCTTAAGGACTGTCGCGCTCAATAGGACAAAGGAATAGTTGTAGGCATCGATCGTTTATCTAAACCAGATTTTGTGGTGCTTAGGCTAGACAAGTAAGGAAAGGTAATTTTAAAAGGCCCGTCTCACGGTGATTCGTGAGCGGATCCCTCCTTTCTTTACTTGTGCTTACCTGGCCACAATTGGCGGTGAAGAAGTGATTTGAGGACCTCACAACTTGCCCTTTGGAACAGTTAGGAGCAGTCTAGTTGACCTAGGTGACTCTAGATTTAGGCTTGATTGTGCATATTGTGATTGATTGAACGTGTGTCTAAGCTTTTTATTGAAAATCTTTTTGCAAAAAGCTCCTTATAAAAAAAAAACACAAAACGGATTTTTTTTTACAAAAACTTGCCACTTGTCGCTAAGAAATCCATTGCACCCTACTTGCACCTACATTCTTTTTCTTCTCCTTTCTTACATCATGGGTACCCCACCTCGCAAAACTCTTGCCGAACTTTGGTACTCTCATCCAAACATTGCTTCCTACGCAAATTATTTTGGTCGAATTACGGATGACCCCTCCATGCCCAAAATTTCTTTGAAAGATCGAATAGAAGCGTCTAGGAGAAACGGTTCGACTCTGCAAACCACTTTGTATCAACCATTTCAACCTTCACCACATTCTTACATTGATACTCCTTTTTCGAGTTCTGTTGTAACTCCGAAACCCATGTCTATTGCTGAACATATTGAACAATCTCGTAACCGATCTTTCACTCCTTTCAACACTTCCAGTTCTTGGGATCAACAAGTCAATTCACCTTTTTATCCAAATGTTGATTCTACTCCTGTCCAACCATTCAATTCCTACCAGTCCTACCCGACTTTTGCGCCTTCCCTAGACATTGCTTCTGCACAACCATTTGGGAGTTTCACGTATCCAAACAACTTTGAATCTTTTACTGAAACCCCTTCACAACCCATGTCTAGTCTGGAACAGTCATTGGAAGCTTATATTGTAGCGAAAAACCAACAGATGAGGAATTTGGATGCGTCCATTGCCACCCTTATGCAACCTAGTGACCCGGTAGCTAGTTTCTAACTAGCTCCAAAAATTCCAATGTATGATGAGGCGGTTGGACAGATTGAGAATTTGAGTGGAGAGAGTGAGCTGTGCACCCTTCCAAATCAAACCTACCCATCACCAATTGAATCCCACAACTCCGGTTTTGAATGTCTATCAAGTGTCCCAAATGATTCACCAGTTGAAAATAAAACGTTTAATGAGTTGTGCGACTTTGTAGTGCTTAATTTGCCAGATTGTGAAAGGTCCCTTTCGAGTGAAACCATCACCAATCCTTTCGACCTCTACACCTCTAATCTAGAACCTGAATTGATAAATATCCATGCTTTTGATGAGGTGTCCGAAAAAATTGATTTTCACTTGATTGAGGATATTGACGCAGGGAATAATTTGGATGATGAACCCGCAGATTTGACTGAATTTTTCTCTCCAATTCATCATCCCGAGTCATTAAATGTTTCTCCCGAACTTCATATGCGTCTTGATTTTGATGATAATTGCATGGATGAGATAACTTTTGAGGAGAATTATGAGGATAGTATTGAGGAGAGTATTGAGGATAATATTGAGGATTAACCAGTTTTGTTTGATGAGTCGGATTTTCCAATTCATCCTCCTGAACCTTTAACTGTTATACTTCCTAAATCACCCCCTTCATCCTTTCCATCGTTCCGACCACGCAAGAGATCACACAGGAGGACTGTGATCTTGAAAAATTTCTGTTCGATTACAGCAGTTTTGACTCCACTAGTGCGTTCCTCCTTGAATCTGACACAGTTCTCACAACCGATAACGATTACGAGTGTTTCACTTTTTCGGACGATTTTGAAGACTCACCGCCCGAGATTGAGTCCTTTGAATTTTCAGATGAGTTAGTTGAACCATCAGACTCGGTTGCTTACAGTCATTTCGAACCATTGATGGAAACCTTCGAGTTCGAGAAAGTTTCACTAATTTCACCTTCAATTGTTTTACCTCTGAAACTCGAACTCAAGTTGTTGCCGTCTCACCTTACATACGCTTACTTAGGTGAGAATGAGACCCTTCCTAAATCATTCCCCTTCGTCCTCTCCATCGTTTCGACCGCGCAAGAATCCGTCACGCTTTCATTTTCAATGGACGGTTTACCAAGTTCAACGTACCCATATTTTCTCGCGAATCTTGAGGGATTTGACCCCATTTCTCGACGGGTTGATAGATTAGCACAATCGTTTTTAACACATCGGTCATCATAATTTGTGCTAATTTATTCACTCAATTTACACCCTCAAGTTCGTACTACACTTCTTTCTCTCTTCCGCCATTCTTCTCCTAATATACCGAGACCATATTCCACCTTTCTACCCGTACGGTTTCGTGTGTTTCTCATTTCTTTTCTCTACACTTTATTCTTTCACCAACCACACCATTATAACGATAAAATTTTTGAATGGTTCGTGCTAACCTTTGGCCTGTGTAAGGCCTTGTATAGCTTGATACTGTGTTTTTCTCCTCACTAACTCTGAACTTTAACGCTTAAACAGTGGAAACACTGTTTCACTTAAGTTTTGGAGGAACCTTTTTGTGTGTTTGTGTGTGTGTGTGTTTTCTTTTTCTGTTAAAAAAAAAACAGGGGAGTGCCGACAATTTTGACCCTCCTGGTGTAGCCTAACAGTGAGGACACTGTCAAGTTTATGTTTGGGGGTGTGCTCGGTAAGCTTTCTTCCTTCGCATTCATGTGTATATTTTTGCATTTGCATACTTATTTTAAAACCCATAAAAATTGAAAAAATTTAAAAATTATAAAAATTGAAAAGTTCAATTTTGGGCCATAATTGACTTGAGTTTGACAAGACGGTTAACTAGCGAGGGAAAACTAGATCCTAGACTTAGTAAAATAAAAACCCTAAAAATAACCTTTCTTAAAATTTAACGGTAGAAAAATATATGTCTTTGTAGTTTAATTAGAAATAGGCAAATTTTGAGTTCACTTCTTGGGCTAAGTCAAAATAAAGGAAGAGATTGATATTTTTATTAAAGTATAAATCTGAAAAATAATTCCTAAGCTTAAGTCTAAATTCTGAAAATATATACCCTACAAATTGCACAAACACGAACCTTGAAACTTGGAATAGTAGAAGAGACCTTGAAATGCTCTTGTCTAAAGTCCTTAGTATGAAGGAAAATAAAATAAAAATACAAGCGTGAATACAGAGATAAAAAAAAATGAACAATGGTTTTTGTAATTACTTAAGGCTGCATAAATAGAAAAAAATATTTAGCGATGGTGCTTTATCACCTAGTGCCTTAGACCAACTGGTTTGGGAGTCACTGCTAAAGCCTTAGGTATTACAAGACTAGGAATTACGCCTTAATGTGCAAACACATTTTGTAATCGGTCATTAGTACCTCAAGAAGTATTAACGGTCGCATGAAGGATGTGTGAGCAATTTCATCTAAAAAATTCACCAACTAAAAGTACTTTGGACGATGGACAAGAGTATAAGAGCTTGAATTGAATTTCCAAGTGTAGGGGTGATACATACACACACGTAGGGGTATATGATTGGAGTTTGGATGAGAGATAGGAATGAAAAATAGGACTTATATCTTTAGTAGAGATGATAAAAATTCCTAAGTTGTGATGGAACATTAGAAGGAAAATTCAAAAGATGCTAAAAGCTAAGTAAATTTACAAGAACATATATAATCTTAAGTTAAATGATAATGAAGCATAAAAAATACGGGTTGATAATTTCTGAGTTGAAGATAATAGAATTTCTTGCTAGAAAACCGAATTGGAGAATAAAAGTCAATAGGCCGAATTGATAGGATTTCGTTGGTAGTATCCGCTGAAAACCCTCAGGAGACAACACTTCTCCTACTAGGGACACCTAGAGGTTTAACGGCTTGTTGCACGAGCTCAGTGCAATCGCGTTTCCCTGCAAAAGTGAGGGTAGGTCTTTTTCGAGAATAAAACTAGTTTTGCTCGAGGACGAGCAAAAGATAAATTTGAGCGTATTTGTTCATATCATAATTTTGCATTATTATATTCCCCATTCTTATTCATTTTACAAATAAACAGGTGCTTTTGATCCATGTCTGCTACATAGTTGCATGTTACAGGTTTTCGGAACAAAACAGTGAAAATAATGAAAAGACGATACAAAAATGAGACTACGACCAACAAATAGAAGAATTTTGATCATGCCTACAGTTTGAGGGACAAATGAAGATCAATGTATAATTTCACAAAGTACAAAGGCAGCGCAAGGTTCAACACTTCGATACGAAGCAAACGGTAAAAGTCCACGACATTATGCACTGTGGAAATCTGGAAAAAACTAGAAGACATTCTGAAGAACCAAGTGAAGAAAAGCCAAGTAAAAAGCAACATGAAAATTACCAGAGAAACAGAGCAAAAGATCCCACTATATGGCCGCGGATCCGCGGCCAAACAGGGCATATGGCCGCGGATCCGCGGCCGTGATAAGCACGTGTCGGTGTAAACTTTGACGGCGGTGGCGGTGCGTTGACTAGGCTTCTTAGGGTAATTTTGTAAATGCAGATAGCGATCAGATGTAACCCTAGGGTTTCTATAATCTATAAATAGAAACCCTAAAGCTCTTTTTGGAGCATGCCTTTTCTTGTGCCTCATTTTATTTATCAAATTCAGAATTTCAATTCCTGTAATGTTTGAAGAGTGCATCAAATAAAAGATAAAGTAAGTCTTTCTTTTCTTGCCTTAGTTAATTTTCCTTTATGCCCTAGTTAATTTTATTTATCTTCCCTAGTTTAGCACTTTTATTTATCCGCCATAGATTAGATAATTAGATTATTAAAAACAATCATAAAAATGTCTCCTGTTATCAATTCTCTAATGAGTGAGTAGTTCCTCACTTGTTAGGGTTAGGAATGGGAAAGGTTTGAAAGATGAAAATCTCTCACCCCTTTCTTGCTCGTCATACGTTTTAATAGGACTCTATGCATACATACACATACCGCTCACTACGACACCCTATCCCACGAGATAGTGGTGATATCGTAGTTTAAAAGACCGGTTGTATATATTTTCCATGGAGGTTAGGGTAAGAGTTAAGAAAGGACGGACAAGGACTTAGAGGAAGAAACCTAGTTTCTTCCCGATGGTACTAATCCACTTTGCTAACCATTACCTTAACACCTAAAAGATCTTAATTAGGGCATAGAAAGCGGTGAGGAATATTGACTTTCCGAACTTAAGCTAAACCTAACCCTAGCAAGATTTTAATCCTAATCAAACTCATTTAAGTTTTTAGTGATAATCAAACCAACCCCAATTGGAATTAACTCTTTAGAACAATTAGAAAATACACAAAATCTCTGTGGACCGACCCGTACTCACCGGCTAGCTACCAAGCGACGCCGTTCTTGATTACGGTTAAATATTCTTTGATTCAACTTTTAAAAGCGAAAGCATCATAAAATCTCAAACAATCACACGCTTGGAAAGTGATCGAAATCAACTCGACGAACGATCGCTAGACAGATGGCCGACCTGACATGGAAGCCCAACAGTGCAAGCAGAGATATTTTACAAGCATTCTTCACAAACAGAAGACAAAGCGCAAACTGATGAAACCAAAGAAAAAGTTTTATTACTAAAAGGAAAAGTCTTTACAAAGGGTATTTTGGGCTCCCCATTCTTACAAAATGCCCGGAGGCTTACAAAATTCCAGAAGCAACAAAATAAAAGGAGGAGGAAGACGGGGGCTTTAGGCCTCGGGGCCAGGCGCGTCCTCGGGGCCCTCGACATCCACCACGAGACGAGCAGGGTCCTCGGCGACTTCCTCGTCAGGAATCTCCTTCCTCTGCTCATCGGAATCCGCGAGGGGGTATTCAGCCCGGAGCTCTTCGTCGGCGAACCCCGGCATCCGGTCCTTAACGGCGTCGAGGGCCTCGTGCCAGATGAGGGTCGTGGCAACGGCCAGGTCATCATAGAAGTCCTTCAACTTCTTGTAGCCCTCTGCCGCCTTCGCCGCCGAGAGGTCGGCCGATTTCGCCCACTCGGCCGCCGCCCCCAGCTCCTTCCGAAGGGTTTTCACCGTCTTCTTCAGGTTTCCGGTAAGCACTTGAGCGTCCTCAAGCTTGGCCTCGGCAGCTACGGTGGCCTCGCGGTACCGGGCGACCTCCCGCTTCCCGGCCTCCACCTCGCCCTCCAGGGCGGCGGCCCTCTCCATCACTGCCTCCACCTCCCGCTTGGAGCTCTCTTCAAGTGAGGCGAGCTGGCCTGCAGCCTTCATCGCCGGGGCTATCACCTCGGCCTCCATGCGTAAGGTGAGGGCAACGTGCTGGAGAACCTGAAAGACAGCAAAAAGATCAGAAAGACGAAGGAGGTACCGAATCTCACAAAAAAGCCAAACACTTACCTGCACGGACTCCTGGGCGATGGATGCCAGCTGAGCCCTGAAGGTCCCCCCGGGGACTCTACCCCCGGCCGATGTCTCTATTTCATGCAGCAGACTATCCGCGACGGATAGCCCCAAAGGCACTGCGAACTGGAGGCCCCCTTCCTCCACCATGAGCGGCGAGGACAAGCCCTGGGAAGATCTCCGGGAACTCCTCTTGAGCGGCTCCGAGGGAGAGCCGATCTATTCCTCCGAGGCCGGGTCCTCCAGAATCCGAGCCCGCTTCCGGCCCGACACTCTGCTAGGCCCCGGGGAGGGATCCGCCCCCGAACACTCACGGGACGTGACCACCGGAGGAGAAGGAGCCGGGGCAGGCTTTGAGCGGGAAGAGCTGACCACCGGGATCCGCCCCCGAACGCTCACCAGCAGTCACGTGCAGACACGTGATGAGTTCCTAAGCTCTTTAACTAATAGAATTAAATTCTAATCAAACAATCAATCAATGGGGTCACGTGCCCACACGTGATGGGCCTTTAAACCCACTGAAAAGAATTAAAAGTATAATAAAACAACAAGAAAAACCCCAATGGGGCATCAGGTGCTCACACGTGATAATTCCTGAGCTCTTTAAAACAACAGAATTAAATTCTGGTTAAAATGCTTAATCAGGGGTCACGTGTCAAGACGTGATGGGATCCTAAGATCTCTGAAATAATAGAATTAAATTCTAATTAGATGGTCAATCAGAAGGTTACGTGCCAACACGTGACAGGCTCTTAAGCCTTCTGAATTAATAGAATTAAATTCTAATTAAGAGGGAATCGAGAACCCTAACTGGAAAAATATTTCTCTAAATCTTTCCAAACAAAAAAAAAGATTGTGCTCTGTAAAGTGGAGCACCGTTGGATTAAAAATCCAAAGGTGATTAAAAATCACCAATTTATAGAAAGATTCTATACAAGGAAAGATTTCCCTGAAATTCACCAAGAATAACAAACAGAATATATTTTGGATTAAAAATCCAGTGGTGAATAAAATTCACTGAGTGATCTAAAAGATCATGTTGGTTACAAAAATCAATTAAAATCTTTCAATGAAAGATTGACTATACAAACTGATTCTTTTCTTTTTCCTATAAATAGGAGCCAAGAAGAGAAGGGGGGACGACTTTTTTTTGGAGATATACAAGAACAGAGAGAAAAAATAGAGGAGAATTTAATTCCCAAGAGAAGAAAAGAAGATCTCTTCAGAGAAAACTCTAGGTGAGAAAAAAGAAGAAGTTCATTCTACAAGCTCTCACAAAATAAAAAGAGAATTTAATTCTCAATCTAAGAGTTTAACACTTCTGAATAAGAACTTAGTTCTTCCTCTGGTTGAAGATCTACAGAAGCAGATCTCCCCATAAGTTGAGAATTTAATTCTCATCGGAGAGATTCTGCCATGCAGATCCAAAACTTAGAGGGAGGATTGAGTTTGAAGAATTTAATTCTTCCAAATTCATAGGAATTTAATTCCTCCAAATGAAACTAGGGTTTAACCCTACATTAGAATTTAATTCTTCCAAATTCATAGGAATTTAATTCCTCCAAATGAAACTAGGGTTTAACCATACATAAGAATTTAATTCTTCCAAGTAGATAGGAATTTAATTCCTCTAAATGAAATTAAGGTTTAACCCTACAAAAGAATTTAATTCTTAAAACAAGTGACTTGAAGCTCTCCATGCACGTAAAGATTAAGTATCCAATGTGATCACGTGGTAACACGTGACCCTTCATCCCAACGAACAAAAAGAAATGAATAAGGCATGCTCACGTGCCCCCACGTGACCCTTTAATGGACTCTTCAAAATAAGAAGGAATTAGCCCAGAGGAAATGCCTCACATGCTCCCACGTGACCCTCAAAATAAAAGAGAACAAAGGCAAAGGCAGCACTGATCTAGGGCGCCTCACGTGTCCCCATGTCACCCCTGACAAACACCCTTTTCAAAAGAATAAAATAGGGGAAGACAGAGGAATTGATGCCAAACGCAAAGGCATTGTCACGTGTCCACACGTGATGATTTCAAAGACTAAAAGTGTTTAACACTTATTTGAATATTCTGAGAACAAAATAAAGGAAGTCTGGCCCCATCTTCAGATGCCTCACGTGACCCCACGTGACCAATTCAATTCTAGTGTTTAACACTATTTTGAGCATTTCATCCCTAGTGTTTAATACTATTTTAAATGCATCACGTGGGAACACGTGACCGCCAGTGTTTAACACTATTTTCAAACCAGTCTTAGCCCAAATCAGTTAAGTTTTTCCAGAGATGAGATCTCCTCTTTAATTTAACCCCAACTACATTCTTCCAAACTCGATCATTTCATATGACATTCAAAATAAAAAATCTAGAGCTATAATGAATGGTTAGTGCTCAGCCAAAGACAAAATATTGTCAGAGCCCCCAAACCCCTGTTTAGCATTGCTAAATAATGGGGGGCTGAACCCAGACAATTGTTCAACAGTCCCAACAAAGGGCTAACATTTCAAATCTAATTGGACTTAGCCCAAGTTGTCCATAAGTCCTCAATTCAGATTTAACAGAGCCTATGTGCTCATAATCTAATTAATTGGTCTTAGTCCCAAATTGGATTACAGATTTCCCAAATCAACATTGGTTCAAGGGTACATCTCTTCACTCCTTTGATATTTGTCGTTGTAATCCTTCAACGTCTTCAGAAAGGTGACGGGCCCCGATAACCAATCATTCCATGGACTGTGTGGTTCTTAAACTCATGGACTATGATGTCCTTAAATTTTATAGACTATGACGTCTTTAAACTGGACTGTGGGGTCCTTAAACTCATGGACTATGATGTCTGTTCCCGCCAAAAATTTCTGCGCAGAAGAGTCCAAGGTATCAAATGGCAGCGATACGCTTAGGGAAATGAGAACCAGTATCTTCCGGCCTGTATTTTGATAAACTCCTAAAGGAGGAACAGCTAAATTCTAATGATATTGGAAGCATCTCGAAAAATCCTTCGATTTGATATATTATGGGCTTCATAATTCATCCGGGATCAAAAGTTATGAGCAAATATGATGTGCACTATTCCCTGATTAAAAATCAGGAATTACCTCAATGAGGTATCATGTGCTCACACGTGACCAATGGTCACGTGTTGACACGTGATAGTTAAAACAGAAATAAAAATAACGGCTGAAGAAAAACCCAATTGGGGGTCGCGTGCTCACACGTGACCAATGGTCACGTGTTGACACGTGACAATTAAAACAGAAATAAAATAACAAATGTCTGAAGAAAATAGCTCAATGAGGTATCACGTGCTCACACGTGACCAATGGTCACGTGTTGACACATGATGGTTAAAACTGAAGCATAAATAAACGCTGAGAAAAGAACCAATTGGGGGTCACGTGCTCACACGTGACCAAGGGTCACGTGCCAGCACGTGCCAGGCTTTGAAAGCCTTACAGTTTAATAGAATTAAAATTCTAAATTTCTCTAAATCTTTCCAAATAGAATTAAAATTCTAAATTTCTCTAAATCTTTCTAAATCTTTCCAAATGGAAAAGGATTATGGGGACCGTTGGATTAAAGATTCAAGGGTGATTAAAAATCACCAATTTAAGGAAAGATTTGATACAAGGAAAGATTTCCCCTATCTCATCAGAAATAACAAACAGAATATCTTTGGATTTAAAATCCAACGGTGAATAAAATTCACTGAATGATCTAAAGGATCATATTAAATATGAAAATAAATCAAATCTTTCAATGAGAGATTTGCTGAATAAATTGATTCTTTTCCTTCTCCTATAAATAGGAGCCAAGAAAAGAAGAGAATGGATCTACCTTTTTTGGAGAGAAAAACAGAGAGAGGAGAATCTAATTCTCAAGAGGGAAGAAAAGAAAGGAGAATTTAATTCTCAACAAAGAAAACCTTAGGTGAGAAAAGAAAGGGAATCGAAACTTTAAAAAGAGAATTTAATTCTCAATCCAAGAGTTTAACTCTTATACAAAAAAGAACTTAGTTCTTCTTCTGGTTGAAGATCTGCACAGAGCACATCTCCCCATAAGTTGAGAATTTAATTCTCATCGGGTCGAGATCCTGCCATGTAGATCCTAAACTTAGAGGGGAATTGAGTTTTGAGAATTTAATTCTCCTAAAACAAAACTAGGGTTTAACCTTCTATGGGAATTTAATTCTCCCAAACTAATTGGAATTTAATTCCTACAGAATCATAATTAGGGTTTTACCCTAAATAAGAATTTAATTCTTTCACAATAGGAATTTAATTCCTCCAAAACAAAAATTAGGGTTTAACCCTACAGAGAATTTAATTCTTAAAAAAGAGACTTGAAAGATCCCCATGCATGCAAAAGACCAAGGTCACGTGTTCCCATCACGTGCCAACACGTGTCCCCATCACGTCCATACCTCAGCAAATGCTTTAACAATTGGCGCACAGATCCCCATCACGTGCCAACACGTGATGTTCTAAAATAAAAATAAAAGTGTTTATCACTTATTCGCAGATTTGATGATAAAACAAAAGGGATCTGGTCCCCCATTTGGGCGCTCTCACGTGTCCACATGTGGCCCCTCTGTCTTTAGTGTTTAACACTAATTTGGGGATTATATTTCCAGTGTTTAACACTGATTGTTTCTAGTGTTTAACACTAAATTAAAGATTATATTTCCACTGTTTAACACTGATTGTCTTTTAGTGTTTAACACTAATTTGAGAGTTCTATCTCCAGTGTTTAACACTGTTGTTCTCTAAGTGTTTAACACTACTTTTAGCCAAATTGGTTAATTTTCCAGAGGCAAAAGTCCCTCCTCCAAATGAATCTCAAAATTGAGGAAATCAAAGACAAAATGTTGTCAGATCCCCCAAACCTCTGTTTAACACTGCTGAATTACGAGGGACTGAACCCAGACAAATGTCTAATGGTCCAAAGGGCCAATATTTCAAACATAATTGGATTTAGCCCAAACTGGCCATAAGTCCTCAAATCATCTTGAACTGAGCACATCTGCTCTTTCAACCAACTCATTGGTTCAAGGGTATATCTCTGAACTCCTCTGATATTTGTCGTTGTAATCCTTCAACGTCTTCAGAAAGGTGATGGGTTCCGACAGCCATACATTTTATGGACCACTATGTCCTTAAACTGGTATTGGACCACCATGTCCTTAAACTGGTAATCGACCGCAATGTCTCTAAACTAAACAATTGAGTCCAAATGCTCTTTTGTTGGATCTAAATGATCCCGTTAAGTTGATCTTAGTCAAAAATTAGACTAACGTATCCTAACAGACGTTTAAGTTGATCTTAGTCTCAAATGAGACTAACGTATCCGTAAACCCAACCCCAACCCCAAATCTAAGAAAATACGGATTTGGACTAATCCACGTCCTACGGGTGACAACATAGATTAGTCTCCGTATACAATCTACGGGCAACCAAAAACAAAACAAACTCCCACGACACGAAGTGACCATCTGGAGAAGGAGAAAGTTGTTACCGCGATGCGGTAGCGTAATTAACTGCAGGGGCTTGCGCCTGTAGGGAAGAGCGTCCCCATAATCAAAAACCCCTCGACGAGGGAGAATCTGACGAAGTCTGCTACATCGGCCGCATCCGTTTAAACCTTCGATACATGGTTCCATAAATCAACTTGGCATCTTCGGAGAGGTGGACGGATAGCACCAATCAGCATCTGCCCGCAGATTCAGGCAAGACAGTCCGTCTTCCCGGTTTCCGGTGGTAAATAGATTCTGGCATGCCCGGTGGGACCTTTTCCTCTTTCCACTCCACACTTCGTGTGTCGTGTTCACGAACTAATCGTGGTTTGCTATGGTTGCCTGTGGATTAGAGGTACTTAGATTTGGTGTCTTGCTCCGTGCAGAAAATAAAAGATCAATGGCTTCGAACTGCACTCATTGCAACAACTCCCACTCCATCCTCGCCGGAGGAGTGACCTACGGGCCTCAAGCGGCCTCCCTTTTCAAGATGCCAGTGGAATAGGTAACTCAGGCCACCACTGGAGTGTTCTTTGGGACGGTGCTTCCACCAATGAGCTTCAATGCCCCAATGTCGTCGTAAGAAGCTCTAAAGAAGTCGGTCTTTGATCGGCTTACTACTACCGCGGCCCCTCTCAACGGGTCGCCTAAGTCCAATGCCTCAGTTTTCAGCAAACTGGGCCAAAGCTCAAGTGTGCCCATGAAGAAGCCCGCGATACCTGAAGCGACCATCCCGAAGCGGATAGCTATTCCTGCTCCTAAATTCTTCAAGGCAGCTTCCCCTGCTAAAGGGTCGGTCTTCACAAGACTGGCTGTTTCAGCTCCCGTTTCAGGCGAAATCGTCAAGGCTGCTTCACCTGCTCGGAAGTCTACTTTCGATAGGTTGGCCATCCCTACTCAGCGGACATCAGTCTTCAATAGGCTAACAACGACAACTTCTGACCAACACAGGGGGCATGAGGAAGTCACTCCTACAGCTAAGATAATCCCAACTGCTCGACACGCTCGACGTCGCCACTGGCGCTGAGTAAGGAAGGCTGGGGGCAACTCCCCTTCTGGGCTAACTCCACCAGCTCTGACGGTGGAAATTAATGTTGTTGTTCCAACCGGGAACAGTTTTGAGCTGCTGAATAAGGTGCGTAGGAATTCCCCTACCGCCGTACTGAAGAGATCTCCCCCTCCGGTGGAGAATATTGCGGAAACAAAGCCAGAACTGTCCCCGCAGCGGCTGTCCTCCAAGATCTACAAAGTTTGGCGGCAGGTCCGAGACTCGGTAATCGATCCAAATTTCTCCCGCCAGCACAAGAAGCAGAAGGTCCAACAGGAAGTAAGTCATCCTTCCAAGCCACGAAAAGCTGTTTGGGTGCCCACTGCTACGGCCCCCTCAGCTTCGACCGCTCATAAGAAGAGAAGGCCGGAGAAGATCCCCGTGCCTGCGACAAAAGTCAAAGACACTGAACCCAAACGCCCTAAGTCTGCGGGCATGGTGGTGCATACCGTCTACATGGCGTCCGGGAAAGAGGATAGCCGTATATCCACAGGTCATAGACCGCTTACGCGATCGGTGACTAAAGCTCAAGAGCAGCAGCAGAAGCTCCAAGAAATGATGACTGCGATGGCCGCACTCACCGGGCCAAAAGAAAGCCCAGAAGTATCCTCGGATCAACGCCAGGAGCAAGAAACCGATGCCGAATTCCTTCGGAGAATACTGGAAAAGAAGGACAAAGAGGCTGCGGAACAAGCAACCAATATAAAACGAATGGCCCTTCTGTTCCTGGACATGGTGGGTATAATGATCCAGCCAGATCCTCCAGCTGAAGACCCTCCGATCATTATGGAAGACGATAGAGGGAAGACATCTAATCCTCATCCGGCTCTTTCAGCAGCCAAGGAGGAAACCATCTCCAAGGCTACCCTGGATGACTAAATTGCTCAGCAAATGAGAGTTCACCAGGCGAATGAAGCAGCCGGCCAAGTGGTCAAAACTGGACGACCCTACCCGGATTGGTATGACCAAATAAAGTACCCGCCGGGATACACGATCCCCAAATTCCACGTATATAAGGGGACTGGAAATCCGCATCAGCATGTCGCTCAATTCAGAGCCTTATGCGGAAACACTGGAGGTGACGATAAGCTACTGCTCCGCCGGTTTGTTGGCAGTTTGTAGGAGACGGCATTCGAGTGGTATTCCGAACTCCCAAATGTCTCTGTCAAGACATTCGCAGAGATGGAGTTTCTATTCACTCAGCGTTTCGCAAGCGCTAGCGAACGCACCCCAATCACAGCATTGATTAATGCCAGGATGAAGCCTGGAGAAACTTGGGTCCAGTATGCGATACGGTGGCGTAATTTATGGTCAAAGTGCGAACAACGCATAGAAGAAGCTCCTGCCGTGAGCATGTTCGTGGGTACTCTCGACCCTCAAGTGACCATCTCCCAATTCATGATGTTCTTCAAGCCGACCACCTTCCAGGCCTTGATTGACAAGCTGGCCCAAATGGACCAGATAGGCCATAGGCCTTCCTCTTCAAAGACAGAGACTTGGAATGAAAAGGGCAAAGGGAAAGCAACCTTCGTTGCCAATAATCAGCAACGGCCAAGCAACTTAAAGCCGATTGTTCGCCAAAACAACGTGCGTCCACACCCATCCCTCGAGGAGAGACTGGGACGTCCTTACTCGTTTCCCCAGGATAAAACAAGAAGGCTTTTCGAGATGGCAGTGCGCAATAAACTCATCAATCTGCCGGATCCAAAACGTCCGTTGCAGCCAGCCGATGTCAACAATTCTAATTACTGCCCTTACCACCAAGTATTGGGCCATCCGATCGATAACTGCTATGTCTTCAAAGGCTGGATTGAGGATGAATACCAACAGGGCAAATTCGCGTTGTCTAACAACTGGAAGGTGAGCCCGCCACGACCACATGATCCGAAAAAGATAGACATGCCGGGGGCATCATGCTCGTTCATAGAGAAAGCCCCATGGACCACTATGTCCTAAAACTGGCTGTTGACCGAAACATCGTTAAACTAACGATGGACCACTATGTCCTAAAACTGGTTGTAGACCGAAATGTCGTTAAACTAACGATGGACCACTATGTCCTAAAACTGGCTGATGACCGAAACGTCGTTAAACTAATAACAACCCGCGGCACCTTCAGGCTGACGTGGTAAAAAAAAACTAAAAAAAAAATGGTATGTCCACAGGCAATAAAGGCACGGATGAAAACCCGAAATGGCTCCGTGAGTAAAAACAGCAGGGCTACCGGCGAGTGTTTGTGAAAACCTGAAAGGGCGCAACCTCGTTAAAAGACACTTACAGGGTCCTCTCGACCTTGTGAGGAGGAACCACCTGCGTGAGATCCTTATGACTCACAAGGGAGCAACACACTTAGGGATCCCCACGATTCCTAAGGAGAAATTACACTAGCGAGATCCTCACGACTCGTAAGGAGAATCCCCTTATGAGACCCTCACGGCTCATAAGATTTGAAAGTCTTAAGTGACAGAGACCTGAACCTGTTCTTAAGCAACCCCCACAACCTTCGATATTGCCCTACAAGTGGCTCATACTGACCCTTGTATACAATCCATGGGCGCGAATAAACATTTTCCTAACAAAGTCCCATCCGTGACTAGGGATATGTTCACACGGTGAACAACCCTTATAAGTCCTCTCGACTTAGAAGGAGAAAATACTCTTGTAAGATCCTTACGACTTATAAGAAAACACACACTTAGGAATCCTCACGACTCCTAAGGAGAAAATGCACCTACGAGATCCTCACGACTCGTAGGGAGAAATACATTTATGAGACCCTTACGGCTCATGAAGTCAAAAGCCTTAGTCGACAGGATCTTAACCCTGTTTACTAAATCACCTTTGTTCGACATCGACAGAGGCAAATGATGATTCGCTACTGGCAATATTCCAGTCGCAGCGATGTTGATGCTGAGATTGGCACCAGATTCCAAATTACACACTTGCGATAAAAAAAATTAGCGAGCCAAAAATGCATATGAAATAGCCGAAATGATGGGGCAACTTGCAACAAAATCAGCAAGTAAAATATATGCATACAAAAACAGCCGAAATGATTGGGCAACTCGTAATAAAAAGCAGTGAGTAAAAATAAAAATAGCCGAAATGATTGGGCAGTCGCGATTTTCGCGCTATAAAAAGCTGAAATGATAGAGCATCGCGGAAAGAATTTTTGAAAAATGAAAGAATAAAACTTTTTGCCCTGCAGGTGAGGTCACATTGACCCCTGTATACAATCCATCGGCACAAACAAGAGGGGAACCATATCGTCCCACCAGGCTTCGTCGAAGCGAAGCCAAATCTCGACAGTTCATAGACAACCTAAAGACAACCTCGACATTGGTCGCACTATTGCAGACACAATGTCAACAAATGAAGCGAAAGAAAATCCCTAGCTTCAAGGTCTCGACATCGATATCGACAACTTAGAGATCACCAACGGCGTTTCTCCTCACTCCGGTAGGATGCAGATGCAACGTCAACGAAAGACCTCACAGTCAAAACAAGGCGAAGCGATGGAAAAATCCCAGCTTCACCTCAACATTCGTCTCGATACAGCAGACAAGATGTCACCACAGCGTTCTTCTTCCAGCAGGATTCAGACACGACAATCAAACAACGGAGCCACGGCAAAATTCCTAGTTCCAAACCTCGATGGTTCATCAACAACCTAGAGACAACCGCGACATTCGTCTCGATACAGCAGACGCAATGCCAGCAAACGAAGCAAAGGCCAAATTCCTAGCTTCAGGGTCTTGACGGCAACTCATATAAAGCCTGAAAAACAATCGGAGATCATCTCGCACCAGAGCGGAGTGGTCACCACCTCGACAATCGTCTCGATACAGCAGATGAAATGTCACCCCAGCGTTCTTCCCCCAGCAGGATTCGGACGCGCCAAAGCAAATGAAGCAAAAGGCCAAATTCCTAGCTTCAGGGTCTTGACGACAAGTCATATAAAGCCTGAAAGACAATCGGAGATCATCTCGCACCAGAGCGGAGTGGTCACCACGACGATCGTCTCGATACAGCAGATGAAATGTCACCCCAGCGTTCTTCCCCCAGCAGGATTCGGACGCGCCAAAGCAAATGAAGCAAAAGGCCAAATTCCTAGCTTCAGGGTCTTGACGGCAAGTCATATAATGCCTGAAAGAAAATCGGAGATCATCTCACACCGGCATAGAGTGATCACCACATCGACGATCGTCTCGATACAGCAGATGAAATGTCACCCCAGCGTTCTTCCCCCAGCAGGATTCGGACGCGCCAAAGCAAATGAAGCAAAAGAACAAATTCCTAGCTTCAGGGTCTTAACAGCAAGTCATATAAAGCCTGAAAGACAATCGGAGATCATCTCGCACCAGTGCGGAGTGGTCACCACCTCGACGTTCGTCTCGACACAGCATACGCAACATCATCAAAAGAAGCCACGGCAAAATCCCTAGTTCCAAACCTCGATGGTTCGCATGCAACCCAGAGACAATCGTGACATTCGTCTCGACACAGCAGACACAATGCCAACAAACGAAGAGAAGGCCAAATTCCTAGCTTCAGGGTCTTAAAGGCAAGTCATATAAAGCCTGAAAGACAATCGGAGATCATCTCGAACCAGTGCGGAGTGGTCACCATCTCGACGTTCGTCTCGATACAGCAGACGCAACATCACCAAAAGGAGCCAAAGAAAAATCCCTAGTTCCAAACCTCGACGGTTCACCAGCAACCTAGAGACAACCACGACATTCATCTCGATACATAGGACGCAATGCCAGCAAACGAAGCAAAGACCAAATTCCTAGCTTCAGGATCTTAACGGCAACTCATATAAAGCCTGAAAGAATATCGGAGATCATCCCACACCAGCGCGGAGTGGTTATGACTCATCGGGGCTCTCCAAAATGAGCCTAACCTCAAGTAAAAAGCGGCATGGCAAATTCTTAACGCTTGCTTTTCCGACGGTCAAATTGCCTAGGAAGATTTCTTGAAGACGTCTTGTCCAGCCCCCGAAGGGATCAGAGACACGACAGTCGCAGGGCTACTCGAACAACACGATTGCTTATCGAGGAATATATCAGCTGATGTGACGGTACGACGGCCAAAACCCTAAGTGCCACAGACCCTAACGGACATCTGTCGTAAAGAGCAGAGGTTAACTGTGACGTTAGGATATTCTTGCGAGATCTGCTCGATCCGTTTCGACTCGTGAGGAAATTGATGTCTTTGCGAGAACTGCTCGATTCATCTCGACTCGTGAGGAAAAGCCTTATGCAATAAGGAAACAACCGCTTACGGGTCTCACTCTCCAAAGTCGAATCTCGACAAGTAGGGAAACAACCGCTTACGGGTCCTCTCGACTCGTAAGAGGGAAAATTCTCTTATAAGATCCTTACGACCTATGAGAGAAAACACACTTAGGAGTCCTCACAACCCCTAAGGAGAAAATACACTTACGAGATCCTCTCGACTCATAGGGAGAAAAGTCTTTGTGAGATCCTCACGGCTCATAAAGTTGAAAAGTCTTAGGCTACAAGGACCCTAAAATTGTCTCCTAGGCCCTCAATTCAGTGACCAAGCATAACTTTGCACCACTTCACCCACGTACATACTTACGTGGACAAAGTAGTGGGGGCATTTGTTCTCGCCAAAAATTTCTGTGCAGAAGAGTCCAAGGTATCAAATGGCAGCGATACGCTTAGGGAAATGCGAACCAGTATCTTCTGGTCTGTATTTTGCTAAACTCCCGAAGGAGGAACAGCTAAATTCTGATGATATTGGAAGCATCTTGAAAAACCCTTCGATTTGATATATTATGGGCTTCATAATTCATCCGGGATCAAACGTTATGAGCAAATATGCTGTGCACTATTCTATGATTAAAAATCAGGAATTACCTCAATGAGATATCACGTGCTCATACGTGACCAATGGTCACGTGTTGACACGTGATAGTTAAAACAGAAATAAAAATAACGGCTGAAGAAGAACTCAATTGGGGGTCACGTGCTCACACGTGACCAATGGTCACGTGTTGACACGTGACAATTAAAACAGAAATAAAATAACAAATGTCTGAAGAAAATAGCTCAATGAGGTATCACGTGGTCACACGTGACCAATGGTCACGTGTTGACACGTGATGGTTAAAACTGAAACATAAATAAACGCTGAGAAAATAACCAATTGGGGGTCACGTGCTCACACGTGACCAAGGGTCACGTGCCAGCACGTGACAGGCTTTGAAAACCTTACAGTTTAATAGAATTAAAATTCTAAATTTTTCTAAATCTTTCTAAATCTTTCCAAATGGAAAAGGATTATAGGGACCGTTGGATTAAAGATCCAAGGGTGATTAAAAATCACCAATTTATGGAAAGATTTGATACAAGGAAAGATTTCCCCTATCTCACCAGAAATAACAAACAGAATATCTTTGGATTTAAAATCCAACGGTGAATAAAATTCACTGAATGATCTAAAGGATCATATTAAATATGATAATAAATCAAATCTTTCAATGAGAGATTTGCTGAACAAATTGATTCTTTTCCTTCTCCTATAAATATGAGCCAAGAAAAGAAGAGAATGGATCTACCTTTTTTGGAGAGAAAAACAGAGAGAGGAGAATCTAATTCTCAAGAGGGAAGAAAAGAAAGGAGAATTTAATTCTCAACAAAGAAAACCCTAGGTGAGAAAAGAAAGGGAATCGAAACTTTAAAAAGAGAATTTAATTCTCAATCCAAGAGTTTAACTCTTATACAAAAAAGAACTTAGTTCTTCTTCTGGTTGAAGATCTGCACAGAGCACATCTCCCCATAAGTTGAGAATTTAATTCTCATCGGGTCGAGATCCTGCCATGTAGATCCTAAACTTAGAGGGGAATTGAGTTTTGAGAATTTAATTCTCCTAAAACAAAACTAGGGTTTAACCCTCTATGGGAATTTAATTCTCCCAAACTAATTGGAATTTAATTCCTACAGAATCATAATTAGGGTTTTACCCTAAATAAAATTTAATTCTTTCATAATAGGAATTTAATTCCTCCAAAACAAAAATTAGGGTTTAACCCTACAGAGAATTTAATTCTTAAAAAAGAGACTTGAAAGATCTCCATGCATGCAAAAGACCAAGGTCACATGTCCCCACGTGACCCCTGAAGAGATCCCCAGAAATGAGAAGGAGGAAAGCTTTGAGGCAATGTCTCACGTGCTCCCACGTGACTCCCAAAACGCAGAAAGAAAAAGTAAAGGAAATGAAAGCTTTGAGCGCTCTCACGTGTTATCACGTGACCCCTCAGCAAATGCTTTAACAATTGACGCACAGATCCCCATCACGTGCCAACACGTGATGCTCTAAAATAAAAATAAAAGTGTTTAACACTTATTTGCAGATTTGAGGATAAAACAAAAGGGATCTGGTCCCCCCTTTGGGCGCTCTCACGTGTCCACACGTGACCCCTCTGTCTTTAGTGTTTAACACTAATTTGGGGATTATATTTCCAGTGTTTAACACTGATTGTTTCTATTGTGTAACACTAAATTAAAGATTATATTTCCAGTGTTTAACACTGATTGTCTTTTAGTGTTTAACACTAATTTGAGAGTTCTATCTCCAGTGTTTAACACTGTTGTTCTCTAAGTGTTTAACACTACTTTTAGCCAAATTGGCTAATTTTTTAGAGGCAAAAGTCCCTCCTCCAAATGAATCTCAAAATTGAGGAAATCAAAGACAAAATGTTGTCAGATCCCCCAAACCTCTGTTTAACACTGCTGAATGACGAGGGGCTGAACCCAGACAAATGTATAATGGTCCAAAGGGCCAATATTTCAAACATAATTGGATTTAGCCCAAACTGGCCATAAGTCCTCAAATCATCTTGAACTGAGCACATCTGCTCTTTCAACCAACTCATTGGTTCAAGGGTACATCTCTGAACTCCTCTGATATTTGTCATTGTAATTCTTCAACGTCTTCAGAGAGGTGATGGGTCCCGACAACTATACATTTTATGGACCACTATGTCCTTAAACTGGTATTGGACCACCATGTCCTTAAACTGGTAATCGACCGCAATGTCTCTAAACTAAACAATTGAGTCCAAATGCTCTTTTGTTGGATCTAAATGATCCCGTTAAGTTAATCTTAGTCAAAAATTAGACTAACGTATCCTTAACAGACGTTTAAGTTGATCTTAATCTCAAATGAGACTAACGTATCCTTAAACCCAACCCCAAACCCAAATCTAAGAAAATACGGATTTAGACTAATCCACGTCCTACGGGCGACAACATAAATTAGTTTCTGTATACAATCCACGGGCAACCAAAAACAAAACAAACACCCACGACACGAAGTGACCATCTGGAGAAGGAGAAAGTTGTTACCGCGATGCGGTAGCGTAATTAACTGCAGGGGCTTGCACCTGCAGGGAAGAGCGTCCCCACAATCAAAAACCCCTCGACGAGGGGGAATCTGACGAATTCTGCTACATCGGCCGCATCCGTTTAAACCTTCGATACATGGTGCCATAAATCAACTTGGCATCTTCGGAGAGGTGGACGGATAGCACCAATTAGCATCTGCCCCCAGATTCAGGCAAGACAGTCCGTCTTCCCGATTTCCGGCGGTAAATAATGTCCTTAAACTTTATAGACTATGACGTCTTTAAACTGGACTGTGGGGTCCTTAAGCCCATGGACTATGATGTCCTTAACCTCGGACTGTAGGGTCCTTAAGCCCATGGACTATGATGTCCTTAACCTTCACAGACTATGATGTCTTTAAACTGGACCGAGATGTACTTAAACTATTACTGGACCACTACGTTCTTAAACTGGCAATAGACCGCAATGTCTCTAAACTAAACAACAGAGCTCAAATGCTCTCTTGTTGGATCTAAACAATCTCGTTAAGTTGATCTTAGTCTGAAATTAGACTGACGTATTCTTAACACCCGTTAAGTTGATCTTAGTCTGAAATTAGACTAACGTATCCTTAACACCCGTTTAAGTTGATCTTATTCTCAAATGAGACTAACGTATCCTTAAACCCAACCCAAACCCAAATCTAAGAAAATACGAATTTGGACTAATCTACGCCCTACGGGCGACAACATAAATTAGTCTCTGTATACAATTCACGGGCAACCAAAAACAAAACAAACACCCACGACACGAAGTGACCATCTGGAGAAGGAGAAAGTGGTTACCGTGATGTGGTAGCGTAATTAACTGCAGGGGCTTGCGCCTGCAGGGAAGAGCGTCCCCACAATAAAAAAACCCTCAACGAGGGGGGATCTGACGAAGTCTGCTACATCGGCCGCATCCGTTTAAACCTTCGATATATGGTGCCATAAATCAACTTGGCATCTTCGGAGAGGTGGACAGATAGTACCAATTAGCATCTGCCCCGAATTCAGGCAAGACGGACCTACGCGGTCGCGTCTCCGTGTTCGGAGGGGAATAGATTCTGGCACGCCCTGTGGGACCTTTTGCTCTTTCCACTCCACACTTCGTGTGTCGTGTTCGCGAACGAATCGCGGTTTAATATAGTTTCCCTTGGGTTCGAGGTACTAAGATTTGGTTTTGCTCTTGTGCAGAAAAAAGAAATGGTTTCTAACTGCTCCAGCTGCAACTGGAACTCCCGTTCCACCTCATCTAGAGGTGTAACCTACGGGTCTCAGGCGGCCTCCCTGTTCAAGATGCTAGTGGAGCAAGTAACTCAGGCCACCACAGGGCTGTTCTTTGGGAAGATGATCCCACCGATGAGCTTCAATTCCCCGCCGTTGTCACAAGAAGCCCGAAAGAAGTCGGTCTTTGATCGATTTACCACTACCGCGGCCCCTCTCAACGGGTCGCCTAAATCCAATGCCTCAGTTTTCAACAGACTAGGCCAGAACGCCAAGAAGCTCGCGATACCGGAAAGAGTTATCCCTAAGCGGATAGCCATTCCTGCTCATGAAGTCGCCAAGGCAACTTCTCCTGCCAAAGGGTCGGTCATCACAAGACTGACTGTTCTGGCTCCCGCTCCAGGCAGAGTCTTCAAAGCTGCTTCCCCTGCCCAAAGGTCTGTCTTTGACAGATTGGACATTGCTTCTCAACGGACGTCAGTTTTCAAGAGGTTGGCGCCAGCGACAACCCTTCGCCAACACAGGGGGCATGAGGAAGTCACCCCTATAGCGGAGACAATCCCAACGGATCGACACGCTCGACGTCGCCACTGGTGCCGAGTAAGGAAGGCTGTAGGCAATTCCCCTTCCGGACTGACTCCGCCAGCTCCAACGGTGGAAATCGATGCTGCTGTTCCAACTAGGAATAGCTTTAAACCACTAAGGAGGGTGCGCAAAAACTCTCCGACCGCCGTGCTGAAGAAATCTCCTCCACCTGTGAAGAATGCTACAGAGAAGAAGCCGGAGAGCCCCCTCAGCGGCTGTCCTCCAAAATTTACAAAGTCTGGCGACAGGTCCAGGAATCGGTGATTGATCAGGACTACTCTCGCCGACCAAATAAGATTAAATCTCGGCAAGAAGAAAACCATCCCGTGGTACCACAGAAGACGTCGTCCGTCTGGGTGCCCGCTACAACGGCTCCCTCAACGTCAACCGCTCACAAGAAAAGGAGGCCGGAGAAAGCCCCTGTGACCGCGGCGAACCGCAAGGACGCTGAATCTAAACGCCCCAAGTCTGGGGGCATGGTAACACACACCGTTTATATGGCTTCCGGAAAAGAGGAAAGCCGTGCTTCTACGGGTCATCAACTGCTTACCCGATCAATAACAAAGGCTCAGGAGCAACAGCAACAAAAACTTCAGGAGATGCTGACTGCAATGGCCGCACTCACTGGGCCGAAAGAAAATCCAGAGACCTCAGAGCAGTGTCAGGAACAAGAAACTGATACTGAGTTCCTCCGAAGAATGCTCTAGAGGAAAGAAAAAGAGGCCGCGGAACAAGCGGCCAATATAAAACGAATGGCTCTTTTGTTCCAAGACATGGCCGGGATGATGTTACAGCCGGAACCTCCAGCTGAAGACCCCCCGATTATCGTTGAAGATGACAGGGGGGAGACATCGAACCCTCCTTCGGCTCTTTCAGCAGCCAAGGAAGAGACCATCTCCAAGGCCGCTCTGGATGATTACATTGCTCAGCAAATACGAGCTCACCAGGCGAATGAAGCGGCCAGGCAGATCGTTAAGACTGGACGACCCTATCCGGGCTGGTATGACCAAATAAGGTACCCACCGGGATATACGATCCCTAAATTCCATGTATATAAAGGGACGGGCAATCCTCATCAGCACGTCGCTCAGTTCAGGGCCTTGTGCGGCGACACTGGAGGCGACTACAAACTGTTGCTTCGCCAATTCGTTGGTAGCTTGTCAGAGACAACATTTAAGTGGTATTCGGAGCCCCAATGACTTCGTCAAAACTTTTGCAGAGATGGAGATACTATTCACCCAGCGTTTCGCGAGTGCTAGTGAACGCACCTCAATCACAGCGCTGATCAATGCCAGGGTGAAGCCAGGAGAAACTTGGGTTCAATACGCAATACGATGGCAGAATTTATGATCGAAATGCGAGCAGCGCATCGAAGAAGCACCTGCAGTAGGCATGTTTGTGGGCACTCTTGACCCTCAGGCGACTATTTCCCAATTCATGATGTTCTTCAAGCCAACCATGTTCCAGGCCTTGATTGATAAACTGGCCCAAATGGACCAGATGGGCCATAGACCGTCTCCTCCAAAGCCGGAGCCACGGAATGAAAAGGGCAAAGGGAAAGCGACCTTCGTCGCAAATGCTCAACAGCCCAGTGGTCCAAAATTAACTGATTGCCTGGACGAGAGACGACAATTCTATAATGAGAAAATAAAGTGCCCTTATTCGTTTCCCCGGGATAAAACGAGAAGATTGTTCGAGCTGGCAATGCGCAACAGGCTCGTTAATTTGCCAAATCCAAAATGCCCATTGCAATCCGGTGAGGTTAATAATCCCAATAATTGCCCCTATCACTAAGCGATAGGCCATCCGATTGAAGATCGCTTAGTCTTTAAAGGCTGGATTGAAGATCAATACCAACAGGACAAATTCGCCCTATCCGAGAAGTGGAAAGTAAGCCCGCCTCAACCGCATGCTCTTAAAAGGGGGGACACACCGGGGGCATCGTGCTCTTTTGTCAAAGAAGTTCCATGGGAGGTCGCTATTTCAGCCAAAACGAAAAGAATGCTGAAGGATCTCCAGACATGCCCAGCAATCGGATAGAAAAATCCATTGGAACCCGAGATCATCAAGGGAATGCTGAAACCACGCCCAACTCCAAAAATTGGTGGTGATAGTCAGAGCTCCCACACCCAGCCGTCAAAGTTTTCGAAGAGAAAGAAGAAGACCAAAAAGCCCGTGAAGCCTGGTGAAAAGCGCTCGGACCTGCAAAAACATACCGATGCGCTGGAAGAATATAACCAGAAGGCACGAACCCCGGTCACACTTCAAGAGTTTCTCAGCCACGTCCTTGAGGATGGAGATGATGACAATGGAGACGATTCGTCGGATGAACCTGAGGATTATGTGGCAAGCTGCCATGTGATCTCTCACTCGTCGATAGACGAGGAAGAATCTCTTGATGCAGAGAAGCTGTGGGCAGGTCCCGAAACGGAGCTCCTAGGACCATCAGACGAGATGATTGATGCATTCCTAAACGAAGCTCTTTTGAAAAGTAAAGCTGATCGAGAGTACTAGATAGCCATATTTGAAAAGGCCAAACGCCGGCGACTGGACGAAAGGGTCGAAACACTCACACCAGATCAAAATACATCCGCCGCAAATAAAAGCAGGTTCAAGACGAGGAAAAGGTTCTCCAAGGCCATATCAATGGGAATGAGGATGCCACCCTCCGAGGGAAACACTCCTAATGAAGTGGATATACGTCCTAGCTACTGCTTATATCATCGAAAGATTGCGCACCCCACCGAAGAGTGCAACGCTTTTAAAATTTGGTGGCAAGGATATATTGCTCACCGACAACATTTCAAGCGAATGAAACGCAAAACTCGTCGGGAGCAAAAAGGTACGACCGAAGAGTGCAAAAGAACGACCGGCAACTGTCACATGGTCGACGCTGGGGGATCGCAAGTTCTCACTTTTGGGAGCGATTCTGATGAAGAAATAGCTCTTGGACCTCTCTTCAAAGAATCTACCTCGGGAAAAGAGGAAGAACCGAAGAACTGTGAGAATATTCAGCTGCGCAATCGCACATTACCTGAAAAGAATCTCAGACCTGCGAACAAAGGATCAAATAGAAAGGATAAGGGAAAATAAAAGGTCTCTGAGGATATCACCCTCGATGACCAAGCCGTCGAAGAGCTGGCAGCCAAGGATCCGCCCAAGAATAACAAGGTGGATTACAACGTTCTGGCACACCTGAGGAAGATACCCTCACAGCTAAGCATTCTCTACGCCCTTCTGTTATCAAAAGAAGCAAGAGATTCTCTGATCAAGGCATTACGAGAGCCCGAACAGTTCCAAGCTTTCCTCGCCGAAGAAAAGATGAAGGACGAGCTGGAAGAAGTACACACGGCCGATATCACTTTCGGTGATGAAGATCTCCTTCTCGGGACGTGCGAGCATAACCGTCCCCTTTATGTCTCTGGATACTGTCATGACATTAAGATAGGCAAGATCCTGGTTGACAATGGGTCCTCCGTCAATCTCCTCAATGTAAGAGTGTTGAAAGAAATCTGCATGAGCGTTCAACACCTCGCTCGTGATAAAATCACCATCTCCGGGTTCGACTCCCATTCATCACGAACGCTCGGGTCTGTGATATTAACACTACGCTTTGGGCTGCTTGTCATGGACATCAAGTTTTATGTCATTGAAGCCGGGACTTGCTACAATGCTTTGCTCGGCAGGCCTTGGTTACACGAGTACAACATCATCCCTTCTACACAACATTAGTGTATAAAGTATTTCAAGTATGGTCTCGAGTATACTGTGAAAGGGGAACTAAACCCATTCTCCGTGAATGAAGTCCGAAAGTACGAAGATGCAAAATACTTCTTACCGGATTTCGAAGACATGGAGAGATGTCATAAACCGAAGAACAAAGCTATCACCACTATTCCAGTCTTCGGGAGTGACACTGAGGAGGAAGAAGAAATCATTTATTCAGGGCCGCCCAATGCAACAAGCCGGGACCGTCCACCCCTATGTTGATCTTCGGCAGCGACTCGGAAGATGAGGTCAATGCCGTATTTTCTGTTCAGCCATCAATACAAGCCTTTGCTGGTGATGATCAGAGTTTGCAAATCGCCATGGTTCCATGAGAATATTACAAAGAGCTTGACGCGCTTGATACATATAGTGTGCAAGAACTGCAGACGTTCTACGTCCCTCCCAGGCGAAGAGATGAAAAGGCGATCCTCTTTTATCAATCCACGGAAACCAAAGTAGAAAAATAAATTTGGCATGGTGCCGATTCTATACTTGACAGGCTCCAGCCCATCCGTCTGCCCAGATATTACACAGAAGGATTAAGAAGGCTGTTGAGGCGCCAAGGCGTACCTTTCAAACAGACTGCTCGACAAGCTCAGTTCTACGACAAGATCTGGGACGTCCCCGGAACTCAGCGAAAATTGCCCAACGGGAGAATGGAAATGATCGGGCTTGAATATGTTCAATCCAAGAGACGGGAACGATTCCATGACTGCTGCGTTATACATGACTTTGATGAAGAAGGAGATGTTCTGTTAAAATATACTAACCCAGAACCAAACGAGGTCCCGCCATGAAAACGCCAAGTCCGTCATTTGAAGAACAGATGGACAAGCTGATAAGGGAAGCGAGTCAAAAGGTCCGGGATGACCATAGCCGCGAAATGGCCATTTACGAGAAAGCCAGGATGCAACGCCTCCTTCAACAGGCCGCGGAGAATGACAATGCTCTTTGTCGCCAACCTGTCGTACAAAAGATCCGGCGCAGAGGCAAAAATAAACCAAAGAACGGAAAAAACGTTCGACAGCGGCCAAGCGGGTCTAAGAAGCCACGCGATCAAGAATCGAGCAGCCGGGATCCGTCTCTTATAAAGAAGGTGGGTCGAGCATATTCTTTTCCCCAAGACAAGACAAAGAAGATATTCGATCTTGTCATGAAATATCAGATGATGACACCCCCGGAGTCTAAGCACCCCGAGCAAGCAAACGAGGTCTCTCACCCAGACTATTGCTCCTATCATCGAGCAATAGGACATCCTCTCGAAGACTGCTTCACCTTCAAGAACTGGGTCGAAGACCAATATCAACAAGGCAGGTTCGCTCTATCCAGCAGTTGAAGGGTAAGCCCGCCACAGAAGCATGAACCGAAAGTGACGCGTATAGCGAGAGTAGAACTAGATCAACATCGGTTTTGGAAACGATCTCGTACCTGTCACGCTATAACGCTATTAGAAGAAGAACCCGAGAATATGGATGACCTCTCTTGGTGCTTTGAAAACGATGAGAATGAATTGATCTCAGAATTTCCACCGGCGCCAAAAGAGCTGGAAGATGGGATACATACTACTGCAGATGACCTCAGGAAAATCGACTTAGGAACGGCAAACGACCCACGGCCGACATTCGTCAGTGAGCTGTTGTCTGAAGAAAGGGTGGCTACGCTTAAAGACATGCTCATGCAGTATAAAGACTGCTTCGCATGGAACTATTCCGAGATGCTGGGACTAGATCCAGAGATTGCTGTGCACAAATTGGCGATTTCTCCGGACGTCAAGCCGATCAAACAAGCACCGAGAAGAATGCGGCTCGAGCTTGAGATGAGCATCAACGCCGAGGTCAAGAAGCTAATCGACACCGGTTTCATCCAAGAGGTTCAATATCCTGACTGGATCGCCAACATCGTCCCGGTGATGAAGAAAAATGGGACGGTGCACATATGTGTAAACTTTCGGGATCTCAACAAAGCTTGCCCAAAGGATGACTTTCCAGTACCGGTTACTGAGCTGATGATAGATAATACGTCCACTCATGAAGTTTTTTCCTTCATGGACGGCTCATCAGGATACAATCATATAAAGATGCACCCCGAGGACCAGAAGCATACTGCTTTTCGGACTCCTTTGGGCATATTCTGCTACAAGGTGATGACTTTCGGTCTAAAGAATGTCGGTGCCACCTATCAGAAGGCCATGACGAATATTTTCGATGACCTCATACATGAAGTCGTCGAATGCTATATCGACGACCTCGTAGTTAAATGCAAATCATACGAGGAACATTTAGAGCATCTGAAGATCGTGTTTCAGCGCCTTCGGAAATACAACTTGAAGATGAACCCTCTCAAATGCATTCGGAGTTTCCTCGGGCAAGTTCCTAGGATTCGTCGTCCGACACCGAGGCATTGAAATAGACTCATCGAAGATCAAGGCGATCATGGAAATGCCTCCTCCAAGGACTCTTAAGCAACTGCGGTCTCTCCAAGGAAAGCTCATGTATATCCGGCGATTTATAGCTGTTAGTTATGTATATGCCCTAGAGGCCATTGTTGTACATATGATGTATATTATAATGGATGCTTGGATATATATAGTGAGGACTTTCTTGCTCGTCATGATAGTATGCTATTTGGTTTCACTTTATCTTAACATATTGACTTGTATTAGTTTACTGTCTTGTTCTCACATGTTGATAAAGCCCTTAGGATATGTACTCGACTACTGGGATTACGATGAGATCATACTAGTAGGGCCACAGTAGTCGACGAGTACATCCTATAACTATTCCTATTCGAGGGTGTGTCGAGACAGGGCATCGATACATCAGAGTAGACTAGCGTATACGCATCTTGACCCATATGATGGGCGATGGATGATCCCATATCCATCGGTGTTTAACATCAAGGATGGTGTACGGGTGCTCAGTGGAGACTGGGTACACTGGACAGACTTGCTGAGAACTCCCAGATGGTATTATACCTCACGTCAGATGGCAGTTCTCTGGTGACACTGGTACAGGTTAGTCTGTAGACCCAAGATCGTCATAGAGTCTTGTGTGATTCCCACTATGCTTTGATTTCCATCATACCACGTCCAAGAGGGTGTGCAAAACGGTGGATTTTGGGTACAGTCCCGAATCACATGGAGACAATGAGCGATAGGAGGGGTTTCGTCTCTCCCGGTATAGGGAGTTGATGTTGTGCTGTGTTTGATTGGCTATAACTGGAAGTCTCTGGCCAGGGCGGATATTGAGTACTACTGGTAAGTGTTATCAGTAGGTTCTCGACCTGTTATGAGCCTCATATTGACACGACTTATCGGTTACTGGGGTCTAACGTATACCACCCTAGACTAGATATGCAACATATTAGACGAAGAGACCGGACTGTACAGGAGTATTACTGATTGGATTCACAGAAGAATATACAGGCTTGCTTGTTGATCTTCTGATCGCTCAATACCTGGGTGGTTGTTACGTTTAGCTGACCGCTTGCAGCTTGTGGGTGTTTGATATGATCATCATCTACTGCCGGTGTATTGACGATTCTTTAGAGTCCTACACAGAGCTTTCTTGACTCAGGCAAAACGGAGTAGGAGCACATATGTGATATGTGAAGGACCGAGGATAATACGATATGAGATACCGTATTATATTCTCGCGATATTTTGATATGATCCGGGTCATCGGATCAAGTATTGATTCGATGAATCGGTACATGATATATTAGTCGGTTATATGCGATATAGCCGGATTGTCGGATCAAGTGTTGATTCGATAATTTAATGTATAATTATATATGTGATATATTGCATTACATTATCTAATATTGACTCGCTTTATTATTTCATTTTCTCACCGGATAATACATTGATATATATGCGATATATGTTAATTGTATTATTTTCTTTTGTTACAAAAATATATTATATATGTGATATATAATATTGTAACATGTTATGATTACTAATGCAACATGATTAGTGGAGATTAAACATGGTTAGGGTTTGATTTGGATTAGTTCTTTCATGAAGCTTCTAGAAGCTTTTCTTTTGTTTTTTTGCAAAGATATTATGTGTTGATATTTTGTGAGATATTTCCTAACCCAACCCACACCCTTAACCCTAGTTAAGTCTCTACAATGGTTAGCCTTCTCATTATCAACCATGGTTGCATTTGTAATCATGATATGATATTTTTCATTATTCATCACAAAAGGATATTCATTCTTCTTCTTCTTCCTTGAGCTCACAAAAGCTTTCTAGGTTTTTATTTTGTGATGGATTAGTGTGAGAATTTGATAATAAAAGAGAGCATAAATCCTACTTCATCATCCTCATCTAATCTAGCCAATTAGATTAGGGTGTTCACCTCATTAGTGAGTGAGAGCTTGAGTTAAAGAAACTTCAAGGTAGATCATCTTTGAAAAGGAATATTACAAGCTAGCATGGATCATTCGGGTTGTGGAGCCTCTCTTGAGTCCGGAAGATCATGGATCATGGAGAAGGGACTTCTACTCGGAGCTTATGAAGCGAAGGAGCGGACTACAAAGGTTGTAATCCCTCTCTCTTAGTTGTAAAGATGTTTACTTGCATGTTTAACCCTAATTATCTAGCAAAGACCCTCGCTTTGGGTTGTTCAGCACATCTAAGCTTTGAATCGGGCATAGTTGATACCTTATAGACCCTTGTAAGAGTGTCTAGTAACCCTACAGTGGTATCAGAGCCAAGCTAGAGCATTAGGTGACGTGTATACGAAGTTAAAAGTCCGATCGAACCCTGAAACGTCGGTTTTAACCCCCACTCTGGAAATTTTTAAAAAATTTGATTTTTTCCGTATTAAAAATACTCAGAAAATTCAGCAGGAAATTCTAAGGATAACCATGAAATACGAGCCCCCAAGTCCCTCAAAGCGCTGCGGAACCGCGGCAAGAACATGCTTGTCGTGGCGGTTCCGCGGCCGTCAGTGGGAATTGGGGACACGTGTTTGAAGGGTATATCCGTAGGTGTTGGGGTAAAAATTTACACCCCGGTTGACCAAGTCAAAATCCAAGTCAACCCCAAGCCAAGTGGGCCCAAGCCCAGACCCAGTGGGGCCCATGCCCGGGTCGAGCGCGAACATGAAGCGGCCGGCCTCCCCCACGCCAAGATAAAATTTTTGTAATAAATAATTTTGTTGTATTTCTTTTATTTTATTTTTGGATAAATGTAAGGAAAAATAGGCATAAAGCCAAATCTTTGTAAAGCCCATGGCTTATGTGCAAAAAGAAATGGCACATGAGCCATGGGATAGGCAAAATGCCATTTTGTGAAGCCCAAGGGGCTATGTGTAAAATGTATGGCCTATAAAGGCAAGGATAATGAAATATCCCAACAACTTTTTCTCTCTCTAAAAAAAAAAACTTTCCAGATCGGAGATCTTTCTTCTTCTTCAAGGTTCCAAAACCTTCTTCTTTCTCTTGAATTAAATCAAGAGTTTTAATCTTCTTTTTATAAAACAAATTAGTTTTTCACCACAAAACCCACAAAGGGGAACTTGGTTCTGTCATCAGATCTCAAAAAGGAGAGATTTTGAGATTTCACATCTCTTGATCTTCAAGATCCAGCAAGCAACAGGAGGAAGAAGAAGAACCCCTTCCATTAACCCCAAAACACATTCAGGAGTCCAACCCCTCTCTGATTTCTCTTTTGAGAAATCCCTTTTTAGGCTAAAAGCCCTCTTTTCCTCACCAGCGCGCTAGCGCTCGAGCAATTTGCGCCCACGTGCCGACACGTGGCGTGCGCGCTTGCGCTGCGCAAGGCGCCCTCGTGCCGACACGTGGCGCGCGCGCTTGCGCTGCGCAAGGCGCCCACGTGCCGACACGTGGCGCGCGCGCTTGCGCTGCGCAAAGGCGCCCACGTGCCGACACGTGGCGCGCGCGCTTGCGCTGCGCAAGGCGTCCACGTGCCGACACGTGGCGCGCGCGCTTGCGCTGCGCAAGGCGCCCATTTGCCGACACGTGGCGCGCGCGCGCCTAGGCGTTGGCCCCACGCATCCTTTGGATGTCTTTTTTCCCCTTTATTCATATATATATGCATGTATATATATATATACATATGTATACAAATGTACACATACACATACTCCCCAACACTCTCGCCCTCAAAAAAAATTTTGGGCCAGGGCGCTGCCCCGAGCCCCGCAAGGGGGCTGCTAGCCCCCTTGACCCCCAGCCTGCTATCCGGGTAGCGGGACCCCCGTAAAAACTCTGCGTGGCTCCCGATATATCCAAAACCCCCCTTTCAAAACAGAACACACGCACACCGCACATTGGGTTCGCATGACCAGTTTAACCCGTTAATCGGAGGTTCCCTCGCCCCAAAGGCGAGGGGTAATTAACGGCAGTTTAGTCCGCGGCTGCCGGAGATTCGGATCCCCACAATCATTAAACCCCGGCCTACCCTAGGCAGGGGGAATCGGTAGTACGCCTGATAAGCACGCGCGTATTCCCATCTCACTGGGGTGACGAAAAACACCCTACAGATTCTGGCACGCCCGGTGGGACCGATCTCTCCTTCCATATTTCGGGTCAAACGTTCATGCGAACTCAATCAATATACATATCGATTGCTTATACTGAAATGATGTTTTTTTTTCGTGCAGCAATCAACCTTCGACGACAATGTCTCCCCAGACGAATTCAGCTTCCAACGTGACCCCGATTCCGTACGTGGTCAAGATCAACGCTCGGGTGGTTCTCCCCGCAAGCCTCAGTCGACAATGGGAGGAACCGCCCCGTCAGTTTGGCTCTGTCATCATCTACCCTGCCGGAAGCGCTCATCTGGCAGAGATCCCGGCGGAACAGGTGGCCAAGCCGGTCTCAAGGGGTAAGAGGCCGAATGTCGTGATCGCCAAGGCACCACAACCGAAACTTAAGATAGTGTCTGAACGAGTCCATGGCTCTCTAGCTGGGGGCAATACTTCCGATGCGAAGGGCAACATTAAATGTTGCGTACGAGCTCAGGCGATGACTCCAACAAATGCACAATTAGGCGTATTTCCAAGGCCCTCCATCAACCGGTCTGCGGCGTCTTCCCAAAGAGCCGAAGTCCGCCAGGCGCTTAGAACAGAAAAGTTAAGACAGAAGCGGCTCAGGTATCGAGCCAACAAAAGGACCAAGACCTCGGCCAAATGGAATCGTGTGAACTTCCAAGAGCAGGGTTGCCCCGCGACGACGGCTGAGTCAGACGTAAGAATCAGCAATTCTTTCGAGCCTCTGAAGTGGGTTCAGAAAAACGCCATGACCGCCAGAATCAAGAAGACAGCGGTCCGAACAGTGCCACAAAGAGACGTGTCCCGGACCCAACAGAAAAAGTATGACACTGTCTCATCAAGAGTCTATCAAGCATTCTGTGCCGCACGAAAGCAGCGGGGAAAACCCAGAAAAGACGCGCCAGCACCATTTAAGAACCTGGTTAGGCCAGCCGCCTTCAATCGACTACCAGCTACCGAAACAAGGGGGTCAAGACAGCGATCCATGAAATCAGCTGCCAATGATAGAAAGACGTCCGGATATACCATCCATACGGTCTATATGGCGGGCGGGCGCCCTAGCGACAACCTTCGCAGCAAAAGCAAGGACGGGGCCACCACATCCCAAGCCCAATCTAGCCTGAATGTGGTTGCCGCCGCCCAAGAACAGCCACCCCCGCTAGATGAAGAAAACCCTCTCGATGAGGATGATAGGCAGAAAGACCCCTCGGTCCATGCAGAGTCAAGCTCGGACAGCGAAGAAGAGCCGACTTTCCGCCCCAGGACTGCGGAGCAAGAGCTACTTCAAGAGCTTCGAAAACAGCTCAGGAGCAAAGATAAAGAGATGGCCAAGCTCTATTCGAAGATGGACGACTTAACGAACGTGGTGATGCAGCTTACGGCTCAAATTGCTCGAGCGCCTCCCAATCAGGCACAAGCCGCTACTAATCAGCCGGGTGATGACAATCCGAGGCAGCCAATGCCTGTTCCTTTGGGACCAAGACTGGTCGAGCCGCATGAAAGTCGGCCGCATTCCGCTTCTGGGGACGCCTTGGCCCCAGATAGCACCATCCCGCTAACACAGGATCGGATAATGGACTTGGTCACCAGCAAGGTTAAAACATTGGTGGCCGAAGCCGAAGCTCAGAAAGAAATCGGCAGTAGTGGGCAGCCATATCCCTCGCAGTACGATCTGATTGAGTTCCCAAGCGGCTACGTCATTCCTAAGTTCGGAAGATTTGATGGAACGGGGAATGCAAACCAGCACGTCGCCCACTTCAAAGCATCGTGCGGAAATACAGGGGGCAATGATGCGCTCCTTCTTCGTCAGTTTGTCAACAGCCTGACCGGCGTCGCTTTCGACTGGTACGCGAGCATACCAGACGGGTCCGTCATTACCTTCGCCCAAATGGAGTCTCTGTTCCGGCAAAGGTTCATGAGCGTCAATGATAAAATCTCCATTGCCGACCTTGTGAAGACCAAGCCGGGGAAGAATGAAAGCAACACCGACTTTATCGCCCGATGGCGTAATCTCACGGTCAAGTGCGAACCGCCGCTGGAGCAGGACCAGTCCGTCAGCCTTCTTATTGGGAACCTCAGCAATTGGATGGTCCCATTCTTGTGTACAGCGGGCCTCAAGACATTTCAGGAGCTAACCAAGAAAGTCCAGATGCTGGAACGCTCGAAGCAAGAGTCCCCGCCGGACTCTCAGAGAGACAAAACCTGGAAAAGCAAGCGGGACGACAACCGTAGAAGCGGGAGTTTCAGCAGTACCAATGTCTTCAATGCGTCCGACAATGAAGAAAAGCGAAGGGCGGGCGAATCCAAAACCAACCGGTCTCGAAAGCCATTGCTGGGAGGAGATGGGCCTTCCCTAGAGGAGAAAAAGAACAAGATTTACTCTTTCAGAAGGGACAAGGTCCGTAAGATATTTAAAGATGCCTTGAACAACGGCCTACAATTGCCGGAGTCGAAAAGACCCCAAGAAGCAAAAATGACCGACAATCCTCTGTATTGCCCGTACCACCGAGTAGTGAGCCATGCGATCGAGGATTGCTATATCTTTAAGGACTGGGTCGAGAAGCAGTACAAGGCTGGAGAGATCGAGCTGTCTAAAAGCGTGTTGGTGAACAATCAAGTTGCAACCGCCAACTTTATACAGACGGAAACTGAAGCCTTCTGGGAGCAGACAGCCGAACCCGCTGCCCTGAGAAATGAAACGGACTCATCACAGCCTCCGTGGAGTACGCACATATCTAATAAGACGAAGAAGATGATAAAAGTACTTCGGAAGGAACCCAGGATGGAATGGGAAGGGCAGAAGAAGCCTACCAGTCCAGCTGCCAATGCGGCTCCATCAGGCTCAAAATCCAAGAAGCTCAAGAAGAAGAAAAATGCAGCTCGACGCGAAAAAGAGTCTGCAGAGAGATCGACCATTCAAAAATATATCGATTCCCTCGAAGAATATGAACAAAAGGAAAGAACATTGATTCAATTGAATGAGTTCTTCCCTGTACAAGCGGCTGAAATTCTGGAGGAGTTAGAAGAAGACTCCAATGAAGAGATCCCAGTAGTGACCTGCTACGCCATCCATCTTGGAAGCGACTCGGAAGAGGAGCTTTTTTTTCCCGAAGAGGATGAGGAGCTCGCCACAAAAGCCAATCAAATCCGGCTCAGAAGCGGCAGGGCTCTACCGCCAAATCAGGGCAACGCCCCAAAAGGGAAGGAAAAACAAGTCGCCAATGAAGAAGAGGGCAGAGAACCGGCTGATGAAAACATAAGTCCTTCCTCGGTGGACTATAATGTCTTGGCACATCTCCGGAAGCTTCCGTCTCTCCTGAGCATCTACGACGCCTTGGTCCTATCTAAAGAGCTTAGAGATGTTCTCATCCACGCTCTACAAAACCCCGAGCGGTATCAGGCCCACTTTGCGGAAATTAATATGAAAGAAGCCCAGCACGCTTTGCATGCCGCCGCAGTCACATTTAAGGATGAAGACTTGCTACTGGGAACGGCTGAGCATAATCGGCCGCTTTACGTGACCGGGTACAGCGACGGAGATCGAATTAATCGCATATTGATTGATCCGGGGTCCTCAGTGAACATCATGAACTTGCGAACTCTGAAGAGTTTATCAATGGACGTCCGACACCTGTCAAGGGAAAGGATTGTCATTCAAGGGTTCAACCAAAATTGTCAGCAAGTTCTGGGGTCTATAGCTTTGCCAATCAAATTCGGGGATCTGCAAACTGAAGCTAAGATATACGTGATCGACGCCGACACGTCTTATAAGATTCTCTTGGGGCGGCCATGGCTCCACGATTATGGCGTCATTCCGTCAACTCTCCATCAATGCATGAAGTATACTAAAAATGGCGAAGAAAGACGCATTGACGGAGACATCCAGCCGTTCGGTGTGCATGAAGTCCGATATGAAGATTCTCGGTACTTTACGAACCACCAAAATGCTAAGCCACAACTGACTGAGGATAGAACGGCCCCAAGACTCAAAAGCAAATCTGCACCGGCTATCACTTTCAAAAGCAAAAATACCCAAGTGCGCCCGCATTTCGGCAGCGACACTGATGAGTCTGACGCTGGAAGCCCGTCCTTCCGCAAAACTCGCCCTCATTTCGGCAGCGATACGGACGAATCTATTACTGAAGGCCCGTCTAGCAGCAAAGTCCGCCCTCATCTTGGCAGTGACACTGAAGAGTCAGAAGAAGAGGACCTGCCATGCAACAGCTGTGCAGATCGGCCCCCCGTGCAGCAAGCGAAACTATGAGAGACCTTCGAAGTCGCAGAAGGGTCCCTAGCCGTCACAAAGGTACCAGAGCAAATGTGTAAAGAGCTCGATGCATTATCAATCTCTACCGTGGACCAGCTGAAAACTTTCTACGTTCCCGGGAGGAAAAGTGGACAGAAGGGCATCCTGTTTTATGGGTCAAACCCCGTTGTGCACCCGGGCGATCTGTCTGTCGCGTGCCTTCCATATGAGAGAGGCATAAGAGCCGTTCTCAATCCCAGATACTATGCGCCCGAGATGCGGGAATACTTTAAAAAGTGCGGATGCCGGTTATATCAAACGGAGTCCGAAGCAAAGTTTTACGAAGGGCTATGGCATCCACCCCAAGTCCGAGCACTCATCGATGGACGAATTCCAGATAGACGGGGCATAGGCTACATTCAACCTGATTCCAAAGCGTGCTACATGATCCATGTTGGTGAGGCCAGCGAAAGATCAAATGATGATGACGAGATAGCCGAGCCAGAAGAAGCTCCTCAAGAGCTCGAAGATGGTGGACAAGCAACCTTTGACGAGCTAACCAAGATTGACTTAGGAACGCCCGATAATCCAAGGCCGACCTACATCAGCTCGCTCTTGTCAGAGGAAATGAAAGCGCAGGTAATTGCCCTGCTGCATGAGTTTGTCGACTGCTTCGCGTGGACATACAAAGAAATGCCAGGCCTTTCCCCTGAAGTGGCTGTGCATAAGCTGGCTATATCTCCTGATGCTAAGCCAGTCAAACAAGCTCCTCGAAGAATGAGAAGGGAACTAGAAGAAAAAGTCATCGAGGAAACCAAGAAGCTCATCGACGCCAGCTTCATCAGGGAAGAGAAATATGCGGACTGGATCGCATGCATAGTCCCAGTGAAGAAGAAAAATGGGCAGATCCGAGTTTGTGTCGATTTCAGGGACCTCAACAAGGCATGTCCAAAGGACGACTTCCCGCTACCGGTCATGGAAATGATGGTCGATGACACCTCAAATTACGAGCTGTTCACCTTTATGGATGGCTCGTCTGGATACAATCAGATCAAGATGTCGCCTGAGGATGAGAAGCACACAGCATTTCGAACCCCGATCGGAATATATTGCTACAAGGTGATGCCGTTCGGATTGAAGAACGCAGGCGCTACATATCAAAGGGCAATGACTAATATCGTTGATGACCTAATCCATAAAGTCGTCGAATGCTATGTTGATGATCTGGTCGTCAAAACTGAAGCCAAGGCCGACCACATCCAAGATCTTAGGACCGTTCTCACCAGACTGAGGGAATTCGACCTGAAGATGAATCCTCTGAAATGCGCTTTTGGCGTGTCATCGGGAAAATTCCTGGGCTTTATAGTCCGGCATCGAGGGATCGAAATTGACCCATCAAAGATAAAGGACATCATGGAGATGCCCCCTCCAAAGAGTCTGACGCAGCTGAGGTCTTTCCAAGGCAAGCTTGCTTATATACGGAGGTTTATCTCAAATTTGTCGGGAAGATGTAGGCCCTTCTCAAAGCTTATGAAGAAAGGAGCTCCTTTCATCTGGGATGCCGAATGTCAAGTGGCGTTCGAAAGCATCAAACAATACTTGTTGCACCCGCCAGTGCTGGCCGCTCCCATTCCAAATAAACCGCTGATTCTCTACACTGCCGCGCTGGATGAGTCACTCGGTGCGCTCCTTGCCCAGAATAACGAGGAAGGAAAAGAAAATGCCCTCTACTACCTCAGTCGAACTCTAGTCGGGGCGGAACACAACTACTCCCCAATCGAAAAGCAATGCCTGGCTCTGATATTTGCTGTGAAGAAGCTGAGGCACTATCTGCTTGCTCATCGGGTTATGCTGATCTCTAAGGTCGACCCGCTCAAACACTTGATGACCAAAGCAAGCCTAGCCGGCAGAATGGCAAGATGGGCTGTCATGCTACTTGAGTTTGACATAGTTTATACCCCTCAGAAAGCAGTAAAAGGGCAAGCTATTGCAGACTTTCTCGCCGCTCATCCCATACCAGAAGGGTCGCCGCTAAATTGTGAGTTACCCAATGAACAAGTGCTGCACCTCGAGGAAGATGAGCCATGTTGGGAGCTCTACTTCGATGGAGCCTCGTCAATAAGGACCTCCAGTAAATCAAGCATCCCGGAGATAAAAGCAGGGGTAGGATTGGTGTTCATCACACCATCAATGGGAACCCTACGGCGTTCTTTTGCTCTCACCGAGCCTCGGACAAACAATGAAGCTGAGTATGAAGCTCTGATAGCTGGTTTGGAGCTTGCCGTAGAAATGGAAATCCGTCGGCTACGAGTCTACGGTGACTCCCAGCTTGTCATCAACCAAGTAAGCGGCGACTATAAGATATACAAACCCGAGTTAGCTCGGTACAGAGGCCGAGTGGTGGAACTCATGAAACGATTCACTCACATTGAACTAATGAGAATCCCCAGAGCATTGAACGGAAAAGCCAACATACTCGCTCGCCTAGCCAAGGAGCTGGCTGATCCTGACATGGACCAAATTCTGATCACAGTCAGGAGCCGACAAATTCTACCCCCAGTCTCTCTACGAGAAGAGGAAAGCGCGGAACAGAAGAGCAGTCCTGCCGAAGAAACTTCGATTATCCAAAATGAGCCCGATTAGAGAAAACCCTTCATAGAGTACCTCCGATACGACAAGCTGCCCGAAGAAAAATCTGCGAGGATTCAGCTGAAGAAAAGAGCTCTCCGATACGTGTTTGTAAATGACACGTTATACCGCAGGTCATATGACCAACTCTGGCTCAGGTGCCTGTCATCGGCCGAAGCCCAAAAAGTCATGAAAGAAGTTCACTCAGGCGTTTGCGGTGCTCACCAATCTGGCCCCAAGATGCGACTGCAAATTAAACGGCTTGGGTATTACTGGCCCACCATGATACGGGATTGCGGAGAGCATGCAAAGAAATGTTATATCTGCCAAATTCACGGTGATTTTATTCACAAGCATCCCAATCCATTGCATCCTACGGTGGCGTCGTGGCCCTTCGAAGTCTGGGGCACCGACATTGTTGGCCCAATTGATCCTCCATCATCCAAAGGCCATCGGTTCATACTGGCCGCGACAGATTACTTCTCTAGATGGGCTGAAGCTGTCCCGCTAAAAGAAGTCAAGACAAAAGATATTCTGACATTCTTCCAGCATAATATTCTATACCGCTTCGGTACACCAAGAAGAATCATTTCTGACAACGGGCCTTCTTTCAAGAGCTTCAATGTCTCAAGGTTCGCTACCCAGCATAAGATAGACTGGAGATATTCCTCCATCTATAATCCAAGGGCCAATGGGCTAGCCGAAACCTTCAATAAGACTCTATGCAAGCTCCTGAGGAAAATGCTTCAGCCAACAAGAAAGACTGGAATCTCAAACTTCACGAGGCGTTGTGGGCATATCGTACCACGCACCGTACTCCAACACAGTCCACTCCATACTCATTGCTCTTCGGAGTAGAGGCGGTCCTCCCTCTCGAAGTCGAAGTTCCAAGCTTGAGAATGGCCGTTCAGCACGAGTTGACGGAGGATGAAAACGTGCTCCTTCGACTTGAAGAGCTCGATGCCCTCGAAGAAAAGAGGCTCGCGGTGCAGCAAAATCTGGAGCTATACCGAGCCCAAATGTCACGGGCCTATGACAAGATAACCCGCCTCCGCGCTTTCAAGAAAGGTGAATTGGTGTTGGTCCTCAAGAGACCGATCATCCCCAATCGACATGCCAAGGAAAAATTCGAGCCAAACTGGGAAGGACCATACGTCATTGAGAAAGTGTTCGACGGAGGATCCTACCAACTAATAAGTGCCGAAGGAGAAAGGCCCATGCCACCCATCAATGGCCGATATCTTAAGAAATACTACACGTAAATGCTCCAAGTCGCAGGCGAATTGAGCACATCAGCCCTACGGTCTGGATCAGACATCCTGCAAAACCGTATACAATCCACGGGCGTAAATGACCCCTATCTCTCCCAAATTCTGCTGGTGAGACTACTTTCAAAGCCCCACCAGCGGCAAAAAAAAGAGAACAAAAAAAAAGAAAAAAAAAGAGAAAAAAAGAAAAATAAAAAGGTATGTCCACAAGCAAAACGGGCACGGATGAAAACCCGAAAGGGCTCCGTGAGTAAAAACAGCAGGACTACCGGCGAGTCTGCGAAAACCCGAAAGGGCGCAAACTCGTGAAAAGAGATGAAATACACTCGCAAAGTCCTCTCGACCTTGTGAGGAGAAAACCCCTGCGTGAGATCCTTACGACTCACAAAGGAGCAACACACTTAGGAATCCTCACGATTCCTAAGGAGAAAATACACCTGCGGGATCCTTACGACTCGTAGGGAGAAAATGCTTTTATGGGACCCTCACGGCCCATAAAATTGAAAAGCCTTAGGTGATAGGGACCCAAACCTGTCTCCTAAGCCATCGTCCCCCAACGGGCAACGGCAAATGATGAGTCGCTCCTGGCATTTCGCTTCAGTGTTAGCGGTGCTGATGCCGACCAAAAACCCAAATCCCAAGTCCTCCCAAGGTAAATGATGAGTTGCTCCTGGCATTATTCTAGTACAGCAATGCTGATGCCAAACAAGATCCAAATTCCAAGTCCCCAAACGGCGAATGATGAGTCGCTTCTGGTACCATATTCCAGTGTAGCGATGCAGACGCCAACCAAAATCCAATTTCTCAAAATTCTCCTAGCCCTACGGTGGGTCCCCAAGTTGACCATCGTATACAATCCACGGGCTCAAATAATTCTCATCATACCCATGCCCCACCGTAATCACAGTTACGCGGCCGGTCTCCGCTTTGGGAATGATGCTCCATTGATAAGACCCACTCATGTGTCCTCACGATATATGAGGAGAATAAACCTTTGTGGGATCCTTACGACTCATAAAGGAAAAACACACTTAGGAGTCCTCACGACTCCTAAGGAGAAAATACACCTGCGGGATCCTTACGACTCGTAGGGAGAAAATGCTTTTATGGGACCCTCACGGCCCATAAAATTGAAAAGTCTTAGGCGATAGGGATCTAAACCTGTCTCCTAAGCCATCGCTCCCCAATCCCCAAATGGCGAATGATGAGTCGCTCCTGGTACCATATTCCAGTGCAGCGATGCAGACGCCAACCAAATTCCAAATCCCATACCCCAACGGCGAATGATGAGTCGCTCCTGGTACCATATTCCAGTGCAGCGATACAGACGCCGACAAAATCCCGAAATTTTTTCCGGCCCTACGGTCTGGATCATACATCCTGGAAAACCGTATACAATCCACGGGCGTAAAACAATCCCAAAATCCTCTCAATGACAGATGATGATTCGCTCCTGGTACCATATTCCAGTATAGCGATGCTGATGTCAACCCAAATCAAAATCAACAAGACAACTTCCACTCCGACACCGCAGAAAGCGGAGCAAGTCAGAATCCAATCTCGACACCGCAAGAAGCGGAGCAAGTCAAGTCTACCCCTGACACTACAAGAAGCAGAGCAAGTCAAATCAAGAACCGACCGTCCACGTCGCTAAAAGGGCAGCACCGACCGTCCACGTCGCTAAAAGGGCAGCACCGACCGTCCAAGTCGCAAAAAGGGCAGAACCGACCGTCCAAGTCGCAAAAAGGGCAGAAACGACCGTCCAAGTCGCTAAAAGGGCAGCACCGACCGTCCAAGTCGCAAAAAGGGCAGCATCGACCGTCCACGTCGCTAAAAGGGCAGCACCGACCGTCCAAGTCGCTAAAAGGGCAGCACTGACCGTCCACGTCGCTAAAAGGGCAGCACCGACCGTCCACGTCGCTAAAAGGGCAGTATCGACCGTCCAAGTCGCAAAAAGGGCAGAACCGACCGTCCATGTCGCTAAAAGGGCAGCATCGACCGTCCACGTCGCTAAAATGGCAGCACCGACCGTCCAAGTCGCAAAAAGGGCAGAACCGACCGTCCATGTCGCAGAAAGGGCAGAATCGACCGTCCACGTCGCTAAAATGGCAGCATCGACCGTCCAAGTCGCAAAAAGGGCAGTACCGACCGTCCAAGTCGCTAAAATGGCAGCACCGACCGTCCAAGTCGCAAAAAGGGCAGCACCGACCGTCCACGTCGCAAAAAGGGCAGCGCAGGATTCCTACAAAGCGGGAACCAGATAACTCCGGGCCGGGAAAAACGTCTATCACGGACACTCCGTCTCGGAGACATGTCAAGCAACGACCGTCCATGTCGTAAAAAGGGCAGTGCCAGCTTCCCAAAATGTGGGAACCAAATCAAGTCGCCTCCACGTGAAAGAAGATCCATCAATTTCATGCACACGACCCACATATGTGGTGTGCATTTATTGATGGGGGGCAATTTGTTGGGGTAAAAATTTACACCCCGGTTGACCAAGTCAAAATCCAAGTCAACCCCAAGCCAAGTGGGCCCAAGCCCAGACCCAGTGGGGCCCATGCCCGGGTCGAGCCCGAACATGAAGCGGCCGGCCTCCCCCACGCCAAGATAAAATTTTTGTAATAAATAATTTTGTTGTATTTCTTTTATTTTATTTTTGGATAAATGTAAGGAAAAATAGGCATAAAGCCAAATCTTTGTAAAGCCCATGGCTTATGTGCAAAAAGAAATGGCACATGAGCCATGGGATAGGCAAAATGCCATTTTGTGAAGCCTAAGGGGCTATGTGTAAAATGTATGGCCTATAAAGACAAGGATAATGAAATATCCCAACAACTTTTTCTCTCTCTAAAAAAAAAACTTTCCAGATCTGAGATCTTTCTTCTTCTTCAAGGTTCCAAAACCTTCTTCTTTCTCTTGAATTAAATCAAGAGTTTTAATCTTCTTTTTATAAAACAAATTAGTTTTTCACCACAAAACCCACAAAGGGGAACTTGGTTCTGTCATCAGATCTCAAAAAGGAGAGATTTTGAGATTTCACATCTCTTGATCTTCAAGATCCAGCAAGCAACAGGAGGAAGAAGAAGAACCCCTTCCATTAACCCCAAAACACATTCAAGAGTCCAACTCCTCTCTGATTTCTCTTTTGAGAAATCCCTTTTTAGGCTAAAAGCCCTCTTTTCATCACCAGCGCGCTAGCGCTCGAGCAATTTGCGCCCACGTGCCGACACGTGGCGCGCGCGCGCTTGCACTGCGCAAGGCGCCCTCGTGCCGACACGTGGCGCGCGCGCTTGCGCTGCGCAAGGCGCCCACGTGCCGACACGTGGCGCTTGCGCTGCGCAAAGGCGCCCATATGCCGACACGTGGCGCGCGTGCTTGCGCTGCGCAAGGCGCCCACGTGCCGACACGTGGCGCGCGCGCTTGCGCTGCGCAAGGCGCCCACGTGCCGACACGTGGCGCGCGCGCTTGCGCTGTGCAAGGCGCCCATTTGCCGACACGTGGCGCGCGTGCGCCTAGGCGTTGGCCCCACACATCCTTTGGATGTCTTTTTTCCCCTTTATTCATATATATATATGCATGTATATATATATATATATATACATATGTATACAAATGTACACATACACATACTCCCCAACACTCTCCCCCTCAAAAAATTTTTGGGCCGGGGCGCTGCCCCGAGCCCCGCAAGGGGGCTGCTAGCCCCCTTGACCCCCAGCCCGCTATCCGGGTAGCGGGACCCCCGTAAAAACTCTGCGTGGCTCCCGATATATCCAAAACCCCCCCTTTCAAAACAGAACACACGCACACCGCACATTGGGTTCGCATGACCAGTTTAACCCGTTAATCGAAGGTTCCCTCACCCCAAAGGCGAGGGGTAATTAACGGCAGTTTAGTCCGCGGCTGCCGGAGATTCGGATCCCCACAATCATTAAACCCCGGCCTACCCTAAGCAGGGGGAATCTGTAGTACGCCTGAGAAGCGCGCGCGTATTCCCATCTTACTGGGGTGATGAAAAACACCCTACAGTAGGTATTTTTATATACTTCTGGGAATTTTTAATCTTGCTCATGTGTTGAGTTCTCTGGAGATCTTTTGTGTTCGTTGGTTCGATCGGAAAGTTTAATTTCGTTTAGTTTTCTAGATTATTTAGAACCTGTTAAAATGTTCGAACCGATATCATTAACTCACTTTTTCCCGACACGAAAAACTTTCAAGTGTTGAATTTTTCTTGAGTTTGAAACTTTCGGAAAACCATGCAAGCATATATGTGGACCCTCTAGATGAACGTAACCTTAACTCGATTATGTGACTGTCAAAACTTCCACTGAACCTTTGGGTTTGTGGTAGTTTGGCGTTGCCACATGTGAGGTGTTGGTTTGACCCTTCTACGGCTGGTTCACTGGGGCTGCGACATGTTCTGGGATTTTTTGAACTCCGCTCAAGTGTTGAGCTATTTGGGAAATCTTGCGTATTTGATTATTCGATCGGAAAGTTTAACTTTGTCTATTTATCTGGAATGTGATACAATATGTGGAATTCATATAGTTAGGCATGAAATGCGAAGTATGTGATATTTCGGATTTATGATGTCTAAAGTGATTGTGGATTCCAAATGTTGTAGTTATGCACTTTCTTTTCTGTGACCGTAAGCGTAGTATGTGATGTATCGCCAGCTTCATTGCTATACATCAACGACAATCGGGATACGCATACTTGCTTACGTTGATGATATGAGATATTATGTGTTGCTGTGATATGTTATATTGGATTGTCGTGTTCTGAATAGCCGGGGGTTTATGTGAGATGAGGGTTTTTATTTTCATTCATGTAAAATTCAATTGTATGTAATATTCTTTTATTGGGACACTTCCGGGATGAGGTTGATGTCACCAGTGTATATTATTTTTTTTCCGCATTAGGTAGACCCGAGGAGGGGAGCACAAGTAACCGGGTTCTGGGGTCCAATGGGAGGCCATCTCGAGGAGTCGAGACCGGGTCTCCTAACCCTAGAATTGGCAGTGTTGCTTGCCGCTCTCGTAGGGGTCTAGGGATGTGGGTTTGGCTATTCATTGCGACCGTGGAATCCGTGTTTTATACAGGCTCGAAATAAAACACGGACGTCCTAGTATATCCAATATTTCATATGTTATCTTCTGCTGCAATGTTCTGTGATGAGATCATATTACTGCCTGAGACGAATGCTTATACTATATATATATATATATATATATATATATGTTGATATATAAATATTACTGCTTTCGTTTCTTCTGTGATGCTTAGGAAGCATAATTGATGGGATTTTATTAATGAGATTAATAAAAGAAAAGAAACCTAAAAGATGTTGTAGAATCAAAACTTTATAAAAAGGGTAGCTACAGTCTTTCTTTGCATAGCGGTATATATGATATTCCCTGCACCTTATTCGATGAGGAAAGAGCCGGGATCCCTTCACCGGGAGTGACCTCTTTAGCAAAACTGACAGATGCTACAAACTCGCGGTTTAGTTTTTGATTGCTTCCAGAGTTTTGCTTTGCACAGCGGTATTTGTGAAATATCCTGCACCTTATTCGACGAGGAAAGAGCCGAGATCTCTTCACCGGGAGTGACCTCTTTAGCGAAACTAGAAAAGCCTCAAAAACACTCCTTTTCAAAATCACTTGTTTCTACAACGATATCAAGTTCATTACGCTCATGGTTTTCTGAAAAACCTGCGTAGCCCTCCGTCATTTCAGATAGGTATTAATTAGTATTCGTGCTACGGTAGTTTGGCATTCGTCAAGGCGTAGTGTACGATAGCTATTTACTACTTATCTGTAGCATGAGATGCGATTGGATTAGAGTATTCGTACGACGTTGTTTGGCATTCGTCAAGGGTCGTGCGGGTGGGTTTAATTCAATCAAGAAATGTACGGGTTGAACTTGACTAGCGGACTATGGGTTGTTTAGCATTCGTCAAGGTCATAGCACGTTAGGGGCAGAAGCATTATCGGGAATTTCAAGTGTTGAAATTTGCAATGAGATTGCATACCTTCTATGAGATGGATAGATCCTGATACCCACTACGAGTAAGAGTTACTCCTGAAAGAATTTTACACAGGACAATTAGCCGATCAAGTAGGTGTCTAGAAATGTGTTAACGGGGTTATGCCTCTGGGAAAACGAGGTTTATTTTAATTAGGTCCGTGCGACAGCACGGGGAACCTCCCTCAAAGTACCAACACTGATCTGGCTGAAAGATTGACGAAATTGTAGGGTGTAATTAATCCCGGCTAATATTACCTTTTAGGGTTTGAAGAGAGATTTGATAAAAACAGTGGGAGACATCCTGATTAGATAAGATAATAACCAATCTAATCTTGCAAGAGCATACGCTGAAGTGTTTCCTTCTTTCTCTCTCCAGGTAGCGACCATGTCAGGACTTAATCAAGATAATAATATGGATGTATTGACTGAACCCGCTTATTATACTGAGCAGGGGATCGTTGGTCCCGTTCTTTCTTATAACAGTTATAAGACTGAGCAGGAAACAGAAGAATATCTGGATTCTCATGCCGCCCAAATGAAGAACAAGCATGCTGATGCATCTTCTTCGGGTGTGTTAGTTATTGAGAACTGTTTCTCAGTTCACCTTACGTCCTGGGTATTAGTTACCAGATCGGGATCCCACATATGTAAATTGTTACGTGGGCTACGTAAAGGTAGAGAACTGGGAAAGGGTGATCATTCCGTACAAGTAGGGAATGGTGCAAGTATTGCAGCCAAAGCAGTTGGCGAATATCACCTATGATTACCAAGTAGTAATACATTGATTCTGAATGAGTGCTATTATATACCGAATATGATGTGCAACATTATATCAGTTTCTTTATTAAGTTAAGAAGGGTATAATTTTGTAATACGGGATAGTGTTATGAACATCTTCCTAAATCAAAAGTTGATTGGATCAGGCTCGTTACATAATGGCATATTCATTCTCAATCAAAATACAGTCCTTAATATACAAAACACACACAAGAGGAAAAGTTCAGAAATGAACGAATCCTTCTTGTGGCATTGTAGACTTGGTCATATCAATGCGACACGGCTAGATAAGTTACATAAGGATGGATATTTGAATCCGTTCGAATTATCATCTTATGATACTTGTCATTCATGTCTCAAAGGTAAAATGACCAAAACTCCGTTTAGTGGACACGGAGAAAGAGTTGAAGAACTCTTAAGACTGGTACATAGTGATGAATGCGGTCCCATGTCTACACATGCCAGGAACGGTTCTTCCTACTTCATTACATTCACTGACGATCTCTCAAGGTACGGAAATGTGTTCCTGATGAAACACAAGTCTGAAGCTCTTGAGAAATTCAGAGAATATAAGCACGAAGTAAAGAACCAAACGGGCAAAAGTATTAAGATCCTTCGATCTGATCGAGGAGGAGAATACTTGAGCAATGAGTTCCTATATTATCTAAAAGAGAATGGGATTCTCTCTCAGCTTACTCCTCCTTATACACCACAGCACAACGGTGTATCGGAGCGGAGGAATCACACCCTATTAGATATGGTGCGCTCTATTATGAGCACTGCTGAATTACCTATTTCCTTCTGGGGGGTATGCGCTTGAGACAGCCATACACCTATTGAATATGGTTCCTACCAAATCAGTGCCTACCACTCCATATGAGATATGGAAGGCGAAGAGACCATCTCTTAAGTATGTTAAGATATGGGGTTGTCCGATCTATGTCAAAAGGCACAATCCAGACAAACTCGAGGCAAGGTCTGTCCTATGCAAGTTTGTAGGATATTCCAAAAATTCACAAGGGTATATCTTCTACCACCCCAAGGAACAAAAAGTGTTTATTTCTCGACATACCACTTTCTTAGAAAAAGGTTTTCTTATGAAACAAATTAGTGGCAATGAGGTTCCAGCAGAACAAACTACAACAGATGATTTATTGGAACTAGAGGATTCAGTAGCACCCAACGAACCCCAGCCTCTCTGCCTATCTAGTAGGGTTTCTCATCCACCTGAGAGATACTACGGTTTTCTCATTGATGGTGGGAGCGAGGATTGCATCATGGAAGATGATGACCCGACTAGTTTCGAGTAGGCCATCACGAGTGGGGACTCTGTGAAATGGCTGGAGGCAATGCGAACTGAGATGGAATCCATGTACACCAACAAAGTATGGACTTTGGATGTTGCTCCTGAAGGGGTAAAACCCATTGGGAGCAAGTTGATCTTTAAGAAGAAACTTGGTGTAGATGGAAAAGTTGAGTCTTTCAAAGCTAGACTTGTTGTAAAGGGTTTTCGTCAACGACCAGGTGTGGATTATGACGAAACCTTTTCTCCAGTGGCTATGCTTAAGTCCATCCGGATCTTACTTGCCATTGCTGCATACTTTGACTACGAAATCTGGAAAATGGATGTTAAGACCGCCTTTCTAAACGGTGATTTAGAAGAGTGCGTGTACATGACTCAACCAGAGGGCTTCGTAGATAGTGGGAGCAGCGGAAAGGTGTGCAAGCTGCTTAAATCCATCTATGGGTTAAAGCAAGCATCGCGGAGTTGGAACATCTGCTTTGATGTTGTAGTCAAAGAGTTTGACTTCATCAAAAACGTAGATGAACCTTGTATCTATAAGAAGGTTGCAGAGAGTAAGGTTGTCTTCCTCGTATTGTACGTCGATGACATACTCTTGAAAGGAAATGATGTTTCTATACTGCAATCGGTCAACCTCTTCTTATCACAAAGATTCTCAATGAAAGATCTAGGTGATGCCTCCTGCATACTAGGAATTATGATCTATAGAGATAGATCTAAACGGATATTTGGATTGTCCCAATCCAGGTACATTGACACCATACTAAAGAGGTTTAGTATGGAAGAATCCAAGCGTGGGAACCTACCCACGATCTCTGGACTCACTCTCTCCAAAGAGATGTCTCCCAAGACTGATTTGGAGAGAGCTCGCATGCAAGGGATACCCTATGCTTCGGCAGTAGGCTCTATCATGTATGCGATGCTATGTATCAGACCCGATGTAGCATACTCACTAAGTGTAGTGAGTAGGTATCAAGCAGATCCTGGAGAGAGTCACTGGATAGCTGTGAAGAACATTCTCAAGTACTTGAGATGAACTAAGGAGATGTTCTTGGTGTATGGTAACGGAGAACTCCAGATGGAGTCCTTTACCGATTCAAGCTTCCAAAGTGATAAGGACGACTCTAAGTCGCATTCGGGATTTGTCTCTACCCTCAATAGAAGGGCGGTGTGTTGGAAGAGTTATGTTTCCCCAATCAGAGCAAAGCTCTGTTTGAATTTCAAAAATTCAAAAAAATTAAAGCAACGCTTCAGATTCCTTGCGCTGGGCGCAACGCACCACGTGTCAAAAGCTGACACGCCAGCGCTGCACCCAAGGCAGCGCACCCAATCAGAGCAAGGCTCTATTTAAAAAATAAAAATAAAGGAAGCAATGCTTCAGATGCTTTGCGCTCTGCGCTGCGCGACACGTGGCAGCACAGTTGCGCTAGCGCAGTTGCGCTGCGCGACACGTGTCAAGCGCAGGTGCGCTTGCGCCAACTGTGCCAGCATTTAAACAGAAAAATTCTGGAAAGATCTTTCTAATCTTATTAAAATAATAAGATTCTCTTCTGTAAAACAGGAGCCCTTAGATCAAAGATCCAACGGTAGGGAAACATCCCTAAATCACTCAGTGAAATATCTCTTTAACTGATTTAACAAATCAATTGGCACTATATAAAGGCCCCTAGACTTCAAGTCTAAAAAAAATTGACACACAGAGAACTCCTCTAAAAAATTTTTGAGAAGATCTCAAAAAAAGAAAAGGTAAAAACCTTTAAATAAAAGAAGAATTTCTTCTAAAAGAGATCAATGATCTAAGAACAAGATCAAGATCTTGGATAAAAAAATAATAATAAAAAGAAGAAGTAATTTACTTCTGTATAAAGGCATTGCCTTTTGATGAACCACTAGTTCTCTGAAAACAAGAAAAACTTGTTTTCTTTGATCTAAATTTGATCAAGAGATTAAACAGTGCCCTGCACTTGTAAAATTTGCACTGTTGCGCTCTTGGGTTGGCGCAAGCCACCAGAGAGCGCCACGTGTTAGCCCCAGAACAAACTGCGCCTTGCGCTTTACAAAAATGAGCATTGCGCTCTTGGATTGGCGCAACTAACCAGAGCGCGCCACGTGTCAGCAGCGCACCGCGCTTGCGCTCACCAGAGCGTGACACGTATCACCATCACATGAGTTTGCGCCTTGCGCTCCTCAATTGGCGCAAAGCGCCTGACAAGCCACATGGGGCACTGTCAGAGCATTTAATGCAATGCATTATCAAAGGGCAGAGCCCAATAAAAAAAAGGGTTTATCAGACCAAACAAAAGTGTCACGCCCCGCTTTCCAGTGTACGGCGAAGGGGACGCGACGAGGTCCGCTACGTATATACTTAGAAATACATACGCTAAGCGTATCTAAGCAATATAAAAGTAAATCACAAGAGATAAGAGATATAGAAATAACAACAACTTTATTAATAACATTCTTTTGTACAATTCATGAAAAGTAAATACAACTGAAATGAAAAGCGATGCCTAAACAATGGCATAACAGGAAATGAAAATACTGAATAGAACAAGGTACAATGTCTAGAGCTCGGAGTCTTCGTGAAACTGATCCAAGTCTTCACCGGTGGGCTCGGTCTCTGCTGGGTCCAAAGCACCTGACGACATTCAAAGAAGAAAGAAATAGAACGTCGTCAGCGAACAGGTCGCTCGGTAAGTCCCAAAGATAATGAGGAATTAGAAAGACAGAATAAGAGGTATCTTCTAAACTTGTATACTATTTGTTGTAATGTTGTTTTAACGCTGTTGTTTGTAGCTTGGTACAGAAGAATGCCAGTGTATACGAGAGGGGTCTCTATATGCTAGAGACCAGGGCAAACGGAAAATAGAGTACAAGGCCCCGTTATACAACCCGGAACAACGGCAATTGGATTCATGTTAGGTGTCTTAATCTTACCGCCTCGTGCCACCTTTAACACCTTCCGTACCAATCTACCCCTTAAACCCCGTAGTGTTTAGATAGTATTGTTGTATTGTATTGTGTAAGTTGGATGACTGACCAAAACCATGATATCAGTAAACAGATTGTAACTGCATAATCAGGTAAATGGAATAACGGAATAATAGATGAATATTCATGATTTGATTCAGTCAAGTTGTATAGATTGTTAACTGGATTCTGGGATTCATGTGTTATATTGAGTTATAATATTAAAGAATATAGATTGACTTGAATCATATTCAAGTCAGAAATAATCAGACTCAAACCCGAATTAGCTGTGACAGTATCCGTTGGTGCCGTTTAGTCAGACCAAAAGAATGTAAATCGAAGTTCTATATTTGTTAGGGTTCTTATTGTAATTAATAAAACTTGAGGGGGGTTTTATGTAAAAATACTTTTGTATAGTTTTCAAGATACACCTCAAGTATTTATTATTCGTCTTTATAGTTATAATGAGTGTGATTTTATTTTGTGATATTTCTAGTGAAAAATATCCTAATTTTAAAGGTATTAATTTGTAATATTGATTTATTTGAAATTCATGGTATTTTAATGTAACTTTTAATCTTGTAATTTTTAGAAAAAGGTGGAAACTTTATCTTATAATAAAATAGGTGTTTAAATGATAAATATACATATGTTTATACAAGAATAATTTTTAATAATTATTTTATTTTCCAAAAATCTCATTTTTCTTAAATGTCGTATTTTAAACCTTTCGAGACCGAATGCTCCTTGCGGAGGTCTGAATCTCGCACTACTAAGCCCGAGGGTGTACGATAAACCGTACTATCCTTAACGAGTTCCCCAAAGGTGGGTTGTAGTGGCGCTTTGCAAAGATTTAATAAATACTAGTCATTTAGAAAACGGTTTTATAAAGATAAGGTATTTATTTGAAAAAGGGTGTAAATTTCCGTATTTTAGATTCTAGGGTTTCCTAAGCCAACTAACCTATTTCTAAATGGTCTAAACGATAAGTCATTAGAAGCCTCAAATCGCCTCTTCACCGCCAATTGCGGCCAGGTAAGTACCAGGAGAGTGGGAGGCTCTCCACTACAAGTAGTGGTCCTAATTAAGTAACCACTCACCTTAGACACACTTGTCTAAACACCACAAAGTCAGGTTTAGATAAACGATTGATGTCCATGTTCCCCTCCGAATGGCGGCCGCGACATGACGTCTTGCCTGAGATTCGGGGCAGATGCTAATTGGTGCTATCCGTCCACCTCTCCGAAAATACCAAGTTGATTTATGGCACCGTATATCGAAGGTTTAGACGGATGCGTCCGATGTAGCAGACTTCGTCAGATTCCCCCTCGTTTGAGGGGGTTTTGATTGTGAGGACGCTCTTCCCTACAGGCGCAAGCCCCTGCAGTTAATTACGCTACCGCATTGCGGTAACAACTTTCTCCTTCTCCAGATGGTCACTTCGTGTCGTGGGTGTTTGTTTTGTTTTGTTGCCCGTGGATTGTTTACGGAGACCGAGTTATGTCGTCGCCCGTAGGGCGTGGACTAGTCCAAATCCGTATTATCTTAGATTTGGGTTTGGGGGTTTGGTTTGAGGATACGTTAGCCATACTTGAGGCTAAGATCAACTCAAACGTTTGTTAAGGATACGTTAGTCTAACTTTGAGACTAAGATCAACTTAACGGGATCGTTTAGATCCGACAAAAGAGCATTTGGGCTCCATTGTTCCAGTTTAGGGACCTAGTGGTCCATTAAATGTATGGCCGTCAGGACCCGTCACCTCTCCGACGACGTTGAAGGATTACAACGACGGATGTCAGAGGAGTTCAGAGATGTACCCTCGAGCCAGAGTTAATTGGGGGGATTCATAGTCCAGTCTGTTTGAAGGTTTAAGGATACGTTAGCCATCTTTGAGGCTAAGATCAACTTAAACGGGACCGTTTAGATCCGACAAAAGAGCATACGGGGCTCTATTGTTCTAGTTTAAGGACATTGCGGTCCATGGGTAGTTTAAGGACGTTGCGGTCCATGGGTAGTTTAAGGACATTGCGGTCCATTGTTAGTTTTAAGACATCTCGGTCAAGGTTAAGGACGTCGTAGTCCATGGGTTTAAGGACCCCACAGTCCGGTATGTGCTCTGGATGCTTCACACGGGTTCACTGCCGTGCTCTGCGAGGACCAGGCTCCGCTCTGGACGTTTTCCACGGGGTCAAAGAGTGACATTATCCGCGTTCCACGTAACCAGGAATTTTGCATTAAACACGGGTTTAAGGACCCCACAGTCCGTATCAATGTGTGGTCGTCGGGACCCGTCACCTCTTTGAAGACATTGAGGGATTACAATGCCAAGTATCAAAGGAGTGAAGAGATGTACCCTAGAACCGGAGTGGATTAAATAGTCCTTGGCCCAATTTGGGATCAAGACGAATTAATTATGTTATGAGTCCATTGGCCCAGTTAATCACAAATTGAGGACTTATGGCCATCTTGGGCTAAGTCCAATCAGGAGAGGCTTTGCCTCCATCCATTTAGCCAATTGGGCCAAAGCCTAGTGTTAAACACTACAGAGCAATCAGTGTTGAACACTGGGAATGAGGTTGACAAGTTAGTGTTTAACACTAAAAGATAATCGGTGTTAAACACCAGCAACAAGGCTTTTCAGATTAGTGTTAAACACTAAAACAGATCAGTGTTGAACACTGCAAATAAAGCTTTTTAATTAGTGTTGAACACTAAGGCCCAACAGTGTTTTAACACTGGGTTCGAGAGTTTCAATTTAGTGTTAAACACTAAGGCAAGAGGGGTCACGTGGCAGCACGTGAGAGCGCCCTCCCTTCATTTATTCTGCTGGGATTATCGCGTCTTTCAGAGCATCACGTGCCATCACGTGATGGGCATTCAAATGCCTGTGTATTAAAGCTTCTGTCAAGGGTCACGTGGGTCACGTGGGGTGCTGCCTCAAAGGGGCTTTCTGTAGATCTCTTGGGGGGTCACGTGGTGACACGTGACCCTGCCTCTATGTATGTTGTTTTAGAGGATCTGTTAATCTTTTCCAGGAATCAAGTTCCTCGTAGGGTTAAACCCTGACAGTAATTTCAGAGGAATTAAATTCCTACTTCCTTTCGAAGGTTTATATTCTGAATAGAGTTGGACTCTGAATTTTCTGTAGGAATTAAATTCTTCATATATGTGAAGAACTGAATAGGGTTAAACCCTAATAAAAGCTTTTAAGGAATTAAATTCCCACTTTCTTTTAAGTTATGATCAAGGGAATTAAATCCCCGCTGTTCCAACAGAACTAGGTTCTTAATTAGGGTTAAACCCTGTCTCTTTTTGTTCTGAAGGAATTAAATTCCCATGATACAGGGTCAAGCCCTAATTTTATTTTAAAGGAATTAAATTCCTATAGTTCTGTGAGAATTAAATTCTCGTGCTTGCATTCCCTCTCTATGTTTTGGATCTGCATGGCAGGATCTCAACCCATTGAGAATTAAATTCTCAACCTCAAGGGGAGATGTGCACTTTGCAGATCCTCTATCAAAGAGAGAAGAAATATGTTCTTCTGTTTTATGTATCAGAGTTAAACTCTGTTGAGAATTAAATTCTCTTTCTTTCAAAAAGCCTTCCCTTTCTTACCTAGGGTTTTCTTTTGCAGAAGATCCAAGTTCCTCGAAGTATCAAGGCTCTCTCTCTTTTTCTTCCCTCTGCGTATATATCTCTTTTTGTGTCTCTTGGCTCCTATTTATAGGAAAAGCAGCCGAGTCAATTAGTTTTTGACGAATCTTCATTGAGAGATTTGATTTGCATCCATCATTCGTTTTGGACCTTTGGATTATTAGGTGAATTTTATTCACCATTGGATTTCAAGTCCCGGGATTCTCCTTTGTTGTTTCGGTTAGATTTAAAGGGGAAATCTTTCCAAACCCGAGATTTTTCCATAGATAGATGATATTTAATCACCTCTAAATCTTTAATTCGATTGGTTCCCGATAATCGTTTTCCTTTGGAAAGATTTGAATCTCTTTCAGAATTTAATTCTGTTGACAAAATGGGCTTTGAAAGCCGGTCACGTGTGACCACGTGACCCATGGTCACGTGTGGGCACGTGACCCCCTTTGGAATGAGCCTTCTTCTTTCTTTTTGCGCTGTCTTCTGGTTGTTGCTTGGTCATCACGTGCCAACACGTGACCACTGTCTGAAGCCTCTTTCCTTGATTTCACTGGAGAACAAGTCTGCTGCTTTTGATCATCACGTGCCGACACGTGACCCTGGTCACGTGGGAGCACGTGACCTCTTTTGAGGCTTTTTCCCTGATTTGATCAGGGAACCAATGTGCCCTTTGAAAAATGTCACGTGCTAACACGTGACCCCGGTCACGTGGGAGCACGTGACCCTTTTTGAAGCCTTTTTCTTTGATGTAGTCGGGAAGCTGAATCTGCCTTGATGATGCTTTTAGACGTCACGTGCCCATACGTGACCCTTTTCTGAAGCTTTTCCCATAAGCTTTCCTGATTTTAAATCAGGAAACAGTCCACGACATATCGTATTTTCCTTTTAAAAGATATTGTTTTAAAATTGTATATAACTTAGAACTTTTAGAAAAGGTTTTAATAAGAAATTGGTATTTTAATGTAAAATCTTGTTTTGTCATATTCTAAATTTTCAAGGTAGCGTGTTATGATTGCATATGAGTGTGTGTGTAGGTAGGTCATTACATCGTGATCTATTTTAAGGTATAGCAATGTTAAAGGGTTAAATGTGATAAACTAAACATGGTGGTATTTAAGTGCAAAAATACGGTATATTGCAAAAGCTATCATTTCATGTGTGAAAACTTGTTCAAATTAATTTTTAAGTGATTAGTAGTCAACATGAATATGTTTAAGCATTATGGAATTAGTGATAAGTGAGTTTTGATAGAAAACCGAATCGAAAATCGGTTTGTTCCGATTTCTGTCGGGTTTGAAAAGTCGTATTTTTATGAAAGAATAGAAAGGTAGAAAAGAGGGACTTACGGGTTTGGACAACGCTAGAGAGTGAGAGGAAGGTAGAGGGTTTGCCGGTACGTCGAATCGTCGTTGAAAGGTCCTAGCACGATCGCCGGGATTTCGCCGTCGATTTCGTCAGCGCTTCGCCTTTCGCTCGTTTTCTCACGTACCAAGTTCTCTTGGAATTTTAAGAGAGTGGACTTAGAGATTTAGTATGAGAGGGTAGAGGGTAGAGGTGTTTATATAGGGTTAGGCTAGGGTTAGGGTTTTCAATAAAAAAAATATATAAAATATATATAAATCATTAAAAATCATTAAACCCAGGAGTAAAAGAGATTTATTGGACAATTGATAACCGATCCAAGCATTTAGAGTATGCAGGAGGGTGGACCAGGTCAAGGGGCATATTTTCTATGTTGGTGACTCGGCCGTCCGGCCAAGTCCGGCCGGCGGCGCCAGACCGAGTCGGCCGAGTCGCCGACCGGCAGCGCCGAGTCGGGCCGAGTCAGGCCACCAGAGGCCGGGGAAACTTCGGGGGTACAATTTGGTATATTTAGTTTTTGTTGTCCAGTACATATTTTGGGAGTTATGGCCTTTTGACCGTTGACTTCCAAAAGAAATTAAAACAAAATAAATACAAAAATAATGTGGGGCATGGGATTTGAACTCTGGTGGCTTGGTTCAGCAGTGCAAGATATTACCAATGAGCTACAAGCTCCTTCTTGTAATTATTGTGGGAAACTAACTACTTAAAGTGGTAACAACAACATTAAATACCCCAAGTACACTTTAATTTTAAAGCAATTTTATGTACACTAAAAATGGAGTTATTTAAAAACAAAATAATTTCTTATATATATATTGTGCTCAGGTTATAGTACTCCTTTATGGATTTTTAAAAATTTTTAAAAAAAATTGTATAGAAAAGTGTATAGGAAAATTAGGGTTGTTACAAAAAGTGCTATGGACTATTAGAAGGAAAAAAGTCTAAACTGACCAAAATAAAATGCTTTACATTATTTTAAAAGAGGATAGAGCCCAAACAAAGGCCTAACAGGCCAAACGCAAATAAAATGTTGAACATTTTCAACTGGACTTAGCCCAATTCTGGCCGTAAGTCCTCAAATTAAATTGAACTGAGCACATATGCTCTCTCAAATCAATTTACACCCGGTTCAAGGGTACATCTCCGAACTCCTCTGATATTTGTCGTTGTAATCCTTCAACGTCATCAGAGAGGTGATGGGTCCCGACAACCACACATCGATACGGACTGTGGGGTCCTTAAACTCATGGACTTATGCGTCCTTAAACCAACGATACGGACTGTGGGGTCCTTAAACTCATGGACTAATGCGTCCTTAAACCAACGATACGGACTGTGGGGTCCTTAAACTCATGGACTATTGCGTCCTTAAACCGATAATACGGACTGTGGGGTCCTTAAACTCATGGACTTATGCGTCCTTAAACTAATATCCGTCCCCAAAATGGGAACAATGGACCACCATGTCCCTAAACTGGAACAATAGAGCCCAAATGCTCTTTTGTCGGATCTAAACGATCACGTTAAGTTGATCTTAGTCTCAAATTAAACTAACGTATCCTTAACAAACGTTTAAGTTGATCTTAGCGTCAAATATGGCTAACGTATCCTTAAACCAAAACACCAAACCCAAATCTAAGAAAATACAGATTTGGACTAATCCACGTCCTACGGGCGACGACATAAATTAGTCTCCGTATACAATCCACGGGAAATCACAAACAAAACAAACACCCACGACACGAAGTGAAATTCTGGAGAAGGAGAAAGTTGTTACCGCGATGCGGTAGCGTAATTAACTGCAGGGGCTTTCTCCTGCAAGGAAGAGCGTCCCCACAATCAAAAACCTCTCAAGCGAGGGGGAATCTGACGAAGTTTTCTATATCGGCCGCATTCGTCTAAACCTCCGATACACGGTGCCATAAATCAACTTGGCATCTTCGGAGAGGTGGACGGATAGCACCAATTAGCATCTGCCCCGAATCTCCAGCAAGACGTCCATGTCTTGGCCGCTATTCGGAGGGGAACAGATTCTGGCACGCCCGGTGGGACCTTTTCCTCTTTCCACTCCACACTTCGTGTGTCGTCTTCGCGAACGAATCGCGGTTTGTTAATGGTTGCCCTCGGGTTTCAAGTTACTAAGATTTGGTCTCTTGCTTGGTGCAGAAATCAAACAGCTATGGCGTCCCACTGCTCAAACATCTCCAAATGCAACTGCAACCGACGCTCCGCCTCACCTGGAGGTATGGCTTACGGGCCTCAAGCGGCCTCCATCTTTTCTATGCCGGTGGAACAAGTGACTCAGGCTACCACCGATCTGTTCTTCGGGACCATGCTCCCGCCAGTGAACATTAATGTCCCGCTTCCGAAGGAAGCGCAAAAGAAGTCGGTCTTCGATCGGCTCATTACTACCACGACCCCTCTCAACTGGTCGTCCAATTCCAACTCCTCGATATTCACCAGACTGAGCCTGAACTCCGATGGGCCTGCCAAGAAGCCCATGACCCCTGAAGTGGCCATCCCGAGGAAGACAGCCATCTCTGCTCCTAAAGTGGTCGAGACGGCTTCTCCTGCAAGAGGGTCGGTCTTCGCAAGGCTGACTGCTCCCTGTCCCGCTCCCGTTCAGAAATCTGTGTTTGACCGGTTGGACATGCTTCTCAACGGGCGTCAGTCTTCAAGAGGCTGACACCGGCAACAGCTCCTCACCTGAACAGGGGGCGAGATAAAGCCGTCGCTGAACCAATACCGACAACTCGTCACGCCCGACGACGCCACTGGCGCTGGATAAGGAAGACTGGGGGCAACTCCCCCTCTGGGCTAACTCCGCCAGCTCCAACGGTGGAAGTTAATGCTGCTGTTCCAACCGGGAACAGCTTTGAGCTGCTGAACAGGATACGCAGAAATTCGCCAACTACGGTGCTCAAAAGTTCTCCTCCACCGGTAGAGACCGCCGTGGAAGCAGAACCAGAAAAGCCAGAGCAGCCTCCTCAACGGTTGTCCTCCAGGATCTACAAGACTTGGCGACGAGTCCGAGAATCGGTGATTGATCCGAATGTCTCTCACCGGCATAAGAAGTCGAAAGTTCGGCAGGAAGAAAATCCCCCTGTCAAGCAACGAAAGACGACGACCACCTGGGTGCCCAAAGCAACGGCCCCCTCAACTTCGACGGCCCACAAGAGAAGAAGACCGGAGAAAATCCCCACGCCTGCGGCAAATGTCAAAGGCGGTGAACCCAAACGCCCTAAGTCCGGGGGCATTGTGGTACACACCGTCTACATGGCGTCCGGGAAAGAGGACAGCCGTATATCCACAGGTCATAGACCGCTTACGCGATCGGTGACTAAAGCTCAGGAGCAGCAGCAGAAGCTCCAAGAAATGATGACTGCGATGGCCGCACTTACTGGGCCAAAAGAAAGCCCAGAAGCATCCTCAGATCAGCGCCAGGAGTAAGAAACCGACACCGAATTCCTTCGCAGGATACTGGAAAAGAAGTACAAAGAGGCTGCAGAACAAGCAGCCAATATAAAATGAATGGCCCTTCTATTCCAGGATATGGTGGGTATGATGATCCAGCAAGATCCTCTTGCTGAAGATCCTCCGATCGTACTTGAAGATGACAGAGGAGAAACATCAAATCCTCCGCCGGGTCTTTCAACAGCCAAAGTGGAAACAATTTCCAAAGTTGTACTGGACGAATATATAGCTCAGCAGATACGGGTTCACCAGGCAACTGAGGCAGCCGGTCAAGTCGTTAAAACAGGGCGACCATATCCGAGCTGGTATGATCAGATCAAGTACCCACCGGGCTATACAATACCGAAATTCCATGTCTATAAGGGGACTGGCAATCCCCATGAACATGTTGCCCAGTTCAAGGCCCTTTGCGGTAACACCGGCGGCGATGATAAGCTCCTGCTTCGCCAGTTCGTCGGCAGCTTGTCAGAAACGCCGTTTGAATGGTACTCCGAGCTTCTGAACGACTCCGTCAAAACTTTCGCTGAAATGGAGTTGTTGTTTACCCAGCGTTTCGCTAGCGCCAGCGAGCGTACTCCAATAACAGCTTTGATCAATGCGAGAGTAAAGCCGGGCGAAACATGGGTTCAATATCCAATCCGGTGGCGGAACTTGTGGTCGAAGTGCGAACAACGCATCGAAGAAGCGCCAGCGGTGGGCATGTTCGTAGGCACCTTAGATCCTCATGCAACTATTTCACAGTTCATGATGTTCTTTAAACCGACCACGTTCCAGGCTTTGATCGACAAGCTAGCCCAGATGGACCAGATGGGCCATAGACCGTCTCCTCCAAAGCCGGACTCTCGAAACGAGAAGGGGAAAGGAAAGGCGATTGTCGTCGCCAATGCTCAACAACAGCCGAGCAACTTGAAGCCGGTTGGTCGTCAAAACAATATGCGTCCACACGTATCCCTCAAGGAGAGGCTAGGATGTCCTTACTCGTTTCCTCAAGATAAAACGAGAAGACTGTTCGAGCTGGCGCTGCGCAACAGGCTCATCAATTTGCCAGATTCAAGGCACCCGTTGCAGCCAAACGACGTCAATGATCCCAATTACTGTCCTTACCACCAAGTATTGGGCCATCCAATCAAAGATTGCTACGTCTTCAAAAACTGGATTGAAGACCAATACCAACAAGGCAAGTTCGATTGTCCGAAAGATAGAAGGTGAACCCGCCGCAACCTCATACCCCTAAAAAGGTGAATACGCCGGGGGCAGCGTGCTCCCTTGTTGAAGAAGCTCCATGGGAGGTTGTGCTATCAGCCAAAACCAAAAGGATGCTGAATGATCTCAAGGCATGCCCGGAGATCAGTGGCAGAAACCGCTAGAACCCCAGATCATCGAAGGGATGCTGAAGCCGCGCCCAACTCCAAAGATCGGTGGTGATGGCCCAAGCACTCACACCCAGCCGTCAAAGTCTTCAAAGAAGAAGAAGAAGTGATCCAAAAAACCCATGAAGCCTGGCGACAAGCGCACGGACTTACAGAAACAGATTGACGCGCTGGAGGAGTATAATCAGAAGGCACGGACTCCCATTACGCTCCAAGAGTTTCTCAACCACGTCTTTCAGGAGGAAGATGATGGAGAAAGCTCGTCAGATGAATCTGAGGGTTACGTGGCGAGTTGTCATATGACATCCCACTCGTTTATAGATGATGAGAAAACTCCTTGCACTGAGAAGCTGGGGGCAGATCCTAAACCGGAATTTCTGGAGCCATCGGATGAAACAATTGATGCATTCCTCAACGAAGCTCTTTTGAAAAGTAAAGCTGATCGGGAATCGAGTGGTCCAGAGTTGTCTCTTATGAAGAAAATAGGTCGAGCATACTCTTTTCCTCAAGACAAGACAAGAAAGATACTTGATCTAGCTATAAAGCACCGAATGCTTACACTTCCGGAGTTCAAGCACCTCGAATAAGCAGGTGAAGACTCACACCCGAACTACTGCTCTTATCACAGGGTAATAGGACACCCTCTCGAAGATTGCTTTACCTTCAAGAATTGGGTCGAGGATCAGTATCAGCTCGGCAAGTTCGCTCTATCCGACAGCTGAAGGGTAACGCCGCCACAGAAGCATGAACCCAAAGCCGCAAGAGCAGAACCAGATCCACATCGGTCTTGGAAGCGAGCTCGCACTTGTCATATGATAACAATATCAAAAGAAGAGCCCGAGAATATGGATGACCTTCCCTGGTGCTTTGAAAATAGCAATGACGAGGTGATCTCAGAATCCCACCAGCGCAGAAAGAGCTGGAAGATGGAATGCATACCACTGCGGATAACCTCAAGAAAATTGAGTTGGGGACGGCGAATGACCCGCGACCGACATTCATTAGTGAGCTGCTGTCTGAAGAGAGGGTGGCTTCATTAAAAGACCTGCTTATGCAGCATAAAGATTGCTTCGCATGGAACTATTCCGAAATGCCAGGACTAGATCCAGAAATTGCTGTGCATAAATTGGTGATTTCCCCAGACGTTAAGCCAATCAAACAAGCACCGAGAAGAATGCGGCTCGAGCTTGAGATGAGCATCAACGCCGAGGTCAAGAAGCTGATTGACTCTGACTTCATCCAAGAAGTTCAGTATCCCGACTGGATCGCCAACATCATCCCGGTGATGAAGAAAAATGGGACGGTGCGCATCTGCATAGACTTTCGGGATCTCAATAAAGCCTGCCCGAAGGACGATTTTCCAGTGCCAGTCACCGAGCTGATGATAGATAACACGTCCACTCACGAGGTTTTCTCCTTCATGGACGGCTCATCAGGATATAATCAGATAAAGATGCATCCCGAAGACCAGAAGCACACCGCTTTCCGGACCCCTTTGGGTATATTCTGCTACAAGGTGATGCCCTTTGGTCTAAAGAACACCGGTGCCACCTATCAAAGGGCCATGACAAAGATCTTCGATGACCTTATACATGAAATCGTCGAATGCTATATCGACGACCTCGTGGTAAAGAGCAAATCATACGAGGGGCATTTAGAGCATCTGAAGACCGTATTTCAACGCCTTCGACAATACAACTTGAAGATGAACCCTCTCAAGTGCGCATTCGGAGTTTCCTCGGGCAAATTCCTGGGATTCATCGTCCGACATCGAGGTATCGAGATAGATCCGTCAAAGATCAAGGCGATCATGGAAATGCCTCCGCCAAGGACTCTCAAGCAATTGCGGTCTCTCTAAGGGAAGCTCACGTACATCCGGCGATTTATAGCCAACCTTTCAGGCAAGTGCCGCCCTTACAGTCACCTGATGAAGAAGGGAACCCCTTTCGTTTGGGATCACAAATGCCAGAGCGCGCTGGACAAAATCAAGCAATACCTGCAGAATCCGCCAGTGTTGGCTGCTCCGGTCAAGGGAAAGCCTCTCATTCTTTATACAACCGCCCTTGAGGGTTCCTTAGGCGCATTATGGGCACAAGAGAATGACCAAGGGAAAGAAAGAGCTCTCTATTACTTAAGTCGAGTTCTACTGGGGGCAGAAAGCAACTACTCCCCCAGCGAAAAACACTGCCTGGCGTTGATCTTCGCGATAATAAAGCTCAGGCACTATGAGTTGGCGCATGAAGTCCGTCTCATTTCGAAGGTGGACCCCCTTAAATATTTGATGTCGAAGGCCATAGTGACAGGGAGACTCGCTAAATGGGCCTTGCTCTTAATGGAGTTTTCGATAACCTATCAGCCTCTTAAAGTAGTGAAAGACCAGGCCATCGCCGATTTCCTCGCTGAGCATCTGATACCGGCCGATTCCCCTCTGAATTGCGAGCTGCATGACGAACATGCGTTTGATGCGATCGACGGTAGTGATACCCGATGGGAACTCTATTTTGATGGAGCGTCTTCCATGATGAAGCGCAAACAAAACACCCCTATAATCAAATCGGGGGTGGGCCTCATCTTCGTAACTCCACAAGGAGGGATAATGCACTTCGCTTTCTCCTTAACAGAGTCGAGGACGAACAATGAAGCCGAATACGAAGCTTTGATAGCAGGCCTCGAGATCGCCATCGACATGGGAATCGAAAACCTTCTTATATACGGAGATTCTCAACTGGTCGTCAGTCAAGTAAATGGCGACTACCAAACGTGCAAACCCGAACTGGTGAAGTATGGCGAGAAAGTACAGCAACTGCTGACTCAAATCCCCTCCTATATGCTGGAAAGCATACCGCGCGCGGAAAATAGCAAAGCAGATGCACTAGCTAAGCTCGCTAAAGAACTGGCCGACGAGAACCTCGATGACGTAAGAATCGTGGTACAAAGCCGTCGAGTGCTTGCCCCAGCAGAAATATCTCTGGAATCATCCGAAGAAAAGGGAGCGACTGAGCAAATGGCTATGCAAATAAAAGACCAGGAAAAGGCTGAGAATTGGAGAGAAGTCTTTATAGACTACTTTAAATCTCGTCGAACGCCTGAAGATGCGTCCTCAAGACATCAGCTCATGAATCGAGCTCTGTCTTTTGCCTTCGTCAATGATACTCTGTACAAGAGGTCGTTTGATTCTCTGTGGTTGAGATGTCTGGGACCTGAAGAAGCGAAAAGAGTCGTTCAGGAAGTTCACGACGGACTCTGCGGTTCTCACCAAGCGGGCCCGAAGATGAAGTTGAAGATTAAACGGATGGGCTACTATTGGCCCACGATGATTCAAGATTGCCTCGAATATGCGAAGCAATGCCACTCATGCCAGATTCATGGGGACTTTATCCATCACCATCCAAATCCACTACACCCGACAGTGGCCAGCTGGCCGTTCGAAATGTGGGGGACTGACGTGATCGGCCCCATCGAACCAATATCGTCCAGGGGACATCGATTCATTTTGGCGACGACTGACTACTTCTCTAAATGGGCAGAAGCAGTACCGCTGAGGGAAGTGAAGACGGAGAATATCCTCCATTTCTTCAAGACGCACGTCATTTATCGGTTTGGAACTCCGCGACGGATCATCTCCGATAACGGGCCAGCCTACAGAAGCCACAAGATCAGCCGCTTCGCGCAACAACACAATATAGACCGGAGATATTCCTCCATTTATAATCCCCGAGCTAACGGTTTAGCTGAGGCTTTCAACAAGACCTTGACAAAGATCGTGAAGAAGACGGTGTCCCGAAATAAGAAGGACTGGCATGAGAGACTGCAAGAAGCTCTTTGGGCATATCGAACTACGTTCAAGACAGCCACGAACACAACACCGTACACGTTGGTATTCGGTACGGAAGCAGTACTTCCCCTAGAAATAGAGTTACCCTCTCTACGAGTGGCAGTCCACTACGAGCTGACGTACGAAGAAAATACTCACCTTCGGCTTGAGGAGCTTGATGCCCTTGATGAAACCCGGCTCATAGCGCAACAAAATCTGGAGGCTTATAAAGTAACGATGACGCGCTCATATGAAAGATTGACCAGGCCGTGGACATTCCGCCAAGGCGAACTCGTGCTAGTGGTCAAAAGACTTATGATCCCCAATCGCGCCAAGCGGGGAAATTCGAGCCGAACTATGAAGGCCCGTACATCATAGACAAGGTCTACCAGGGTGGAGCCTATCTACTCATGGATATGCACGGTGAAAGACCTTTCAGGCCCATAAACGGTTGCTTCCTGAAGAAATACTATGCCTAATGAGTTACGGCCTAGGTCAATGATAGATGACGACGACTATGTCCGCTCTCTATCTTCCCAAGCCCAAAACTCTATAAGTAGTAGCTGGCCAACGGGCCGAAACTTCCTTAAACTAATGATGGACCACTACGTCCTAAAACTAGCTGATGACCGAAACGTCTTTAAACTATTACCGCAGCATCCTCAGGCTGACGAGATAAAAAAAAGAATAAAAAAATATATAATAAAAAAAATTAATAAAAACGGTATGTCCATAAGCAAAATGGGCACGGATGAAAACCCGAAAGGACTCCGTGAGTAAAAACAGCAGTACTACCGCGAGTGTTTGTGAAAACCCGAAAGGGCGCAACCTCGTTAAAGGACACTTACTGGGTCCTCTCGACCTTGTAAGGAGAAACCACCCGTGTGAGATCCTTACGACTCACAAGGGAGCAACACGCTTAGAGATCCTCATGATTCCTAAGGAGAATTACACTTGCGAGATCCTCATGACTCGTAAGGAGAATTCTTTTATGGGACCCTCACGGCTCATAAGATTTGAAAGTCTTAAGTTACAGAAACCTTAACCTGTTCTTAAGCAACCCCCACAACCTTCGATATGGCCCTACAAGTGGCTCAATACTGACCCTTGTATACAATCCACGGGCGTGAATAAACATTTCCCTAACCAAGTCCCACCCGTGACTAGGGATATGTCCATATGGTGAACAACCCTTGTAAGTCCTCTCGACTTATAAGGAGAAAAACCTTTTGTAAGATCCTTACGACATACAGGGGAACATACACTTAGGAATCCTCACGATCCCTAAGGAGAAAACACACCTATCAAATCCTCATGACTTGTAGGGAGAAATACCTTTGTGAGACCCTTACGGCTCATGAAGTCAAAAGCCTTAGTCAACAGGACCCTAACCCTGTTCGCTAAGCCACCTTTGTTCGACATCGACAGAGGCAGATGATGATTCGCTCCTGGCAATATTCCAGTTGTAGCGATGCTGATGCTGAGATTGGCACCAGATTCCAAGTTCTACACTCGCAATAAAAAGCAGCGAGCGAAAATAAATTAAATAGCCGAAAGGATGGGGCAACTCGCAATAAAAAACAGCGAGTAAAAATGAAATAAATAGCCGAAATGATTGGGCGCCACGAAAAATAGCTGAAATGATTGGGCAATCACGACCTTCACGATACGGAATATCCCTACCTCACAATGACCCCCTGGTAATTACAGCACGGGTCCACCGTTATGAAGTGCAAAGGATATTGGTCGACTCGGGAAGCTCGGCAGACATCCTCTTCTACGACTGCTTCCTGCATATGGGACTTACCCCGTCGGACCTGAGGCCGACCGTCCACATACTGCCGGGATTCACAAACCACTCCATCCCGGCAGAAGGGGTGGTCACCCTCCTGCTTAACTTTGGGGAGGTCGGCCGCACGCGTACCATGCCTGTGGAGTTCATCGTCGCCAGAATTCCATCGTCCTACAATATCCTCCTGGGACGCCCGACGCTCAATTCCCTCCGGGCCCAGATATCGACCTACCACCTAGCAATCAAGTTTCTACTTGACCAAGGAGGGATAGGCCGGGCCTATGGGAACCAGCAAACCGCGAAGATTTGCTTCACAGCTACATCTATGCCCGAAGAGAGAAACGATGACCTTGAAAGCACGGATAATTTCAGAGGGTCTTTGGATACTCGGGACGAGCATAAAGAGATCCGAGGAGCCCTGGTGGAGCCGCTAATGGAGGTACCCCTCGTCGAAGGGGACGATGAACGAACCGTCCAAATCGGGTCACTCTTAACGGGGGCTCGGCGCGACGACCTGGTCCACTTCCTCAGAGGAAACTCATACGTGTTCGCCTGGGCACCTGCCGACATGCCTGGGATCGACCCCGAAATAATATCGCATAAACTCGGGGTCAACCCGGCGGTCCGACTAGTCAGGCAGAAGAAACGAAGCTTCGCCCCGATCAAGCAAAAAGGGATCGAGGACGAGATTGACAGGCTGCTCACAGCCAACTTCATTCGGAACGTGGCTTACTCAGAGTGGTTGGCGAATGTGGTCATGGTTAAAAAGGCAAGCGGGAAGTGGCGCATGTGCGTCGAATTCACTGACCTCAACAAGGCCTGCCTGAAAGACAACTATCCGCTCCCTCGGATAGATCAGCTCGTCGACAGTTCGGCAGGCCACGAGCTACTCAGCTTTATAGACACCTTCTCTGGCTACAACCAGATCCGTATGAATCCGGCAGCATACCCCACCTTTCGGCTACCGAGCTGACTACCCTGACCTCTCCATGGCCGTTTGCCCAGTGGACAATGGACATGATAGGCCAACTCCCTACAGGTACGGGTGGGCACAAATACATCCTCATCGCTGTAGACTACTTTATGAAGTGGATCGAGGCTGTCCCCATCAGAAAACCGGACGCTACCACGACCATCAAGTTCCTGCAGAATAACGTAATATTCCGGTTCGGGATCCCAAGGTGTATCATCACCGACCACGGGACGAATTTCGAAAACGAAAGAGTTAAAGGATTCTGCAGCGAATACCATATACTGATGAAGTTTGTCGCAGTCGCGCACCCCCAGTGCAACTGGCAGGCTGAGGTCGCTAACAGGAACGTCATTCGAGGACTTCAAGCTCGCCTGGAAGGACGACAGGGCAATTGGGTCGACGAATTACCCCGGGTCTTATGGGCCTTGAGCACGTCGAAGAAGACCCCTACTGGAGAGACCCACTTCAACCTCTGCTATGGCACCGAGGCGATGGTCCCGGCAGAGATCGGGCTGCCCAGTTACAGGGTCGAGCACTTCGACGACGAAGCAAATACCTCGGCCCTCCGGACTAATTTGGACGTCTTGCTGAATGAGTTTGTTGATCAGGGAAAATTGCATAAGTTTTCTTCGAAGTGGGATGATGTAACATTTCAAAATAATAAAATATTATTTTGGGAATTTTTATAATTTAATATTATTTTATTGATTATTTTAATATTAAATTTATAATTAAATACCGATAAATGGGAAAAATTATGGAAAAATTACGAAAAACTCCAAAATAATGTATTTAATGGAATTAAGTCATTTTTAAGTTTTTATGAGCATTTATATTCTAATTTAGTACTGATCGCGATTAAAAATCGCTAATCGGTTTTTTTAGCATTTTTGTGCAAAATATGCACATATCATTTTTGTTTTACACTTGTGCTTTTCTACCATGTTACTTTGGGTTTACTATTGGTGTGAGTAGGATTTGGGTTAATGAAATTGGAAAAGAAAAGAAAAGAAAGGGAAAAAGGATATTATATTGAGGTATGAGAGAGAAAGAGTGGGTGAGGGTCAACTTAGGTTTTAAGCCTTTTCCCTTCATCATTTCTTTCATTTCTCTTCCCTCTCCCCCTTAGTGCTGCTGCTGCTACTGCCCCCATTCTCCTCTCCACAAATCCCCTCACTTCATCTCAAAAATCAACTCAAAACCTCACCCCCCCCCCTTTCACAAAAAGTGTGCACAAGCTCACAAGCTTTAGAATGGACCAAGAAAGTTGGTGTTTTGGTGCTGTGGGAAGATTCTTGAGTCTCTATTGAGATAATTCCTTCACAAATATTGCAGTATTTCAAGTGATTTAGCCTCTTTTAAAGTTTAGTGTCGTTTTGTCGAGGTTTTATACACTTTGGAAAACCCTAGAGAGGGTTAGGGTAAACTTGAGTTGTGGCTATGCAATTGGACTCTAATGGTGACCTTAGACCCCATATTGACCAAAACACTGGCCTAGCACAACCTGAAACCCAAAAATACGGAATTACGGAACTTTTCATGTCGGTTTGTGTGATCTGTGAAGGTGTTCTGGAATCTGGAGCAACCCGGGGTCACCAAAAATAAAATTGAGCTGACAGTGAGTCGTGCAGGCACCTAGGAAGCTACCACCAAGACCCGAGCCCCTAACTCAAAGCCCCGGCCGCAAATTTAATCTCCCTGGCCGCAATTTGCGGCCAGAGCAGTGTAAAACTGCCTCGTTTTGCGTGCACAGCCCTTTTTCATGTAAAATTGACCCCCGGTATGTCTAGTTTTGACTGTTTCCTGTTAGGGTAAAATCTGGGTTGATTTTCATGAGTTGGCGTATGATTTACGACGTGTTTTCGTATGGATTTTCGTATTCGAT